>OY294067.1:42939331-43553262 GCA_958510875.1 Endomychus coccineus | reverse complement strand
TAAACAATTCTCAAATTAAATCTTCAATAGATAGAATGAAAAGGACGAAGAACGATAGGATTAGATTGACAGCTAAGGAGCTAGCGGTGTCACAAACACAAAGTAGATATCATGAACGTGAATATGAAAGGAACATAGTATAGACGCAGTTCATATTCCGAAGTTATGCGAAGAGCGGTCCCGGGGTATGGATAAAGAAAAGAGAGGTTTTAGCAGGTATGCTCGTTTTTAGAGTGCGTCCTGCACTACCAGGAGTGCTCCTGGTGTGCCTCAAGCATTTCCCCTCCACAGAAAAAAAAAGTTAAAAGTAAAGTATTAAAAATCTTACATAAAATTGAAATTAATAAGTTTAAAAATACAGGAAACCTCCATTATTAAATTTATTTGTAATTAATAGTCCAGGCAATAAGTACGGAAAAAGACTATAATAAAAAAAATATATAGTAAGCTAGAATTTCAAATTTTTTTTGCATTTTGTTCCTAATACCCCATAGATCATTCATGACCATCAAGACCACGAGGGTCAACCTTCCTACCTCCTCAAAACGGGGTTTCAACCCCTCAGAGGAGCATTCTTATAAAAACAGTCCAAAATTAATGAATTAAGAGCCGAAAATGACCCCTAGTATGTTTTTTGGGTCGGTGATCACGATACCGCAGTTAGTTTTTTAGTTGTCTCGGAAAACTCCCTCCAGATGGGAAATTTGGAAAATTTACATATAATATATAACTTATAATTTTGTTGCAAAAATGACCTCTAGTATATTGTTTGGGTCGCCGATCTTGATTCCGCTGTAATTTTTCCCAAAAAAGTCTCTTCAGATGGAAAATTTGAGATTTTCCTGAGACGTTTGTGAATAATAAAGTATAATTTTGTTGCAAAAATTAGCTCTAGTAGGTTTTTTGGGTCGCTGATCACGATTCCACTGTAATTTTTCCCAAAAAAGTCTCTCCAGATGGAAAATTCGAGAAATTTGAGATTTTCCTGAGAAGTTTGTCAATAATAAAGTATAATTTTGTTGCAAAAATTACCTCTAGTAGGTTTTTTGGGTCGCTGATCATGATTCCGCTGTAATTTTTCCCAAAAAAGTCTCTCCAGATGGAAAATTCGAGAAATTTGAGATTTTCCTGAGAAGTTTGTCAATAATAAAGTATAATTTTGTTGCAAAAATTACCTCTAGTAGGTTTTTTGGGTCGGTGATCATGATTCCGCTGTAATTTTTCCCGAAAAAGTCTCTCCAGATGGAAAATTTGGGAAATTTGAGATTTTCCTGAGGCGATTATGAATAATAAAGTATAATTTTGTTGCAAAAATGACATCTAGTAGTATTTTTGGGTCGTTGACACGATTCCGATGTTATTTCTCCCAAAAAACTCCCCAGATGGAAATTTCGGGAAATTTGAGATTTTCCTGAGACGGCTATGAATAATGAAGTATAATTTTGTTACAAGTATGTTTTTGAGTAGCTGATCATGATTCCGCTGTTAGTTTTCTCGGAAAACTCCCTCCAGATGGGAAATTTGGGATTTTCCATCTGGAGTTTTTTGGGAAAAATAACAGCGGATTCGTGATGAACGACCCAAAAAACTTACTAGAGGTCATTTTTGCAACAAAATTATAAATTATATATTATATATATATTTTCCAAATTTCCCATCTGGAGGGAGTTTTCCGAGAAAACTAACTGCGGAATCGTGATCAGCGATCCAAAAAACATACTGGGGGTCATTTGCGGCTCTTAATTCATCAATTTTCTAAACTTTTGGATTGTTTTCATAAGAATGCTCCTCTGAGGGGTTGAAACCCCGGTTTGGGAAGGTAAAAAGATCGACCCCCGCGGTCTTGATGGTCATGAATGATCTATGGGGTATTACGAACAAAATGCAAAAAATTTTTTGAAATTCTAACTTACTATATATTTTTTTTCCGGTTCGTTGCCTGGACTATAACTCTTATGCTACTGTACACGTACCGCACTCGTCCCCTCCTTAATCTTAATTTCAATATTTAAGGATTAAACCATAGTTTGTAAAACCATTTGTTTGATAAAGCCACCGTGTGATGAAACATGTCACGTGTTGCTTAATAAAAATGAAGTTTGTGAAAATTTGTAACAAGTGTATTTTTTACTAAAACTATAGATACGAATTTTCAACAAGAAAGGAAAATTCTACTTCAGGTACGGGGGCCGGAACCTTTCAACCCAAACCAAATATTCGGAACTTATGAGTAGGAGGTCGCAGAGTGGAACAATTATTGCAGAGACAGGCATATGATGCTCTGCTGCGATTCCACTGCACACCACACCATATGGGCCAGCACGGGAAACAATAGGCGCGTTGAATACATACTTTAATTTATACTTGGAACCCTTGAACTGCGGAAACAACCAGAGTTTTGTCAAGCAAATAGATCGGAGGTAATGGACATAACAAACGAAACGCGAACCATAAAATGCTAAAATGGGTGAACATCTCGATTTCTACGTAGGGGACACCGGGGTTAGTTCGCACATGAGTTGGTTGACGCAACTTCAGTTTCACCATAATTCAACGATAATGCACGCTCGCCCCACATGAAACCAGAGCTCTATCAGTGATCTCTTGTCTGTGACCAACGATTAAGTTTATTTCGCATTTTCGTTCATTTACATTTTGTGTGATAACACAAACGTTAGTGAAGTTATTCATTTGTTTATTAATGGGTGAGCATTTGAAAGATATCCTTAACGGTTATTTTCCAACAAAGCACAAAAATACCAAGATGGCGACGGGGCAGGTTGGCTCAGAACATCTATATTGGTTATATGAATGTTTCTTAGCGATTTTTTTAATCATTTGTTATTCCATGTTGAAAAAATGAGAGACACAGAGGGGCAAACTTCAAAAGAGGATATGGTTCGAGCTGCCAGAAAAGTAATGCTGAATGGCCGCACAAGAAGTAGTGTGGCAAAAGAGATTTTGGTATTCCTGACAGAACGTTAACAAGATTTAGCTCAAAAGTGACTCCAGCAGAATTTGAAGATAACAATTTCAACAATTTGGTAATTTTTTATTGGGATACATGCCAAACAGAAAAATCTTTACCATGGAACTAGAAGATGCAATGGAGGAGTATTTAAAACTGGATTAGCTGCTAAGCAGGTCCGCAAACTTTCTTATGAGTATGCTCAAAATTTGAGTACCCAGACTCTTGGAACATCAACAAAATGGCAGGTGCAGTCTGATGATGAAGAGAAAGCCGAGATTCTCGATACGATCACCAGAAGCCACTAGTTTGGCTAGATGCATTAGCTGTAATAAAACCACGGTAGCCTCATTTTTTGATAATTCACATGTCGTTCTTCAAAGGCTCAACATTGGTCCTGAAGACATATGGGACACGGATGAAACGGGAGTCACAACTACTCAGAAACCAGATAGTATCAAGAGAGCCGTTTGCATTGTGTGAAAGTTGCAAGATTGCATTCCCACAGTTGGTAACGGAACACATTTCAGATTCATCATGCCGCCGTTTAATTAGAGGCTGATTTGGCAAAAAAAAATGCAACCACAAGAAATCACAATCTGGTTTGAATTTTAATTTCCTTCAAATAGGTAGGTATGTGCCGAGAAAGAATACCATCGAAATTTAATATTTATAATCTGTGTGACTCTCATTTATAGAGACACTATAGGTAGTAGCACTACCAACATTTTTATATCACGGTTTGATATTCCGCCATTATGGCATTTGAATCCAAAATTGTGATTTATCAAGTAGAATCACAATTTGCTCTAACCAGATTGCAAGACATGAAACTAAATTGGACTATACACACAGGATACTCCGTCTAGAACGCACATTAGAAGTATTCTGATTTATATCAGAAGTGGACATCAACTTTGTATTTCAAACGGAAAGTTGTACGTTTTATTTCGTTTTTAGGTTCTTCATGTGCTCCTGAGATGATCTCCAGACTTTCCTATACCTAAGTCTTGACGGCCTTCGAAATTTTCAGATTATTTGAAAATTGTTTGCAACTCTCTCTTTGAAAATCATTAACTCTGTCATTTTTTAATGTTGCGAACCGTTTTTGATCATCGGCAAGAAGAAAGTTGGAAATTTCTTCTGGTGTATTTATTATTGAGGGAAAACAATTAAATATTCAGAAAATCTGGAGAAACTTTTGGAGAAGTTCATGTACCAACTTCTAAAAATGCAATAAAAGCACAGCTTTCCGTTTAAAACAACGGAGTTGATATCCACTTCCGGTATAACCGGAAGTGTCACGCCATCATTGAACAGAAAATTTGTGGACAAATGTTCAGATTAATTTCTTTTTATAGTTAATTATTAGTACTCAAAATACTTCTAATGTTCGTTTTAGACGGAACACGTATTATTTTAAACTTACCTAGTGAAACAATTTCCAAAGTATTATCGAGCAACCTCCAAATCAACATTTATATGAAACGCTAAGAACGAGTTTGATTCAAAAACTATCAGCTTCTGAAGAGAAAGATTAACGTCATTCTTGTCCAATGCACAAATGAAAAATCAAATCCCATCAACGTTCTTTTGTGAAATGTACATTTTAGGAGGAGCATTTCTAATGGTTAATTTTAAGGTCCTTTGAATCTTCGGGAACATCGACTTCCAGAATCAATTTTAGTAGGAATTGCAGCATCTGGGAAAAGACAAACAAAAGAAATTTTAGATATTGCAGACAGAATATGGGAAGCTAGTAAAATAAATAGTATAGTATTAACGCACTCAAGTATGATCTTAAAAATCCAATGTCATTTGATCATTAATCAAGAACAAGAAAAAACTTGGTTTGACAGCAGAACAAATCTTAATGAAAAATAGATTGAATAATTTTCAGAAAATCTTTAAAAAATCAATTTCAAATATTTGGTTTCATCATAAAATTTTGGAAAAACGAAGCGTTCAAATGGTGTAGGTTTTATGAATGGAGAAAATACATGAACATAAACTAGAAAAAGAATATTCTAAGTATTGTAGACTACCACATTAGTATTGGTTGAAATGGTGGCGGGCTTAATAGAAAGTTCAGTGCACTTAGTCAAAGACCCTTGTACAGCATCCCCTGCTACGGTTTTTCAGGGGATATTGGGATACCCCCGCTGTTTGACAGACTCCTAAGAGGTTATAAATAACCTTATACAGGAATAAAATACTATGAATTTCCCCACGTTTATAGAACTCTAGGCAAGAGAATCTATCTAATAGACCCTGGCGGAAAAATCCAATTGATGGATAATTAATAAACTATAATAAAGTTCACACTGTGGATATATTTATAACACTATTGATAAGAAATAATCACCCTTATCCACTAAAAAACTACTAAAGTACTGAGGACCTTTCGGCTACCAAGTAACCATCATCAGAGTAAACTAAATTATAAATCAAAATGTGCCTGTTTAAATACTAGTTGGGGATTACAAATAAACGGAGAGTTACCGTCAGCTGGAGATAAATCGAAATTTAGTAAATTGCTTTTTCGTTTATACATTTCCATCCCTTCTAAATTACCTAGAAATTGGTTTGTACTGTGTTTAAAAAAAAAAGAAAATAACAAATATACTTTGAATCTTAACTAAAAATAATCAACATATTTTAATATCAAAAATAATTTGTTATTTACACGTAATTAATAGTATATCTTATAATCACTACATAGTATAAAACAAAGTCGCTTTCTCTGTCCCTATATCCCTATGTATGCTTAAATCTTTAAAACTACGCAACGGATTTTGATGCGGTTTTTTTTAATACATGGAGTGATTGAATATGGCCCTTTACAGCATATGATTTAAATGAATATTTTAGAAAATATTACAGATTTAAAAATTGCGGGACGTAGCGCTTGCGGCGGTACTGGCCGGCCGGGCGGGAGTAACCTCTAGAGAAAACATGTTTGCATTGTCTAATGACAAGAAAGCTGTGAACGTTGTATATAAAGACATTCTGTAATATATTAATTGTTGTAAAAATAAAATAAATAGGTAAAAATGTAAAAAGTAAATAAGTAAAACTGTAGTGTATGAATTTAGATATTCCAAAGATAGCAGGAAATCTTCATGGTATAGGGAAAGGGGAATTGTTTTACTCCAAATTTAACGCGTGCAGGCCACGGGCAGTAATGAATAAATAAAAATAACGGATTGATTTTAATAATTTTTTCAGTGAGTGACATAGGCTATATATTTTATACCCGTGCGAAGCCGGAGCGGGCCGCTATGTTTTTATATACAACGTTCACAGTTTTTCTGTAGTGTACTTAGTATCAGCATTGCACCCGTGCGGAGCCGGGGCGGGTCGCTAGTGTATTGTATACCAATAAGTACTTTTCCAGCACTCGAAATTAACATTTTCATTTTCCCTTGCGCCTCCCCGCACCGCGGAGGTTGCGTGGGCGTTATCTACGCCACTGCAATGAATTGAGTTTTTTATTAGTTTAGTTTCATTGCAATTACTAACTTCGAACGAAGAAACATCAACGATATTGAAACTGAAGAAAATTATTGTTTGAAACACACTTTCGGGGATCCACAACAATCAATACACTGGCAGCTGAAGGCACACATACGACAAAGGAAAGGAAATAATCAATATCAGAAAAAATAATGTAGGCGATCAACAATTTCAAGACATAGAAGTAGTTCAGTCAATGATGAAGCCGCAGAAAATGCCCAAATTACGAACAGTCGCGATGAATTAGGTATTTGATGAAATTTGCTAGGTTGTTTCAATTGGTGTCCAGGATTCCATGTGGGACGTAGGAAACCTCTGTCTTTGACGCCAAGTTCACGGCCAACAACCGCTTGTGGTCAGAGGACCGTAAAAATGAGAAACAAAATGGAGAACAAATGGTACTTTAGGGGTTGTGGGCTCGGAATAATCTTTTTTGCTGTTGGTATTTTTCAAGTTATTTTGAAGAAATGGGTTCAAGATTCAAAACTTGCAAGAATAACATTTTTTTAAATTGACCATTTTTGATTTTTGACTCCATCGTTGAAGTGAATGGGGTGATCCAACAGCAGCGCCTGAATAAACAGTTTCCGATACATAGGACCAGCTTAGAGGTGACTCATGTACCAAACAAATGGAGGAAGTATTTTTCATACAAAAGCGAGTCAAATCTTATGTAAGTTTGTTGTATTATTTTACCCAGTGAATTCCTAGTGCTTAGCTATTATCACGTACGGACTCATCAGTTTGAGCTCTTCATTATTAAAGGCTTTAGAAAAATATTTTAAATTAGCCATTCTTGATTTTGACTCCATTTTTGAATGCTTTAAAAAAATCGGTAGAAACAGAAGAGACGTTCTCTGGATGAACTCCCATTATATAAATACCAGTTTGCCTGTCATGCAGATAAATCCCATGAACTGACATAGCCCTCGGATAGTTTCTTGATATCGTATAGCCAATGAATCGACAACGTGCTCAGAAACAGACATATTACAAGCAATTTATACCATGACACTATGGAGATAGCCGTGATGCTTGATAATGGACGTACTATTGGCTACATCGGGAAAACAAACTATTTACCGACTGAGCTATCTGTGAATCCGTGCATTCAAGAAGGAATCTGGACGCATTTAAGACACCGACGATGACGAGCCACTAAATAGCATTCACCGAGACGAGGTTAGATATCTGGAAGTAACCCTATTCGGGTAATACGACCCCAGGTATTCAATCTTTCGAGTAAGGGGTTGGAAATTCCTGGGTTCCCGAGCTGTCTCTGTTCTGTTTTGAAACAGTTTTTGGTCAGATTACTTCTCTTTATTTTTTCCTGTCGGTTTTTCTTGACCAACCCTTGTTATTTTCCGACCCAGGTGCTAATAGAGCAATCGAAGGCTAAGGGGCACTCATTCATCTGTCTATCTCCTACAGGGAGTGCCGATGGGTGACGGTAGCGAACGGAGCCTCGGGAATGTGGCGACCTCACCTTGTAGATAGCCTTAGTGTGGTACGGGCTCATTGCCAAACCGGACACTTCGAATCGACCCTTCTCGCGGGAACAAAATGACGGAAATGAAATTTAATTTAAAAGAAGCAGATGATGAGATACCTAATCCTTTTGTTAGAAGGAATTTGTTCCAACGCTCTCCAGTCACGCTAAGAGCCTCTCCCCCCTCCCCATGGTAAAGATCAGCAAGGGTTGCCAGACGCGGAGACATGAGACTTCTGAAACAAGCGATCAAGCAAAGAAAAGCGAATAAACCATAAAAATGATAAGGTAAATAGCCCTGAGACTAGCCAGGTTCTCGTAAATTTAGATGGAAATTCGAAAAAAAAAACGAGAGACGATAGAAAAAATGTACCGTTTGGCAGCAATAAGGAATATTTTCGAAGCGTTAATTAATTGTAAAAAATTATATTCTCTGGTCCAAAACTTGACTATTGATGAGAAACTGGAAGCGTTTAGAGGACGAGATCTGTTTCGTCAGTATATACATTCCAAATCGGCCAAGTATGACATAAAAATCTTTGGCCTTGTGGACGCAAAACTATCATATACCTTCAGTATGTTGACACATGCTGGAGATAAACCAGAAGTGTGGTCCTTCTGGTTGCCATAAGCAATAAACCAGTTGATGTTGTCAAGAGACTTGTTAGCCCTATTCATAATTCTGGCCGATACATCACGATTGAAAATTGGTTCACAAGCTATGATTCAGTAGAAGATCTTAGACACAACAGACTCCATCTTGTAGGCCCCTTGAAAAAAAATAAGCCGCAGATACCTAGTGCATTCAAAGATATCAAAGGTCGAAGTGTTCCATCTAGTATGTATGGTTTTCAGGAAGAGTGTACTCTAGTCTCGTAAGTACCAAAGCCGAAGTGTGCATTTTGATAATAGCATATATTTATCAAAAAATGAGCAACAGAAACCGGAGATAATAACATTCTATAACGGAATTAAAGATGGAGTAGGCACAGTCGACAGAATGGTGGCCCATGGTAGTGTTTCTTTATGTTGAACATTACTGGAATCAATTACCAAATACTTTTTGTTGGAAACCAAAACTATGTGAAAAGTAGAAAAATTTATTTACATCAACTGGCTTCCTCTGCTACCCGAGAATGTCCAGAAAAAGATGTAATACTTGCTATTCACACACAAAAAAAATCCCGTCTCACAAAATTTTCCTGTGTAAGATGTATAAAACCGTTATGCCTTGAACATTGCAGACATATTTGTTTTGATTGTGTTCCTGAGTAAATAATGTGAAGATTTAAGGTTAATTTGAATATTTTATAAGTTTGTCTCATAAAGTTAGAGTGTTCAAATGAAGCAGCTTTCGAATTTTTTGTATATTTTTCAAATCTAAAAATGTAAATGCTCGACCAATTCCGTACCACACTAAGGCTATCTACAAGGTGAGGTCGCCACATTCCCGAGGCTCCGTTCGCTACCGTCACCCATCGGCACGGGCCGCTCAACAACTTATGTTTTTTCACTCCCTGTAGGAGATAGACAGAAGAATGAGTGCCCCTTAGCCTTCGATTGCTCTATTAGCACCTGGGTCGGAAAATAACAAGGGTTGGTCAAGAAAAACCGACAGGAAAAAATAAAGAGAAGTAATCTGACCAAAAACTGTAACAGAGACAGCTCGGGAACCCAGGAATTTCCAACCCCGTACTCGAAAGATTGAACACCTGGTGTCGTATTACCCGATTAGGGTTACTTCCAGATATCTAACCTCGTCTCGGTGAATGCTATTTAGTGGCTCGTCATCGTCGGTGTCTTGAATGCGTCCAGATTCCTTCTTGAATGCTCGGATTCACAGATAGCTCAGTCGGTAAATAGTTTGTTTTCCCGATGTTGCCAATAGTACGTCAATTATCAAGCATCACGGCTATCTCCATAGTGTCATGGTATAAATTGCTTGTAATATGTCTGTTTCTGAGCACGTTGTCGATTCATTGGCTATACGATATCAAGAAACTATCCAAGGGCTATGTCAGTTCATGGGATTTATCTGCATGACAGGCAAACTGGTATTTATACAATCGGAGTTCATCCAGAGCACGTCTCTTCTGTTTCTACCGATTTTTTTAAAGCCTTCAAAAATGGAGTCAAAATCAAGAATGGCTAATTTAAAATATTTTTCTAAAGCCTTTAATAATGAAGAGCTCAAACTGATGAGTCCGTACGTGATAATAGCTAAGCACTAGGAATTCACTGGGTAAAATAATACAACAAACTTACATAAGATTTGACTCGCTTTTGTATGAAAAATACTTCCTCCATTTGTTTGGTACATGAGTCACCTCTAAGCTGGTCCTATGTATCGGAAACTGTTTATTCAGGCGCTGCTGTTGGATCACCCCATTCACTTCAACGATGGAGTCAAAAATCAAAAATGGTCAATTTAAAAAAATGTTATTCTTGCAAGTTTTGAATCTTGAACCCATTTCTTCAAAATAACTTGAAAAATACCAACAGCAAAAAAGATTATTCCGAGCCCACAACCCCTAAAGTACCATTTGTTCTCCATTTTGTTTCTCATTTTTACGGTCCTCTGACCACAAGCGGTTGTTGGCCGTGAACTTGGCGTCAAAGACAGAGGTTTCCTACGTCCCACATGGAATCCTGGACACCAATTGAAACAACCTAGCAAATTTCATCAAATACCTAATTCATCGCGACTGTTCGTAATTTGGGCATTTTCTGCGGCTTCATCATTGACTGAACTACTTCTATGTCTTGAAATTGTTGATCGCCTACATTATTTTTTCTGATATTGATTATTTCCTTTCCTTTGTCGTATGTGTGCCTTCAGCTGCCAGTGTATTGATTGTTGTGGATCCCCGAAAGTGTGTTTCAAACAATAATTTTCTTCAGTTTCAATATCGTTGATGTTTCTTCGTTCGAAGTTAGTAATTGCAATGAAACTAAACTAATAAAAAACTCAATTCATTGCAGTGGCGTAGATAACGCCCACGCAACCTCCGCGGTGCGGGGAGGCGCAAGGGAAAATGAAAATGTTAATTTCGAGTGCTGGAAAAGTACTTATTGGTATACAATACACTAGCGACCCGCCCCGGCTCCGCACGGGTGCAATGCTGATACTAAGTACACTACAGAAAAACTGTGAACGTTGTATATAAAAACATAGCGGCCCGTTCCGGCTTCGCACGGGTATAAAATATATAGCCTACGTCACTCACTGAAAAAATTATTAAAATCAATCCGTTATTTTTATTTATTCATTACTGCCCGTGGCCTGCACGCGTTAAATTTGGAGTAAAACAATTCCCCTTTCCCTATACCATGAAGATTTCCTGCTATCTTTGGAATATCTAAATTCATACACTACATTTTTACTTATTTACTTTTTACATTTTTACCTATTTATTTTATTTTTACAACAATTAATATATTACAGAATGTCTTTATATACAACGTTCACAGCTTTCTTGTCATTAGACAATGCAAACATGTTTTCTCTAGAGGTTACTCCCGCCCGGCCGGCCAGTACCGCCGCAAGCGCTACGTCCCGCAATTTTTAAATCTGTAATATTTTCTAAAATATTCATTTAAATCATATGCTGTAAAGGGCCATATAGATCTATATTAAATCAACAATGTATTTAAGGTATTTAATTGGATAAGGATTGATGCTGTATTGGTTAAAATCGCTTCGAAAATTAGCCATTATTTGTCGTAAAAAGTAAATGACAAAAAAATGGTATTGTGGGATAACCAGTAGAGATAGACATATACACCATCGCGGTATTTTCTGTAGACCTTTTCAATGTGTACAATACTTAGTACATTATTTTGATATATCTCGTAGGGTTCAGCCTGCGTTTGCAATCTAAGCGGAAAAAATGTAATTATTTACGACATCACATTAGAAACCTCAAAAATAACAGTATTTCTCCACTATTTAATGGATGTTATTATACATATAAACCTTCCTCTTCAATCACTCCATGTATTAAAAAAAACCGCATCAAAATCCGTTGCGTAGTTTTAAAGATTTAAGCATACATAGGGATATAGGGACAGAGAAAGCGACTTTGTTTTATACTATGTAGTGATTATAAGATATACTATTAATTACGTGTAAATAACAAATTATTTTTGATATTAAAATATGTTGATTATTTTTAGTTAAGATTCAAAGTATATTTGTTATTTTCCTTTTTTTTAAAACACAGTACAAACCAATTTCTAGGTAATTTAGAAGGGATGGAAATGTATAAACGAAAAAGCAATTTACTAAATTTCGATTTATCTCCAGCTGACGGTAACTCTCCGTTTACATTGTTATCCCCAACTAGTATTTAAACAGGCACATTTTGATTTATAATTTAGTTTACTCTGATGATGGCTACTTGGTAGCCGAAAGGTCCTCAGTACTTTAGTAGTTTTTTAGTGGATAAGGGTGATTATTTCTTATCAATAGTGTTATAAATATATCCACAGTGTGAACTTTATTATAGTTTATTAATTATCCATCAATTGGATTTTTCCGCCAGGGTCTATTAGATAGATTCTCTTGCCTAGAGTTCTATAAACGTGGGGAAATTCATAGTATTTTATTCCTGTATAAGGTTATTTATAACCTCTTAGGAGTCTGTCAATCAGCGGGGGTATCCCAATATCCCCTGAAAAACCGTAGCAGGGGATGCTGTACAAGGGTCTTTGACTAAGTGCACTGAACTTTCTATTAAGACCGCCACCATTTCAACCAATACTAATGTGGTAGTCTATAATACTTAGAATATTCTTTTTCTAGTTTATGTTCATGTATTTTCTCTATTCATAAAACCTACACCACTTGAACGCTTCGTTGTTCCAAAATTTTATGATGAAACCAAATATTTGAAATTGATTTTTTAAAGATTTTCTGAAAATTATTCAATCTATTTTTCATTAAGATTTGTTCTGCTGTCAAACCAAGTTTTTTCTTGTTCTTGATTAATGATCAAATGACATTGGATTTTTAAGGTCATAAATGAAGCCGCTTTCGAATTTTTTGTATATTTTTCAAATCTAAAAATGTAAATGCGCGACCAATTCCGAAAGATTTTTGACGCGACTAATTGAAGGTTAACTAATCATTTTGCTATGTTATACGTAGGACAATTAATGTTTGAAATGATTGCTCTCATGGAATTGCTCGGCAATTTAATGAATTAGGATTTATTTCCAGCTGAGTATAACCCCTCGCTTGCATTATTAACCCCAAATACTATTTAAACAGGCACATTTTGTTCTATAATTTAGTTCACTCTGATGATGGCTACTTGGTAGGTGTAAGGTCCTCAGTACTTTAACAGTATTTTTAGTGGATAAGGGTGGTTATTTCTTATTATGGCGTCAGAGATACAGGATGACCTAGAGTCCAAAAAAAGTCCAATAGCTCCGTTGCTATTGGAGATATTGCCAAGCAGTTTTTTTTTTTGAAATAAAGACATAAACAGAGCATAATTGGAAGATATTTGCGTTCATATACAGGTTGGTCTTTATTAAGTAACACACTAAACTTATATTTTTTCAGTGGAACACCCTATATTGTAACCATTATTTCGAAAGTCCTCATTAATCTGAGTGCAATCAGGAGCATAATAGAAGCTGAAGAAATATATACTATAATTTGAAAGGGAAAACTAGAGGCGAACACCAAGATGATCCCTAGACCACCCCCCTCGTGGAATTAATGCGAAAACTGTTGCAGCGAGCAAGAGAGATTTTGGTCAGTAGGAATCCGACAGTCTTCTTATGCAAAATTTTCTCTTCTAAAAAATCGGGAAATACGGTGTGGGTGTCAGGATACCGAGAATTGAAGGTGATGAAATTGCAGACCAGCTTGCAAGACAAGGGAGCCAACAAATATATTTCAGACAGGACGGGAGGAAGCGTTATTACATTTATCACTGTAGTAAAGCAATTCGAACAAGCAGCTGGTAAGGCAATCTCCAAATATTAGGCAGATGCCAAGACAAGGGAGCGACCAATCATATTTCAGACAGGACGCAGCATTGCATATAGCACTGTAGTAAAACAATTCGAAAAAGGAACTGGTAAGGCAATGTCCAAATATTGGGCAGATACCAACATTTTCAGGTAATCCAAATTATTTTTAGATAGACCATATACAGGTTGTTCCATCTCAGACGAGCCATCCCGTATATTTCTTATCCCATAGTGAGTGGAAAAATCTCCCGAAACACGTCGAATGATTTTGTTTGGGGGACATCTTTTGACGTATATTTGAGGCTTGAACGAGCAACCTCTAGTAGGGGCGCTTCAACCCCTCAAAATTGAATAGGGGAGAGGGGTTGAGTGATACGTCATTTGAAAGGTGTTGGAAGCCTCTTTACAACGGTGTATGAAAAACGTAAATTTGATGAACCGTTTTCGCCAAAAATTAATTTTGTTGCTCGAATATGCCACCTTGAATATTTTGTTTATTTGTACAATGTACAAGCTCATTTTTATTAAGCCTTTTTTACAAACTTAAACAATCTTCAAAAAATCACATTCGTAAAAAAATTGATTTGTGTTGTCATGCTTACAATGAAAAAAATTAAATCTGCGTGTTTAAATCAAATGTTCAAATTGTCCTCCATTGACTTCCATACAATAATTCATTCTCTCAAACTAATAAATAAAAAAACAGTAAAACATTTCCTTATGTTGCCTTCATTTTTTGTTCTTAGAAGGTGTTTATCTGGTTTTAACGTTTCTTCGATCATTTCATGATTTTAATCAATCTGTTGAGTTACTACTTTGCTGATTTGTTTAAAATTTCAAAAAATATGGTGTACACATTGCAAGAATGTGTTGAGCTGGTTAGCCTTTATTACCAAAATCAAAATTATGCCCGAGCGGCTGCAAGGATATTTAACGAAAACCATCCTGAACGTAGCGTTCGCCATAAGTACGTAATGGAATTGATTTCAAAATTTATGGAGATGGGTTCAGCAATGGATAAAAAAGGGCACCCATTGGAATTGTTAATGATGGAGGAGCAGCTGTGGCGGTATTGGGACATGTCCAACTTATGCCAAACACGCAATCTGGACGACAACTTTCTGCAGCTTCCGGTAGTAGCCAATCTAACGTTTTCAGAATTTTACATAAACACAAGTTCCATCCGTACAAAATTAAATTAATTCAGGAATTAAATGATGATGATTGGGATCGAAGGCAAGAGTTTTGCGAAATTATGGTCGAGCGTATCAACAATAACCCAAATTTCTTGTACAACGTTTGCTTTTCTGACGAATGCACTTTTTTACTTAATGGAGAGGTTAACCAGCATAACTGTAGAATTTTTTTTTACAAATCCTCATGTATTTCGAGAAGCTCACACTCAACATCGGGAAAAGCTAAACGTTCGGGTAGGAATTTTGGGAGACCACCTAATTGGACCTCTGTTTATTCCTGGTAATTTAAATGGCGAAATTTATCTTGAAATGTTGGAAAATGCGATTGATCCGTTAATAACTGAACAATTAGAAAACGATCCTCTACTACTTAAACAACAATTGCATTTCCAACAAGACGCACCAGTTCGCCAATATCTCAATTTGCAATACTCCGGTCGTTGGATTGGAAGAAAAGGTCCTATGTAGTGGCTCCTGACCTGAACCCTCTGGAATTCTTCTTGTGGGGACATCTTAAGTCCAAGATTTTTGTGAGTCAGCCTGAAAATTTGGACGAACCACGCCAACGAATTGTAAATGAGTGTCGTCAAATAACTCCAATTATGCTGAACCATGTTAGAGACGGTTTTCAGTCAAGATTGTATTATTGTATGGAAGTCAATGGAGGACAATTTGAACATTTGATTTAAACACGCAGATTTAACTTTTTTCATTGTAAGCATGACAACACAATTCAATTTTTTATGAATGTGATTTTTTGAAGATAGCTTAAGTTTGTAAAAAAGGCTTTATAAAAATGAGCTTGTACATTGTACAAATAACCAAAATATTCAAGGTGGCACATTCGAGCAACAAAATTAATTTTTGGTGAAAACGGTTCATCAAATTTACGTTTTTCATACACCGTTGTAAAGAGGCTTCCAAATGACGTATCACTCAACCTCTCTCCCCTATTCAATTTTGAGGGGTTGAAGCGCCCCTATTAGGAGGTTGCTCGTTCAAGCCTCAAATATACGTCAAAAAATTTCCCCCAAACAAAATCATTCGACGTCTTTCGGGAGATTTTTTACACTCACTATGGGATAAGAAATATACGGGGTGGCTCGTCTGAGATGGAACAGCCTGTATAAACCATGAAGCACTGGAGATACCAACGTTTATAGGTGGTACGACTGTTTCAGACCCTGTCCACTCATTAGGTGTAGAAGAATCGGTATTACGCAAGCTGCGATGAGGACGGTCAATCCGCGATCTTTTGCAAACAAACCCATTCTGCAGAGGAGTGGAATTAAATCACTCTCTGGAGATCCATATCCTGATCCAAACTCACACCATAAGAAATGAGCAAGTACCAAATTCATTCAAAGACATGAGTCGCCCTTCAATTTAATATTAGCAAAAAGGCTAACATTGGCTCAGAACTGGCACTACAATGAAGTATCAGACTTTATCACGAAAACATTCCCATCAAGATAAATAGATATAACAGAGGCGAAAACGAAATCTTCGAAGCCTTTTTAATCGACCTAAAGCTTCTGGTAGCTAGGTACAATCCAGATCAGCTTCAACAGATTATAACAAAGAAATTAGAAGAGTAAAACAGCGAATTCGGGAAGAGGTTAAATGGACAACACTTATTGGAACTCTGTACATTCATTTTATCAAAAGTTTTACGTAAAAATCTTGATTTCACCTCTCACAAGATCCAGCTTTTACAATAATTGAAGCCGACTGATTTTTCCCCAATGTCTATATCAAGAAATAAAAATTTTAAGAATTTGGAGTGAAGGTAATCCACCAGTTATTGTTCAGGAGCCATTATAACCATAACCATTATTTGGTGTACTTTATGGGCAGGCAACCGAGGAGGTAGTCTGCGGTTTTTGAAGAAATAGCATGAGGGCTACACAAAATTCCCAGAAGAGACACTTGAGCGACACCTACTACACCGGGAGGCCCTGGGGGAGAACTAATGTCTGGCAGCAAAAGTGTTAAACGTTGAAAAAGTAAGAAGAGCTGTCAATTCCTTTGAGGCGTTCAAGTCACCGGACCTTGATGGATTGTTTCCAGTACTTCTCAAATGGGTCTGGATTCAAACCCGGTACCACTGACTGGGGTTCTGAGGGGTTGTATTGCGGTAGGATACACGCCTTAGGAGTGGAAGAGAACTCACGTGACCTTCATTCCTAAAGTGGGTAAGAAGAGCTATGTGAATGGCAAATATTATCGGTTTTGTTGAAGACGTTAGAGAGGCCTGTAGACTGGTGTCATACGGCAGGACCTCTGAAGCATTACCCTCTTCACGAGGAACAGCATGGTTATCAGATTAGCAGATCTGTCGGGACGGTCATCCGCTTGGCTGTTGGCTTTATAGAGCAGCAGCTGAAGTGGGCAGGAGCCTGCATTGATGCTTTCTTGGACATAGAGGGGGACTTTCGCAAGACCTCTAGGAACTCTATTAAACAAGAGCTGATGGGGTAGATTACGAAAACCCTTGAAGGTAGTCCACGACGTGGCAAGGTTATACTTTGAAAGGGTTGGTATCAGGAGGGTGTCCAAAAGGAAGGGTACTCTCACCCCTTTTAACGAGTTTGATCCTGGATGAGCTACTAGTAAGGTTAAACTGTGCAGGTATTAAGGCGGTAGATTATGCGGATGACATCGTCATAATCTCCAGAGGAGCTTACGAGGCTACCTTGCAGGAGCTTATTCAACAAGCCTTGATCATTACAGAAGAATGGTGTAGAGAGAACAAACTCTCCATCCAGCTGGAGAAAACTACCATTATCATCTTCTCCAGAAGGTAAAAAATCGAGCCTCTGAAGAAGATGGTAATCATGAGCAAGTCAGTACACTTTTCCGAGACGGTGTCACCCTGGACAAAAAACTACTCTGGCAGAAGCAACTGGAGACTAGGTGCCAAAATGCTATGATAATCTTTTGGCAGTCTAAGAGAGCAATTGTCATGGATTGGGTATTGGGGTCTTAGCAGTTGATGTGGATCTACTCAACCATTATTATCCCAAGACTTAGTCATGCAGTTCTCGTACTGCAGGAAGTAGCCCAGGAACTTTTGAAGAGAATACAGAGATACTCTTCTTCAGAGCCATGTCATCCACGAGGAAGAGTACACTGACTGCAGCATTGAAGACCTTGCTGACGACCAATGACGATGAGGAATCTTTAAATGATGGCGGTCTACAGGCTTAGATGTAATGGCTCACTAAAGAGCAGATCAATTCCGTATATTCAGCGGACAGACTGAGAGGCTGCGACCAGAATCGCAGGACAGAATTAAAGCCCTGCGGTTCGTGGAGCTGCATCTCATAGTCGTCATCCCGTCAAGGCAGGAATGGAAAAATGCCGCAAGCCAAAGCACGGCACAATTGGGTATACGGATAGGTTTAGAACAAACGGCTTTTGCGGTTCTAGATATATTGATAGGTACTCCGTGCATGGGAGATCTCAACACAGTCTTACAAGACGAGATGCTTGCCATGTGCGGCAAAGCTACTCGGCTACGGTAAGATGAATGAGATCATCTGGATCTGTTGGGACAGTCAAGTGGCACTCAAAGCACTTAAAAGCCCGACTGTGTCCTCGAGGCTTGTCATGGATACCACGGAGATCATTAACCGGCTAGCCCGTGAAAACAGGCTCAACTTGACCTGTATCCCAGGTCACTCCGGTTGGAAAAGGAATGAGAGAGCGGACAAGCTGGCCAGAGAAGGGTCCAGATTGGACGGTCCTCAGGATCCCCTGCTGGAATCCCCTAATACGGGGGTATGCAGTTCTTGCGGAACCATCTGAGAGATGAATATTCCCAGCATGAATGAATATTGACGGCTGCCGAACTCCTAAAGCACTGCTTGGCAATGAGATTGGCCTATGGGCAAGCGAGGCACTCTCTCTGAGTAGGCAAAGCATCAGCAAATCTGATGAAATTTAAACATACCGTGGGGAAAAACGACACTCCCTTCTGTATGAGATACAAGGGAAACAAAGTGGAGTGGTCAACCCACTTTCTTTGTAACTGTCTTGCGCTCATTCGAACCAACACGTGGATCTTCATGGCCGATGACATAAACGATCAAAATGTAAAACAGATCTTAGGATTCTGTCGAACAGCGAGGTATCCAGATACTCCCTGAAAAACGTAGCAGGGCATAGTATACAAGGGTCTTTGGTTAAGTGCACTTAACTTTTTATTAAGTCCGCTACAATCTCAACCAATCGGCAAGTCATCGTGTAGTACTTCTTCAGAAATGATGTAAGGCAGGGCGGCGCATGATATAGATCCATAATAAGAGACTATTTCGTTCCCCTATTGAGTTGTTCTAATGTGCAGGAGATATGATTCCAATGGTGCCTGGCTATATACCATACAGCACGTGAAACGTTTGTCGATCAAGTTATTTCGCGAAATGGTTACCACGTTTCTGGGACACCTCGTTTCTGGGACACCTCGTTTCTGGGACACCTCTAAATTATTTTCTGTAGTGGTATGTAAAGCCTTTGACGTATGCAGATAAACCAGCGACGTTAAACGATTTGAAGGCTAACGTTGCTTCTTATTGGTGGAATCAGGCGACCAATACGTAACAAAGAGGTCGAAAATTGAATTTCCAGGATCCACTATATCGAAGCCAATAAATGACATACGATTTTCTATTAAATTAAGCCAAAATTAAGTTCGTTTAATAAACTATAAAACAGTTCCCACTGTCGATTACATTATAGCACTATAAATAAGAAATAATGAACCTTAACCACTAAAAATACTGTTATAGTACTGAGGACCTTTCAGTCACAAATTAGGCTGTGTAAACTAAATTAAAAATCAAAATGTGCGTGTTCAAATACTATTTGAAATTAAAAGTGTAAACAAGGGATTAACCTCAGTTGGAGATGAATCTGCATTCATTAAATTTCTTTTTCGCTAATACATTTCCATCCCTCCTAAATTACCGAGATATTTGTTACCGCCTTTTTCGAAAAAATCACGATATCCTGAACTTAACATTAACACCAGAGTCGATTCTTACCTTCATCTTTCCAGGTGTTTGTTCTCGTCCAATATCCACTCACATTATATTCCCAAATTTCATCCATTTGAAGAAGCAGCATGAGCATGTAAAATAAAAAAGAGCATAAGTTTATAGCAATAAACAAATTGGGCAATGAATCTACAAAATTTGTGATAAATATCCCATTTGCACTGCTGGAATAATAAAATTAATAAAGCCCAAAAAATATAAAAAAGCATAAATTTTTTTCCAGTGAACGGACTTTTATGAAATTTATTGTGTGGGTCGAGTATAGCAGGTGTTGCAAATAAGAGTAGCCCCACTTTGAGGTCTTATTGAGTAAAATGTTCAAACCTATGAATAAGTTGCCAAATAGAAAAAAAAATCACTTTTGGTCAACTATGTAGCTATTACAGTCTTATATTTTTTCCAAGTCATTTAAACTTGTTCGCGCTGTCTGTAGTACGGTAAATCGGGATTAAGGATTGAAATCTTCCAAACCCAAATATATTGGTTCGATTTTCCCAAGCTAAGGGGTATTTGGGGTTGCTGATTAAGAATGAGTGATCAAAATTTGAGAATTTCAAACAGTTGATTCAATATGGCGGCTCGTCAAAATCAGAACATTAGGTAAAAAGTGCCGTAAAAATATTTTGAATGTTGTTAATTCTTCTTTTAACAATTATTTTACAAGATACATGAAAGAAAATCAATTTGAATCGGAAAAATATACTTTTTTTATTTTCTAAAGAAACATCTTTACTGATGCTCCAGGCATTTGAAAAAGGCCAAGATTCATCCTTCCTTTCGTACCCTCTCAAATTTAAATTGACACTTTTACGGTTTTTTTGAGGAAAAGGCGGAACATATTTATTTTTGGAGAAAAGCTATATAAACAAAAATGAGTATTATTCGACATAAAAGGTGTTTAATTATTTTGAAATATGAATTTTGAATATTTTCTTTTTAAATACAACGTTATCTAAAACCTGATAGAATCGAACTATTTGACAGAAAGATGTGGATAACTGGATACTCAAGAAATATCCCGATTTTCAGAAAAGTTTCCATGCAAACATACCAACTCCAAGTAACAGGATACTGACACATTCCCAATATTATGATCCACAACGATTTGTGAGCAATGACATTGTTGACAGTGATTTTACCGTGAATACGCAAAATTCAGAAAAAAAAGTGATGAGAAGTGTTTCAGAAGAATTTGGACATTCTTAGGTGTATAACCAAAATACAATTTTTTTCTCTCTGTCAGCACATTCTAATCAAGAATGGATGTTTGAAAATTTCCAGTGATTCTAATACATTTAATTTCAAACGTTTGGTACAATAATGTCTAGTATATGTGCAGGCTACCACTATCTGAACACGATATCAACCATCATATTGCCAGAACATATTGAATTGGGTTATGGAAAATATTGAAAAGTTTTTTATTTGTTTTTACATGTAATATTTTTTACGTCGTCATATGTTCAGAGTCTACTGAATTCGGTTATTAACAATATTGAATACAGTGAAATGGATGAAGTTCAACTGGTCATTAAGGCTGATAGTCGGGTTATTTTATGTTTGAAATTTTCCATTGATTCAGATAAATTTAATTTCAAACTTTTTGCACATTAATGTAAGATTTCTTTCATTTATATCAGGGAAATTATTATAATTTTCTAAAAAAGTTTGGCAAAGGGGGAAACTGTCTTATGTAACTTGAAAATGTTCAAAACGTTCTTTAAACCTAATATCAATTGAGCGTCCTGTCTCGCTTATGTATTACTATCACAATCTGAACACGATACAAATTACCATAAAAAGTGTGTCATTAGTTTTTACAAGATTTCGTGGTCACATTTTCAGAATATACTGAATTGGGTTATTAACAATATTGAATAGGGTAGAATGGATCAAGTCGAAGCGGTTTTTAAAGCAGGTTGTATCAGCGAAATCAGGAGGGGGAGTGGAGAACTAGGTTCTCTATTAAATTTATTCCTGATAATGTTCTTTCATATCCAAACTCATTTACTTAACAGTTTATGAAAATACATGACAAAAATTCAATAGTAATAATTTGAACATAGTTTTTTTTTTAAGTTTCCAATTAAATTTCACTTATTGATCCGTTTCAGGATCTCTAGCTTATTCTGAATGAACGGAAAAACGAGATCAGGCAATGAAAGCGGACAGTGCTTTATTTTTTTTTGATATATGTAACTAGTCCCCCAAAGTCTTTACGTTGCCATTCAACCAGGCATGCGTATAGACCACTCATCTCCCTAAAAAAACGGGCTGAGAAGGGGGAATGGAGAACTAGGTTCTCTATTAAATTTATTCCTGATAATGTTCTTTCATATCCAAACTCATTTACTTAACAGTTTATGAAAATACATGACAAAAATTCAATAGTAATAATTTGAACATAGTTTTTTTTTTAAGTTTCCAATTAAATTTCACTTATTGATCCGTTTCAGGATCTCTAGCTTATTCTGAATGAACGGAAAAACGAGATCAGGCAATGAAAGCGGACAGTGCTTTATTTTTTTTTGATATATTTAACAAGTCCCCCAAAGTCTTTACGTTGCCATTCAACCAGGCATGCGTATAGACCACTCATCTTCCTAAAAAACGGGCTGAGAAGGGGGAATGGAGAACTAGGTTCTCTATTAAATTTATTCCTGATAATGTTCTTTCATATCCAAACTCATTTACTTAACAGTTTATGAAAATACATGACAGAAATTCAATAGTAATAATTTGAACATAGTTTTTTTTTTAAGTTTCCAATTAAATTTCACTTATTGATCGGTTTCAGGATCTCTAGCTTATTCTGAATGAACGGAAAAACGAGATCAGGCAATGAAAGCGGACAGTGCTTTATTTTTTTTTGATATATGTAACTAGTCCCCCAAAGTCTTTACGTTGCCATTCAACCAGGCATGCGTATAGACCACTCATCTCCCTAAAAAACGGGCTGAGAAGGGGGAATGGAGAACTAGGTTCTCTATTAAATTTATTCCTGATAATGTTCTTTCATATCCAAACTCATTTACTTAACAGTTTATGAAAATACATGACAAAAATTCAATAGTAATAATTTGAACATAGTTTTTTTTTTAAGTTTCCAATTAAATTTCACTTATTGATCCGTTTCAGGATCTCTAGCTTATTCTGAATGAACGGAAAAACGAGATCAGGCAATGAAAGCGGACAGTGCTTTATTTTTTTTTTGATATATGTAACTAGTCCCCCAAAGTCTTTACGTTGCCATTCAACCAGGCATGCGTATAGACCACTCATCTCCCTAAAAAACGGGCTGAGAAGGGGGAATGGAGAACTAGGTTCTCTTTTAAATTTATTCCTGATAATGTTCTTTCATATCCAAACTCATTTACTTAACAGTTTATGAAAATACATGACAAAAATTCAATAGTAATAATTTGAACATAGTTTTTTTTTTAAGTTTCCAATTAAATTTCACTTATTGATCCGTTTCAGGATCTCTAGCTTATTCTGAATGAACGGAAAAACGAGATCAGGCAATGAAAGCGGACAGTGCTTTATTTTTTTTTTGATATATGTAACTAGTCCCATAAAGTCTTTACGTTGCCATTCAACCAGGCATGCGTATAGACCACTCATCTCCCTAAAAAACGGGCTGAGAAGGGGGAATGGAGAACTAGGTTCTCTATTAAATTTATTCCTGATAATGTTCTTTCATATCCAAACTCATTTACTTAACAGTTTATGAAAATACATGACAAAAATTCAATAGTAATAATTTGAACATAGTTTTTTTTTTAAGTTTCCAATTAAATTTCACTTATTGATCCGTTTCAGGATCTCTAGCTTATTCTGAATGAACGGAAAAACGAGATCAGGCAATGAAAGCGGACAGTGCTTTATTTTTTTTTTGATATATGTAACTAGTCCCATAAAGTCTTTACGTTGCCATTCAACCAGGCATGCGTATAGACCACTCATCTCCCTAAAAAACGGGCTGAGAAGGGGGAATGGAGAACTAGGTTCTCTTTTAAATTTATTCCTGATAATGTTCTTTCATATCCAAACTCATTTACTTAACAGTTTATGAAAATACATGACAAAAATTCAATAGTAATAATTTGAACATAGTTTTTTTTTTAAGTTTCCAATTAAATTTCACTTATTGATCCGTTTCAGGATCTCTAGCTTATTCTGAATGAACGGAAAAACGAGATCAGGCAATGAAAGCGGACAGTGATTTATTTTTTTTTTGATATATGTAACTAGTCCCCCAAAGTCTTTACGTTGCCATTCAACCAGGCATGCGTATAGACCACTCATCTCCCTAAAAAACGGGCTGAGAAGGGGGAATGGAGAACTAGGTTCCCTATTAAATTTATTCCTGATAATGTTCTTTCATATCCAAACTCATTTACTTAACAGTTTATGAAAATACATGACAAAAATTCAATAGTAATAATTTGAACATAGTTTTTTTTTTAAGTTTCCAATTAAATTTCACTTATTGATCCGTTTCAGGATCTCTAGCTTATTCTGAATGAACGGAAAAACGAGATCAGGCAATGAAAGCGGACAGTGCTTTATTTTTTTTTTGATATATGTAACTAGTCCCCCAAAGTCTTTACGTTGCCATTCAACCAGGCATGCGTATAGACCACTCATCTCCCTAAAAAACGGGCTGAGAAGGGGGAATGGAGAACTAGGTTCCCTATTAAATTTATTCCTGATAATGTTCTTTCATATCCAAACTCATTTACTTAACAGTTTATGAAAATACATGACAAAAATTCAATAGTAATAATTTGAACATAGTTTTTTTTTTAAGTTTCCAATTAAATTTCACTTATTGATCCGTTTCAGGATCTCTAGCTTATTCTGAATGAACGGAAAAACGAGATCAGGCAATGAAAGCGGACAGTGCTTTATTTTTTTTTTGATATATGTAACTAGTCCCCCAAAGTCTTTACGTTGCCATTCAACCAGGCATGCGTATAGACCACTCATCTCCCTAAAAAACGGGCTGAGAAGGGGGAATGGAGAACTAGGTTCCCTATTAAATTTATTCCTCATAATGTTCTTTCATATCCAAACTCATTTACTTAACAGTTTATGAAAATACATGACAAAAATTCAATAGTAATAATTTGAACATAGTTTTTTTTTTAAGTTTCCAATTAAATTTCACTTATTGATCCGTTTCAGGATCTCTAGCTTATTCTGAATGAACGGAAAAACGAGATCAGGCAATGAAAGCGGACAGTGCTTTATTTTTTTTTTGATATATGTAACTAGTCCCCCAAAGTCTTTACGTTGCCATTCAACCAGGCATGCGTATAGACCACTCATCTCCCTAAAAAACGGGCTGAGAAGGGGGAATGGAGAACTAGGTTCCCTATTAAATTTATTCCTGATAATGTTCTTTCATATCCAAACTCATTTACTTAACAGTTTATGAAAATACATGACAAAAATTCAATAGTAATAATTTGAACATAGTTTTTTTTTTAAGTTTCCAATTAAATTTCACTTATTGATCCGTTTCAGGATCTCTAGCTTATTCTGAATGAACGGAAAAACGAGATCAGGCAATGAAAGCGGACAGTGCTTTATTTTTTTTTTGATATATGTAACTAGTCCCCCAAAGTCTTTACGTTGCCATTCAACCAGGCATGCGTATAGACCACTCATCTCCCTAAAAAACGGGCTGAGAAGGGGGAATGGAGAACTAGGTTCTCTATTAAATTTATTCCTGATAATGTTCTTTCATATCAAAACTCATTTACTTAACAGTTTATGAAAATACATGACAAAAATTCAATAGTAATAATTTGAACATAGTTTTTTTTTTAAGTTTCCAATTAAATTTCACTTATTGATCCGTTTCAGGATCTTCAGCTTATTCTGAATGAACGGAAAAAACGAGATCAGGCAATTAAAGCGGACAGTGCTTTACTTTTTTTTGATATATTCAACAAGTCCCCCAAAGTCTTTACGTTGCCATTCAACCAGGCATGCGTATAGACCACTCGTCGTCCTAAAAAACGGGCGGAGAAGGGGGAGTGGAGAACTAGGTTCTCTATTAAATTTATTCCTGATAATGTTCTTTCATATCCAAAATCATTTCCTCTACAGTTTATGAAAATACATGACAAAAATTCAATAGTAATAATTTGAACAAGGTTTTTTTTCGAAAAGTTTCCTATTAAATCTAACTCATTGATCCGATTTAGGATCTCTAGCTTATTCTGAATGAACGGAAAAAACAAGATCAGGCAATTAAAGCGGACAGTGCTTTATTTTTTTTTGATATATTTAACAAGTCCCCCAAAGTCTTTACGTTGCCATTCAACCAGGCATGCGTATAGACCACTCATCTTCCTAAAAAACGGGCTGAGAAGGGGGAGTGGAGAACTAGGTTCCCTATTAAATTTATTCCTGATAATGTTCTTTCATATCCAAACTCATTTACTTAACAGTTTATGAAAATACATGACAAAAATTCAATAGTAATAATTTGAACATAGTTTTTTCTTTAAGTTTCCAATTAAATTTCACTTATTGATCCGTTTCAGGATCTCTAGCTTATTCTGAATGAACGGAAAAACGAGATCAGGCAATGAAAGCGGACAGTGCTTTATTTTTTTTTTGATATATGTAACTAGTCCCCCAAAGTCTTTACGTTGCCATTCAACCAGGCATGCGTATAGACCACTCATCTCCCTAAAAAACGGGCTGAGAAGGGGGAATGGAGAACTAGGTTCTCTATTAAATTTATTCCTGATAATGTTCTTTCATATCAAAACTCATTTACTTTACAGTTTATGAAAATACATGACAAAAATTCAATAGTAATAATTTGAACATAGTTTTTTTTTTAAGTTTCCAATTAAATTTCACTTATTGATCCGTTTCAGGATCTTCAGCTTATTCTGAATGAACGGAAAAAACGAGATCAGGCAATTAAAGCGGACAGTGCTTTACTTTTTTTTGATATATTCAACAAGTCCCCCAAAGTCTTTACGTTGCCATTTAACCAGACATGCGTATAGACCACTCGTCGTCCTAAAAAACGGGCGGAGAAGGGGGAGTGGAGAACTAGGTTCTCTATTAAATTTATTCCTGATAATGTTCTTTCATATCCAAAATCATTTCCTCTACAGTTTATGAAAATACATGACAAAAATTCAATAGTAATAATTTGAACAAGGTTTTTTTTCGAAAAGTTTCCTATTAAATCTAACTCATGGATCCGATTTAGGATCTCTAGCTTATTCTGAATGAACGGAAAAAACGAGATCAGGCAATTAAAGCGGACAGTGCTTTATTTTTTTTTGATATATGTAACTAGTCCCCCAAAGTCTTTACGTTGCCATTCAACCAGGCATGCGTATAGACCACTCATCTTCCTAAAAACGGGCTGAGAAGGGGGAATGGAGAACTAGGTTCTCTATTAAATTTATTCCTGATAATGTTCTTTCATATCCAAACTCATTTACTTAACAGTTTATGAAAATACATGACAAAAATTCAATAGTAATAATTTGAACATAGTTTTTTTTTTAAGTTTCCAATTAAATTTCACTTATTGATCCGTTTCAGGATCTTCAGCTTATTCTGAATGAACGGAAAAAACGAGATCAGGCAATTAAAGCGGACAGTGCTTTATTTTTTTTTGATATATTTAACAAGTCCCCCAAAGTCTTTACGTTGCCATTCAACCAGGCATGCGTATAGACCACTCGTCTTCCTAAAAAACGGGCGGAGAAGGGGGAGTGGAGAACTAGGTTCTCTATTAAATTTATTCCTGATAATGTTCTTTCATATCCAAAATCATTTCCTCTACAGTTTATGAAAATACATGACAAAAATTCAATAGTAATAATTTGAACAAGGTTTTTTTTCGAAAAGTTTCCTATTAAATCTAACTCATTGATCCGATTTAGGATCTCTAGCTTATTCTGAATGAACGGAAAAAACGAGATCAGGCAATTAAAGCGGACAGTGCTTTATTTTTTTTTGATATATTTAACAAGTCCCCCAAAGTCTTTACGTTGCCATTCAACCAGGCATGCGTATAGACCACTCGTCTTCCTAAAAAACGGGCATAGAAGGGGGAGTGGAGAACTAGGTTCCCTATTTAATTTATTCCTGATAATGTTCTTTCATATCCAAAATCATTTTCTCTACAGTTTATGAAAATACATGACAAAAATTCAATAGTAATAATTTGAACATAGTTTTTTTTTTAAGTTTCCAATTAAATTTCACTTATTGATCCGTTTCAGGATCTTCAGCTTATTCTGAATGAACGGAAAAAACGAGATCAGGCAATTAAAGCGGACAGTGCTTTATTTTTTTTTTTGATCTATGTAACTAGTCCCCCAAAGTCTTTACGTTGCCATTCAACCAGGCATGCGTATAGACCACTCATCTTCCTAAAAACCGGGCTGAGAAGGGGGAATGGAGAACTAGGTTCTCTATTAAATTTATTCCTGATAATGTTCTTTCATATCCAAACTCATTTACTTAACAGTTTATGAAAATACATGACAAAAATTCAATAGTGATAATTTGAACATAGTTTTTTTTTAAGTTTCCAATTAAATTTCACTTATTGATCCGTTTCAGGATCTTCAGCTTATTCTGAATGAACGGAAAAAACGAGATCAGGCAATTAAAGCGGACAGTGCTTTATTTTTTTTGATATATTTAACAAGTCCCCCAAAGTCTTTACGTTGCCATTCAACCAGGCATGCGTATAGACCACTCGTCTTCCTAAAAAACGGGCGGAGAAGGGGGAGTGGAGAACTAGGTTCCCTATTTAATTTATTCCTGATAATGTTCTTTCATATCCAAAATCATTTTCTTTACAGTTTATGAAAATACATGACAAAAATTCAATAGTAATAATTTGAACATAGTTTTTTTTTTAAGTTTCCAATTAAATTTCACTTATTGATCCGTTTCAGGATCTTCAGCTTATTCTGAATGAACGGAAAAAACGAGATCAGGCAATTAAAGCGGACAGTGCTTTATTTTTTTTTTTGATATATGTAACTAGTCCCCCAAAGTCTTTACGTTGCCATTCAACCAGGCATGCGTATAGACCATTCATCTTCCTAAAAAACGGGCTGAGAAGGGGGAGTGGAGAACTAGGTTCCCTATTAAATTTATTCCTGATAATGTTCTTTCATATCCAAACTCATTTATTTAACAGTTTATGAAAATACATGACAAAAATTCAATAGTAATAATTTGAACACAGTTTTTTTCTGAAAAGTTTCCAATTAAATTTCACTTATTGATCCGTTTCAGGATCTCTAGCTTATTCTGAATGAACGGAAAAAACGAGATCAGGCAATTAAAGCGGACAGTGCTTTATTTTTTTTTGATATATGTAACCAGTCCCCCAAAGTCTTTACGTTGCCATTCAACCAGGCATGCGTATAGACCACTCATCTTCCTAAAAGCGGGCTGAGAAGGGGGAGTGGAGAACTAGGTTCCCTATTAAATTTATTCCTGATAATGTTCTTTCATATCCAAACTCATTTATTTAACAGTTTATGAAAATACATGACAAAAATTCAATAGTAATAATTTGAACAAAGTTTTTTTTTTGAAAAGTTTCCAATTAAATTTCACTTATTGATCCGTTTCAGGATCTCTAGCTTATTCTGAATGAACGGAAAAAACGAGATCAGGCAATTAAAGCGGACAGTGCTTTATTTTTTCTTGATATATGTAACTAGTCCCCCAAAGTCTTCACGTTGCTATTCAACCAGGCATGCGTATAGAACACTCATCTTCCTAAAAAACGGGCTGAGAAGGGGGAGTGGAGAACTAGGTTCCCTATTAAATTTATTCCTGATAATGTTCTTTCATATCCAAACTTATTTCCTCTACAGTTTATGAAAATACATGACTAAAATTCAATAGTAATAATTTGAACAGGGTTTTTTTCCGAAAAGTTTCCTATAAAATCTAACTCATTGATCCGATTTAGGATCTCTAGCTTACTATGAATGAACGGAAAAAAATGAGTTCAGGCAATTAAAGCGGACAGTGCTTTATTTTTTTTTTGATATATTTAACAAGTCCCCCAAAGTCTTTACGTTGCCATTCAACCAGGCATGCGTATAGACCACTCATCTTCCTAAAAAACGGGCTGAGAGTGGGGAGTGGAGAACTAGGTTCTCTATTAAATTTATTCCTGATAATGTTCTTTCATATCCAAAATCATCTCCTCTACAGTTTATAAAAATACATGACAAAAATTCAATAGTAATAATTTGAACAGGGTTTTTTTTTCGAAAAGTTTCCTATCAAATCTAACTCATTGATCCGATTTAGGATCTCTAGCTTATTCTGAATGAACGGAAAAAACGAGATCAGGCAATTAAAGCGGACAGTGCTTTATTTTTTTTTGATATATGTAACAAGTCCCCCAAAGTCTTTTTGTTGTCAATTAACCAGGCATGCGTGATCTATGCGTATTTTCCATAATATTCATTCACTAGTATACGAATGGTTAATAAAGGCGAATGAAACAAAGCTTAGTATCAATTACACAAATGAATTGAAAATAACCGTATATTCATCACACACAAACTTCAGAAGTTGGAGAATAAAACTCAAATTTTACACAAAACTTTTAACATTTAATTTAAAAATGCTGACAAATTGTTTCACCACACTGTGGCATTATCAAAGCGAGGAGTTATCAACTAAAGCTAAATCTAAAAATATGACCTTAAATATCAGGGATCAGAATGTGGTGCAAATTGAGGGATGGGGGTGGATAATGGTGGGAGTGTGTTTACAAAATTGTTAACAAGCGGTGAATTATATGTGTCGATTTGATCATTTAATATTACATTATTATTGTTTTTTGCGTGTTTCAAAATTTCTATGGATTCTAATATATTAAGTTTATGTCCTTTTTCCTGAATATGTAGAATATCAGGATTAAGGGTGAAATTGTGGTTATGTTCTAACAGGTGATTTGCGTAATTAGAGTCTTCTTTTTTGAGCCTGTAACTTCTCAAATGTTCATTGAACCTTACGCTGAAACTGCGTCCAGTTTGTCCTATGTACAAAGCACTACAGTCATCACATCTCAGTCTGTAAACTCCAGATTTCTTTAAGTTATCTTTTTTAGATTTCGAGTTATTAATATACGAGCATAGGTTATTTGTTGTTTTAAAGGCGACGTTTTTATTCTGTTTTTTAAGGAATCGAGATATTTTTAGTGAATGTTTACCTAAATATGTTAGACATGTGAAATTTGATTTTGTATTATTATTAATTTGCGGATAAATTATGCTTAAGGCTTTTTTATTGAGTTTATTTTGGAGTATTTTATTGATTATCTTGACATTATAACCGTTATTTTTGGCAATATCTACGATTCTGTTTAATTCTAAATGGAAATTATCTTTACTTAATGGGACATTAATTAATCTATGTATCATACAATTATATGCTGCTAGCTTATGTGATTGTGGATGTAAAGAAGTGTTGTGTATTGTGGTATCTGTGTGGGTGGGCTTGTGATAAATAGCGAAAGAAAAGTAATTATTTGTGTGTGAAATTGTCAGATCTAAAAAGTTTAAGGACTTGTTGTTTTCCATCTCTAATGTGAATTCTATATTTGGGTGTAAGTTGTTGATATAGGTGAGAAAAGAATTTATTTGACGGTTACTGCCTGTATAGCAAGCGATTACGTCGTCAACATAGCGATATCAATATACAAACATGTGCTGAAAATTGGAATTTAAAATCTTAGTTTCCAAGTAATTCATAAATATTTCTGCTAGCAACGGAGATAATGGCGAACCCATGGGGAGTCCGGTGTTCTGTTTGTAATATTTATCGTTAATTGTGAAATAATTTTGGTCTATGCAAAGTGAGATTAAACTTAATATTTCCTGTGTTATTGCCGGTAAAGTATTATTGCGGATTAAAAGATCTTCAATTAGAGTGATGGTCAATTGTGTGGGAATACTTGGAAAAAGGTTCTTGACATCAAAAGATACAAGTTTGATATTTGTCTTTAGTTCTACATCTTTTATTTTTTCTATTAACTGGAAAGAGTTTTTTATACTGTATTTAGGTTTAAAGTTTGTATATGTTGATATTATGTTGACTAACTTTTTCGCTATTTTTTGACAGGGTGCATTGATATATGAACAGACGGGTCTTATGGGAGTATCGTCTTTGTGAATTTTTAATAAACCATAAAGAGAAGGTGGTTGAGGATTCATGTTCATTAAACGAGGCTTTTCATATTCAGTCAAAATATATTGGATATTTTTGAGAGAATTTTTAATATTTGCCTGGAATTTCATTGTAGGGTCTGATTTTAGTTCTATAAATTTTGTTGGATCTAAAAATTGATCAATTTTTTCTAAATATGTAGGTTTATCTATTGCAATTATTGTATTACCTTTGTCGGCTTTAGTGAACACGATATTATTTTTAATTGTCTTTTCATTAAGTATTTTAGCAATTTTAATTTCTGGATTTACGAATTTGCTAGAAGTTAATTTAGTAGAATTTATCAATATATCGCTTGCATTATATTTAATTTTTGTTTCTGACTGTTTGAGTGCAACTTCGGTTTCAACAGTAAGGTTTTCAAAGTGTTTATTATTGGGTTTAAATGGGATATTATATTTAAAGCCTTTGTTAAGTCAATTTACTAAGATTTTAAATTCCAATTTTCAGCACATGTTTGTATATTGGTATCGCTATGTTGACGACGTAATCGCTTGCTATACAGGCAGTAACCGTCAAATAAATTCTTTTCTCACCTATATCAACAACTTACACCCAAATATAGAATTCACATTAGAGATGGAAAACAACAAGTCCTTAAACTTTTTAGATCTGACAATTTCACACACAAATAATTACTTTTCTTTCGCTATTTATCACAAGCCCACCCACACAGATACCACAATACACAACACTTCTTTACATCCACAATCACATAAGCTAGCAGCATATAATTGTATGATACATAGATTAATTAATGTTCCATTAAGTAAAGATAATTTCCATTTAGAATTAAACAGAATCGTAGATATTGCCAAAAATAACGGTTATAATGTCAAGATAATCAATAAAATACTCCAAAATAAACTCAATAAAAAAGCCTTAAGCATAATTTATCCGCAAATTAATAATAATACAAAATCAAATTTCACATGTCTAACATATTTAGGTAAACATTCACTAAAAATATCTCAATTCCTTAAAAAACAGAATAAAAACGTCGCCTTTAAAACAACAAATAACCTATGCTCGTATATTAATAACTCGAAATCTAAAAAAGATAACTTAAAGAAATCTGGAGTTTACAGACTGAGATGTGATGACTGTAGTGCTTTGTACATAGGACAAACTGGACGCAGTTTCAGCGTAAGGTTCAATGAACATTTGAGAAGTTACAGGCTCAAAAAAGAAGACTCTAATTACGCAAATCACCTGTTAGAACATAACCACAATTTCACCCTTAATCCTGATATTCTACATATTCAGGAAAAAGGACATAAACTTAATATATTAGAATCCATAGAAATTTTGAAACACGCAAAAAACAATAATAATGTAATATTAAATGATCAAATCGACACATATAATTCACCGCTTGTTAACAATTTTGTAAACACACTCCCACCATTATCCACCCCCATCCCTCAATTTGCACCACATTCTGATCCCTGATATTTAAGGTCATATTTTTAGATTTAGCTTTAGTTGATAACTCCTCGCTTTGATAATGCCACAGTGTGGTGAAACAATTTGTCAGCATTTTTAAATTAAATGTTAAAAGTTTTGTGTAAAATTTGAGTTTTATTCTCCAACTTCTGAAGTATTATGAATTTACACTACGTAAACGCCGAAACCATAGATATATACACACAAACTTATTCCCTCACTCAAAAGCGGTCAAATACCTATTTGGGTATGACGCTCAATATACTTTGATGGAAAGTACATGTAAACAATAAAAGGAAAGAATTAGCTATTGAATAATAAAAACTGTTTAGAAGGGACACCGACGGGTTAATCTTAGAGTATTACTGATATCCGTATTAGATCAACTCAAAGATATATTGCTTGTTGTCTATTGGCAGACGTGTAGAGTATTTTGCTAAAAAAAACTAATTTTCAATCAAAATGGAAACCGAAGTAACTTTATCGATGACGCTATTATGTGAATAATTTTACAATACAAAAGTATCTGTGAAAAAAAAATTGTTAGGTTTAAATGGTGTTTAAATTTCGGGCTTATTCTTCGTGGATATGCTGTTGGCAACAGTCATTTCTAACAAGAACGAGGCAATACTGAGCAGTGCTTGGCTTAACGTCAGAGAAATATGTTTAAGATAATATGAAGAAAGTTTAGTACCAAAAACTAATTGTTAACATACTGTTATATTAGCGTAAATTCTGATTTAACAATATTCTATTATTCAGTTAGAATGAATTCACACGTAATGCGTAGAAAGAATAATTCAGGGAATTTAAGTGTTACCTTTAAAACTCAATTTAAAATCTCTCATATATTTATCAATACAAAAGATAGAAAAGACAAATTAGAAATTAATTGGTACAGATGGTAGTTGGGAGGAAAAATCAGTGTCTATGTGTCTCTAAGAAAAGCAAAGTGTCCGAGTGTAGTGATATTTATTATTTAAATATTTTCCCTCAATTTCCACTAGGTTTTCGTTCAACTAACAACTGAATTCAATACCATAAGGTTAGTATTTTTATTTTTGGTGATACAAAAATTATTGGACTCGACTTGAATATTTGTTGAAATATGATATTCATAGCACTAAAGTGTTATTGCGATTATAGGAAGTAGATTTAGAATTTTGATAATCGGGAATTTTGAGTGTTTTTGTCCATAAAAGATAAGGCCAAACTTTAACATCACAATATGAAATATAATATAGATTAGTAATATTGATATGAAGCTGAAAGTTTATTTTCTATGTTTATCTAAAGCTTTCAGCAGCAGGATACGGTTTATTTTAATAATTGATCATTCACATATTTTTAATGATAGAGTCACACGCTTAATATCAATTTAATATAACCAGTTGAACCCGGAGAATCAATTTTGGGAAGGATGTTATGGAAAAACACAACAGTCGGGCTCGGAGAATAAAATTTTTGTTTCATGTTCCATTATGACATAATAGAGTACCCATACAAGCAGAGTATATTGGAATATTATTTTCATATTGTAATATAATATCACCCATTTATTTTACATGGATGATCTGAAACGGTATGCCTCTGAGGAGAAAAATCTTCATCAGGCTCTCAACGTGGTCCAGGAATATATACGAGCGTAGGCATGGAGTTGGGATTGAACAAATGCGCCGTGTTTCATTTGAGGAGAGGACGATCACCGGAGGTGCACGAGAATATGCAGCTTGCCGACGGAAGCATCTTTGAATACCTTGATGCTGGAGAGACCTATCGATACCTGGGAATTGAACAGCGCCAGCGTCCCAATTGTGACGTTTCCCAGGTAAAGGTGGCTCTCCGCGCCAAGTACAGAAACCTTGTTCGAAACATTTGGTCGTCCGAACTTTCGAGTGAGAACGAAGTGTCTGCAACAATTATGCTTGCCGTTCCAGTCCTGATCTACTCTTTTGGAGTGGTGAAATGGACGGTCGACAGACTCAAGAAAGACATCCGGAAAATGATGCATATTCATCACAGTTAGCATCCTAGGTCGTCCGTTTCCCGCATTTACTCTCCCCAGTCACTGGGCAGGTAGTGGACTCCTCACTTTGGAGGGTCTGCATCGCACTGAGTAGTGTAAAGTTCTTAGGAGTTCCGACCCCTTCCTGTGCCTTATCAAAATCCACGAATTGGAATTGGTAATTTACGGGTAAGGCAGCACAAAAAGTTGGGGAAGAATTTGGTCTCGAATTTCACATTAGTCATCAAGGCCAACTAGAGGTCGTCCTCGAGTTGCAACCTTCTCGCCTTGAAGTCCACTAAAATGCTGCGGAGCAAGATCTTATGCTCAGGCGGCATGTTGATAAACCTATACTCGGTGTTTTCTACAGAAACATAGAGAAATGCTCGAATTGTTAACCAGGGTGTGCACATTCCTGTTGTCAGCTGCAGGGTCTGTCGAAAGGCGCCTGAGACGCATTTCCATCTTCTGTCGGCATGCCCGGCAAAACAGCCCCGGCGTACAGCCGTCGCCATTATGCGGCCCTATCACCATCTAAGGCTCCCGTACGGAATAGACCAAGAGCCGGAGCTACCTTACATGCCAGGAGATATTGAGTCGAGTCCGTTGTCGGAAACGAAAAATACCAGATCTACGGGATTTACCCTTTCCCGACTGTCAGGTCCATAGGTCCCCATACAAGCAAATAGGCCTGATGTTGTCCTCCTCGATAAACAAACCAAGACTATGAATGTCATCGAATTCTTTGCTCCGGTATCAAGATCTCCTGTTCGAGCTCCGTATGCTATACCCAGGCCACAAGGTCGCGTTAGTGGTTTTGGTTATCGGTGTTTTAGACGGAATTCGGTCTTCGCTACTTTCCAACTTAAAGATCATTCCGGCCTGCAAGAACTGCACAGATTTTCATAGACCGGATGCAGAAGGCTGTCATTTTGGGTTCAATTAGGCTACTTGGGACATACGATTTGGGAACCTAAAGCCACTTAGCGAAGGGGGGGGGGGGAGTAGCTTCAGTTAACCAGAAAACCCAATCCTTTTCTGGTGCGATTGGTGCCATGTCGTTGGAGCGCGCAGCAGCACCGTCCAGATTTTATAGTAAAAAAAGGTAAGAACTTAAGTGGAAGTGAATTCTTTCTGCTTATGTATCAAATCTTGGAGGTGTCGTGAAATGGAACGAATGATTGTAAACTTGGAAATGTAGCTCATAATAATTCATTGTTTATGTTGATACCTAATTAATTACTATTCTTCCCTATTCAAATGAAGAGATAGTAGATGTTAAATTATTTTAACAATCAACTAAGTACGCTTATATAAAGAATATTTGCTCATTCACTCACCTTAACTGTGAGAAGCCTTACTATTTGAAGATGAATCTCTTAATGGCTTGTCTCAGCGCTTCAAAAATCAGCAGAGCAACAATCATTATTAATCCTGAATTCGGCGTTCAGTTTCCATGTATTCACCTCCTGCACCTTCAATGTCTCTCTGAAAATAATGAGTACAATTAGGGACGAGGCTTGAAGGTAAAAAAAACAAGTTTTACTAAAACATTCAAGTATCAAGTTCAACCTTACTTAAATTTTAGATTAATTAGGAAAATTTGAAAATTGTTTAGTTGTTTTGTATCATATTTAGTGAGTAAATTATAATATTCGTAAGTTATTATATTATTATAAGGGAAATTTACTATTCATGGGAGGAAATTCCTTCAACAACCAATATGACTAATATTCGGGAAATAATCAGAAAATTTATTAAGATTAAATCTTCTTGAGGGGGCCAAAGGAGAAAATGCATGAATTATCAGATTTGAAAATTTCAAAAAAATCTTCAGAAAAATTTTTTCTCACATTAGTAGCGAGTTGATTTTAAGGCAGCACTTTTGGAGATGCTATTAAACTTTTTTCAAAGAAACAGACTTATCCTATTATATTTAATTATTTTATTTATTAATTAGGTCCGATCATAAATTTACTTTTATATTTATTTGTAAGAGCTTGTATACATTTCTTTTCAGGGGTTTTTAATTTTAATTGATCCGTTTTATTTTTTGTAGTATCAATAAGTGTTTATAGAATTATATTAGCAGGGTGATCTTATAATTTTAATTATTCTTTATTAAAGAGTTTACGAGCTATATTTACGAGCGATATGATTTTTTATGAGGTAAGAATATTTTTAATTTTTAAATCTTTTTAATTATGATTGAAAGATTGAGTTTTTTAGAATTTATAGTATTTCGAAAGTATATTTGACTTTTATTTTTATTGTTTCCTCTTTGTTTAATATGAATAGTTACTAGGTTAGCTGAAACTAATAAGACTTCTATTGATTTTGCTGAAGGAGAATCTGAATTAGTACCTCATTTTTTTTTAATTTTCAACCGTTCAGTTTACGAGTTATCTTGTAGATGAGCAATTCGTGACGGACATTCAGAAAGACAGACAGATTTTTCCGAAGCAGCTCAAAATTCAATGAAAAAATTACAGTGAAGGAATTTTTGCTCTACGACTTTTTTCACGATTTTGGAAATAGTTTGCGTAAGTGCAATATACTCTTCGGACCTAGTCTCCGTAAAGTATAATGTATAATAATATTCAATCACTTGATTCATCAAAAATACTGGTAAAGTACTGATCACCTGCCAGTTAACAAGTGGTCATCATTAGGGTAAACTAAGTTAGAATTCAAATATGCCTATTTAAATACTATTTGGGATAAGTATTGCAAATATGAGATTACCCTCAGCTGGAGATACATCGGAATTCATTAAATAGCTTTTTCGCTTATACATTACCATTCCTTCTACATTACTTAGATATTTGTCATTACTATTGTAAGAATGATAAACTTTTTCGAGAAGTGGTGGATATCGTAATCCGTTTGATGATGGGTCTTCCGTGATCGGCATTATACATGAAATTTGAAAAGAGCCAACAGATCAGAGGATTATTTAGTAATTCATAGCCATACGTAATTAACCTAATATTTCTTCTGGCTTTTAAGGATTTGAAGCCAAGCAAGTTTAACAGTTCCGGATACTCATAAGCTGTTTTATCGGTTTGCAATTCGAATAATAAGTAATTTATAATTTTTCTCTGTACTCTTTCAATATAGTTTATGTAGGTGAAATAGTGTGGATTCCAAATAACGCTGCAGTATTTCAGAATAGGAAGTATTAACGAGTTAAATAATGAAATAAAACAATTTATATCATGAAAATCGCGAATTTGTCTTTTGATGAGTCCACACATTATGAAAGCTCTTTTCAGCATTCCCTCAATATGCATGTGAAATCGTAGTTTATTTTTGACCCTCTGAAAAGGAATTTGAGGTAGTAGTAAAACTACAATTTTACTTATAAGAAAATAATGTAGGTACGTACTTACGGTTTTATGTTTTCCTTTCCACATCGAACAATTTCCCATAATAAGAAGCATCATCCGAGAGCGTTTATCAACGTTACACTTTCACGAGAAAATAGCAAGCTTTTACACTGTGAAGTATGGGTATGAAGTACAATTGAACTTGGAAAACTATTAATCAACACTTCACTATCATAACCATGCAGTAGGAAACTTTGATTATTTCAACAATTAGGTATTAGAGGAATTAAACACGTAATATTTAACCAAAAAGTTTCAATACCGTCGAATCTGAAACAGGAACCGTTGATATGTTCGGTAAACTTTGAACCGACCGAATGACATGACTGACGACTGAGTCGATTATCTACCGTCTATTGTCATTTGTTTCGAATTAAGCGAAATGTTCAAGCAATAATTTAACTTATTGACGCGGCGCAAGCTAAGATCAACCTAACTCACGTCGTTATCTAAGTTACATGAAACATTGCAAAAAAACTTAGAATATCGGACAACATATAAAATTGGCCCATTCCAAATTTTTTTGTCGAGAAAGAGTTTACGTTCTTCAAGTGAGTTGAACTACTATTATTCTCATGAATTTATGTTCCACGAATTAAACACAACGCAATTTCAAACTGTTAAATAGTACATTTTCAAATTATCCAGATAAATTAAAATGTTACATCTGTCTATGAGAATTGACAAGATTAGTATTTTTGTAAATCTCATAGTATAATGTACTGAGAATACAATTTGAATGTACAGAGGTTCAAAATCTTATTGGCCGTAACATAGATTTTTGAAAGGTTGTTACCATCGAAGATTTTCAATAAATTTGCATTTCACTTTCACCTTTACTACTTACTTCAATGCAATATTTCTAACAGGAAAGTTTAACTGAGATTTCCAAAAGTGTCTGCTAAATGGTTTAAACTGTTCTTTATACAAGGTGTTCCATGTCAGACGAGCCACCCCGTATATTTCTTATCCCATAGTGAGTGGAAAAATCTCCCGAAACACGTCGAATGATTTTGTTTGGGGGACATCTTTTGACGTATATTTGAGGCTTGAACGAGCAACCCCCTAATAGGGGGCGCTTCAACCCCTCAAAATTGAATAGGGGAGAGGGGTTGAGTGATACGTCATTTGAAAGGTCTTGGAAGCATCTTTACAACGGTGTATGGAAAACGTAAATTTGATGAACCGTTTTCGCCAAAAATTAATTTTGTTGCTCGAATGCGCCACCTTCAATATTTTGGTTATTTGTACAATGTACAAGCTCATTTTTATTAAGCATTTTATACAGACGACGAACTTGCAAAAAGAGGGTCGGAGAACGCTCCAGATCCAGAACAGACCACGGGGGTACCAAAACGTACAGCACGAAGGTCTGTAGAAGACTGGATCATGGAAAACCACAAAGAATACTGGGAAAAAATCCCAGGAAACGAACATGGGAAGAAATACATCAATGCCCCGTGTAACAAAAGAACGACAGACCTATTAGCACTAAATGGGGAAAAAATAAAAGTCGTAATAGGGCTCATGACTGGCCATGCGCCAGTAAAAGGGCACCTAAACAAAATGGGACTTTGCGGTAAGGACACAGAAACAGTGACACACATACTGTGCAAATGCGAGGCGCTTGATCGCCAACGACAGTCAATTTTTGGAAAGCCTGACGGCGAACCAGAATTATATAGTTCCCACCCTGTGAAGGACTTGTACAAACTCGTACAAGGTACAAAAATACTTGAGTGGATACCGTAAACAAACGAAACATAGGCGAGATACAATGGGCCAGCAGGCCTAAGTGTCACCAGAGGCAATAGCCAGACAAGCCTCCAAAGGGGGTGAAGTTTTTAGTGAGTATGCCTGGAATGGTGCTCACAGTAGATCTTGAGATTCAAAGGCTCATAACCTCCCCATAAAGGGTTTTCTTCACCTCCGCAACAAAAAAAAAAAAAAAAAAACACCTTACTTATTACATACATACTCCTTTATCTCTTATAGGTCTAGCGTTATTTTTGCATTTTGCGGGAACTTGTGTCATCGAATAATGTTTCATTCACAGAAGGACACCGAATACATCACAGCGCTCCACGACAAGATTCTAGGCCACATATAAGTTTAATCTATTTGGAACTTTAACTTGTCCAGGGTCTTTCCACACTGTTTGTAACACTAGCAATACGATCATTTACATCAATTTTTATCTTATTATCTAACACCTTATCTCCTACCATATTAGTATTAGGTACTACTTCAGACCTAATATCTAATTCTCAATTCTAGATGTTTTAATCATCTGATGTAAATGCCTTTACCAAATTTGTTCCTCCTCAGTTTTAACTAAATATATTCTTGGTCCCAAAACTTTATATACCTGTCCTGCCCTATAATCCTTTACATGTACCTCCTCCCCAACAGAAAATGTTACTTCTCTGCCCGCCATATTGTGTATAGTATCAAATTGAAGCTAACATCATCAGGAATGTTTACTAGATGTTTCATCATTGCACAGAGAGACTGAATGGGTCCTTACGTAAGCAGTTGGGAAAAAATTAAAAATCCATGAGAAGTCCGTTTTTATTGTCTCTAAGTATGCTTCTCGTTTGTGCCGTATTCTGTATAGTATCAAATTGAAGCTACCATCATCGAGAATGTACACTGAAAGGTTGATCATTGCACAAGGAGGCTGAATGGGTCCTTACTCAAAATGAAATTGAAAAAAAAATAAAAATACATGAGAAGTCTCCATTTTTATTTTTTTTAAGTATGCTATCTCGTTTGTGCCGTATTATGTATAGTATCAAATTGAAGCCAAGATCTTCAGGAATGTACACTAGATGTTTCATCATTGCACAGAAGCTGAATGGGTCCTTGCGCAAAAAGGAATTGAAAAGGAATGTAAATCTATGAGAAGTCTCAGTTTTTATTTTTTCTTAGTATGCTATCTCGTTTGTGCCGTATTGTGTATATTATCAAATTGAAGCTAATATCTTCAGGAATGTGCACTAGATGTTTCATCATTGCACAGAAGCTGAATGAGTCCTTATGCAAAAAGAAATTGAAAAAAAATTTAAATCCATGAGAAGTCTTAGTTTTTATTTTTTCTAAGTATGCTATCTCGTTTGTGCCTTATTGTGTACAGTATCAAATTGAAGCTAACAAATGTACACTGAAAGGTTGATCATTGCACAGACAAGCTGAATGGGTCCTTTCGCAAAATGAAATTGAAAAAAAATCAGAAATCCATGAGAAGTCTCTGTTTTCACTTTTTATAAGTATATTATCTCGTTTGTGCCCTGTTGTGTATAATTTCAAATGAAAGCTCACATCTTCAGGAATGCACACTGAAGGTTTCATCGTTGTACAGAGAGGCTGAATCCTTCTCACGCAATAATGTAATCGCAATATAGTAAAATCTATTATATATCTATGGTTTCAGCGTTTACGTAGTGTACATTCATAATACTTTTCGGAAGTTGGAGAATAAAACCCAAATTTTACACAAAACTTTTAACATTTAATTTAATTTGTCAGCATTTTTAAATTAAATGTTAAAAGCTTTGTGTAAGATTTGAGTTTTATTCTCCAACTTTCGAAGCAAAATCTGTTAGTATTGTCAGTTCTTATTCTTTCCAATTGACTAAATTAGAGTGAAATTTCCTACAATGAAGTCAGTATTACATTTCCTATCCATGTAAAATATGTGTGAGAAGCTTTAAGTTAGAAGAGTGCCAAGTCGAAGTGAGGCTGGGTTTTACACAGGCTCACTTCACGCACATTATCAAACAAAACTTCGTATGGGTCTACTTTAAATAAATATTTTAATTTGGAAATCGATATGATACGATAATCGGGGCTGCCGATGAATACTCGCTTTGTTTCACGGCGTAAATTATTTATGGGTAACTTCTATATTTGGAATATATATAGATAATATTTTATTAAGATAAATTTTGAAATTTTCTTTTAATTTGCAACAAGCATACCTTATAGACAGATTATTTATGTATGCGTTAACATCGAATTCTCAGTAATCATTCTGGTTAGTGAAAATCCAAAAGGTTGTTGGTTTTAAGATATTCTAATTATTAGAATTATCCTTATAACCACCGCAGACGAAATCAGAATGCAGACCAGATGAGGACACAGCGTTGCGTAGAAACTGTAGAAGCAACCAGTAGTACACATCATAATAAACGTAATGTAAAATGCTCAACCAACCAACAACCAAGTATCAAGTTAGCTTATAGAGATTCTCTGTCTCAGTCGTGACAAGTGTTTTTGTGCAAATTTTTTTTTCCTAAAAATTGTTATGTTCCGACTGGTAAATATACCACGTGCGTTCATTTGAATTTCAAATATCAAGTAAGTTTTAAGAATTATTGTTTATTTTATTTCAGTAACATTTATTAAGTTTCTGTTGATATAGATATTTCAAATATAAATTTTGTAATTTTCATTTCAAAATGAATTACTTCGAAAACTAAATACCAAAATTTAATCAATCTAATGATTTCACAATTCCTTCACATCATCGTACACTATTGATTAGGGCAATATATTTAATTTCGTCTTGTATTTAAATTAATTGGGGAAGATTTTCTTATTTTCAATGGAATAAGAATCGCACTGGGAATTAGGAATATGTACAAAATTCATAATTTCCATTAATCGTTAATCGTTATACAATGAAAAAGTAACACATAGCATCATAATATATTGAGAACATTATTTTGTGTTGTTGATTTTCAGTTTAATCAGCATTTGCTGTAATGGCACACACCAGCAAACTTACTAAAAAGGGCAAGAATCCAGGAGCTGTTGATAGTTGGCTTGATACTTTGGGTTTTTATAGAAAAAATGTTGCTTATGATGAAACTTGTTTATTCAGAGCCGTTTCTGAACAGGTAACTAATGATAAGAGTATTATATCTGCACATTCATTATAACTAATATTAATTATAACTTTTTAATGATATTACTTACATACTCCTAGTGATAATTGGTAAAATCTAGGTCTAATTTAATAATTTCTTTTATCAGTCAACACTCAATGAGTGTTCATCCTATACCTACCATCATTTTATCATTCTCTAGGTTGTGGGTTGAATAAAAAAGTTGAAAAAATAAGGGAATGTCGAATTATTTGAAGAATATATAACAGTTATGTTACGGAAGAGTGGAAGACTTCGTAGCAATATGATCAATTGTTTTCTACCTGCCACATATGTTTGTTTTAGTTATTTGATGTTCAAATATATCACGAGAGAGTACGAACAGAATGTATCGAACATGCCAGACATAATTATGAAGCATTTGGCTATTTTTTTGACAGTGAAGAAAAGTGGAATCAACATATTGATAAATTGGAAAAGCATATGGTGATATGTGGAAATATTGAAATTCAAATGATTAGCTATAAATATGAGTAAGTTGGATATTAAAATAATTAATTGAAAAAATATCAAATACTTTGTTAAATATCAGTATTTCTATGAAACTGTAGATTGCCATTAAAAAAAAACAATTGAATTATATTTTTTTGAAAATAAATTTTAACTATGGAATCTACAGTTCAATAAACATAATGGTGTTTATCAAAGTAATTGCATTTTCATTTCTTATATCAGACTTGCTGTAATGTCAATTAGATAAAAACAGAGGAGCTTAAGTTATTATGATGAATCTAAACCTCTCTTACAGTCGAGATGTGATAGTTTTTGACGCAGCACATCAGGAAGTCCATGATGTGACTAAAAGAAATCTCAATGAAAGTTTGTTATTATGCTTGATGAGTGAAGAGCATTATGATGCAGTCTATAAACGTGAACACATTGCTACAGCTGGATTCTGTCAATGTAAGTTTCTATTATATATTCATTATAAGAGAAGGTACTACAAAAGAAATCGTTGAAGTTAAATAAAATGAGTTTGTTTATGAATATTTTTTTGAAACATATCTTCTGTTAAGAACAAACATACATTTGTTAAACTGTTCATACAGTCTTGATGTTCAAGGGATCTGAGATGAAAAATTGAGGGATGTTTCAGATGAAGCTGGATTTTTCAAATAGTTGGTACATTTTTCAAACAGGCTTCAATTTATGAAATTTTACTATAACTGACAATATTCATTACTGTTGCATTATCAGAAATCAGTAAATTAATGAGAAGATAATATTATCAGATGTGAATTGACTTCAATTTGTTGTTAACAAGTATTCCCAAGAATGGATGCACCTACTTTAATTTTTGTGGCAAACGTGCAAGACATCAGAGGAAGCTCTCTATACATTAGTTTGAGTTAAAAAGATTCATATTCTTTTACTATAATGAGAATGAGATAATAGTTTTCAAGTATTATCGGGTCCTTTTGTCTTTTGCGTTTGTTTCTTAGTTGAAGGAATATAATTCATAGGTCTTATAATCTGCTGGATATGTTACTTTATTTTTTATACTAAACGTTCAGAAACACATTGATTTGACTAATAAGATACAGCATGAGAGACTTCATAATCAGAGTTTCACCAGGAGAAATTTACTTACACTACCAAAGGTCCTAATGTATTTTCTCATCTACTATGAACCAAGTTTTCTTAGTAGTTTCTGATATTTTAGGAGATGGTCTGGGTATTTTCACCATACCAATCAGTAAAAAGGGCATTTTTGACTGAATTGAAAAGTTAGTAAATATTTCAAGCATATTAATCAAATTGATATGAAACTAGATATTTTATTTATTTATTTCATAAATTACGCTCTGTACTAAATGAACACCAACTTATAATTGAAAATCTAATCGAATTTCTTTTAAATATTTCAAGCATATCAAACAAAGTGATAAGAAACTAGAAATTTTAGTTATTCATTTCATAAATTACGGTCTGTACTAAATGAACACCAACTTAAAATTGAAAATCTAATCGATTTTTTTTTAAATATTTCAAGCATATCAAACAAAGTGATAAGAAACTAGATATTTTATTTATTTCATAAATTACGCTCTGTACTAAATGAACACCGACTTATATTGAAAATGGAATCGACATCTTTTCTAATATTTCAAGCATATAAAACAAGTGATAAGAAACTAGATACTTTATTTATTTATTTAATAAATTACGCTCTGTAGTAAATGAACACCAACTTATAATTGAAAATCGAATCGAAATTTTTCTAAATATTTCAAGCATATCAAATAAATTGATAAGAAACTAGATATTTTATTTATTTATTTCATAAATTACGCTCTGTACTAAATGAACACCAACTTATAATTGAAAATCGAATCGAATTTTTTTTTAAATATTTGAAGCATATCAAACAAAGTGATAAGAAACTACATATTTATTTATTCATTTCAAAAATTACGCTCTCTACTAAATGAACACCAACTTATAATTGAAAATCGAATCGAACATTTTTTTTATGTTTCAAGCATATCAAACAAAGTGACAAGAAACTATATATTTCATTAATTTATTTCATAAATTACTGTCTGTACTGTACTGTACATTTTTAATTTGTAATTTTAATTCTAATTTAAAATAATCCTCTTACCTCGATTTTGTTATTTTTGTGATGAAGGCTTAACAAGTAACGTAATATCGGACTAAAAACCCAAATATTTAATAATTGAATCGTGCTGAAAATTCATTCAAAACTTAAATAAAATTACTATTGAAGTTCAGATAATTTTATTGTGACTTAATTCAAAGATGAATCAATTATATATAATATATCTACTGCAACTCTATGAACCTTAACAGTTGAATGAATTTACTTTTATTTTATATTTTTTCTTTTTATTATATTTTCAGGTGTGTGTACAAATACCTTGTGTCTCTTGGAGGGTGTAACTTTATAACTGTGTATCACTGCATCTTGCCCCTGAATACAAATTGTTTTTATTATTATTATAAAAGTACCAAAAAGAATCTGCAAATTGTATTTGATTTGTTTCTAGCGATCGCTTATAAATTGCTTTATGAAAACGTGTTTCATATTCAAAATGTTGATGAAATAGTAAATGGTATGCTGTATGACAAAACGTATATTACAACGCAAGCTGAAGTTGCCAGTGACGAAACCAAGCCCAAAGAAATTGCTAATAATAACTCTGTAGAAGAGGAAATAATTAAAGTTGAAGATTCTGCAAACAATAGAGTAATTTCTCAGATTTCTACAGTAAGAATAGCTCCTTTTCCGTTCAAGGTGGCAAAAGCATTAGATCCCAATATGTATAGAAATATCGAATATGATTCATGGACAGAAGTTCGTAGAGGTAAGGACAGGAATTCACTTTTTTGGTTCTAAAGTTTAGGATATTGTAATTGATGATTAATGGTATTGAAACATTTTCTTATAGAAATGCGACTTGGTGATTGGTACTATGGAGATGATAAATTAATTTTGGGTACAAGATGCATACTTAATGATTTATTTGAAAATGAGAAATATGATTGTTACATTCAAGACATAATTAAGGATGAAAATAAATGCGTGGTGTATGTTACTAAGCTTGCACAAAAACGAATTGTCAATTATACGGACTTATCACCGGAATCTGATGCGAAACCATGGCCTCTTCCTTACAGGTAATAATAATAAAAAAGATTTTTGACCCAGGTATGAATTATCTATAAATTCTCGGGAAATAGGTCAAATTAACACTTATGCTTTATATTTTCGTCTTCATGTACGTTTCGGTCTCAAGACCATCATCAGAAGACTTATTATGTCCAAAACGGGATTTCTTAAAACTAATTGTATTAGCATAAATCGTCCTTATCGCACCAATTTCAATTAAAAATGCTCACGTCGCCGAAGCGAACAGACCAAGAATAATCGAAATTGTACCACATCAATGTTTCAAGTATAAAATATCTCCAGAATTCACTATTTAGTAACATCTGGTTCTAAAGTAAATCTTAACATAATAGTTTTAGTCTTCAGTCGTAAATAGACTACACTAACATGCGTTTGTATATTATAAGAATATTACTAAATAGTGGATTCTTGATATATTTTATACTTGAAACATTGATATGGTACAATTTCGATTATTCGTGGTTCTGTTCGTTTCGGCGACGTGGGCATTTCTAATTGAAATTGGTGCGATAAGGACGCTTTGTGCTAATATAATTAGTTTTAAGAAATACCGTTTTGGACATAATAAGTCTTGTGATGATGGTCGTGAGACCGAAACGTACGCAAAGACGAAAATTTAAAGCATAAGTGTTAATGTGACCTATTTCCCTAGAATTTATATATAAGGTAATAATAATTTTTTTTAAATTTCTTTGTAGAAAATAAAATTACCTTAAAAATACTTGCATATGTATAATAAGCAAGTACATGATTTAGATTTAATGTTAAAAAATTGAAAACTAAAAAAAATATGGCCCAAGGTCTGGTGAGTAATATACTTTCTCATACATGTGAATGTGCTACAGCACAAACTTTATTCTTCTACTTACTATTAAAGAAAGAGGCAATATACAGGTGTCCCTCATAAGAACCGACACAGAGCAGGAGCATGTAGGGGACCCCAAAATATGATGATTTAACACAACTTACCTATATAACAAGTTGCACCCCTGAGAAGTTATAGGCCCTCAAAGTGGGACTTTAAATTTTGAAAAAAATTAATATCTCAATTATACTTCAACTTAGAAAAACCAAATTTGGTGCACGTTGTATGCGTTCCAAGAGTATTAATCGACACTAAGTGAGTTCAGTTGGATCATTTTAAAGGGTTGATAAGAGATGGTGCACCCTTAAAATTTGACAGAATTTGTTAACCAAATCGCAATTTCAAAAAATATTACCTTATTTTATGGGAAATTTTATTTTGTCGTTTTCGAGAAAAACGCGAATAAATAAAAGCATATATGTAGCTATGTTATTTAAAATCATCGAAATTTCAAAAGTTGGCTATGAAATTAAACGTCAAACTTGACAATCAGAAAACTTAAGTAATTTATTTTTAATAATAGTTTGTTTAGTTTGTTAAATTGACCGGAAAATTTTCATTTAGTGAGCAAGTTGACATGCTATTGGTATTAGCTTTCTATGAAGCAAATTTCTAATCGTGTGATTCCCCATAGAGAAACCTTTTCCAATGTTGAGCGACGGGCTCGAGAAACGGGCAAGTTTTTCAGCAACGCTCGAGAACGTGCTACTGCGATAACAGGACAAGAAGAAGAAATAATAGATGAAAATTTTCCGGTCATTTTTAACACACTAAACAAACTATTATTGAAAATAAATTACCTAGTTTTCTGATTGTCAAGTTTGACGTTTAATTTCATAGCCAACTTTTGAAATTTCGATGCTTTTAAATAATATAGCTACATATATGTTTTTATTTATTCGCGTTTTTCTCGAAAACGACAAAGTTTATTGAAAAATTACAAGAGTAAAAAAAGTTTTAAAATAAAATTTTCCATAAAATAAGGTGATATTTTTTTAAAATTGCGATTGGGTTAACAAATTCTGTCTAGTTTTAAGGGTGCACCATCCCTTATCAACCCTTTAAAATGATGAACTCTACTTACTGTCGATTAATACTCTTGGAACGCATACAACGTGTACCAAATTTGGTTTTTCTAAGTTGAAGTATAATTGCGATATTAATTTTTTTCAAAATTTAAAGAGTCACTTTGAGGGCCTATAACTTTTAGGGGTGCAACTTGGTGTAAAGGTAAGTTGCGTTAAATCATCATATTTTGGGGTCCCCTACATGCTCCTGCTCTGTGTCGGTTCTTATGCGGGACAGCCTGTATAATATATACATACATCAGAAATTAAAAAAGAGGAAGTCTAAACATAGTTATAGAATGAAATTAAAGTAAAAGTGAATGCTCTAAACAAACTGGAAACTGGAAAAACAAATAAATTGCTATATGTGTTATAACTAACTTAAATAGTTTTTATTTTAAAGGTGTTTAAAGGACATTATTTTAAATTTGATATGAACAATATTGTCAATTTTGCTCATATTATAGGAAAATAATACTAATACTAGTCACATAGTCATTTGTTACATATGACAAGAGAGTTTTTTCACAAATCCGCAATATTGGATTATGATTATTATTATTTCAAAGCTCTAGATTAATTAAAACTATTCAAAATTTGATTGTAAGATTTATCCCAAACACTGACAAGTGAAGTTAAATAAAAGCTTAAAACTGAAAGTAAAAATCTTTCTATTGTGTTTGATAATTGATCATTTCAGTTCAAAACAAGTCTTATGTATTAAAATTTTGATATCTGAAACTGGCGAAATGTACAATTGGAAAATTAACGCGCGAAAATGTCTTAAACGGTGTTATAAAAATGATTCCTCTATTACGGATGAAATAATGTCTTAAACTTTATGTTAAGATTCCTATCTGATTGCTCTGCTTTTAAAACATTAGATAACAAAAGAAGAATTTTGCAAAATACAGAAACCTGCTCAAGGAAAAATAAAATCATGCAAATTAACGCGACTAACTTTATTCATGCCAATACACGAAATCGAGATTTTTCTCATTTTGTCCAATTTATTCTGAATTTGAAAAAAATTTTGGTACCTGAGGAATATGCACGAAATATCATCTCCTCCATTTCTCTTTGGCACGTCTTTGGTTTTTTATTTCCTTCTATTTCTATTTTTTCCATCAAATGTAATGTGGTCCCTTGGGTCGTGAGAAAACTTTTTAAAAACTCAATTAAGGAATAATCAGGACTCGAACCTGGGCACTCCTGAATACAAGGTAGTTATAGTACCTTATCATTTACCTCTAGTAGGTAAAATTGATGTTTATAAGGCCATCTCTTTAATATATTCAAAACTTCAGGGGAAACATTTGTCGAGCGTCTTCTACCGAATTACTCATTGATTAATAAAAAACCGATTATTCTCTGACATTCAAACTGAAAATATAATTCTTCCAGATTTTCAAAGAATCTCATTCTCACATCTACAAATGGAATCACATCTAGTGATAAGATTCATTTGAAATCGCCAAAGAAGAAGAAAGACAAGAAAAGGAATAAAAGTAGTAGTGAAAGCAGCGTCCTATCAAATAGTGTCCAACTTTCGGTTTCTCTGGAACATGACGTCAATGCTTATGTCGGAGTTCCTTTGGTGAGTAAAAACTGGACATATAAAATTACTGATGTTACGTTTGCTTTGTTTTACATTATGTCAAGCTGAAGTTGTTGCAAATTGGCAACATGTTAAACTTGAAGTCAAGATTTCCTCACATAACGCAAATTGTCCGTAGCCTAATTTATTCGTAGCTGATAATAATGTTTTATGGGTTTGTCCAATTGCAAGACTATTGCAAGAATCGGAGACGCAACAAATATTGTGGAAATGTGGTGGTAGAAAAATTTCCATTTGAAACTTTATATGACTACATTCTAATGTTCCTAACTTAGTTCAGTTTAATTTGATCAGGGTTATTTATTTCAGCAAATGCACACTTCCCAAGAGTTACAAGAAGATAGTTGCCTAGTAACCTCCGCTTCTGATATGGTGACACAAACTCCAACTACTCCAAGATTCCAATTGGAAAATCCATTTTATTCGTATCCAAGTGTGATTTTTCCAACAACACCTGAACCTATGAGCTGGCCTCAAAGTCCTATAAATCCTTTCGATTTCAACGCGAGACCTGTTGTGTCGTCACTTCCTGCATCTCCCTCTGTACATTATTATAGTAAGTATGATTTATTTCAATACTTTTCAGCAGAATAATTTTCTAAATTAAATAAAAGGTTAAAATTTTCTCACTTCTGCTACATCTCGCATGGTAGGAAAACAAATCTATTCTCAGAATAGACGTTACCACCTTGTTACATTCACTGTGACTTTTCAGCGTAAACAGGTTCTTTCAGATCAATTCTATTTAGTGGTGTTCTCTTTGGTCAATTTTCAGACTAGTTTCAAACAGATTCATTAGAAGATAGGTCTAGAAAATATAGCCAACTTGCAGGAGGGCAATATCATATTTCTCTTCACCAGTTGTAAGAATCTTAAAAAGATTAAGAATTCAGTCTCTCTTTACATTAAAATCAAGCACATTTGGATTTATAATTGTAGATTCATTTTGTGATAATTGCGACAATCCAGAATTTTGTAATAATGACGATTTTGAATAAATTGAACATTTAATGATCATTATTGCTTATTTACGTCGCTACAGCTCATATTTTGCAACATAAAATTGAAATTTGAAGTATGTAAGTTGAATTTGGTTTCATCAGAAGAATTATTCGTTGAGGACTCTTATAGTGTTCTGCAAAAATTTAAGTTGGGGTGTTTATCTTATCCCAAAGAAGCTATGAGCCATTTAGTTATGTTAGAATATTATGTTTCTTTCTTGCTTAATTTTAAAGCATATAACAAGAGAGGACTATCTTCGAAATTTTGTTGGTTGTGAAAGTCGCACAGAAAAGTATATCACCTACCTTATTATTAAATCTATAAGTAACACACTGTTGAATAATTATTGCTCAGGTACTAACGATCAATTAAAATTTTCAAGTAAAAGTAAAAACTACATATAGGCAGTATGTACTTTCATCATAATACATAAAGTAGTAATTTGCAAGAACTCGTATATGGGCAATTCTAAATTAAAGGAGACGGCCAAGGGGGGGGGGGTCTGCGAATCTTGGCGGGGCAATTTTTTTCCGTTTCTACATCGTATTTGAACTCGTTTACCGGCATTTAGAGATTGAAATACCCTTCAAAAAGTTTTCTATGAATGTTTTCAATTTTTTTTGTTTTTTTTCAACGAAAATGCCAAAAAACTGTTTTTGACCCCAGAAATCGACATTTTATAGTAAATAAACGTCCAAGGAGTCATTTCCGATCGACAATTGGCCGCTGAATCCAAAGATGGTGTCAGTATCCTTCCATAATCCATCATTTTCTATCCACTGGCTGATTTTCAGCAAAATACCTTTTTTTTTTACGGCGTCATATAGGTGGGAGCAGCCATTTTGAAAAAAAAAAATTTCAGCGAAATCTGCGTGTTTTTACCTCAGCTTTACGATCAAATAAGAATTCTTCTGACTAAATGGGTTTTAGAGGTCGGAAAATTGAAAAAACTAAAAAAAACGACAAAAAAACGATATTACTGTACAAAAATCTGTCGTCAGGTCACTGATAAGTCTTTTTTGGGACATATAACCTCGGAATCGGATTCAGCGGAAAATTTTACGATAAGAAAATAGTTCACGAACGGCATCCAACAGTTCTTACACTCCAGTATACCATTAATTTTCCGCCAAAAACCAAGTAAACGTAGTTTTCTTCCAGTTTTTGACCTTTTTCGACCTCAAAGTTGCAGAATTTAGAATCGTAAGTAGAATATTTGGATTCCTTGGACAATTTTCGATGGAGAACATGTTATTACATTATTTCTTTTAAATATTTTGGTACTTTGGAAAAGCAGTTTGAAAAAAATCTTTTTCGTAACTGCAAATCTAGAGACTTCGTTTTTTTGTAATTTTTTAAGTTTGTTTATTAAAACGTTAAATCGAATAAAATCGTGATCAAATGACTGATTTTGATGTAAAATTTCCCAAGCATTCTGATTCTGACAATTTTTCAATCCCACATAATGACCCAGAGCCACAAAATTCAACAAAGCGCCAAAAATAGGAGGCAAAACAACGAAATCGAATGTAAATTACTGTAATTTAGTAATTTTGTGGCTCTGGGTCATCATGTGGAATTGAAAAATTGTCAGAATCAGAATGCTTGGGAAATTTTACATCAAAATCAGTCATTTTGATCACGATTTTAGTCGATTTAAAGTTTTAAGGAACAAACTTCAAACATTACAAAAAAACGAAGTCTCTAGATTTGCAGCTACGAAAAAGCTTTTTTTAAACTGCTTTTCCCAAGCACCAAAATATTTAAAAAAATAATGTTATAGCATGTTTTCAATCGAAAATTGTCCAAGTATTCCAAATATCCTACTTACAATTCTAAATTCTGCAACTTTGAGGTCGAAAAAGGTCAAAAACTGGAAGAAAATTACGTTTACTTGGTTTTTGGCGGAAAATTAATGGTATACTGGAGTGTAAAAACTGTTGGATGACGTTCGGGAACTGTTTTCTTATCGTAAAATTTTGCCGCTGAATCTGATTCCGAAGTAATATGTCCCAAGAAAAGACTTGTCAGCGACCTGACGACAGATTTTTGTACAGTAATATCGGTTTTTTGTCGTTTTTTAGTTTTTTTCAATTTTTCGACCTCTAAAACCTATTAAGTCAGAAGAATTCTTATTTGATCGTAAAGCTGAGGTAAAAACACGCAGATTTCGCTGAAAAAAAATTTTTTTTTAATGGCTGCTCACACCGATATGACGCCGTCAAATCGTTTTTTCAATAAAAAAAAGCAAATGAGGTGCAACTAATGACTCAGTTCATGTCTGTAAACCCTGTTCAAACGAGAATCCCACATATATGTCCTAAAAACTAGCAGCATTGTGCCGATCTAACCGGTAGGTCTTGTAGTAAAGGGGTGTTGGTCAGATTCACTAATATGATATTCTGTACAAAATGTAGCTGATATTTATGATTCAATTTGACATCGTTTAATGAACGTATTTTGATGTTGTAGAAAATGAATTTATAGACATTGAATATTCTATTTTATGGTTCCAATTTGTAAACTTAGCCATAGGAATCATTTTTCTGTATAAGACATCAAGTACCTATTCAAAATATGAAACTATGAAGAAATAATAAACGTAAACCTTTGATGATAGGTGGGTGATAGTCAAGAGATACACGACGCGATAAAGTAAAAAATCTAGATGTCTTCAATAAAAATTAAATTCTTGCTTTGTGCGTGCCACAGGTGAATCCAATGAATCCTTGTAGATTGATGTAGATAGATATTCTTATTTTTAGTTGACTGTTCTTAGTTATTATCTTGGATAGTAGAGTTCCGCGGACAGCTAATCTTGAAAAATCATGTCTTCCGGATGGATTCCGCGTCACAATAGCTCGACTTGATGCCGACGTTTCGCCAACCATTACAGGTGGCATCTTCAGGGCAGGCTTGAGGCTTGAACTGAAACTGTTCCTAGTTATTATAACAATTATGTAGATTTTCAAATATTACGGTATGGAACATCCATACATAATGACCTCATGTCTGTTGTATCTTCGACACGTTCGTCAACAGAGGCGACATTTCCTTCAGTACACACTCACGGGTTGCGAAATCGATTCACGGTTTGCCCAATTGTTGTTCGGATGGACCATTATGTCCATCGTAAAATTGTCGCAGCAATCTGTAAATGGAGCATCCAGACTTGAACATTTTAGCCCGAACGAACAAACAAGGCACACGAATCGAATTCGCATAGTGTGAAAGTTTCTCCGAGCGGAATGTTTTCCGATTGTTGATGGTCAAGTCAAATTGCTCTGAAGAAGTCATTGTTCCCCGAAACATTCAGTTGCTGGGAATTAAATCAGTTCGCCCTGTTTGCAGCGATTTGTGGTGCCTCCAGGTTCAAAGTTTATTATTCACATCTTGAATAGTAGACTTCCGCGGATAGCTAATCTTGAAAAATCATGTCTTCCGGATGGATTCCGCGTCACAATGGCTCGACTTGATGCCGACGCTTCGCCAACCATTACAGGTGGCATCTTCAGGGCAGGCTTGAATTGAAACTGGTTCTTACTGGTTTCTGTAGCCATATTTATTGTAGGAAAAATTCTATACGCTACACAGTTCACTGCCTTCATTCCGGTGGTTAACTCCGTTCCGGCACCTGACCCTGCCGTTGTGTGATCATGTGCGCAGTGGAATTTTCGAGGATGGGTTGAGAAAGTAATATCCTGAGTCACGGTTCAAATTATTTGGATGTTTTAGGATTTATATAGCTTCAAGGATTTTTCGCTGATAGAAGTTTGGGGCTCGGGCTAGGATTTTAGTATCTTCGAAAAGGATTTGATGATTAGTGTCAAACTTGTGTTCCGCAAGTGCAGATCTACTGGTGTCACGAAGCCTTGTACAGAGCTCATGTTCTTTCACACGAGTAGCTACTGTACGACCTGTTTCACCAATGTAGACTTTGCCGCAAGAACAGGGAATAGTATAAACACCTTCTAAGTGGAGAGGAGGAAGGGGATCTTTGATAGGTTTGTAAAACTGAGATAATTTTGGAAGTGTGGAAAAACGGGTAGAAACATTATGTTTTTTGAGGATTAAGTACAGTCAGTCTGTCGACTAACCAATACATCTAGGAACGGGAGTGAACCTTGCGATTGGATTTCCATGGTGAAAAGGATAGGGGTGTAATGAATTTAAATGATTGAGGAATGGAACAAGCTTTTCGCGACCATGTTGCCAAATAACAAAAGTATCGTCGACATATCTAAACCAACATTTCGGCTTTAGAACAGATGAGTCAATGGCATCTTGTTCAAAAGTTTCTATGAAGGTATCAGCTATGATCGGAGAAAGTTAGGAACCCATGGCAACTCCCGAGGACTGTTCGTAAAACTTGCCATCGTATAAAAAATATGTGGAGGATAGACAAAAATGAATTAACGGTAGCAAGTCCGTTGAAATGTTTTTGGCAGATAACAATTGAGAAATTATGGAAAGGGTGTCTGGAATGGGATCATTGGTAAAGAGTGTTTGAAGTTTTTCAAGGAAATGAAAGGAATTTAGGATAAAACTATTGGAATTACCTACAAAGGGTTTGGGAATAGATGACAAATATCGAGAGAGTTTGTAAGTAGGGGATCCGATAGTGCTGACAATTGGTCTCAGGGGAACTGAGGGTTTATGAATTTTAGGCAACCATATAAACGGGGACATTTTGAACAATGGGGGATAATAAATTTCTTTTCTGAATCAGGAAGGGAAGAATGACGGATAATTTGTGAAATGAACGTTCTATAGAGGGGGTGGGATCTTTTGGTAGGAGCTTATAGGAATTAGTTTGCAGATGTTGCAGGATTTTGTTATCATAATCTGAAGGATTCATGACAACAGTGGGGTTTCCTTTATCAGCTTTCAAAATAGCTAAATCAGGATTCGATTTAAGTAAATTGAGAGCTTGAATTAAAGGTTCAGGGCAATTTGATTTAGGAATCTTGGAATGACGAAGAATTTTAGCAGTTACGAAACGAATTTCATCTGTTGTGAGATGGGCAACTTTATGTAGGGATGCTTCTACAGCAGAAAAAATGGATGTCGTAGGGATATTTTTGGGGGAGAAAACGAAATTAGGACCTTTAGATAGAACTGATTGTTCTGCTTCAGTAAGGGTATGTGAAGATACATTAACCACAGTATTTACAAGAGGGGTTGGTCTTGAAGGTTGGTGCTGAGGGCGTTGGGAGGCAAGAAGCTTATTGAAATTTTAAATTGACGTTTGGAATTGAGGGTACGAATTTGATCGGCTTGACCATAGGTAATTTGGTCGAGAACCAATCAATCGGATGCTGAACGGGTATATTTGAAAATTCAAGGTGAAGGCCAAAGAGGGTTATATTGATGAAATTGATCTCGCGTCTAGTATACTTGATTCGTTGCCGAATCAAAGCTAAACTAGCGCGTTTATTATTTATTATAGTTATTATTCACATTCCTACATTAATAATATACTACACTTAAAATGGAGTGGGATAAAAAAGCACTAAAAGCTATAGTTAGGTCTTTATCCATGTCAAACTCAGTATTTTTTATTTGTTCCGTTATCGATAAGAAAAAATTGCAAATTAATAGGCACTACAAACATTTCGTGCAAGTGGAAACATTAATAAATGAGCGAATGTGCTGAACGCAACAAGGACTGTTCTGTTCTGCTTGTTCCTGCGTGATCTGTTCTTTCAGGCTGAAATGTTCAAGTCTGGACGCACCATAAGTTTCGCGAACAGAACCATGATTTTCATAATAAATTTGCACTATTTTGAATCGTTGCTTTGATGTTAATCTTTGGCAAGAAGAAATTCCAAACTTTACTGAATAAAAATAAACTTAGAACACTAACACATGATAGTCGAGAGCTGCCTCGATCTGGATTTCTATCACCCCAAAAAAACATCCTTTATATATAAAACATTTTTTATTTAGTATCTAAAATGTACAATCTTGTCTCCTCTTACAGATGTCAATTACCCAAATATTTACAATTATCCTGTCGATCAATACAATTACACTTATCAGAGTTGGCCCAACACTCCATCTGATTGTACATCACCATATGTCCCTGATAACATGTGTTGCAAAGATATAGACACTAGTAGATGTGTTGTGAACGAAACAAATAACAATCAAACCCTTTTTATGGAATCAGCTTGTGACAATCAACAGAATAATGATCAAGTAGTTTGTAATCCTGTAAGCCCTATGGTGGGAATGTATTCCCCAATGATTACGCTACCACCGGGTACACCTGTGATATATAGTCCCTCACCAGAAATGAACGGAATGATGTTGCCGTCTACGCCGATACCGATGTATTCTTCACCTATTCCATATGGTCACGCTGAACATTATTCGTATCCTCCAACCCCACATACAGGTTGGTATCCTCCAGGTATAAATACGCAGGGATTTATTTACCCCACGCCAAATATACAAACTGTACCTAAATAAGCTTAAAATGTTGACATGATCTTGTTGTTTATGATCTCTGGAACTTGCCAAAAAGTAAAATTAGTAACATGATGCTCAAATGTAGATTAATATTAAACTCAGAAGGCCAATATAAAATAAGAATATACCTTATTTCTACATAAAAATGGTTCCACTTCAGGTATTAAATGTAAGTGATTCATACTACTCTTCGTTTGCAAATTATGCTTCTTCCCGTTATAGAGATAAGGTATTGAAGCATCATATTTTGGCCCTGTACAAACGCACTTATTTTTTATATTTGTTAATTAGATTCATAAGAATTACCACCTCAAGCTAAGTTCAAACAAAAATACAAGAATATTCTAGTAAAATGATTACGATCATTTGATTTCATTATGTTATTGTGTTATTGTTTCAGTATATTTACTGAAATATATGTTTTCTCATTATAAAGCACTCCCTCGTAACAACATTGATGAAACATTTCCAAACTACGCGTTTTTCACGGAATGTTTTGATTATAGTCTAGGAGCCAGAGCAATATTGAGTCTGAACATTAAACTGATGGCACTATGGTTTATCATCAGAGGACGGTTCAATGACCAATTCATCTCACAGATGCTAGATCTCGAGATACAGCATCCGCAAATTGTTTATTTTTTGACCGGAGGTTAACCCTTTTCAAGTTGCGGTTACTTGAAAAGCATGCCATTCTTATACAATTCCACCATGTGCCATCATTTTTTATCGTGTCCGTATATCAGACTAACCAGTTAAAATTGGACGGAAAAACTGCAAGTTATAACCCTCCCAAACATGGTGGAAAATGTTCATTGGTGTTGGCAATTGTTAAGATACCCTATGCCATCAAAAGTTATCGGTCCATTTCCGAGTAATTGGCCATTATTTGGACCTAAAATGTTTTTTTTTTCTCATTTTGTACCTAACCCTTGCGGATTACAAGGTAACATGATGGCACCATGTTAAATAACTTTATTGGAGGTCAAATAATGATTTAAAATTATTGCCATCACTCCTTGCCTATTTCAACCCCACAAAACCTCCTAAAACCACCTCCCTAAAAAAAAACGGCCGTTTCGATTTTAAACCCAGCCAGAATCTCAATAATTGACTAATTTATCATAAAATTGGTCATATTATCCATATTATTCATATTTTATTTGGGGGGTGGTTTTAAGGGGTTTTGGGGGGTTGAAATAAGCAAGGAGTGATGGCAATAATTTTAAACCATTATTTGACCTCCAATAAAGTTATTCAACATGGTGCCATCATGCTACCTTGTAATCTGCAAGGTTTAGCCACAAAATTAGAAATAAAACATTTTTGGTCCAAATAATGGCCAATTACTCGGAAATGGACCGATAATTTTTCGATAGCATAGGGTATCTTAACAATTGCCAACACCAATGAACATCTTCCACCAGGTTTGGGAGGGTTAACTTGCAGTTTTTCCGTCCAATTTTAACGGGTCAGTCTGATAAACGGACACGACAAAAAATGATGGCACATGGTGGAAGTGTATAAGAATGGCATGCTTTTCAAGTAACCGCAACTTGAAAAGGGTTGACCTCCAGTCAAAAAAAAAAAGCGGATGTTGTATCTCGAGATCTGGTAGCCGGCGTAAATTCGGTCTGTGAGATGAATTAGTCGTTGAACCGCCCTCTAACGATAAACCCTAGTGCCATCGGGTTAACGTTCAGACTATCAATATCGCTCTGGCTCCTAGACTATTATGATCTTCACCAGAACAATCAGGTTAAGTAACAAATTCTAACAATTTACTCATAGCACACTTAAGCAGTGGTAGAAGATTCCCTTCTATCTTCTTGTTCATTCAAAACATTGTTAGAACATTGACTGTCAGAAAACAAAAAAAAATTCTCAGATTTATTACCCCACGCCAGATATACAAACTGTACCTAAATAAGTTTAAAATGTTGACATGATCTTTTTATTTATGATCTCTGAAACTTGCCAAAAAGTAAAATTAGGAACTTGATGCTCAAATATAGATTAATATTAAATTCAGAAGTCCAATATAAAAACGAAAATAACTTCAGGTATTAGATGTAAGTAATTCATACTACTCTTCGTTTGTCAGTTATGCTTCTTCCCGTTACAGAGATAAGGTATTGAAGCATCATATTTTGGCCCTGTACAAACGCACTTGTTTTTTATATTTGTTAATTAGATTCATAAGAATTACCACCTCAAGCCAAGTTCAAACAAAAATACAAGAATATTCTAGTAAAATGATTATGATCATTTTGAAATCATTATGTTATTGTTTCAGTATACGTACTGAAATATATATTTATTCTCATTATAAGGCACTCCTTCATAACAACATTGATGAAACATTTCCGATCTACGTGTTTTTCACGGAATGTTTTGATTATGATCTTCATCAGTACAATCAGGTTATGTAACAAATTCTAACAATTTACTTATAGCACACTTAAAAGCAGTGATAGAAGATTCCCTTCTATCATCTTGTTCATTCAAAACATTGTTAGAACATTAACTGTCAGAAAACAAATTTCAAAAATTCTCAGATTCAACTTGCAATAATTTAATGAAGTGGCTTAAGTATTATTCGAATTTGTGTAACACAACAGTGATATATAATTTTTTCCTTACTTTTCAATTTCAATCAACTGACATGAATTGCATCTCTTAAAAACGCATTGAACTCGCCAACAAATCTTTTGTCTAAAGGTAAAGCCAATATGTTCTTGTTATCATCAGCAATCAAAACATTAAGTTAATGAATAATTAAGACTGATGATTGCTAATGTTCAAATCCTACAAAAAATTAATGATGCATAGAAAATGTTCTATATTTGGTAAACTTTTAAATTTGTAACATTCCACTGATATCAAACTGTACTTACTATTTTTGTTGATTACTTAGTAGTTACAAATGTGATCCAAATTATATAGCTCCTCAATGCCTTCATGTGAAACATGAAGACATTGTATGTTATCACATATGTATTTTGTATCATAAAAAATTACTTCCATTGTTGTATTAAATTTATTCATGTTTGTCCATTACATAAATTATTTAAAATAATATTTATTATGCCCAGAATATAGTTTATTTTTTATTAGAGTAATATTTTCTTTATAATTAGTTTTATTCATTGACAGCTTCTGCATTATGTCAAATTGTTCCTTTTTCTATATATTTTATGTGGTCAGTATACTTATGTTTTGAATATTTTGAAATAAATGTATTTTCAGTTAAAAGTTTCCTTTTATCACCTATTCAGTTTATACTGGGTGGCTCATGAGTCACAACGGGATTTAAAGCCAATAACTTTATTGTTCATGTACACGGTGTTTCAGAAAGACCTCCCGTAAATGCAGGGGACGGTAGATTTTACAAAAATAATCATCTATGGTCCTATCTTCTTTCGTTTAGGAGATAGTTGAATTTAACTTTTTTTTAATGAAATTTTGCTGTAGCTCCTGTGGATATTTCATTCAAATCTGGTAATCGTGGGTTTCAGAGGACGCTGAATAAGATGGTTTAGTTAGTTTTAGATTATGCGGTAGAGGGTGCTGGGTCGCGACTTTTCGGCGTTTCTTTTAGCCTTAACTGTTTTGAGCATAATTTTTTTGTTTTCTTTGCACATTTTTCTGGTTTGCAATTTTATTTCAAACAAATAATGTAGATGAGGTGCTCAAAATCTCACAGTTTTCTAGAAAAACGTGTTTAAATGAACATACGCGATTTCGGTAGTAAGTAAATTTGCTAATGAGTTTTTGTTATGTTCATTTAAACGCGTTTCTCTGGAAATTTTCGCATTAAGGTACATCTTTGTTAACATCATCAGAATGGTTAGACAATTTTGATCATTTTGGTTCAAAGCTCATTGGCATACCGACTTTTATGAGTGGGGGAAGCGTAATAATTTAAATCGATGTAGTTTCTAAACGACTCATTCGATTTTAGTAAACTTTAGTTTGTATAGAAGAGAAGGTACGTACTTTCAATTGTCGTATCTATTGGTACACGATAGTTCCTAATAAAATTGCTAGAGGGAGTAATTTGTAGTGATAACGGTTTTATTGATTTTATTACAAAAACTTAAATCATACGGTATAGATGATAATCGAAATTTTAATTAAATTTGCAAAAAAAAACTGAAAACCGCATTTTTTTTTTGCTTCAAAATTAGAGAAAAACGCGTTTAAATGAACATACGCGATTTCAGTAGAAGTAAATTTGTTAATGAGTTTTTGTTATGTTCATTTAAATGCGTTTTTATCGAAAACAGTGAGATTTTTGAGACCCTCAACAAGAGTACATTATTTGTTTGAAATAAAATTGTTAACCAGAAAAATGTACAAAGAAAACAAAAAAAGTAAGGTAAAAGAAATGCCGAAGTCAGTCGCGCACCCATCGCCCTCTACCGCCTAATCTGAAACTAACTAAACCGTCTTATTCCGCGTCCTTCGAAACCCCCGGGAACCAGATTTTAACGAAATATCTGCAACTACGCAGGAGCTACAGCAAAATTTCGTTTAAAAAAAATTAAATTCAACGACCTCCTATATCTCGGAAACGAAAGAAGATAGGACCATAGTTTATGTGAAAAATCTGATTATTTTTGTAAAATCTACCGTCCCCTGCATTTACGGGAGGTCTTTCTGAAACACCCTGTATATTCAGTTTCTCTCTATCATCTGAAACAAATGAGAGTTCACACTGTGGATACACTATAACACTATAAATCCCTATCTGCCAAAAATACTGAAATCCTTTCAGCTACTGAGTAGCCATCACCAGAGTAAGGAATTAGGAAAAACGATTTTAATTTAGTTTACTCTGATTATTGCAACTTGCTTTGCAGAATTGTGCTTTTTGAACACCTGGAAGCACAGCATCAGGTTCTAGCTATTTACGATATGTTTCTGGGCCATGATCTAAATAATCATTATAAAGTTATAACTGCAACAGCTCGTTCAAGCCTCAAGTCTACCCTGAAGATGCCACCTGTAATGGTTGGCGAAACGTCGGCATCAAGTCGAGCTATTGTGACGCGGAAGCCAAGATTTTTCAACTATAGGACCTGTTGTCACCGTTCAACCTGGTGAACAAGAAACTTTGTCTATTGACTTTCTTACATGAAATGTGTTTGCATTTCACTAAGCAAGTTACAAACGTCAAGAACCCAACACATATTCGTGCAATTAGATTCGCCAAAAATATTGCTACTACTGCCAAGTGTTGCGGAAGATCGAGTACTTTCATAGTAATTACGCATAATTACAACTAGCCTGCACAGTATTTTACACAAATATCTTTGTCTAACGCTTTCAAGGCTTAGAACTTAGAAGTATCAGTTAATTCAATCAGAATTGAAACCAGTACACTATGGACAACTTCCTAAGTTGATTGAATGTTTGAAATGTGTTTATAATTTTCTTGGTCAACTCTTAACAATAAACTGATGACAGGAAGATCCAATCAACATTCTTTACATTATTCTAGATTTTAGTAAAATAATTAAGATAAAACTAGTTTTATGTTTGTATTAATTTATTTACAACTCTTGCCTAAATAAATTACATCTTAAAATAGAATAAAATTTATTTATTTGCAATTCTTGCATAAATGACTGTTAGAATAAAAAGTATAATTTTTTCTTTTATCAGGTTCATTAACTTATGTCAGTTGAATTGTTACTACCCAGTAGATTAAAGAACTAATTCTTGTTTGATTACCAACCAAAAATTATAATCAAAATCTGTTCATATAGTCAAAAGTTAGCCCTGCAATTTCATATGAACTTGAAAAATCTTTTCCACAAAATTGATATGATGAATTAAATTTCCTATGAAGAAGAATGGGGCATAGTTATGTATCTAATACTAACTATCAAGAGCAGTTAATGAAAGCATTCTCAATGTTAGGGTAGACATTCTGAGATATGTGAAGTACACATTTAATTTTAGTAAGGTCCAGAAACGTTGAATGTTGATTTTCAAACGATGTACTTTAGATGTACTGTTCTCCCATTTCTGATCATATATTGAGCACACACAACACTGTGACATAACTTTGAAAGCACCCATTCTTGCAGATGTTTTAAGGGTGTGTTCAATACCTCTTATCAAATCATTTGTTTTGAAAATTAGTAGCATCTGTCTATTCACCTTCTCCAAGACATTTGTCATATTAGGTAGAAGTGCTGGTAAGGATTTTTTAACAAAATCCATTTCATTCTTTGTTGGATTTGCATCTCTGAAATTTTCAAAAGTTTAGTTCATTGAATTTGACATGTATCAATGTTTATTATTTTACCAGCAAGACAATCTTTTTCGCACAACCATTCTGACCTTTCAACTTGATGCTTGCACTACATCAGTTATGTTGTGAATCAAATCAGCAATTTGCTAAATATTAATATAAGCCCAACACAGTCATAAAGCAGACATTTAGAAATTCAGGAAATAAAACTTTTGACATGAATTCAACAATGATAAACATACAAAAAATTTCAATGTATTCTCAAATAAGACTACAAACTGGTCTAGTAATGAAACTGTGAGGAGATAGCAACAGATAAAGCTTTGAGGATATATCTAAAGGCAATTTATTTGCAGCTACAAGGATACTCTAAATGAAATTTATTAACTGCAAGAACAATTATTTATGAAATCTAAAAGAAGCTGAGGGTAGATGCAAATGGAAAGGAGTAATTATTTGTCGAAGTTATTGACGAATTACGGTATTACTAAACATTTGTATATTCAAGAAGAGGAGCAGTTGTGCAATATAAAAAGCTGTGGATCTGTTCCCATTTGACACCAACTATTGCAAGCGAACACCTACACTGTGAAATCTGGGGTGTAGCTGAGCAACCAGAACTATAAACAAAGCAGTCTCAACTTCTAATCGAAACATACTCACTATGGCAGAAGAGTTTAGAGAGGAATCCTAGTGTTTTTTGGCCAACAAGAAATATACAATACATTTAATCATTAATTGCATTAACTAATGGTCAAGCTACTTAGGTAGTAATAAGAGAAAATATTGCTCAAAAAGATCCAAGCAACGATAAAAACAGAAACTCACAGACCATTTCATGTGTCAAAGGATCTGGGGGTAAATGGGGATGGATATAACAGGTTAAGTTTCAAATGTACCAGATTGCTGCGAGGAATATTTCCACATAACAAAACTGAATCAAGATATGTATCTACATACCAGTTGAGTGAATAAAAGGACCAATCTGATACACAGCACAAAAGGAACCTAGGAATTATGTATTTTAGATAAATAATTATTTAAAGAACATTACAGATCCAAAATCATGTGAAATTGCCAACAGATAACATATTAAGAGTTCGAGCTACTACGTATATGCCAAAGTCATTCCAAAATAACTTGCAATGATTTATTATCTTCTAAATACTTTTACTTATCTTAATAGCACTTACCCAACAATTCCTTTATTAATACTGGCCCATGAACGCCCTGTAACCATACATGCAAATAAACCATACAAGTCCCCTTCAATTCCCAAATTTTTGCTATGGTGTCGCATTTTTTCCTTGTTTCTGTCCAAAACACTCAGCCAAAAGTTAGCATATTCAACACGAAATTCTTCATTCAAAACCTACACAAATAATCACAAGATTGATGCTTCACAAGAAGAATAATTTTTATGAGTACTTACAGCATACAGTCCATGATCCAAAAGTATTATATCAGAATCACCTCTATTAGATTTTCTTACAAGAATATTTCCTGGGTGTGGATCGCTGTGCACAAACCCATTTATAAATATCATTTGTGAATATAATTTTCCTAATTTGTTTGATACATCAAACGGATCAATCTCATTGGCCTTGATGTATTCCAAATCATTCACTTGACCCCCTTCAACAAATTCCATAGTCAATACTCTAGACGTTGTTAAATCCCATCTAAACAGATACTCGTTTTAAGCCATATTCAAATAAAATCGATTTTTGTTATGATTTTCCAATTTACTATTTTTTTTATAATAAAGATTCTTGACCCAGTATGAATTATGTATAAAAATTCTCGGGAAACAGGTCACATTAACACTTTGTTTTATATTTTCGTCTTTACGTACGTTTCGGTCTCACGACCATCATAAGAAGACTTCCAAAACAAAATAAAAGTGATATACCTTTAAGATCCATTGTTAGTAATATTGGAGTGCCTACCTACAATTTATCAAAATCTATCAACAATATAATAGTAAAAAATTAATTTTATGTGAAAGACTCATTGCATTTTAATGAATTTATAAAACATCAATCTGTACCCGTAGATCATCACCAGTCGTTTTGGCATTGAATAGCATCAAAAAACTTTGGCCAGAGTTTAAAAACTACACACCTCTAGATCAATCTGAATTTATAAATGCAGTACAGTTTTCTTTACAATGCACTTATTTTCAATACGGTGAACAATATTTTAAACAAATTTTCGGCACAGCAATGGGTTCTCCTATTTCAGCTAATATCGCTAACCTTGTTATGGAATGCCTAGAGGAATTTGTTATTAACTCATTAGATTTTCAACCCGTATTCTTTAAAAGGTATGTAGATGATTGTCTTATGTGTGTTCCCAACGATAAAATTCAGTACGTGATTAATAAATTTAACAACAACAAAAACAATTAACAAAAGCATAAATTTCCTAGATATGAACATAAGGCACGATGCAGAAGAAAAAATAAAAACGTCGTGGTTTACTAAAAAAGTTTGGTTTCAACGTTATCTTCATTTCAATTCCGTTGCACCAACAGCTTATAAAAAAAAGTGTGATAAACAGCCATACAAATCGCGCGGTTAAATTATCCCACCCAGAAGACCGTCCCAAAAATTAAAAATTGTTCGTAATACATTGGAAATGAATGGCTACCCAAAAAAATGTTTTTCAATTCCATCGTTAAAGAAAGAATTAACAAAATCTATAATGGAACTTCATATATAAGTAACATAAAAGGTAATACAGATAATTATATAACATTACCTTACATTCCGGAGACCTCAGAGAAAATTAAAAAATGTTTAAAAAAGTATGCTATAAATGTCGCGCATAAACCTACTAATTGTGTTGGAAAATTTTTCTCAAATTTGAAACCTTTAATACCTAAAGATAAACAAACCCACACAGTATACAAATTAAATTGTTTAGATTGCAATGGGACTTATACTGGACTATCTAAACAATATTTACAAAAAAGAATGTATGGCCATAAATATAGCACAAGAAATAAAAACTTAGAAAAGTCCACCCCCCTTGCTAAGCACTGCTTTGATTATAACCATCAATTTGATTACAAAAATGTTAATATTTTAACTAAGGAAACCAATTATTATAAAAGATCTATTCTGGAGATGATTCACATCAAACGTGACTCCAAATCTGTAAATCATAGGACTGACATTCAGACATTAAGTCAGATTTATACCAACTTAATTAATTAAAACTCTTGCAAATTCCTACATGCGTCTTTATAATGTTAAAAGTATATTTTAAGAAGAATGCTCAAAAGTAATATTCCAATACAGGTCTGCAACCTTTTTCAAGTACCTCATAAATCTTACATCTGGTTCGAGGGTAGATTCTTTAACATAATAGTTTTCATCTCCAGTCGTTGAGACACTATATCAACATGCGCTTGTATATTATAATATTACTGAATAGTGGATTCTTGCTATATTTTATACTTGAAATATTGACGGTACAATTTCGATTATTCGTGGTTCTGTTCGTTTCGACGACGTGGGCATTTTTTATTGAAATTAGTGCGATATGGACGCTTTGTGCTATAATTAGTTTAAAAAAACTCCTTTTTGACATAATAAGTCTTCTGATGATGGTCGTGAGACCGAAACGTACGTAAAGACGAAAATATAAAGCAAAGTGTTAATGTGACCTATTTCTTTTGAATGTTAACTTGAAAGGCAGCCTTGAATACTTGTATGACATACCTATCTCCATCTCTCTCCCCACCAAAAAGTTTTTATTTTGGACTTAAATTTTGAAGACATTAAATTATGGCAAAAATTTAATTAGGGAATAGGAAAAATAGGGAAATACAATAACTAGAAATTATAATCCAATATTTCCCAAGCAAAATATTTTTAAAGACAAATTTTTGTTATTAGTATCACCTCTACTCCTACCTAGATATAGAGATGGATATTTATTGATTATTGTATCTTTATCATGAATGTGCCAACTTGCCATTTTGTTTGCTACTAAGAAAGCAAATCATTTTAGTAGCTATTACTGTTAGTACAACATTTAAAAGTTGGCTTACCTAATTTTGGGTATCTGAAGCCATTCTGTGTCTTTGAACATTTCAGCAAGTTTCTCGGCGTTTCTGCCCTCTTGTTCAAAGTTCAATTCTTGTGGAATGTTTTTCTTTGTCTCATCTACAAGCCATTGAAATTTGAAATCAGGAAATATGTAACTCATTATTATTACAAGACCCTCCATAGTATGTAAATCAACGTTAGCATTCCCCTGAACATATGGATGTTGAACCTTTAGAGCAACATGTGATCCATCTTTCAGAACAGCTTTGTGCACTTGAGCTAATGATGCAGTGCCTAGGGGTTCCAACTCAACTGATTGAAAAATATCTAAAGGCTAAAAATTAATTTCTTGTATCAAAATAGAATCACCATTTAACAGATGAAATAACAATCACTAAGTGACTCGTATCAATTTTTGATGATGTATGGGACTTTATAACTAATGCCCACTGGCTTTGCTGGAAAGTTCTGATGTTTCCAGTTGTGTAACTACAATGTATCAATTGAGATTTAGAATCAACAATTCAACTTCCCATTTATCATGTATAAATTTTTATTTTCCTACTCACATCTTGTTTTAAATCTTCTTTCAAAACTTTATACACATCTTCGATTTTATTGGCCGGTGCATGGCTAAATAATATTTTCATCGTTTGTACAAACTCTTCAGGTACTATGTAATCTAAAGTTGCAAGGTGTTGACCAACTTTAATATAAACACCTTTATTTGTGCAACATAAATCCAGTAATTTCTCTGCACTTTTTTTGTGAACCTGTGACTTCAAGTTTTCATATTCTACTGTTCCTTGATCCAGGTCTGAACCATATAACTCAGACTTATAAATATAGCCGATACTAAATACTGCTACTGCTGCCCTAGTTAACCTAACTATTCCTATGGAATCCCATTGGAATTGATTTGAATTTAAACTGATAGCCGTACTACCCAATACACCACCTAGTAAAGAATACTTGAAAATGTTTTTAATTGCGAATTTATACATGTTCATAAATTTAATTTTTGATACTCTACATACTTATTTCTATTCTTTTAGTAAAAAAATTGGCAATGAGATGAGTGTATGACATAATAAGGATGAAATCATTTCTGTATTTTTCAAAAATCCTGCATATAGATACTTCTAGATGAACTTCACATTTTGATAATTTTATTTCAATTTTCAATTTATATTTATGGCAGTGGACCCAAGGTCCAGGGATACTTATAGAACATAAAATAAAATAACATCAAAATTTCTCTCTGACTTGATAAAATGATAGTAAATGATGCATGGAACATGTGACTATTGTATAGTCACTGTAGGCGTAGCGTAGCCTATATGGGTAATTGGGTAAGGTACGGTACCAAGGTTAGCTTAGCAGGAATGCAGGGTAAATCCCAAAGTAACTCTTTGGAAAATCCACGGCAAGGTCTTTATACTTTGAACTATAATAAAAGTTGAAAGCCCTTGAATATACATGTTGTGTACATCATAGAGTTAATATTGAACTTTTAAGCTTGGACTGGTCTTTACTCGTTGGGAATCGATTATATTACAAATGAACGAAATATGTGTTTTCTTTTACTTTTCAGATATAAGTTTAATTTTGAATTCTTCTATAGTGTATATTTAGAACAGTGTTCATTTGTAATCACAGAACAAGTATTTGTGATATAATATATATCTCTATGGTGTGTATACAGAGCATGGGGATGGGGACGTGACGTTTGCTACGAGAATCACGGATCACCATGTGCCGTCAACTATAAAAATTGACACAGCTCCTTCTCTGTGGCATAGTCTATGACGTTACGAAAGCGGTGGTGCGGGATAAAAATTATATTTGTTCTGTGATAGAAAGAAAAGCGGGTGGTGGGGCAATACCCTTTAGATGTAGAGGGAGAAGGTATTGGAAATGGAAAAATGGAAAATCCAATACCCAATTTGGAATTGGAAGAGCTCATGTTATACTATAGCACTCCCTAAATAGAACTATTTGCTGTAGCGCTTCGCATACTATTCCATATACATATATCATGTATTATTATGGAAATTACACCTCAATCATCTGTTTATCGTTTTTCTGAGTTCATCTAATTTGTAGTATGTTCCGTAAATCAACTTTTCTAATCAGAATTCTGGTTCGCGTTCCATAAATAGCGGATTCCTGAAAAAGTTTAGTTTTTGGAATGCGATTCCTGAAATTGGTTAAGCCAGACCACGGTCGTATATACAGGTCTGGGAACTCGAGGCTGTTTCCTATGCGAGAAGTGAGTCCGCTAAGCGTCATCTGTTGCATAGGTGGTGCGTCAGTCGAACAATGATCTCTGACACTCTGACACGTACACGACCGTGTTCTCTGTCAACTGTCATTGTTGCCTTGTAAACAAAAAGAATACGAGCGGTTTTAGAAAAAAATTACGAAACCGTGCATTGTGCCGAAATGCAACACGGGGTACAAAAGTGTAAAGCGAGAAATTTCTGTTTTTAAAGTGCCGAAAGATGCGGAAATGCGAAAAAGTGGATGCTTGCGATTCCGGATAGAAATCGTTTCAACGAGGTCTTTTATGTGTGCGAGCATGTATAACGAAAAAGGGGAAGTTATTTTTAAGGTGAGTAATACATTTTGACAAGAGTTCTATTCCTCTCTCAAATCAGAATAGTAAATATCGCGTTACGAGGAAAATTATTTTACTTAATAATGTGATTGTTGCCATACTTCGATGGAAGCGCTAGCTGGTGGCTGAGCGAGTGACTACGAGTTTGGCGACATGTAAGAGACTCATGTCAAACATACGAGTTCCCAAACTGTATGTACGATCGTGAGCCAGAGTAAACCAACGAACGTTGCTGGTTGCTTCGGTTCAGTTCGTGCAGTTCTTTTACTTCTGTGGTTATGAAGGATAGCTTTATGTTTTGTGAGTTTGTTACTTCATATTTAAATTTTTAAGTAACCATTCCGGAACCGGCCGGTTTGACTCGGCTATTTACGGAACATACTCTTAATTCTTCAATCTCTTCTCTACCCTATGAACAATGTGTAAGTAACCTCTATGGGCTCTAACGTCTAACCTCTAACCAATAAGTTTACACTTCTTACTTCTTGCCTCTAACCTAACATGAAAACAACAACCTGAACTCAAATTAACATTACCTTACTAATGCCATACCTCAAACTCTTTTTTTTTAAGAGGTAATTTGTGTGGTGATATGTGATGTTACATATATTTGCCTCACCTCAACAATTTACTAACCGGTAGTAAATAGAGAATATCAATTTCCATAGTCTTGCTAATTCTAACACATTTAGTAATTAGGTATAGAACTTTCATTGGATTATGTTTGCATTCAGTATCAATATGAAATTGAAGCAATTCTTATTTTAAGACCTATAGTAATTAAGTATAGAACATTCATTGGATTATGTTTGCATTCAGTATCAGTATGACGTTGAAGCAATTAATAAATCCCATATTGAACATGACTACTCGACTAAGTAGGTATTGTATTTTTGGTCATTGACTTTTTAAAATTGTCTTTATTACAGATAAGTCTACGGATTTATTATCCAATGTTCACTCTCCAGAGTTGGATATTAAAGTCAACAGAATTGTGTGGATTGACATGGAAGTAAGTATTTTCCATTCTAGGTCCTAGACTAGATACAAAAATACAAAAAATAGATGCACTCGAAATTATTTATATGAGATGCTTTAGATCAAACATTTAATCAATAGGCACACTAAGTAATTGTTAATTTATATCATTTTTGTATAAAAAGTGTATAAATTATTATAGTCCTGTTTATTATTATTTTAGATGACTGGATTGAATATAGATGAAGATAAAATAATGGAAGTAGCCTGTTTGATAACAGACTCGGAATTGAATATAATTGCTGAAGGACCAGAAGTTGTGATACATCAACCTTTGCAACTTTTAGAAAACATGCAAGAATGGTGTAGGAACCAGCATGGGAAGGTGAACTTTTTATTTACTATATGATTGTAAGGAGTATTCTCCAAATTACTTGGGATAGTTAATTTAAAAAGGGACAATGCTTATCAGTTAAGTCATTATTGGTAACTGCCAGCATCAGATCAAAAGGGTTGGGATAGTTGATAGAAATAGTGCCAATTTGACATTGTCTTCTAATGAGTTTCATCTATGTCATTAATTATAATAAAAATTGTGTAAGATGTTACATTAATTATATTTGGTTCGTTGAGGTGTCATATCTTCAACAAATTCAACATATTTATCAATATATTATATATAAAAATTCTCGGGAAATAGGTCACATTAACACTATGTTTTATATTTTCGTCTTTACGTAGGTTTCGGTCTCACGATCATCATCAGAAGACTTAATTATGTCAAAATTAATTATAGCACGAAGCGTCCATATCGCACCAATTTCAATCAAAAAAGCCCACGTCGTCGAAACGAACAAAACCACGAATAATCGAAATTGTAGCGTCAATATTTCAAGTATAAAATATAACAAGAATCCACTATTCTTATTATTATTCTTCTTCTTATAATATACAAGAATATTACTGAATAGAGGATTCTTGTTATATTTTATACTTGAAATATTGACGGTACAATTTCGATTATTCGTGGCTCTATTCGTTTCGACGAATTGGGCTTTTTTGATTGAAATTGGTGCGATATGGACGCTTTGTGCTATAATTAGTTTAAAAAACTCCCCATTTGACGTAATAAGTCTTCTGATGATGGTCGTGAGACCGAAACGTACGTAAAGACGAAAATATAAAATAGAGTGTTAATGTGACCTATTTCCCGAGAATTTTTATATATAATTCATACTGGGTCAAGAATCTTTATTATAATTTATCAATATATATTCTTTTTGACACAGATTCATATTAACCTGCGATTTGTTTTCATTTTTCTGTCTTTTTCAAGACTAACTTTGTCATCAATAAAATCTTATAGAATGGTCAACCAACTTCCATAGGAATTCATTCTACCTTCTTCCCTTGGTTATATTTATTCGAGGCACAAAATATTCCAAGGAATAGGTCTTCAATATTTATAACCAAATTATCACATTTTTATGTAACAATTTTCCATTGATTAAAATGCCCTTTTTCAGACTGGCCTCTCGGAAGCCTGTTTGAAATCTGAAACTACTATAAATGAAGCAGAATCTAGAATTCTTCAATTTGTTGAAGAACATATAACAGAAAATGCAAGTCCTCTGGCTGGGAATAGTGTTTACATGGATAGGCTTTTTTTAAGAAAGTTCATGCCGAAAATTGACGATTACTTGCACTATCGTATTATTGATGTATCATCTATTAAAGAAGTTTGTAGAAGATGGAATCCAGAATTACATAAATTAGCTCCAAGAAAAGAGTTTAGCCATAGAGCTCTGAATGATATTAGAGAAAGTGTAGCTGAATTAAAGTTTTATAAAAATAATTTTTTCAAAACTTCCTTTAGTGCTGATGATACGTAAGTATATTTTTTAGTTCAGTATATGATTAGATGAAAGTATATTTTTTAGTTCAGCAATATGATAATTAGTTGTTTTCATTTATAGAGACAATTGTTCCACACGAAATCTAGTCTAGGATGGCTCAAGTTTATCTAATTCGTTATTGGAACAATTATACTGGAGTGAAGAATTAAATACAGAAGATGCAATAATAATTATTTATCAAATATGATTCAGATTGAATTTTGATGAAGAGAAAAGAAAGGCGGATCTATAAAATAATTTCCTTATTTAATCCTTACAGTATGATGAATTCAATAATGCATATGGTAACTGTACTTACAAACATCCAATAAAATATTTAGGAATAACTACTATCTTCCACATACTGGGTGATTCAGAAAGAACGGATGTTTTTTGAATGGCTAGTACTGGGGGCGGGGTGGTCAGATTGTGGTGGGGTATGGCGCGTTTGAATGAGGATTGGAGGGAGTTTCAGTATTGTTCTATTCTTCAGTATCCATCATGGTGTGGAGTGTCGAGCATCGTGTGTTCATCGTTTCGGAATACTTCAAAAATGGCGAAAGTGTTGTTCAGAGTCAGCGAGAATTCCGGACTCATCAGATTCCACATGGTGGGGCTATTCCTGGTCTCAATACGATATTGAGATGGGTCACTACGTTTAACCGAGCAGGTAATGTGTTGAAAAGTAAACCTCAAGGACGAAATCGAAAACATCGAGAGAGTACGAGTCGATACGCTGCGGAGCCCTAATCGTTCTGTCCGTTTGAGCGCTGCTTCGCTTGGATTGCATAAATCAACGGTACGTCGGATCTTGAGGAACGATTTATCGTTTCACCCCTACCAAATCCAGGTTTGCCAAGAGTTCTTACCAGGGGATTACCAACAACGAGTGAATTTTTCTCAGCTCATGAACAACAATGACGAAATGATTTTATCATGAGTGATGAGGCCCATTTCCATCTCAGCGGTTACGTCAACAAACAAAATTGTCGTTACTGGTCCCCAACGAACCCTGAAATTCTGTTTCAAGACCCTCTGCACTCCCATAAAGTCACAGTTTGGTGTGCAGTTAGCCCATCGACAGTTATTGGACCTTACTTTTTCCAAGACGACGCCGGGCAAACAACGATTGTCAATGCGAACCGTTATGTAGATATGCTAACCAACTTTTTCTATCCCCGAACTTCGCCGTCGGCGTGTCAGTCTCAGGAGAACTTGGTTTCAACAAGATGGAGCCACATCCCACACAGCTCGGACCTCAATGGAAGTTTTGCGTCAAAAATTCCCAGGCGATTAATTTCGCGATTTGGTGACATTCCCTACCCCCCCGCTCTCTCTCTCTCTCATGACCCTACTCCGATTTTTTCTTGTGGGGGTACCTTAAATCGAAAGTCTACATCAACAAACCGCGAACACTTCATGAACTGAGGGAGGAAATCAGGCGAGCGGTGCGAGAACTTCCGAGGCGAATGATCACGAACGCTAACCGCTCTTTCCGGGAGCGCCTGGAATCCTGTATTGCGCCACAAGGGCGTCATGCGTCATTTGAATGACATCATCTTCAAAATTTGAAACTTTTTTACGTAATTGAAACTCCCCATGTTTGTGAACAATTTGCATAAATAACAATTTGTTTATTGCAATTACTTTGAACATAGCATTTTTTAAAAATCCATCCGTTCTTTCTGAATCACCTTGTACATACCAAAACAGATATGTCTTCTGAAGCAACCTTTCGCTGAGTATAAGTACCTGTGTGTATCGGAAAACTTGAAATGATGGAGAGCACTCAAATACAAATCACCAATATGCTGCCACCCCATGGAGCTAACTGAAACTGATGGCTGGTCATAACACAAGATACAATATCCTCGGCCATTAAAAGCTTTTGCCCTTATAAATCACCAGAATTGGATGGGATCTTTCCAGCTCTCCTACAATGGGGTCTGAAAATCTGTAAGGAATCTGGAAAGCATATTCAGAGCATGTATCACATTCAGATATATCCGTGAGTGACGAATAGAGATCAAAGTAATATTTATAGAGAAAACCCAGCTGCTCTTTCCAAACGTGGTGTAAACCCCACATTAAGTGGATGGATCGAAAACATGGTTGAACAAAGAGTAGTCATATTAAGTGTAATAGGTAATTCCACGAACAAGAGAACTCAGTCGAACAATCTTCGAAGGATGAGGCCACGGGGTCTCCGATGTGTAACGAAATCCGCGATTGGGCAACATGTCGGCGGAGAAGGTACTCCGGAAGCGGTGGATAATAAAAGCCCTCGCACTTCGGCGTCTACACCTACGAGCTTCTGGTTGATGTCGGGCAGCTACAGGGGCTCCTATCGGTAATGGAGGTCTGCAGCTTGCCGTCTTTCGGGGAAGGGGGTGGACAGGAAGCAGGATGGTCACTCGATCATCACCTAGAGCAGTTGGGGATGTAATAAAGCTTTGCCCCCACCAACCAAGGCTGTGGTAGCGCTGTCTGCTGGTCACAGTTGCGGAATCTGCTTCTCCAGAAGCACCCCTGCGGCCTACTCTACCGAAAAGAAGGGCCCAATGGATTAAGTCTTTGACTCGACTATCTGTAATCGATGGACTTCCAGCCTTCTATCAGGGCAGCTAGGGCTCAGGTATCTTTGCTTAGGCTCTCCGTGAAGGTAGATGGGCAGTCCAAGGAGCTGCTCCTCGGATATAAGGAGACGCCGAAGGACTATACCGGAATTTCGGTCTATCCAGTTGACATGCTCGAGACTTAGGATCAATTTAACCTAGCCTAAGTTGACGAGATAATGGCTTTATAATACATCTTTTGCAGACGAAACTACAGCATGACAAGTCTCCAACTACCGTGTTGCATAAAAGGCTAGCAGAGGTCAACGTGTCCCGGATACAGGAACCGCTGTCTTACGACGACCGTGTAAAGGGTTTATTAATTAAAGCCATATGTACGTTACATTACTGTACCTCAGGTCTGTTTAAATGACTTGGCAGTTGTGGCTCTAGGCAGACAGGCGGTTACCTTGTGTGAGCTGCAGAACTGAGCTTGCCATCATAGTTCGCTGGTATCAGGCAGAGGAATTCGGTGAACACTGAAAATACCTAAACTGTTTTTACGAGGAACCTTACACGCAATTGTGGCCAATTTGGCAAACAAATTTATATTTATCCAGAACATTCCCGTCATTCTATTGAAATATATAAGAACCGGGGTGCTGTCACTGAATGAATACTGTCAGAGTAATTGCCAACCCTAGTAATACACATACCTTTGATTAAAATATAATCAATGCTCATACCTACACTCCTCAATTAAAAAACGATTAACCTTAGATGAATGTGCGTGTATAGCTGATCTATGGCGGGGCATCGAATCGCATTGTGTTCATCAATGACCTACTATCCTTTCAGATAATGATGCGAGACTCTGACATGACACATGACCTAAGTGATGCAATTCATCTTGATAATCCTATGTTGAATTTTACATTATCTAAGCTATAAGCAGAAAACTTCAGATAATTTCTATAAAACTTAAATTCGTTAATTTTTAATAAGGTATGCATTGCTACACTTATGTACGTACATACTAAATTTACAAAATAACCCTTGTTTTGTTTTTATTTCTCCGTATAATCAGTTTTTGTAATTAAAGGGAACCTCAGCCTTAATTGCTGAGACTACGTTTAGTTCAACCTTTAAATAAGTTTTTACAAGGGAAAGTAAAAGCCAGAGGGTAAAACCTTTATTGATGAAATGAGAAAAATTCACTTTCTAACTTATATTGATAAATATTAACAAGAATTTTGCTTCTCCCACTAAAATATTATTGAATTTGAGAATTATGATTAATGGTGTGCATGTTCTTCAGCTTCCTTCTTGCGAATAAGGGCCCATTTAGCAACATTCTCAGGCGAGTTTGCTGTAAAGTAATTAAAAAATATCAAAACATTGAAATTTTATTATAATTTTTGAACAATCACTTTAAGTAAAGTCATTATATACTCAATATCTACTAATTTTGAATTATCAAGACATAATGGTAGTTTTCCAAATATTGATAGAACAAAATAAAGTTTCAGTATTTCAATTACACAATGCGATATGGTTTTTGCCTACTTTCCGTAATTTTATTTTTTCTATATGTATAAAACGAAAGATACTGCAGTTTCTTTCGTAGTTCTTGTATAAATATGCATAATCATAATAATATTTAAAAGCAGTTTTTTTTGTAAAAAATCTCCAACTATGTATGAAGGTGACCTATAAATTCATCAATTTTGTAAAAGCTCAAAAATCATTAATGCTACTTTGGACAATAATATAACTAGAAACAACTTATGCCTATCAACTGGAGTTGTTAAGCATAGTAAATTTCTGATCATAACTACTCAGTAGCCATAAAGGTTTTCAAGTTAACGACCTGTTGTAAAACTAGTGCAAAAACAAAAGCAATATAAAGGTTAGGAGGGTTTTTAGAAAATTTTATGGACAAACCTCTAGTCTAGATGAATTTGGTGATATTTACTGTATCAGGAAGATAGTATTGTTTTATTAGATTGATTTTTGTCTATTTGTAAACCTTAACACTTTTTCTTCTCATTAATATTGATTTTGGACCTGTTTTATCACATTTTATTAACTGGTATATACTCACCAAGTTTATTTATGTAGATGAACAGAGGTAGTGATGCTACAGTGGCAATAGCATAGGACCTCCAAATCCATTGATTTTTCAGATAGTACATCCATGGAAACTGTGCAATTTTAGCAGAAAAAGTATACGGAAATTTCATTGGCCTTGAAACTTTCTCTGGCATTTTGAAATTCTATTATATAAAAGGAAATAAGTATTTAGGATCAATAATAAATTGCTATATGCTAAAGGTCTATTACCATTGAATCAAAACTAGAATATTGATTTACTTTACATTGACCTTTCACTGAAACGTTTAAAACTAAATATCTCAACTTTTTTTAAAGACTCGAGTCATTCTAATCAAGAAATTCATCCGGAATTGAAACGTTGGACCTTAAAGGAAGAAACAAACTTGCATTATATCAAGATAAATGTCTAGTTTAGCCACACGAGAAAATTGATGATTTTCGAAAATTTCTTTTTGTAATGTATTTAATTCCCCTAACTATGAAATAAACCGGTTGCAAAACTACAAAATTCCATCGGATAATATTTAAAAATACTGGCAGTAATATTAAGATATCGCTCAAATTATGTCATTTATGTAATCAATTATCATGAGTTTAGAAATAATTTCCTCGTCGACTGAATTTACGAATAATTTATGAAGAGGACAAGCATAAATCTAATTTAAAATTATGGTGTTATTAAATACCTTTTATAGTACCCTCTCAATAAAATATTAAATTTTATCTTCTAAGCAACTTCCACCCAAGGTATTTTACTAAATGAAGTTATGTTAATGAAGTGAAGTGGTCATAAAATAGGATAGGAGCAAGGAAAACTATGGACCATATCCACAGAACATTGAGATCATTGAGATAGAGTACTCGAGTTGAGAACATAGTAAGAGCTCAAATGACACGGCGATGAGTCGTTGAAAAGTAGAGCACTTAGGCCCAGTTTTATGAAATAATCACGTTACCACGAGGGTTAAAACACGGGTCAACATGCAAAGACCATAGTGAAAATTTGAACTAAAGGGCGGAATTCCTTAAACTAATTGCATTAAGCACTGAGCGTCTATATCACATTAGATTCTATAGGTGATAGCGTCATTACTCATTACTCGAGAAAGAAGCAAAGACCTCTGAACTTCCTATTTATATGTATATCACGGTCGTATATACAGGTCTGGGAACTCATGTTTGACTTGAGTCTCTTAGATGTCGCCAAGCCCGTAGTCCGTCGCTCAGCCATCAGCTAGCGCATGGATCGAAGTATGGCAACAATCACATTATTAAGTAAAATAATTTTTCTCGTAACGCAATATTAACTATTCTGATTTGAGAGAGGAATAGAACTGTTACTCTTGTCAAAATGTACTAATCAGCTTAAAAACAACTTCCCCTTTTTCGTTATACATGACGCACACATAAAAGACCTCGTTAAAACGATTTCTTTCCGGAATCGCAAACATCCACTTTTTTCGCATTTCCGCATCTTTCGACACTTTAACAGATGTTTTTTGCTTTACACTTTTGTACCCCTTTTTGCATTTCTGCACAATGCACGGTTTCGTCATTTTTTTCTAAAAACGCCGGTATTCCTTGTGTTACAAGTCAACTCGACTAATGCCACCCTTTTGGTACTACGCAACAGATAACGCTAAGCGGACTCACTTCTCACATAGGAAACAGCCTCGAGTTCCCAGACCTGTATATATGACCGTGATGTATGATACTTAACTATCTTATCTACATAGTTACTGGTTGCTTCTGTACACGAACACTCAAACTAGCACGGACACGAACGTATCTCCTTGCTTCTGTAGATCTATGGATCTATCTATAGTTGTAGTGAATCTGAATTGTCATTTGTCACGTTTGGCTACTTTTTGTTTTATGATTTCATTCAGCTTCTGTTTTATCTATGACTTTTAGCAGTCTTCTTTAAAGTTGAAACCAAACCTTGGGTTTTGGGTTGTGATTAAATTGAATATCTGCGAATTTATTAATCTAATACAAAAAAAATGGCTTTACACGTACCAAAAGCTCCCGGTTTTGCACAAATGCTTAAGGATGGTGCAAGGGTAAGTACATATCACAACTTATTCTAAGTGATATTTGAGAGAAAGAGGACATGTGGTTAGGTGTGCTCGTGCTGCCGGTCATACTATAAAATGTTATTAATTTCAGTATATGTCAGGATTGGAAGAAGCAGTTATTAGGAATATAAGTGCTTGTAAAGACTTTTCACACTGTGTCAGAACTGCATATGGCCCAAATGGGATGAACAAAATGGTTATTAATCACCTAGAAAAGCAGTTCGTAACTAGTGATGCAGCTACTATTATCCGTGAGCTAGATATTGAACATCCTGCAGCAAAGTTGATGATACTCGCAAGTCAAATGCAAGATTCTGAAGTTGGAGATGGTACCAACTTCGTTATTATTCTAGCAGGTGCTCTTTTGGGTGAGTTTATGTGTTTCATCTTCAAGAAAAAAGTTTATTTCTCAGTCTGTTAGTCATGAATTAATAAAATGGATAATATTTATTGTAACAAATGAATGTCTGGGAATCTAGAGCTTGAATGAAAGTAGAGTAGATGAATAAGGAACTGGTAATAGATTATTATTAATTTCGTTCAAGAAATAATTCTCTGTAATTCTACTATCCATATTTCACTCAATTAGTAAATCAATTCTTAAATTTATATAGTAGAATTCTTGTACCATTAAGACATTACTTACTTTCCAATTATTACTACATTCATATCCATTTCATCTGCAGAATGTTCAGAAGAACTTATACGCCTTGGGGTTACCCCTACTGATATTGCTGAAGGTTACGAAAAAGCTTTGGATAAATGCTTAGAAATATTGCCAAAGCTAGTGTGTACTGAAGTTAAGGATGTTCGTAATAAGGATGAGGTGGTGAAAGGCATTCACACTTCTATTCAATCCAAACAGTATGGAAATGAAGACTTCCTAGCAGAATTGATCACTAAAGCATGTATTTCAATATTACCAGAAGAAACCACATTCAACATTGATAACATAAGGGTGTCTAAGATACTGGGATCAGGTTTACATAACTCGCAAGTAGTGCAAGGTATGGTTTTCAAAAGACAAGTAGAGGGAGAGGTAACAAATGCAGTAAAAGCTAGAATAGCTTTATACAGTTGTGCTGTTGATATCACACAAACTGAAACCAAAGGAACAGTTTTGATCAAAACTGCTGATGAATTGGTGAACTTCAGTAGGGGTGAAGAGAATCTCCTGGAAATGCAGATCAAATCAATTGCAGATGCTGGTGCTAAGGTAATAGTTGCAGGTTCCAAGTTTGGTGATATGGCTCTTCATTACATCAACAAATATGGACTTATGGCAGTTAGAATCAACTCCAAATTTGACTTGAGAAGATTGAGTAAAACTGTAAGTTTACATTTTGAATTCTGATTTTATATTTCATATAATTAAGTCAGTAAGTAATTTTATGTAGGTAAATACATATTTGTATAATATTTCAATATAAATTGTATAGACAATTCAGAAGAGATTATATATAAATTCTCGGGAAACAGGTCACATTAACACTTATGCTTTATATTTTCTTGTCTTTACGTTCGTTTAGGTCTCATGACCATCATCAAAAGACTTATTATGTCTAAAACTTGATTACTTAAAACTAATTGTATAACACAAAGCGTCCTTATCGCACCAATTTCAATTAAAATGCCCACGTCGCCGAAACGAACAGAAACATGAATAATCGAAATTGTAACACCTCAACGTTATAATTATAACGTATCAAGAATCCACTGTTAAGCAGAACTTTTAATAAATGCGTGTTCATGTCAACATAGTCTGTGAACAACTAGAGAGACCAATTAAGTTTAAGTATTCACTTTCAAACCAGATGTTAGATTTATGAGCTAATAGAAAAAGGTTTGTCAGTTACTGGAGATATACTTGACATTCTACCTAAAATATAATATAGTATATAATATATAATAATTTAAATTTTAAATTTATTTTCATTTTTGTGTATGTGAGTTGAAAGAGTGGAATATTTAAGTTTGGCACGAATGTTGTGGTCATGATTTATATAAGGGGTTAAACTTGTTTTGAATCCATGTGAGGCACACGGATAGTTATAGGGTGTCTCAGATTTTAATCGGGAAAATTTAATAGACTATAGAAAATTTGATTTTGAGAAAAAAATTCCTAATAACATATATGCACAGACGCTTTGTTTTTGAGATACAGGGTGTTGAAATTGATAAAAAAAATTCGTTTTTTGCGAATAGCTCCGGAACTGTTTATCGTACAAAAAACAGCTTTTGCAAGCATTTTCTACTCATAGTAAACTCTGCTCTGCGTGATAAAAATTTTTTTTAGTCATAATTGGTGAAGATTTTGAAGGGGTAGTTGGTGTTTTTCTCCCCAACTTCTACGCCACTGGAAAAAGTACGGTTTTGAGACAACCATTTGAACCGCCAATGTTTTCAACATAAAAGTTGATTTTTCTCGAAAACGGTCAACTTTAGAGATTATGACCAAGTAAATTTTTTGTGTAAAAAACATTGGCGGTTCAAATGGTTGTCTCAAAACCGTACTTTTTCCAGTGGCGTAGAAGTTGGGGAGAAAAACACCAACTACCCCTTCAAAATCTTCACCAATTATGACTAAAAAAAAATTTTTTATCACACAGAACATAGCTTACTATGAGTAGAAAATGCTTGCAAAAGCTGTTTTCTGTACGATAAACGGTTCCGGAGATATTCGCAAAAAACGAAATTTTTTTATCAATTTCAACACCCTGTATCTCAAAAACTAAGCGTCTGTGCATATATGTTATTAGGAATTTTTATCTCAAAATAAAATTTTCTATCGTCTATTAAATTTTCCCGATTAAAATCTGAGACACCCTGTACAATTTTATTATTCCTAGCAAACCAGTTTCCTTGTAAAGTGCTTTGGGGTGGTATCTTTTATTTTTTTTTAAGATTGTATTTTGCATAACTTTGATATTATGTACTGCAGCTTAGGTGAGACTTCCCCATATTATAATACAATATCTTATAACTGAATCTACTAATGAGTTATATTTGGTGAATAGTAAATTGATATCATTAATATTTCTGAGTTGATAGAATTTGTATATTAGTTTTCTAAGTGATCAGTATGTACATCCCAACGCAGCTGCTATTTTACCCTTTCAATCATCGGGCATAAACATTACGATAATGTTTGACAGAAATGTTTATGTACACGATAAGAACTTGCGACTTGCGGGGTGTAGACCCCCTGCTTGCCCATCCAGTAGACTCTAAGCATCTGACTTGCCCTCCCCCACTTTCAACAACATGCCAGATATGGTATTTTGAACCATTTGGGCCCCTCTCGTGTAATGTTGAAACAGCTCCCTTTCAACGACTAGCAGTCGGCCTCGTATCATCGGCCTACCACATATCATTGCCCTGGCCGCGAATCCATTAGCCAGAAACCTGGGATAGGAAGCACAGACACCGGACTTTAGGAGTAAAGCCATGTGGCGGAGCATTTACCCACGCAGAGAGCTATATTTTCGCCCTCCATCTTGTGAGACTACTTTGGGTGAACCCTTCTAAGGGCGTTGCTCGCTAGACTATATTATTACCCTTTCTGGGCTATAGCAATTCACCTCCCCGTGTTACCTGTTTTATCAGGAACTTGGACCGTTCGCCTTCGTTCAAATACCCTACCACATATGTCCACCACGGTCGTAAATCCGTTTCGACCAGTCATCTGGGATAGGAAGGCACTGCGGCACGGTTTTTATGGGTAAACGTTATGTGGTGCACCGTTTACCTGACGTTTCGCAGATGCACCTTTTTTTGCCCCGCTCGTCTGGCAAAGGCTACGTTAAGCGAGAATCTACATACAGTCTGTCGCAATGAGACACCTTGCTTGCTGACTATCCCAATCCTTTCGCCAGGTATAGTCCACTCGCCTACTCGTGTTAGACTAAGCTACGTTTACGAGCCATCGCCGGGCTCGTTCAAATTTGGCCTTCCGCATGAGTCTACCACGTAGGTGAATACGTTCCGACCAGCATTTCGGGATAAGAAGGCATGGTATCGTGGTTTTAGAGGTGAAATGTATGTGGTGCCCAGTTCACCGGATCTTTTGTAGTGGTAACTGGTAGTTTCGCCCCGAGGGGTTACTTATCTCGAGACCCGCGTAAAGAACGTTGCTTGCTGAAACTACTGCCTATTAATAGGCGTAAGAATAGTTCTCCCGAGAATGTTTATGTACAGTAAAAGTTTTCTTGGTAGATGGATTTTTTTTTTGGTGGGAGAGAAGGTGATTAATTTAGTCTTATCGACATTAAGAAGATAGTCTAGGAGCCAGAGTGATATTGATGGTCTGAACATTAACCCGATGGCACTATGGTTTATCGTTAGAGTACGATTCAATGATCAATTCATCTCACAGACTGAATTTTCCCTGGCTGCTAGATCTCGAGATACAGAATCCGCATCTTTTCTTTTTTTGACTGGAGGTTACTCCTTTCCAAGTTGCGGTTACTTGAGAAGCATGCCATTCTTATACACTTCCACCATGCGCCATCATTTTTCATCGTGTCCGTTTACAAGGCCGACCAGTTAAAATTGAACCGAAAATGGACTGCAAGTTAACCCCCCCAAACCTGGTGGAAAATGTTAATTGGTATTGGCAAATGTTAACATACCCTATGCCATCAAAAGTTATGGGTCCATTTCCGAGTAAATGGCCATTATTTGGACCAAAAATGTTTCATTTTTTCATTTTGTGGATAAAACAAGGTAACATGATGGCACCATGTTAAATAACTTTATTGGATCTCAAATAAAGATTTAAAATTATTGCCATCACTCCTTGCCTATTTCAACCCCCCAAAACCCTCTAAAACCACCCTACAAAAAAATATGAATCATATGATAATATGACCAATTTTATGATAAATTAGTCAATTATTGAGACTCTGGCTGGGTTTAAAATCAAAACGACTCTTTTTTTTTTTCATTCTGCCGGATGGTTTTATGGAGTTTTGGGGCGTTGAAATAGGTAAGGAGTGATGGCAATAATTTTAAATCTTTATTTGACCTTCAATAAAGTTATTTAACATGGTGCCATCATGTTACCTTGTAACCCCCAAGTTTTATCCACAAAATGAAAAAAATAAAACGTTTTTGGTCCAAATAATGGCCAATTACTCGGAAAGGGATCGATAACTTTTGATGGCATAGGGTATGTAAATAATTGCCAACACCATTGAACATTTTCCACCAGGTTTGGGGGGTTAATTCCCAGTCCATTTTTCGATCAATTTTAACTGGTCGGCCTGATAAACGGACACGATAAAAAATGATAGCAAATGGTGGAAGTGTATAAGAATGGCATGCTTTTCAAGTAACTGCAACTTGGAAAGGGTTAACCTCCAGTAAAAAAAAATGCGGATGCTGTATCTCGAGATCTAGCAGCCGGGGAAAATTCGGTCTGTGAGATGAATTGTTCATTGAACCGTCCTCTAACGATAAACCATAGTGCCATCGGGTTAATGTTCAGACCATCAATATCGCTCTGGCTCCTAGACTAAGACATGCATCATTTATATCATACTTTATACATATATTGTCCACTTTCTCCATTTGTGAAGTTGGAAATTTTTATTCCATATTAATAATCTTCTTATCCATCACGTTTTATGTTGTTGTCAAGTGTTTATGTTTTGTTCGATGTTATCAGTGATAGTTTTCGTGATGTGGTTGATAAAATCTTCGTTCATAAATAATTCGTTGATTGTTTCTTTGATTTGATTTTGTAATTCAACTTTGTTTCTTGTACCTGACATTGCACTTTCCTTTCGTGAATCACAGATTTTCTGATTTAGTTGAATTTTACTTTCTTGAGAACTACTATGTTGATGTTTCCAAGACAGGAGCAACTAATCCTTCTGATTTCAAATATTGCATCATATTGTAGCAGTCATTGAAACATATTAATTAGTATTACTAACTAGAGATAATGACTTTTAACTTGAAATAGTTATTAAATATTTCAAGTTTACATAATATTTGCTTTATATATGATAAAAAATCTTCAATAAACACTATAATGTGTTAGTTATTATTTTAGCGGTTGATACATGTTTGAGCAAGAACAAATTCATACACCATAAATTCGTGAACCATTCACTAAAAATTTACTATACAGTATATTTGAAATCATTAATTTTGACATCATTTTCAATAATTACAGGAAAAGCTTCCAAAATCTCTTCACATCTAGTTATACCAGAAATTGGTATCAACCTAGTAGTTTTCTTGTAGAACTATAATAATTAAAAAGATAATCATTCATCATCATTCATTATTTGTCATTATTTATAATTAATCATATTATAAAAATTAAGAATGTAAATTATGAATTCTACTATTTGTTTAATGTTATTAGTTGGTTAGTGTACTAAATATACATATCCTTAGAACTAATCTAAATACACAATTTTTCTACAGGTTGGAGGTACAGTTCTACCTCGTATTGTACCCCCTACCCTTCAAGAACTTGGATATTGTGACGTTGTGTGTCTTGAAGAACTTGGAGATACTCCAATTGTTGTGTTCAGATTGGAAGGCAAAGAATCCAGAGTGTCTACTATTGTAGTTCGTGGCGCTACGGATAATTTCATGGATGATGTTGAAAGGGCAATAGATGATGGTGTGAACACATTCAAGGTAAGATCATTTGTCATTTGATTTCTTTATGTGTGTCCCTGAGTCCAATAGTTTATGCGAGTAGAATTCTTCATGGTGTTCAAATAGGACTCTTATGTTGCAAACGACACTGCAGAGTGAAGGTATATTTAACAATGTGCAGAGCAATAACTACAAGTCAACCAAACTGGTTTGTCATGGAGGACTGTATTAATGATGCAAGCCCTGCTTTTTTATGTGTAATTTCTTTGAGGGTTCCTTATTACAACATATATTAGGTGTATTTTCAGTATTTTCTTGATCTGTCACAAACTTGAAAATATTAATATTACTTTTATTTTACTAAATGTATTTGATTTATGTTCTAATTAGAAACCTTAATGTGATGTACATTTTTACTTTGCTTTAGATCTTGAGGAGCTGAGAGTTCCAAAGTAACTTTCTTACATCCATAAATTTCATTCAAGATTCAAGTTTAAGGTTGAAAATTAGCTCATGCTGAAATACTGGAGTTGTAAGTTCTCAATTATATTGCGTAGTGAAATTACAAACACATTTCTTGTTAGAAAGTCAATAGAAAGCAGATGCCCCACTAAGAAAGCAATTTACAATGCTACGCATTGAAGAGTTTTCGCTATTCAAAGAGTATTTCTAACAGTTTTCCTGTCGATTATTTGAATCGCGAGAACTCTTCTTTATCAATGCATAGCATTGTGAATTGCTTTCTCAGTGGGACATCTGCTTTCAGGCACATGGTGTTGGAATTTCTGGTTCTCCAAACACTTTGAAGGTGATTTATTAAAATCACTTTCAGAGTTGGTTGATCAATGACTTCACGTCTGCCTCGTCTCACTGACGAGTCCAATGAAAAGGACGAAACAGCTGGCTGAGACTATAGAACGTGTTGTCACTGTTCAACCTGGTGGACCAAAAACTGTATCTATTCTCAATTACAGAATGTAATGTACTTCATTATAAAATTGTCGCTATATTTTATTTGATGATGCTCATCATAGAGTAACTATTGAAGTCGATAAAACCGGGTTCTACCTTGTGAATAAAATTGGCAATCGTTGAACTTCGCGATTGTCTTGAAATCATATAATGCCCTATAAGATTTGAAATTTGACTATGGTTTTGTTTACAGTGTTTAACGAGAGATGGTCGATTGGTTCCTGGTGCTGGAGCGGCAGAGATAGAATTAGCATGCCAATTGTCGCAATATGCTGACACTCTTCCTGGTTTAGAACAATATGCAGTAAGGAAGTTCGCGGACGCTTTGGAGAGCTTCCCTAAAGCTTTGGCTGATAACAGTGGTCATAGATCCACCAACGTTCTGGAAAAACTGTTGGAGGCTCATAAGGTGAGTTTTTTTATTATCTATTGAATTGTTTAGTTTTTCATTTGCATCGAAAATTTGTACTTTTTCCGAAAAATACGTGCTGTTAAGTTGCGATCTACTCATTAAGGAGGTTCGGTAGTGTTAGCGGGGGAAAATATAAGAAGAGCAAGTGGAGGGCGAGAGCGGAGGTCTGGCAACGCTATAAATATTGCCGGCTGGAGTTGTTACATAAACTCATGTAACAATAATAATCGTATAGTTGTCGTCGACTTTTCGTGTATTTAAAAGTTAATTACAATTAATAAAATTCATAAATTAAAAATTCTAAGTTATTTTTTCACAGAAATAATTAGTGGGACTCGCTCAAACTTGAACAGAATATTATTGTAATAATGTTATTCCATTTAAAAAAAAAGCATTCCTGTTTTTTTTTAATTTGAAGATTTAAACACATTCCCATAAACTTTCATGTAAAAATGTTGTTTTTCGACTCGATATATTAAAAAAAACGGTGTAGTGAAACCCTACAAAAAAATTAGACGTATTCTTATATTGTTATTCTCAACTGTCTGTAAAAATTTCAAAAAATGTATCATAAAAAACTATCTCTACCGAACCTCCTTAAATTTGTCAATTTAACTTTATTGCCTTTATACCAATATTCTGAATTTTTTTCATAGGCAAAAAATGAGCAATAACATATTTAGTGTTATTTATTTTAACTACAATGGGGATTGGTTACTGTTTATACAAATACTGTACTGTACAGTTATTTATAACAAGATATATCTAAACCAAGCTTGGCCATATTTGTGGATTTAGCTAAGGCAGTCGATCAGTGTATCTTGCTTCAAAATTGGGTAAACTAAGGGTTTATGATTGAACTGGTGTCTTTACTTGTTGGAAATCCATTATATTACAAATTAACACTACACAGATAAATATACTAGAAAAAATTCCAAAATAAACTGTTATTGTATAAATAAAAGAAAACATGACATGATCATCAGTGTTCACCTGAACAAGCCACTGTGTGGCGAAACATGTGATATCTTGTATTTTTATAATAAAAGTATATTTTGGAATTTTCTGCTGCTTAGTGTTCATTTGTAATATTAATAAGTGAACTGGGGTTCGCAGTATAAAATATTGAACTTGATAAAAAATTATCTCTCAAATAGACAAATACTAAAAATAAATGATGCAAACACTGTTCCAATAGTAGCTGTGGTATACCACAGGGTTAGTTTTAGGGGACACTGCTTTTTATTGTTCATGTAAATTATTCATTTAGTCAGAGCGAAGAGGTAACTATTATTTCATATGCCGATGATGCATTTATTTTGATAGATGTCATGGCAATCGGTAAGAGACACAACAGAAAATTGCATGCAAATACTTGCTCATGGTTGGATCATAATCTCCTAGTATTCAATAGTGAAAAAACAAAATTTCACATGTTATCCAAAAAAATATAGAGGATCTGGATGACATTACAACACTACATAAATTCGGATGGAATAAAGTGAACAGCTCATGCAAAAGAAACATTAAAAGTGTCCTCGTCCGTTGATGGCATCAAGTCGTGCTATTGTGACGCGGAATCCATCCGGAAGCTAAGAATTTTATATTCAATATTTGACTAAACTGTAATTGGACCATGCTAATCATAATGGGATTAAGCGCCAAATATGAAAATGGCAGGAAAAATGCTTTAAAATCAAAACATTGTTATTGATTTTAGTGATATTTTATTTAACTGGTTAAATATGATATATTTATCTAATGTTATGAAATGATAATATATAAACAAAATTCTTTTTTGGACTTTTGGCCCTTGGTTCTTTTCGGATTCATATTTATCAAGTAAGTTTGGTTTTTCAAAAGGGAAATAGGGTGCACTGAAAGTTGAACTTCATAGTTTTTGGTTTAGAAACCAAAAACTTCTTATAACAAAAAAATAAATTTATTTCAATGTTCTTCATATCAAGATAGTTGTCTCTAACTTCTGACTCTACAAAAACTTTCGAGGAGCATATTTTCAAGTAACAAATTTTTGTTTTTTCAAATGTCCCCAGTGGTGCTTGGAATAAGTTATTAAGCAATAAAAACTTTTGCAAATGAATTTTTATAAATTTTTTAAAGCTTCAAACATGGCACTATTTGTTTCATAATTATTGGCTGGTTGGTTGGGGGGTTGGATTCCTTCCTAGTTTTCCCTTGGTATATTTTATAAATTGAAAACAAAAAAATACCCAGAAAGAAACCCAACCCTCCCAACCAACCAATTAATAATACAAAACCGAACCTATGTAACTGTGAAAACAAACTAAAAAAGCATGTCAAAGGTAGTAAATAATTCAACTTACCAAGTTATTTTCTAGGAGCGGGGATATATTTTTACTGTCAGCCCTCTTTATCCGTGAGGACCTTTTCGACAATCCGCCTCTTTCCATATTAATTTTTACACAAAACACGTCAAAAGTAATAAACAAGGGCAACTTTTACAACAACCTGACATTTTGCATAAAAATTCTAACCTCAAACTTGTACAAACGAAAAGAAACAAGCGCCACAGTTGAATGCAATGAATTTATCTGAAAGGAACTAGCCGCCTGGTTCCCTTCAGATTAATAAATAATGTTGTATATTTTAACCTAAATAAGCTGCGTTTGGATCTTTTCTGAATTATATTCTATCGAACTGTTTACTTCACTTGGTACCATTATCTCTATTTGTTTAAAATGTCGCTCTCTGATCAACATGGTCCAATTATTTGAATGAGTAGGATCATGCTCCACAGTGTTCGATACCGTTGATGACATGTATTTCTAGAAGATCAATTTTCCTTGGAACATATCAAAAGCAGTCAGATATAATTATTTTCTCCGAATATATTGTGGCATTCAGAAATAACCATGAAATGAAAGCAACGCTGTTGGAGTAGTTTCTATTTGCACTATAATTTCTCTGATTCCAATGTTAAGTAAATCTGAAAACAGTTTATTATATAAGTATGGGGTACCACTGGAATGTAATATAATATAGTTTACACTAACACCCTTTCTCCACTTAAATTGTAACTTGGCTAAAGCATTTTTCAACTGTGATACAGCCATTATCAAAACATAGTTTACATATGTCTTTAATAATGACTGCATCACAGTTGAAAAAATTAACTAATTATCCAAGTTATCTGGTTCCGAAATTATGGTCGAGGTTTGTGAATCTCTGATGATATGATTGTTTGCAGAGTGGACATAAGAATGTTGGGGTGGATATTGATTCCGAAAATGAGACTTGCGACGCCGTCGAGAAGAATATTTTAGATCTGTATACTTGCAAATATTGGGGTCTGAAATATGCAGTCGAAGCTGCTGCAACGATCCTGAGAGTTGATCAGATTATTATGGCAAAACGTGCTGGAGGTCCTAAGCCGAGACAGGCAGGAGGAAGCGATGATGAATCTTGAATATAAGAATGTTCTTCACTACCATTGTTTTATGTTCTGTATAACAGCTTATTACTAAGTATTTCATTATCTTTAATTAACATGATAACATTTAATAAAATTTGCTATTTAATGATGTATTTTATTATAAAATATTTTGGTGGGAATTTTCAGAATGAGACTTGACATTGGTCTTCACTACCATTGTTTTATGTTCTGTATAACAGCTTATAGTGCAGTCAATAAGGTATTTTTTAAATAAAATTTTTGAATAACAACCGATCGGGGTGAAACAAAATGCATTCGACGGAAAAAAATATGTAGGCAAAAGGACCCTAAATTATTTTTTCCAAAACTTATTCCCCCCCCCCCCCCCAACAATACCCCTAAATTAGCCAACTTCTGGAGGGGCTCATGAGGCAATAAATAAAAATTGAGAAAATAATTGAATAATACTGCCGAATAGGCCTGAAAATGTTTACTCGGGGGTTTTCAGGTTCGCTGATCAGGATCCCGACGTCAGATTTCCCAAATTCCTCTTCCCTCTTCTCTGACCCCCCCCCCTCTCACTCGGTTCATCCAGGAATTTTGGAAAAAAAATTGTTCAAAATTGGATGAAACGGTGGACTCGGGGGTTTTTGGGGTCGCTGATTACGATCCCGACTTGAAAATTTAAAAATATCTCATCCCCCTCCTCTAATTAACCTTCCATACTGTTCATCTTGATCTCATGAAAAAAATGTTAATAAAAAAAATGTGGATGAAAAAACGTGAATGAAAAAAATGAGAATCAAAAAAATCTATGCTCGTATATTTTATGAAAATTTTTATAACAATCATTCAATCGAACAATACCAATATGATGAGATGAAGCTCTATCAGCAGGTAAGTCGATAAAAAAAATTCATATGCCCTTTTATTTTGCTTTATACAAAAAATAATTTCTTTTACTCTAAGAAGAAGAAAAAAAAACCTCCGAGTGCACCGTTTCGTTCAATTCTGATGGATTTTTTCAAAAAATGCTGGATGAACAGCATGTGGGGTTAATTAGAGGAGGGGGGATGAGATATTTTTCAATTCTGAAGTCGGGATCGTAATCAGCCACCCCATTGTTTCATCCAATTTTGATCAATTTTTTCCAAAATTGCTGGATGAACCTGGTGGAGGGGGGAAGAGGAATTTGGAAAATCTGACGTCGGGATCGTGATCAGCGACCCTGAAAACCCCCCGAGTAGTTATTTTCAGGCAGTATTATTCGATTATTTTCTCAATTTTTATTTATTGCCTCATGAGCTCCCCCAGAAATTGGCTAATTTAAGGGTATAAGTACACGTCTCGCTGCTTTTATTTTTGTATTTCCTCCTCATAAAATCCACCACTAATTGTTTATCCACACATATTTTCCAATGTGTATGGATGGGCATTGTGTTATGGACTTTCTTGATTTTGAACAGTTCCGTTGACCAATTGGGGATGTTTTCTTTTTCAAATAGCGATTTGGCATTACTTATTCGCACAATATCACCATCACTATAAATATATAGTGTGGCAACGTTTTCATCTCGTGTAGTCAAACAATAAAAAATACTCTGGGTAAAATTGCATTTTCATTTTGGTTGGTCACCTTGCAGGGGGCCATGTTTATGGTTTTGTGTTTACGTTTATTCTGTATATCAACCCATTTGTATTCACCATTCAAACTAAATAAATTATAGTGTCTGGTCTGCTTTTTATTGTCCGAATTAAGTGCTCAGCCATCGACGAAAATGAATGATATTGCTGCATTAGGTTCTTGAACTCCCTTCCCTGGTCGGATTGCAGACTTTTCGCTATACATTTATTGGAGTTAAGATAAAATAGAATGAACAGTTTTCCTAACTTCCTCAGCCGTTTTAGTTTATAATGGTCGCGTTCAGAGGTAAAATTATTTGCGATCATGTGCTTGGTGCGACACTGCGTTACATATGAATATTAGGCTACCTTTCTGTTTTCGAGAACCAAACGCTGGAATTGTATTTCTAGCGCGACTACCCTGGGGTACAGTCATTAAAGGTGTAAGGGCGGGAAGTTCTGACAACTGACGAGGTTGTAATTTCTATTATATCATTTATAGTGGTGCGAATATTATTGCCTGACGAAACGGGCGGGCGGACATGCGGATCTGATAAGGGCAGAAGGCGCGAATACCCTGGGGTTCTGTCTAAAGTAAGTGAAGGGTACGTCCCGGCAACGTCAACAAACTGGAGTGTTTTTACGCCGTTATAGTAATTAATATTGTTTAAAGTAGAGGGTTAAGAAATAACACTTTTATTTTCTCTCTCCGCGGTAAATATTTTAGGACCGGCCTATTACAAGGCGTATATTAGTTGAGAAAAGGGAATGAGATTTATGCATCTTGTTAGTGTTTTCCCGACCGAAGCTTGTTACCCCCGTACAATTATCCGTTTTGCACGGTTTGGTGTCCGTAGTTTCTTTATAAGACAGCTTAATTCCCCGGTTTAGTAGTTAAGAACGCTTCCGTATTTTTTGCGTTTACGTCGTCCCGTTGGTTTTTGGTTTTTGATTACTGTAATCCTATCTGAACAAATGTTTGAATAACTTTAGTTATATATTACATCTTCTTTGTACTATCCCAATTTAGAAATAGCCCAGAACACTACGAGTGGTAAGTATAATCTACAACTCAGTAGCCACTTCGAACCATCTCGAGAACTTTGACCATTGGAATTTATTTCTTCACTGAAGTTTCCCTGGCACAGGCTGTATAACGCAGTCAGAAGAGACCGTCACCACAGACAACTCTTCCGGGGAGTAAACCTCGCAAATAAAAACTGGCGCTCTAGAGAAAGTACAGAAAAAGTGGATTTTATTGTGTATTGTGTTGAAGCCACATTCCTTCTCAATAACACTTTCCTAGTACCTATTCAATAAATTGAAACAACAAGCTACAATGAATAAATTTGAAGAGTCATCTTCGCAGTAGATCTTTATTAAATTTGAGCATTTAAATTATCAAAGTGAACGTTTTAATTTTCTATTACTTTATAATATTAGGAAACCAGCGAATTATCATGAATTATGATATATAGTATGTAGATATAAAGATATCAGGTAATCTTGCGACATCATTTGTCCAGATGAATTCTCCCATATTAAATTATAAACGATGAGGACTACAAATTGAACAACATTGATACTTCTGTAGGGACCTAAGTGCTTATTGTTAAATTGCTTTAGTGACGAGTATTCTTTATCGGGACCGGGCATTGCGTCTTTTTAAATTGGGCACCTCCACTGCAGGTATTTTAGTTTCAAGTGGGATAGGTGGAGAGGATACCTATAGTGTTATTAGAATTGCAAAAAAATATTAACTTATATTTTTAAGAAACTCAAAAACAACGAACCTTCTTATGGAATACTTATAGTTCGTAATGTACAAAATTAAGCGAGGTATTAACATTAGGTTCAAATATATAAAATTGGAAAACGAAATTTTCACGAAAATTATGACTTTTGTTGATGTACTGATAAAGTTTGTGAATTGAGCAGCGTTTAAGCAGTAACCGAGAAATAGAAAAGTGTCAACATACGGTAATGGAAATAATGTTTATCTCGTTTAAAATTTCGTTTTCTGTTTCTTTAAGTGCTCTGCAAATAAGAGATATGAGATTGATGATATATGAGAATAATACAATTGATGATCATTTTTATGTTCTAATTGTTTCAATCTGTCGAATAAAGTCTTATATGGTAATGAACATTTTCTTCGAATCACGGATATTCACTCCTCTACCTGGAGATAGGTGAAAATGTATAATTTTCGGGTCGAACCTATTTGATTTTGTTTTCTATCAATTTTCCTGGGTGTACATCGAGTTACTAATTAAGTAAGTAAATGAATACTTTGAACTTTTTGAATTATAGAGGGATTTTGCTCATCTGTTTTTTATTTTTCGTTTCTTCAGGACAAGTTACATACATGATTCAATTTTTCTATTCCACAATTTCACGTTACCTCCAGAAATTTCTTTTTGAATAACGATATCATACAGTGAAAATCTAAAATTGTGGATGACCGACTTAATATGGTTACGAAAATCGTAACAAATTCCATCTGAATAGCGTAGACTATTTGTACTTATCTAACGTTCTAGTATTTTAAATTAAGACGAGCCTTCAAAACATTGAATAATAACTTATGTTCCCATAATAAATAACTGAAAATTCAAAAAGGAACATAAAAAAAATCTGGAGTTTATAAATTTGAAATGTGGTGATTACAGTATTAACATAGCTTCTGTCGAATAAATTAATGAAAATATTAAGCAGCGTTGTTGCTTTGCTCACAATCACAATCACATTATTCTTCACCCTCAAAAGGATAAACAATTATTACCTAAGAGGTAGGTAGGAATTGATGTTCAGACCTCTATAATTAATTTCGCATAATTTTTGTTTATATGTACAATGTTTGCTAAACTAAAATCTATTTGTACTCAATTAATAGTTTCGGCATTTACCACGTTAAATTCATTGAAACTCAGTAAAATATGAATAAAATGAAATAACTATAATGGATTAACAATTATTTCACCACTCGTGGCAGAATGAATTATCAACTCAAATTATCTACTAATTGCAATTGAGTGCTTTACTTCCCCGTACACAAATAGTTATAAATTAAATATAAACGGAATACTAAAATCACAGATAAGTTAAGTAAACCATATGCAATGAATAAACAGCGGATTATAAGCAAACATCAGATAGAAGGTAAATTTGTGAAAAATTTGTTAAAAAATGTTCCAAAATTAATATCATATGTTAAATGTCTCATCCAATGAATTGATTTGAGGAAATCCAAAAAAATGTCAACCGAGAAATGCGAGGAAGCTACGGCTGCAAAATCTGAAATTGTCCAAGCAACCAATCAAAGATGGGCAATTATCGCAATATATATAGTATATTCTGCTATAAACAGTTATCAATGGGTAGAATATTCTATTGTTACAAATATTATTACCAAATACTACCAAGTGGATACCGTAGCGGTCAATTGGACGTCCGTCATATATATGGCACTCTATGCCCCTTTGGTGATACCTGCTTCATACATAATTGATAAAAAGGTAAGTGAAATTATCTTCGTCGTTATCTTTCTTAATTTATAATTACATAATTATATAGAGGTAAAGGAGTTGATAAAGATGTTTCATCAATTAGCTTCTCAATATTGTCCAATTGTAATTGTTTTTGAAAGTTTTGAGAGATAAACAATTAACCTAAATTGAATCATAGAATAATCAAGTGATACAATGCAATGTACCCACGATGATGGCTGCGGCGTGCATTTTGCATTTATAATAATAGAGCGATTAATATTTATTGCCATCTGAGACAAAAAAAACTGTATCCGAGCTGCGTCCCCCATCCGAATAAAGTGACCCTTACCTACAGAGTTGCGTCCGGTGGCCAGAAATATTACGTCTAGTTATGCATCACGTGGTTAATACAAACCAAATATTTCCACGGGTTTGTAACTGAAATGCTTTATAAATGCTAACAAAATTATTTCATGAAAATTGTTAAATGGAACTAAAAGCTTGTTGAAAATAATAGATTTATTTTTCAAAGGAAGGGTAACTTTAATATCAATACTTAATTATATTAGAGACGTAATTTAAAAAAAAAATCTTTGATACCGCTTTTACGAATTAATTCCAATTCAATTAATCCCTCTAATTCCGATCTTCCATTATTCATGTGATATAAGAAAATCTCATTGGTCCCTTCTCAATCGTTCTTCGCCATTGTATCCAAAAATAAACCCAGAAATAACCTAGTAAGCTAGATTTGCCGCTTGGAGATAACAATATATGTCAGTTAATGTTATTGGATTAATAAGAAACTTCCTATTAAGATATAGGAATTAAATGTTATATTGGTAAATGTATGATGTTCGTTAACTGGAGATAGGACTCTCCGAAACCAAAGTTAAATCTGTTGAATTGAAATTCAACACCCCATGTATATTAATTTTTTGTCATTCTACTACTAAAATGTTTTAAATTAATCTAAGCTTAAAGTGAAAATTTTACTAAAATTTAACAAAATCGTTGATTGGCTTTGAATATGACCACTGTATACTTTATTCAAAGTGCATAGCATGACCTTTCAATTTTGAGTTAATTCCGTGTTCTGTTCCTTATAATATTTAGTATGCATTTCGGTTGTCTCTTCTCTATTCTCAAATTTTGTTTACGGGACGCAATTCGACTATATGCTGAATAAATGAAGGTCAAAATAGTGTAAATTGTCAATACAATATGAATACAAATGTAGAGTTCTTTAAGAAATGATGAATCAATGAAAAAATAGATGGAATTGTGCGACGTAAATCTTTATTCCAACTACTGATAGCAGTTTTTGAAATTAGATGAGTGGTTATGGCGTACAGCTGCATATTACTCGATTGCCCCAATTATTTCACATTTTTATTGTCGGAAACGCTCTATATCTTTTAAAAGTAAATCCTGTCAATCCGTAAACCTTCCAAATCAGATAGACTACTTATTAACAATTATACAATAAAAAGTTTAAACTGTAAAAAATGCTATCTTCAGTAAATCAATAGAGGAAATTGATTTCATAAACTGAAGATGGCAACGGAGTTGTTGAAATATGTATTCACATTTCTAAACATTGATAACGCTTGGGTAATCTCATTGATTAGACTAATCTTCGATATTTTACAATTCTATATAGATTATGCAACATTCATTCTCAACAAGAAGTACTTCATTTTGTTTAGAACCTCTTCGTATGTACATTTGCGTGTGCGTATATATAGTGCTGTCAATGTTTAAATATGTGTAGGTATATCTCCTTGAAAATGGCTTTCCGTGTTTATTCTCATAATAATCACATAATCAAGATAATAAATTGAACGCTTAGCAAATACAATTTTATTTACATGATATGTCTACATTCTACTCATGTCTAAACAACAGGATTTACAACACTAAATGTATTAAAATTTTTAATTGATATCTCTATAAAATATTCTTTCACGGTGATCTATCTAAATTGTTCAAGATGTTGATGTTCATGATTTTTTAAACAAATTCGATAAGTGTATCGACGAGAAGGGATACTATTATTCAACAATTTTTTTCCTGCTCCAGTATCAAACTCATGTTGGTATTTTACATAAATTACTAGCTATTCCCGCAGAAACAAGTAACACCCACAGAAAAAGGTAGTGTTGTCGGTTCGCGATATTCAAGACTTCAAAACGACATATTTGTAAATGATTGGAAACAGTTAAAGGCGGGGAAAGACGTCAACTTATACTTTGTGTTACCTGTCACAGATATGTACCGCGGTCAATGTGGCCATTCTATGAGCTTTCTGTCATGTAAACGATAAATGGGTTATCTTTCATATGTCACAGACAGTTTGAGCGGTGATGAACCATCAATCCATGAACTCTCTGTCATGTAAACGTTACGTGAATATATAAGCTGTCAAAATCGTTAAAGCACTTTCAATACATTTTTTTTCATTTATGTAACTTCGGCTCAATTCTACTACCAGGACACCGACGCCAATGGGCACACTTCCCAAACTAAAATTTTGTCAAACCTTTTGGTATTTCAACCAGAAGTAACGACCTCATCAGTATCTAAATTATTTGTGTTTTTTTTTGTAATTAGTATGTTTTAAAAGATATTGCTATGAGAAGAGTTTTGTGTTGTACGAATTTGAATAACAAATCAACATTGAAAAAGGTGAACACATATCGTGTTAGAAGTCACTTTTACTTTATGGCTTATAAACTGATTATAAATAAATAAATAGATATAATAGATAATACAAGATATACATATATGATTACATGTTTACAATTTCGATTTTCAGTGTAATTCAGAGTTCTGTCATAGTGATGGAATTTTTCACTAATTCTATTTCTTTCTAAAGTCGAGTGACATAAATAAAGTTCATAGCAAAATCTGAACTAAAAAAATTGACCTAAGAGGGCCATGCAAACCCCCCACCCTGTATCGCCACTTAATTTAAACTTGAAATTATTATTTACGATTTTCACAGGGTTGTCGAATGGCAGCATTGATAGGCTGTACTGGTACTTTAATTGGAACAGCTGTGAAAGTGTTCTCTATTGGGCAGAATTTATTTTATGTCGTCATGATTGGTCAGGCCATAGTGTCTGCATCTCAGTCTGTGATATTATGTTTACCACCTAAACTGGCATCTGTTTGGTTCAAAGCTAACGAAGTAAGTATCATATTCATCAATTTTGCAACTGCTACTACGGTAACAGATTATCAATTTTTTTCATAAACATATTGGGTTGACATGAAATGAACACGGTCCTCATATTATAAAATTGTTTATCTGACTTGTATCGTGTTACAGTACAGTCTGAATCACATTATTTAATCTTAAACCATCATCAATGGAAAAATTAGTCCATGGAAATATTATTCTAATACATTTTTAGGTATCTACTGCATGTTCGCTAGGAATATTTGGGACAATGTTGGGTTGTGCTATGGGTTATGTCTTGTCTCCTATTATGGTCAGAGATCACGACAATTTAGAAGATATTGGCAATGACTTACGATACTTGTGTTGGATTTTAGCAATTGCAATGATGCCTCCATTCTTAGCAGTTATATTTTGTGAGTAGGTAACATGGAAAGCAGTTGGTAGCTCAATGATTTTCAAACTAGAAAATATTATTATGTTCTGGCTTTTATCTTTGAGATGTTGACAGACTAACTTCTGAACCATGATTCTCGTAATGTACGGTAGATTTGATTCCAAAAAACATATACAATTGAATTTTCCATTAGTATATTTATATTAATGAAAGGAATACCGTTGTGCCTGCACTGTTACGTAAACATAAAACGACAAATGAGAGAATTATTTCAATGCTTTCTCCGACGATGATCAAAGTTTGTTAACTATAAATATTTTTTCAGATTTCCCAAGTCATCCAAAGTTTCCACCTAATAAAACTCAATTGAATCAACTCGAAAACCCAAAGGAAGTTCATATTAGTAGTTTTTTCCGTTCGGTAAGGAAACTGCTAACAAATAAAGGTTTTCTGATTCATGGAGTTGCTTATGGCATAAGTATCGCAGTTTTTTCTGCTATCGGAACCATTCTGAATGAAATTATTCTTCCTTACTTCAATGTAAAATCTACAAAATATTTTAAGAATTTCCGAGTAACGATATCAATTTTAGGATGCAGTCGTCGCCGGAAACATGGGCTTGGTGATGGTTGTAGTGGGTATGGTGGGAGCAGTCATGTTTGGAATTTTATTGGACAGGACTCACAAGTATAAGTAAATAATTTGAAGTTTTTAGTTATTCAGGATGTGTAATGGTGAGAGCTAAGCTGCCATCTGTATCGATGAATCAACAGATGAAGATGTTGTTTCATGGGCCAGTGAGCATACTTTATCGTTTCAACCCAGTTTCTGTTTGGTTTCAGTAGCTGGTGAATGATGTTCCAGATGAACTTTTTAGTTTCCCCAAACATTGTTCCTTAGGTTCCTTGCGTAGTTATGTAACATCTAAGAGCTCGTTTTGATCTCTTATTCCAACGAATAACTCAGAGAGATATTACTTGAGACTAAGTTACAGAATTACTTCTCATACGTTTTTTAATAATGTTGGATGGACTAAAACGTCCGATAAATCGGAAAATAATAAAGATAAATCTTCACTTGTTATGGTATGATTTTAATTGCAGGGAAATTACTATTTTCATTTACTTTATGGCAGCGTTGAGTGTGGTGGGTTTGATGTATGCTCTAGAATCGAGATCAAAAGTGAAGGTATACATCGCTCTCGGATTATTTGGGTAAGTAATTGAGAATGTATTTATATCATTAATCAAAGTTTATTGTTATTGGTTACACTAGACAACAACATAGATTTTGACTACATTGGGGTATTATCAATAATTTACGTTTACTGCCATTATTAGATAATTCTGAGGGTTCCAAAACTCCATTCTCAATAACCTAATACCAAATCCAATTCTTCTTCATTTCATGTAAAAAAAAAATAAAAACTACTTATCAAGAATTCACGTATATTCTTAAGAATTAAATAGCACAGTTGCGATTTGTCTTCTTTATAAATAATTACATATTTTTCCAGATTTTTTACAAATGCTTATATGACTGCAGGATTTGAATTGGCAGTGGAATTAACATATCCCTCTGACGAGAGTACAGTTAGTGGATTAATTGTAGCAGTATCACAAATTCTAGGTGTGCTTTTCACGATTGCATTTGCCAAAGCGAACATTTTATGGGGTACTTTTTGGGCATTAGGAAGTCAAGCAGCATTACTCCTATTGGGGACAATCGTTACAGCATTTATACCGAATGTTTTAAGAAGACAAGAGGCATTTAAGGAAGGAGTCCAATTTACCCTTGTACCAAATAAAGAAATAATTTGACATATTTCTATTGTAATAAAAATAACATGACCATCATAAACTTCGGTTACTTTCATACTTGATGTGTGGGGTTTTGGACGAATCTGATAATCTTTTAGAATAATTATTATTAAATAGCTATAATAATTAGTACTCTTAATTACATATATTTTATCACAAAATAATTTAACTCGAACAACAATAGGAAAAACATTCATTTAATTTCACAAGCATCGAAATTATTAAACCTGATTTTTTTTCAATATAACAATTGCACATAAAAAAATATGTTAGTTATTTCACATATTAATAATTTTGAATGTCTAAAAATTGGAGCTTATATTTTTTCAAATTGATACTAATATTCGTAGGTGCAATGAAGATTACTTAGTTTTTGCAAAAATATACAAAAATTAAATATATTTTATTGAATGAAAACTCGTTCGTTCTAACGTATATGTTAAGATGATACTTTTAAAAATAGTATTGCTCTGCATATCTTTTTGAGTCGCTGAATCATCATGATTCTGAAAGAGCAACGCATTTTTAACAGAAAGTCTCGATTCTCAGAACACTACCTCGATTATTTATAACTGATTGTTACTATAGAAAATAGGGTTCGCTCCTACACGTTTTCACTCCACTAAGAAGGCAAAAGAACAAATATTGAATACGTTCAAATAATAATATAGTAACGTTATATTAAATTAATTAACTTAAAAAAAGGATATATTGAAAAAAACATTTTTATATTAGACTTGTTTAAATATTGATAGATGTTCCTACCTTTTATCATATTGGTGTGCTAGCATACCAAAAATTAAAAGACATGCTTTTAATTTATGTAGTTTTTTTACGTGCAAGTATATGGTTAATAATATGTGTATAAGACATGTCATATACTTCTTCTTCTGGCTACAGTGAATTTCAAGATTTTTCGAGAATCCCTCATTTTCTTCGATGTTAATCGAAGAAATCGGTAAGGTGAAATGAGGACCCAGTTAATTGTGCCATCAAACAAACAATTAATAAATAGTCCGGTCAATCTAAACCAAAAAATGAGAGTGAAGGTACATAAAATCCCAACAAGCTGAAAATCAGTAAAATTGTTCAAAACATAATTATAAATAATATTTAAAAGTTCCCCATCATTCTCGTGTATGGAAAAAAATTTATTTAAGGTCAAAGTTAAAAAAAATGAGTTTTTCGCGATTTTCAGCAAAACGGTAAGTTTTATCATAAAAGTACCTCAGATAAAATTATCTATAAAAAATGTCTCAATACTTTTTTTCCTACGAGCCACCGTTTCTGAGATATAACGATTCAAAAAGTTATAAAAGTTGTTATCGTCATAATATGCATGAGTACGCCACGTATATACATCTCTAGAGTTGTTATATATTATATATTATAATATATATTACATATATTATATATATATTATATTATATATTATATGTTTAAATATTTGAGTATTATTGCAGCATTTCAAGATGAAATAGAAAAATATTTTGAATATGAATTAGCTCCCTACCCTTTATCGTTATTTGATGACATCGGGATGCGTAAAACACAGAAGTCTGCCATTTACGATTGTTTTGAAAAGGTAAATATTGATATTAACAACACTAATGCGACATACATCATTGACGGAGGATACTTACTACACCGCGTTGTGTGGGATAGCGAAGAAACATTCAACGTTATCTTAGAAAAATACGTTCAATATGTACGTCTACATTTTGGTTCCAGAGTTACTGTCGTATTTGATGGCTATGATGATTGCACGAGAAATATCAAAGCTGCAGAACAACGTCGTCGAACTTTAGCAACATCTTCATCTTCTGATATTTTATTTGATGAACTTATGACAGTTCCAACCAGTCAACAGAAATTTCTTGCAAATACTCACAACAAGTCTCGGTTCATTTCAATGTTGAAAGAAAAGTTTACTGCTGAAAATATATTGGTAAAACAAGCTAATAATGATGCTGATGTATTGATTATTGAAACAGCAATAGAGCAATTCAATTTGACAAATACAACTATTATTGTTGGTGAAGATGTAGACTTACTCGTATTACTCATTGCTCGAACGCCAACTGAAAAAACTATTTTTTTCTTAAACCAGGAAAAGCTCAACATCATTCAGATATGTATTCATCAAAAAGTTTATCTCCTTTTGTGAAGTGTCAAAATCATGTACTATTTTTACACGCAATAACTGGCTGTGATACGACATCTGCATTTTACAGGAGGGGTAAAACAGCAGTTTTCAAAATGTTTGAAAAACAAGATTTAGTTCAATGTGCTGAAATTTTTAAAAAGAGTAATTCAACTCAACAAGAAGTTATCACCAACGGCATCCGCTTTCTTCTTTCTATGTACGGAGCTCCTAAAAAAACTACCTGTTTAGATAAGCATCGATATGCATGTTTCGTTAAAAATACTAAAAATAAAAAACAAGTTAAATTAGCTTGTCGTCCTCCAACCTCAGTTGCTGCTCATCAACATCTTTTTCGGGTATATTACCAAGTTCAAGTGTGGCTTGGTTATCAGCTAGACCCTACAGACTGGGGTTGGAAGTTGGTCAACAATATATTAGAGCCAGTTCAAACTGTACTCCCAGCTGCGCCGAAAAAAATGCTGAACACAATTTTTTGCAACTGCAAAAAGGGATGCAGTGCTAAATGTGGTTGCAAAAAAGTCGGACTGTTTTGTTCTCTGGCATGCACAAATTGTCAAGGCCGGTCGTGCTCTAATGTTGAGTCACAAACAATGAAGGATTCGTTTGATTCCGACGAAGTGTCATGCGATACATCGCTATTGACGCAATTTACTTGCATCCAAAATGAAGATGAAGAAGAAGCAGGAGAAGAAGAAGAAGAAGAACAAGAAGAAGATCAAGAAGAAGAACAAGAAGAATTTGAAACTTACGAATCAGGCGAATGAACTTCACCACTTTTTTTAAATTTACATCGCTTTTATCTTTTCCAATCTTTGAAAATTTCCGTTATTTTGCAATAGTTTCACATTGAACAGGATCACAACTGACCCGTTGAGTAAGCCTACAATTGTCATTTTTTTGACCTTTGACCTTGAATAAAAATTTTTGCATACACGGGAATGATGGGGAACTTTTAAGTATTATTTATAATTATGTTTTGAACAATTTTACTGATTTTCAGCTTGCTGGGATTTTATGCACCTTCGAATGTCTAAATTGACCGGACTAAAAGATATTGACTAAAGTTTTATACTGTGAAAATTTAAAATAGTCAACTCTTTCAACTGTTAATTTTCAGGCGTGTATTTTATGCGATACAGTGGTTCCTTTATCAACCTCTGGTACATCTAGAAACCAATTCGGAAAGTGCCTAAGATTGTTATAACGCTTTTCTGTATTAGTTCTCTTGAGCAAATTTTTGGTAATGTATTTTGTATAATTTCACTTCAAAATGCCGTTTAATGGTTGTAGATACTCAATAGCAATAATTCCTTAAAACTTTTATAATTAAACATTTTCTTTTCCACGACACAAGAGATTGTAAGAGAATTTGTTTGAGGTTATTGCCATAGAGAAAGACCTCACTAGGAAAAGAGGTCCAAATCATTGCTGATCGATAGAAAAATAAAATCTGGTAGGAAGAAGTTCTGCAGGTGAAGGTTTGATTAGTATGAGGTCGTCTAGTCCGCCTATCTGGAATCTCTCGTGATGGAACAACATAGAGATTTCTGATGAACACCGACCATGACCATGGAAATATCTATAGAAAAGGGAGAGATCTCCCACCCTTCTACGATATTCTAGAGAGGTCAATGAACTCGTAATGTGACATCATCAATCAGACGAATAGCTCTCTTCGGGACAGAATGCAAGAGCTTCAGCGTATGTTTGGGAGCCGAACTCCAAACATTTACTCCAGCACAGGTTGAATCTGTGCTTTGTAGATTATGAGGAACTGCAGAGATGTAAAATAGCTCTTGGCACGGAATAGACAACCAAATTTTTGTGAAGCGGTTCTCGCAATGGACCTCACGTGATCATCCCATGAGAGGGTGCTGTTGGTGGGGATCCCGATCATGGATATGGAAGACTTCATAGGAATACTTGTATCTGACATCATCATATTAGAGATTGTGAGATCCGTCTTCCTGGAGAAGACGCAAGCTTGAATTTTGGTTGCATTAAACTCTACTAGATCATCAGATCCCCATTTCAAAATCTTTGCCATATATCCATTAATTACGTCAACCTGCCCCTTTTTCGCTCCTCTGGCTTCATTGGATGGTATAGGGTCTCTAGATGAGGAAGTGGTATGAAGTGTACCGTCATCTGCAAAGCTGTAGACGGGACACATGGTCACTTTAAGCAGATCGTTTATATGGAGCAGAAACAAAGTTGGTGCCAAGACAGATCCCTGTGTAATACTAGCGTTGACAGCCATTGTATCGGAGGACACTCCATCAACCACCTCATGGAGTAATCTATGTGAGAGAAAACTCGATAGTAAGCGACAAAGTTGGAGTGACAAACCATAAGAGAGAATTTTCCCAAAAAGGTTTTGGTGCCAGACTCGGTCAAATGCTTTGGAGATATCCAATGCTACAGCATTTGGTATTTGTAATACTTTTTAATGAAAATATGAACGATGTTCCAAAGATTGTTTCAGTTTTTAGTATCGAAAGCAATTTTAAGACTTAATACCTCTACTAAATTTGGTTGGCTTATTGGGGAAGACGGGTTTCGTTCAAAGTGGTCTCAATTAGATTCTGTTATCAGTCATATGAATTATCTCAATTCAATTTCCTGAGTCAGACCGATATTGATGGTCTGAACCTTAACATGATGGCACTATGGTTTATCGTTAGAGGACGGTTCAATGACCAATTCATCTCACAGACTCCGAAAATTGTTTATTTTTTGACTGAAGGTTAACCCATTTCAAGTTGCAGCTACTTGAAAAGCGTGCCGTTCTTATACACTTCCACCATGTGCCATCATTTCTTATCGTGTCCATTTATCAGGCTAACCAGTTAAAATTGGACCGAAAATGGACTGCAAGTTAACCCTCCCAAACCTGGTGGAAAATGTTCATAGGTGTTGGCAATTCTTAAGATACCCTATGCCATCAAAAATTATCGATCCATTTCCGAGTAATTAGCCATTATTTTGACCAAAAATGTTTTTGATGGCACCATGTTGAATAACTTTATTGGAGGTCACATACAGATTTAAAATTATTGCCATCACTCCTTGCCTATTTCAACCCCCAAACCCCCCTAAGATCACCCCCCTAAGATCACCCCCCAAAAAAATATGAATAAAATGGATAATATGATCAATTTTATGATAAATTAGTCAATTATTAAGATTCTGGCTGAGTTTAAAATTGAAACGGCTGGTTTTTTGTTTTTGTTTTGTTTTGGGGGCTAGTTTTAGGGGATTTTGGGGGATTGAAATAGGCAAGGAGTGATGGCAATAATTTTAAATCTTTATTTGACCTCCAATAAAGTTATTTAACATGCTGCCATCATGTAACCTTGTAATCCGTAAGGTTCACAAAATGAAAAAAAAAAACATTTTTGGTGCAAATAATGGCCAATTACTCGGAAATGAACCGATAACTTTTGATGCCATAGGATATCTTAACAATTGTCAACACCAATGAACATTTTCCACCAGGTTTGGGAGGGTTAACTTGCAGTCCATTTTCGATCCAATTTGATCTAGTTAGCCTGATAACCGGACATGATTAAAAATGATGGCACATTGTGGAAGTGTATAAGAATGGCATGCTTTTCAAGTAACCGCAACTTGAAAAGGGTTAACCTTCAGTCAAAAAATAAACAATTTGCGGAGGCTATATCTCGAGATCTAGCAGCCGGCGAAAATTCGGTCCATGAGATGAATTCGTCATTGAACCGTCCTCTAACGATAAACCATAGTGCCATCGGGCTAATGTTCAGACCATCAATATCGCTCTGGTTCCTAGACTATTATAATTGTATTAGATATTTCGAGTTTTAACTTTGCCTAATTCCAACTACCTATTCGAAAAGTATATCAGTGATATCATACGGAAAATGAAAATTAACAGCATCTTAGACGTTGTTAATATCTGTTGATTTGTTTTTGTGATGAAAAGACAACTAGAGAAACGAGATGAAAATTGTGCAAAAATTCGAAATATCCTTGAGATATTCTTTCATTATACCCAAAAATTGATTTCATCAAAGTACCCTGTATGTAATCAGTTTTGTACGTGTCGTTATAAAATGTGATATGTTTATTGTTGTAGTAAAATAGTTGGCTATGTGAGATAACAAAAATTATTTACTTCGTTAATATTTATTATTGCGTAATGTAGGTAACTGTTTCTATTAAAATGTATATTTAGAACATTGTGACGAATTTTGATAGAAAAAGTGATAGCACTAAAAAAACGTTTGCCATAGGTGGTATAGTAGTTGATATTTCCTTGGTACTTGCTTAAACAACAGTAGTTGTAGTTAATTAGAGCGATATATTAACAATATTGAAATATCCGGTCTTTAAGAATTGTTCTATAGTTTTGTGTACTGGCTTCTTCAAATGAATGCCAGCGAATCTCGTGACAACAAATCTAAGAAACTCCTCGAAGATGATATTGCCAAACGTACCAGATTATATAGAGTAAGGTGGTATATCCTGATAGTCTATATTATATATGCTGCTATAAATGCATTTCAATGGTTTGAATATTCAATTATCACTAATGTTGTCAAGAATTACTATAATGTAACCTCTTTGCAAGTAGACTTGACGTCTATTATTTACATGGCTTTATATATGCCGATGGTTGTACCAGCATCTTACATTATAGATAAAAAGGTAAGGAAGAATGACTGAAATCAGCTTATTATATTTCGTTCAGAAATCAATGTCTAATAATAATTATAGATAAATTAAAAAATAGTCAAGACTTTAATTATATACAATCTAATCACACAGAGCCGGCTCTAGGGAAGGGCGAGCGGGACGGTCGCCCTGTGCGCTAGATCTTTGGAGGCACCTTTTTTCGACCTGAATTTTCTATAAACATTGTGTATTTGATATTATTTTGGTTCAATCATATAATAATAATAACTTAATAAGTAATGATATTCACCCGAATTAGTTATGTCATTTTAACAAATATAATATGTGTAGATCGATTTCTATAATATCATGTATAGTATTAAAAAAATTCTGTAATGAAAACTGTTTTCGAGGGTGGGGTGGTAAAAACAGCGTATACTTCTTGCTCGCCCTGGGCCGGCTCTGATCACAATACATTTAAATTGAATGAATTGAAGACCTGCCTGGACGAAAGTTAAGTAAACGACAAAATAAAAATTTTATTTGCTGGATCTGTTGAAGAAGCTTATGTTCTGAAGAAATAAGTGTATGTTATTTATACATGGTTTAAGAGATAAGGATGCCTATTATGGGCATCTCGGAAACGGTAATAGATACAGTTTTGATTAAGTGGGGAAAAGTTTCGTAACCAAAGGGCCTTCATATGGAAGTATAACATTTCCAATATCGTTCTCATTTTCAAGTAATTTGGAAAAACTGAATTTCTTGATTTGCTGTTTTTTTCTAGTGTTGCTTCCCTTACACTATATACTACGTGAGATAAAAATACTTCTAAATTCTGTAAAGAAAATACCCGTATTAAAAAAAAAAGTTGATGATGGTTGATCAAAAATCAAACGTCGAATAATAAATCTGTTATTAACACAAAAAAGCTTATAAAAAGTTACTTCCAAGAAGTGTTCTTTCACTTTGTTTCATATATGACAGTAGTAAATTCATAATACTTCGGAAGTTGGAGAATAAAACTCAAATTTAACACAAAACTCTTAACATTTAATTTAAAAATGCTGACAAATCGTTTAACCGCACAGTGGCATTTTCAAAGCAAGGAGTTATCAACTAAAGCTAAATCTAGAAATTGTGGTTAAGTTCTAACAGGTGATTCGCGTAATTAGAGTTCTCTTTTTTGAGCCTGTAACTTCTCAAATGTTCGTTGAACCTTACGCTGAAACTGCGTCCAGTTTGTCCTATGTACAAAGCACTACAGTCATCACATCTCAGTCTGATAAGATAACTGCAGATTTCTTTAATTTATCTTTTTTAGATTTTGAGTTATTAATATACGTGCATAGGGTATTTACTGTTTTAAAGGCGACGTTTTTATTCTGTTTTTTAAGGAATTGAGATATCTTTAATGAATTCCAGGAAACAGGAATAAAACTTTGTTCCATAACTGTAGTTATGATTGCATATATTCCATTGATTTCCAATTATATGAAATTTTAGGGATTAAGGACAACAGCTTTGATTGGAGTAACAGGAACTGCTATCGGAACGATCATAAAAATATTTTCGATAAACAGAAATAATATGTGGGTAGCATACATGAGCCAAACCATTCTTTCGTCGATGCAAGTTTTCATCCTTGCTTTGCCTACCAGAATAGCGTCTGTATGGTTTGGATCTAGAGAAGTATTCTCAAGTATCATAGTATTCGAACAATCTCTAATTCATGTTGTTTGAGGTAGGTATCATCAGCATGTGCATTGGGAGTTTTTGGAACTCAATTAGGGCAAGCTTTGGGCTTTTATTTACCACCTCTAGTTATGAACGATGCTAATAGTATTGAAGACATTTCGAAAGGCTTTTCTTTCTTGTTTTATATCATGGCTGGATTTGCGACAATTATTACTATAGCTGTAGTTCTTTGTAAGTATAATTTTCTCTATATTAAGGTGCCTGCTATCTTGTTCTATTCTAAATTGGTAAGATGAAGTCAAAGTCAGAGTCAGAGATCAGTGATCATTTTTAGGCAAAATTCGAAAATTAGAGATAACGATCCAAGACGACGGACAAGTTTTGGGACTATGGTCCGATTCTCATCAAAATTGGTAAATGGGGGTTTTTGGGGTCGGAGATCAAGATTTTTCAGTCAAAATTGAAAAAACCAATATGATGGACGAGTTTTTTGACTATGGCCCGATTGTATCCAAAATTGATATGTGGAATATTTTTGGGTCGGATATTATTATTCTTACATCAAAATTTGAAAACTAGATGGCGACTCCAGGTTGGCGGACGAGTTTTGTGATAATGGTCCGATCAAGGGCGGATCCCTTACGTAAAGTTTATATAAGGTTCATGAATAAACTAAGGTAATGATCCAACCCAGTGAACACTAGTTAGTCAGCTAGTGATTTAGTAGCGATACAAGTAATACATATCTACTAATATTGAATAAAAAGTATCGAATATAAAAAAAAAACAGGTAATTAGCCCTTTTTGGATATTTTCTGGATCCGCCCTTGGTTCCGATTCTATTCACAATTGGTATGTGAAGGTTTTTAGGGTCGGATATTATGATTATTTTGTCAAAATTCAAAAATTCAAGATAGCGGCACCTGTAAATGCTTTAGAATTAAAGAAATAAAATTTACAAGCTTTATGGAAATGAACAGAATGAGGAATAATTTGATTGCTTACGAATGAAATGGATAAATAAAATGAAAACAAGTTACTAAAAAGATAAAATAATAGTTTTGTTAGATATGAGACGTAAGTTATTCTGTTATCATATCAGGAAATAAAAGAAGTACGAGAATTTGTACTGTATCTTCGAACTGAATAAAAATGGTGTCTGCGAACTTCGAAAATTAGTATCGGTCATTCGTATTCAGTTCGAAAACAAGAAAAAATAGGGATTATCAAACAAGCCTTTGAATCTGTTATTTCCTGATATGAGAACATAATAACAAGTTTCATGTCTAACAAAACAATCATTTTTTTAGTACTAGACTTTAAACTTAATTTTTTTAAAATTTCATTAGACATACGTCCAAAATTTTCAGAAATATATCCTGTATATAAGTCTCATGATTCGAATTGAAAATTCATATTATTTGTAAGCTTCATCCGTAGATTTTCCTGGAGAGCCACTTCTTCCACCAAGTACAACACAATATACTGAGAGGGACAAACCAGCGGAGGATAGCATACATTTTGTTAAATCTATTAGAGATTTGCTTTACGATAAAGGCTACATTCTTCACATGGTAGCCTATGGAATAAATGTTGCAGCCTTCATATCGATGTCAACATTATTGAGCCAAATACTCGAACATTACTTTCAGGTAGTGTAAATTTTCTTCTATTAATGCTCAAAATATTCTCCGAATCCAAAAAATGATATAAATCATAATTAAAAAAAAACAGTAATGAAAAATTATTTGTGGTTGGTTGGGCCCACGGTCGTACGTACAGGTCTGGGGACTCTATGTTTGACATGAGTCTCTTACATGTCGCCAAACTCGTAGTCCCTCGCTCAGCCACCAGCTAGCGCTTGGATCGAAGTATGGCAACAATCACATTATTAAGTAAAATAATTTTTCTCGTAACGCAATATTTACTATTCTGATTTGAGAGAGGAATAGAACTGTTACTCTTGTCAAAATGTATTACTCACCTTAAAAATAACTTGCCCTTTTTCGTTATACATGCTCGCACATATAAAAGACCTCGTTAAAATGATTTCTATCCGGAATCGCAAGCATCCACTTTTTTCGCATTTCCGCATCTTTCGGCACTTTAAAAACAGAAGTTTCTTGCTTTACACTTTTGTACCCCGTTTTGCATTTCGGCACAATGCACGGTTTCGTAATTTTTTACTAAAAACGCCGGTATTCATTGTGTTTACGAGTCAACAATGACAGTTGCCAGAGAACACGGTCGTATACTTGCCAGAGATCATTCCTCCACTCATAAGCCACCTTTTCGGTACTACGCGACAGTTGACGCTTAGCGGACTCACTCCTCACATAGGAAACAGCCTCGAGTTCCCAGATCTGTATATACGACCGTGGTTGGGCCTCATGGAGGAGGCAGTCAAGAAGACACGATCTCTCGCGATAGAGAAACAGATAATGTGCCACCTTACCATGTCTTCGTAAGGCTATATGAAGTATCAACCAATACAGGAACCATGATTGAATATCCATGCGCCACTGGTTAGCATTATAAGAAACCAAGAGTGCCACGCAAGCTGCTCAAAGCACATTCATTCATTCTGGAAATTAGTTCAGAACAAATAGTTTAGCTTTAGTTGTACAGAAGTATCATAAGACAACAATAGGTAGTTCATACTGATATTTTAATCAGATTTGATAAGAAATTAATTTTATACACTCAATTTGCTGATTTATATGAATTGATTAACAACAAATTCTGAATTCAGAAGTTGTTATACCATTTTTCTTATATTTATAGAATTCCAATGAAGATGCAGGAAGAATTGGATTAATCATGATTATTTTGGGGATGTTAGGAGCTGTTTTATGCGGGTTCATTTTGGACAGAACCCATATATTCAAGTAAATATGAAGCAGAAATAAATCGTTTCCAAATTGGAACATAATGCTTATTTCAGGGAAATGACGTTGGGAACTTATATTTTAGCAACCATTAGTATTGTACTGGTAATGTACTCTCTAGAATCAAAGAGTCTGAAATCAAGCTACGCCTCATTTTCGTTAGCTGGGTAAGAATTTCTACAATCATTCCTTTGTTCATTCCATTTATTACTAAACTTAGTTGGGGAAATTATTTATTATAGTACGGAACAACATAAATTGTTTCAACTTGTGAAGACTTTGTTTTTTGGTGTACTGTGTGATAATCTTATTTACCTACCCAACATATATTTCTATTGCATATTGCATCCTGGTATATTTAGTAACGATAGAAAAATATTACAATTGGTCACTTCAGGCGTGTTGCATCATTATTAGACTCATGTGAGGTCCTAGGTTACATCAAAGCATTTAGATTATTCACCATTATTATTAAAATTTTCTATTCCGTGCTAAGAGCTAATTTACATTCCAGCAGCTTTTCATAATCTACAAAGCACAAATTCGACCTGTGCTAGAGTACAGTTCACATGTTTGGAGTTCGGTTTCTAAACATTCGCTGAAGCTCTTGGATGCTATCCAGAAGAGATTGATGTCACACTTACGAATTCATTGACCTCTCTAGAACATCGTAGAAAGGTGTGAGATCTCTCCTTTTTCTATAGATATTTCCATGGTCAGTGTTCATCAGAAATCTGGTCTGTTGTTCCATCACGAGAGATTCCATATAAACGGACTAGACAAGCTGAAGTTAGTCACCCCTTCATTGTCAAGCTCGAGACCTGCCGAACTTATTCCTACCAGACTTTATTTTTCTATCGAACGGCAAAGTTGTGGAACTCTTTGTCTAGTGAGGTCTTTCCCTATGCCTATAACCTCCAAACCTTTAAGAAAAATTCGAATGCTCATCCCCTCTCCCAACATTTCACCGCTGGCTCGCACGATGTTCTTCGAACATTATAGGTTTCTCTTTCGTGTAGTCAAAGTATAGAAAAAAAAGAATCTAAATGTTCGGGATAACAACACATTGGTTCAAAGTAAAATCAGTGAGCTAATTAATTATAAAAGTACATTTAAAGATCATCTCAACATAGATATGACGATGTGACTTAAGTAGTTATCAATGCCTTATCAAAAACTGGAAGATTATTTTTGAATTCAGATCATAATTGATAAAACCAATTGATAATCTGAGAGTCGTTATGCCTTGAAAGAATTAATATGACAATTATTTCACTATTCTTTGACTATTATTAATAGCTTGTTCCATACCTTCAAATAATAATGAATTCTTCATTAGTTTACTTCAATGGTATAAAGGACTAGATTTACAAATGTTTCATAGTATATATTGACAAACGTGGGGCACATAAATTATCAACGAATTACGATATACCAATTATTTGGTCATTTCATTCATATTAATAATGATCCAAGATAAAATTTTATGGCAATAAATTAAACTATTGAAAACAACAAGAATCAAGGATCGTATCGGGAGTATCTTATTATTTGACTTCACTTCAATTAACTAATTATTTAATTTAGATTAATTTTCACATAATGAAGCTTCTCGTAAGGATAAATTTTAACTAAAGACATCGTCTAACAATAACTGGTCTGCTTCGATAGAAGAATAACTCATATCTCATATCGAGTTAAACTTACATCTCCAGTAGTTGTAAGAGTCAGATGATAATTCTTGATCAATGATCATTATTTGACTCATACAGTAATCTTTCTTTTTCTAAACCTAAGCTCATCTTGATTTTCAGAAATAACGTTATTATTATCCATAAAATCAAGTAATAAGTTTTTATTGCTATTTATATTTTTGTCATATCGAACTTTGAATGAAACTATAAGAGAGTTCACATTGTGGATACACTATAACTCTATGAATAAGAAACAATCACCTTATCCACTCAGTTAAATTACTGATGACCTTTCAGCTACCAACTAGCCATCATCAGAGTAAACTAAATTAGAAATCAAAATGTACCCATTTGAATACTATTTCGGGATAGTAATGAAAATAAGGGGTTACTCTCAGCTGGAGATAAATATGAATGCTTTTTTTTGGAAAAGACGATAAAGTTTCCGACTTCGACAAATCTGGGATTTATAAAATCGATTGTGAGTCGTGTTCAAAATGGTATGTGGGTCAAACTAGAAGGAAGATTTTAACTCGGTATAAAGAATATTTTGCCCATATAAAGAAAAATAATAGTGAAAAATCAGCGTTAGCCGAACATGTCTTAAAAACAGGTCACCCCATTTCTCAAGAGAGTGTATCACTCCTTGAAACACAGTACGCACAAATATCTAGGTAATTTAGAAGGCATGGAATTGCATAAACAAAAAAGCAATTTATTGAATTCCGATTAATCTATAGCTGAGAGTAGTCCCTCGCTCAGCCACTAGCTAGCGCTTGGATCGAAGTGGTAAAACGATTTCTTTCCAGAATCGCAAGCAGTGTTACTAGGTATTCTGATTTGAGAGAGGAATAGAACTGTTACTGTTGTCAAAATGTATTACTCACCTTAAAAATAACTTCCCCTTTTTCGCACAAATAAAAGACCTCGTTAAAACGATTTCTTTCCGGAATCGCAAGCATCCACTTTTTTCGCATTTCTGCATCTTTCGGCACTTCAAAAACAGAAGTTTCTTGCTTTACACTTTTGTACCCCGTTTTGCATTTCGGCACAATGCTCGGTTTCGTAATTTGTTTCTGAAAACGCAGGTATTCCTTGTGTTTTCAAGTCAAGAATGACAGTTGTCACTCTTCGACTACTGCGCCACCCTTTTTGGTACTACGCGACAGTTGACGCTTAGCGGAGTCACTTCTTACATAGGAAACAGCCTCGAGTTCCCAGACCTGTATGTACGACCGTGGCAAAGGGTAACCCCTGTTTGCATTATTAACGCCAAATAGTATTCAAACGGACACATTTTGATTTCTAATTTAGTTTAATCTGCTTGGTAGATAATAGTGCAATGAATGGGTCTACAATTATTTGGGAGGGTCTCTTTCCTTTTTTTTGTAATCGGTTGAACTCTAGCGTATGTCGATGGCAGCAATATTGGGAGGGTCCTTCCCTTGAAGATCCAAAGTGGAATTTGCTGCAAAAATTCCAGCAAAAAGGTTGGCTCTTTCTTGTGGTGTAGTAGCCACCGTGCCATCATCTTTGGTTAGGGAAGGGAATGAACGGAAAGTGAAATTTATACCAATTGTTTTGGCGAAAGTCCAGAACGAACGGGAGCCATTCGGCCACTAGATAAGCTTTGATCTTATTTTGGCTTTATACCTCTTTCGAAGCATTTATTGTTTCATTGCACATATATCTGACTTCAACATATTCTGATCTGGTCTCCAGACATGGGTTCCCGCGCCAACGACGGTGTGCTGTTTGTTTTGAACAGATTTCATTGAACCATCGTTCACCAGATGATGGTGTTTTGTTTATATGGAGTATGTAAGTTTCCATTCCTAGCCTGATAATATCCGAGATCTCGGGTGCATTGGTCATCAGATTAAAAAAAAACGCTTCTCTAAAAGGAACTTCGGAGAACAATATGCGAAGACCGTCCCAGTGACTGTAATGCCAAACTGCGTGGAGGTGTTACATTGGTTCTTGGAGTGATATAGGGACAAGTCGTAGTGATGAGTGAATGGTCAGAGTTTTCCAATAGTGCACGGACATTTACTTCATAGGGATCTATATTGTTAGTGAGGAATAAGTCAAGCGTATTGGCATAATGATAGTTATCATCAGGCATCTCTGTTGGTTCATTAATTAAGTGCTTGAGACCATAGTTCATGCCGAAGGCCTCAGCCTGTCGCCCTGCGTCATCCGTCTTCTTTGAGGACTTGAGCTAAGCGGAGTTGTGGACCTTGAAATCTCCCATGATGATAATATAAAGTTTCAGAGAAAGAAATTCAAAGAGTTCACCACGAACTGGTTCATTTGGTGATAAATAAAGACAACAACAAAATTTTGTCTGTTCGTAATTCTCAAGCTTGAACCACATTACATCGAATTCTTGAGGTTTAGATTCTCCTCATGGTGGCATGAGAAATCATTTCTGGAATAGGTACTGATACCTCCTTTGAATCTGAAACGAGTGTGGAACTCGTAACTAGGGAGGTCGTGTTGTAGGATGGATGGACCTGCGTGTCAGTTGAGACCAGTATGTCTGGTTTGTCTGTGTGCAGGTGGTAATGAACATCGTTTATGTTTTTGCTAAGACAGCTAAGTACAGAGGTCTATCTTCAAGTTCACATTTTTCAATGTTGAACCTCTTCGAGCGCCCTTCGCCCGGAAATTCAAATGGGGAGTTACTTTTCTTCCGGAGTATTTTACTCTAGGAGGCTTCATCATTAGTATTTTCATAATAAACCTGGAATGGATGAAATGTCGGTTTGAGTAGGGAGACAGGAAAATGGATATGAGGGTGAGACCGGAGGCATCGGTCAAACACTGAAACATGGGGTTGCCCGCTTCACAGCTTCTTGGTCGTGGTGGTGGTGTATCACCGGGCGTTGAGGAAAACATCTACTACCTACGGTTATCCTTCTAGTCGCCTTTTCCGACAGGCAGGATTCACCATGGGGAAATTCCGAAAGTCCGTCTCCATAAGGTAGCTTAAAGTTCCTCAATTCTTTAACAGTGTTTTTAGTGGATAAGGGTGATTATTTCTTATTTTTAGTGTAATAGAAGCAACATGGCTTTATATCTGGCAGATCTACAACGACTAATCTTCTCAGGTACAGTGCATTTCTATGTAACTCTTTAGATAAGAGAAGGCGAGTGGACTCAGTATATACGGACTTCTCCAAAGCATTCGATAAAGTCAATTTCTGCTTGCTTCTTAAAAAACTAGCAATGTATGGTGTTGTAGGGAATATGATGAGGTGGTTCGAGTCGTTTTTAGATGGTCGTCAGCTACAAGTAGTAGTTAATGGCTTCGCATTAGAAAAATATACATGCGCATAGAGCATTCCACAGGGATCAAATTTAGGGCCGACATTATTTATAATTTTTATCAATGATCTTTGTGGAATATTCAGTTCAGACAGTCTTCTATATGCTGACGACTTGAAAATATTCAGAATTATTTCATCGATGGCGTACAGTGATTTGTTACAGAATGATCTTGATAAGCTTCTAGAATGGACCCGACTGAATTAACACCTACTAAACTGTGATAAATGCTATACAATTTCATTCACAAGAAATATCATAAATTACTCAACTACGTCATACATATTGAATAATAAATCATTGAAAAGGGTAGAGAGTATGAGGGACCTTGGAGTGACATTCGACTCTAAACTACGTTTTAAGCTTCACGTTGAGCACATAGTTAGAAAGGCACACTCTATGATGGGGTTTATTTCCCGAGTTGGTAAACACTTTAAAACAGTGGATATCTTCAAAAAACTTTACTTTGCCTATGTAAGATCTCATTTGGAGTATTGCAGTGTTGAATGGTCTCCGTCGTACATTACATACATTCAGCGGTTGGAATCGACACAAAGAAGATTTACTCGTTATCTGTTTCTCAGAGTAAATGGTCACCTGCCTGATTATGGCAATTATCCAGAAAGGTTACGGATGTTTGACTTATACTACTGTCGGTTATTGATACTTTTATTTAAATATGTACTTTTTATATTGTAACAATCTGTAATTATCTATACCATCGCTTTTAACGAGAATTCGGTACTATTGAAATCACCTTCAAGTAAATAGTGATCGACTTGCTCTATGTCTTTATCAAATCAGAAGAAATTCTGATAAAATAAGATCAGATGTCGTTACTCAATAATCATAAATTTTCGGGTGTGAATGACATTTTGTTATGGTGTGGCACCGGATACATTGTCACTTCTGCTTATAGGTTTTTCATGAATTCGTACTTACCTGTTGGACTGGAATTGGGGATCGAACTAACATATCCACAGCTAGAAAGTACTTGCTCAGGAATATTAATATCCATGACTCAAACTCTGGGCGTTGTTTTCACTCTATTATTTGGATGGATCTTGGCCCAGTTCGGACCATTTTGGACATTGGCTTGCATGACTGGATTTATGACCACCGGTGTAATCTTAACATCTCTGATACCGATTCGTTTGAAGAGACAGAATGCTTTTAAACTTCAAGTCGTTAGGAAGAACTTTAAACTTGTTGATGGTAATAATGATATTCCATGATGGATATATTCATGACGTCAGTTTGGAAGTGTGACCGCATTAGTTATCTATATGTAGAACCAGTTTTTTATACTTAGATAGGTTTCATCGGAAATAATAAAACGATGATTAGATGGTTAGTTTATAATGTGCGTGATATACTCTGTTGTATCACCTAATTTGGTGAAGCATATTCAGAATTTCGGATCTACTAGAAGTAAAAGTGTAGAATCTTTACGAATTGTGAATAATAACTCATTCACAATTAATGGTCGAGTGAAATGAGTCAAATTTTAAACAAATTTTTCCCATCAGCAAAACTAATGTCAAATAGGTTTTGCTATGTAGAACAATAATTTTCATATGCACGTCATGCACGTTGGGGCATTTGTAGTAGTATACATTATGACCCATGGTTAAGCCGCCAAACGTTTAGGATCGGTTTCGTAGGTAAAATAAGATTTTTTTCTCACAAGCATATGTCCTAACTTGCTTCGTTTTTGAGATCCAGGGTGGCAAAGTTAAAAAAAAACTTATTTCTTATAATTATGTACACAAAAACATTTTGGCTGATTTTGATAAAACTTCACATGCTTAATTGCTGTGATAAGGGGCTGCTTTTAATGTAATTAGAAGAAAATTATTAATTCCAGTGGCGTCCCAGGGGGCAATTTAATTGATATTAGGGCAAATCATTGACGATTCCGCAGACTACACATCTAAAATAAATGAAAACTCCTATTAATCAATGAACATGCCACAGACTGTCAAATTTGACACAAAAACCCTCAATTGTTGTCGAGATTGTGCCCAGGCTACCTGATTTTTGTTGAAATGATTTTATTCCTGTTACATGCAGGGTCACTGAAACGAAGCGAGATACGAAAAAAAATTAAAAGACGAAGAAATTGTATTTTTAGTTGCTTAATCTACAAAAATAAACATAGGATAAAAACAGTGGCGTACAATGATTTGTCCTAATCAATTAGATTACCCTCAGGGACGCCACTGGAATTAATAATTTTATTCTAATTACATTAAAAGAAGACCCTTATCACCGCAATTACCCATGCCAAGATTTATCGAAATAAGCCGAAAGGTTTTTGAATAATTAATTAAAAGCTGATTTTTCTGAAAATACCCAGTAACGAATGAAGTTATGCTTATAGGAAAAAATAACCCTATTTTTACCTGAGAAACCGATTCTAAACGTTTGGCGGCTTAACCCTGGCTCACCCTGTATAATACGTGTTTTCATGCTGTTTGAACGAAAATGGTTAAAATTTCGGAAAATATTCATTCCCAACTAAAATAGATCCTGAAATAGATACCTAATATTTAAATGGCTACTAATTTGAAAATTTATTGCAATTTGTAATCTTTATCTTTGGTTGTACGTTGACTTAAATATTGTTTTATTAAAGGATAACATTTTATGTATGTAGCCATGTTTCGTTTCACATTTGGAAGGAAGAAACCCCCCTCTTGGTATCTACAAAGATATGTCAGTACCGAAAATTCGGTAGTCGAGTTATCTTGTTAACGGTGGTATCTATTTTAGGAGTACTTGAACCATATTTGCACAAAATCGCTGGATCGTTTAGAGAGTTACTATTTCAGGAGTACTTGAACTAAATTTGGTCAAAATCGCTGAAGCGGTCAGAGAATTAAGATAAAAAACGATTTTATAAACCGAACCTTGAAAGGGTGTATCTTCCTTAGCAAGCGTTTCTGTAGAAAATTAAATTATGCATGTGGACATATTTTTCGATGTATTATCGACTGGTGCAGTTTCGCAGATTACAACTGGGACACAGTGGCGGCTCCTCGAAGGAGGCTAAGGAGGCTCAGCCTCCTCACCAATTTATCTTAATGATCATTCTCCATTTTATTTCCTGTTTCTCTGATAATTCTTCAAATTTTACAATCAATTCCCCGTTCTCAGTAGTTATTTTTAATCTGGCAACAGTGGCCAGAGGCTAGATTCTCTATATATCTCAAACGCTGAGCATGTGTTGTTCAATGCAGTTGCCGTTTTCCAAGCAGTTCAATTGCCAGATAGGGTAAAAGAGCGAATATGGCAACACCCTATGTAGGCTAGCTTCTCGTACGGAATCGTCGGTCGAATGAAATACGATTACTTGCTACCGCCCTTCCGCTAGAAGAATGCGACACGTGTCGTGTTCCGTTAGTTCTTGTTTTAGTACCGCGAGGCGAAGTAAGGTTAAGTAGTTGAGTTATAATTTATCTAATCGGTGAACGTTAAAATGATGAGTGACTTCGTTGCTGGGTTCTTAGAAAATTCATTTAGTGGATTAACATATGATAGAAAAGTGTTTTGTTAAAGATAAACGGCCTTTACCGGATTTGAAAGCATTAGTGGTGACGATGACAGGTATGTTTTAAAATCGAAATACACAATAAATTATATTGCTTGCTATTTACATCTGATACAACTTCATGTTGGGGCACTCGGGTTATGATGATTTGAAAAATTTAGCTCGTGGTATAGACAGACATGAAAAATCGCAGGAACATATTACATCGAGTATTAAGTTTAAATTAACCGGTAAACAGAATATTGTTAAAGGAGGAAAACATATAATTTGGTAGACAAGAAACTACATTATAAACTACTTTTTTTATGAAATTCTAGATACTATTAAAGGTCAAATTGAGATTCGATTTTCCGATTGACATGAATTGAAGTTTTTCGACTTGACGAATAGAAGATTTTTCGAATCTTTTTCAAAAGAGTTTCCCAATACACTTTTAGATAACTTAGTTCTAAAATATAAATTTTTTGCACTGCACAATGAATTATGAGTTATATACCTACTCGGATAAAGATATTTTAGGCCAGTACGACATTCACGCCGATATGATAAAATATATGACAGACAATGATTTGCAACAAGTTTTACTTCAGTTTTATAAACTACTTTGTTTGACAGTCACCATTCCTGTCACGTCCGCATCGGTGGAGAGATCATTTTCTACTCTCAAACGAATTAAAACTTACATGCGAAATACAATGGGCCAAAATCTTTATACAATGTTAGTTTGATATCTATTGAAAAAGATTTAGTAAAACACTTAAAACAAAATGATACATTTTATGATAATATTATTGATCATTTTTCGCAAACTGAAGACCGTAGAATTCCGTTAATATATTGAAAAAGTTAATAAAAATGACAAAAAAAAACAAAGTATGAAAAATTTCAAAAAAAAATTAAAAATATCAAAAATCCAAAGAAAAAAAAACGAACAAAAAAATTTTTTGTCAAGAGAAACTCTACACCTCCACGTTGGTTCTTGCTTGGCAACAATTAATTTTGTCACTGAAGTAGCTGGTACGGTCGCTGTGCAAAGGTTAAATTTATTGGCTGAATAGAGTATATTTTTACAAGCACGTTTTACGTCCAGCCTCATCTCTTAAAAAGTTCACGAGCCGCCACCGGGGACATTCTGTAAGCATATATTCTCGTTTTTCCGCTTTTCCCCCGTAAAAGCGGAAAAAACGAGAAAATCAAAAATTTTGTCATATTCATTTTTGTGGGAAATACAATTATGAACCACTTCAATCTGGAACACTTTTCTTGAAAAAGCTTCCTCTTCGAGATATTGACCATTTTTTTGTATATTATACAGGTTGACTTCAGGAGTTGATAGTACATCAAAAAATAAATCGGTATGCATGATTTATTTTCTTTAAAAACGCTTCCTGAGGAAGATTCAGATAGTACATAGAAAAATAAATCGATATGCATAATTTATTTTCTATAAAAACTCTTCCTAAGGGAGATGCAGCCCTTCAAATTCAATTTAAAAGATTATTATTTTTTGTCGTAACAACAGTGGGAGCTATTTCACTTTGGTCAGTCTATTTTCTACACCACTGCATATTTTCCAAAAATTGTCCATTCTTTTGATTCTTCGTTCAAATTGAAAAGAAGGTGTTCTTGCAAAATTTTGTTTAGAGGCACCGTTTAAGATGTTTGAGTTTTTAAGCAAAGTTGATTACCAGATTTTCGGGTCACCTAATAAATGTTATCTTTTAATAACAAATTTTTACTCAACACAACCAAATACAAAAAATTACAAGCTGTAAAGAATTTTCAAAATAATAGACATTTCACTTTTATAGGTGGATATTTTAGATTTCATCCAAACCTAACAATTTATATTTATTCCAAAAACGGCTGCTCTAATCAAAATTTTGCAATGACGAATCAACAGATGAGAAAATTTTTGATTAGTATGTATTTAGTGATGTAGGAAATAAGGTGGGCAAAGGGAAGCAACTCCCGTAGCTACGTCACTACAGAATTTTGTCGAATAATAGGTATCTATTTCAGGAGTACTTAAACCAAATTTGGCCAAAGTTGCTGTAGAGGTCAGAGAGAGACCTTAAACGAACGATTTTTTAAATGGAATTTTGAAGGCCTGTATCTTCTTTAGAATGTATCTCATGCGTTTCGACTTAGTTTTCAATGTACTATCGACCAGTGGCGTAGTAAAGGGAACTTGGAGACGAATACCCACCCCCGAAATTTTCAATCTGCGTAATGTTTGACAGATTTTTATAGTCTAATCTACTAATCCTCCGCCCTCCCGTCAAATTATTTAACCCCCGAAAATGTTCCCTTCTACACCACTGCTATCGACTTCCGAAATACAGAACTGCGGATTACAACTGGTACATTCTGTATATACTACTGCAAATGAATGTCCCAACTCCCCGTCGCACAATTGCCATTATCAAAATGATTTAGAAACTGGGTAGTACGTTGTACTTGGGAAAAATTTAGGAGAAACGTTCCGCGTATTGATAGAGCTCAGCGGTTTTTTGTAAACTTTGTGATTTATGCTTGACCGGGGGATTTGATGCAGAAATTTTTTAAATGCATTTTAGTGCATTTTTTAATGAACTTCCTGAGTATTGCATGTAAGTGCTTGAAAACTTGTAGTTAGACAGTTAGAGGGTTTCAAGATTGATTGTGAATCTGACATCTAAATGATTTAAAAAAATATCTATCTTGCAATAATATGCATTTGAAAATGCATTTTATTATGCACTTTTTTCTTCATTTCTTTAATATTGTCTGAAATCAGTTGAAAATAGCTACTCGGGGGTTTTCGAGGTCGTTGATTACGAATCCGATGTCAAAGTTATAAGAAAATTGATAGATTGCTTGATTAAAATGCAATTTACGTTGCACTATCTGTTGCACTTTTTTAATATTTAATAAAATGAGTTGAAAATTGGTATACGGGGATTTTCGAGGTCGCTCATTACGAATCCGTAGTCAAAGTTATCAGAAAAAGGATAGATTGCATAATAAAATGCATTTAAGATGAGTTACTGCACTTTTTCAATATTGAATAAAATGAGTTGAAAATTGGTATACGGGGGTTTCCGAGGTCGCTAATTACGAATCCGTAGTTAAAGTTATTCTAAGTTTTGTGAAGATCGGCCTAAATACAACGTACTATGGGTTACAAACTTATAAGTTCCTAGTAGTATCACAAATGTGATCTCGTCGTATTTAAGTTTTAGGGTTTTTAGAATTTCTCAACAACGTAAATAATGTTCTCCCATCCAAGCTGAAGTATTTCAGTACTTAACTCTTTCTTCTACTAAGAGAAAATAGTGATGAAAAATTGAAAATTTTAAAATATTATTGATTCACATTTACAGGAATATTCACAAATTTAAATACACAGTACTGCGAAGATTCCTTCAACCAGTACATTGGTTGTGTATTATAGGTTGTATTATGTAGAAAAGTAAAAGCTAATACTCGAGTTCGACTACCTTCGAATAGATGGCACACCTGTGCGTAAGTGAAAATAAGCTGCGTTGCCTTTTGACTCCTTGTCCTTCTTCATCACGCATTGAGTGCACAGTCAGTTGCGTGCCTAATCTTAGCTTCATGGAACACGATCATCTGGTATGTGTCATATTCTTTGTATAGTTCTTGTAAACAATAACAAAGAAACGTGTCAGAACAAATGTTGAAAAGAGGTCACTCTAAATTTAAGTTTAGGCCATATTCATTGGTTTGTGTTTTTTGGTGAAAAGTGAGTGAGGAATGACGGTTCTTACCTTCACAGGTGGAATAATGATAACTAGAATAAGAACGATTTGAGTACCTAACTGAAATTCTGGAAATAGCATTTCTGATAGTTATTACCTGGATACAAAAACCTAAAGGTCATTCTAGGTAGGTACAAAGAAATATCAATTACATACATGCATCGTCCAACTATATGTAATATAATATTAATTTATGTACATGATAATAAGTAACGGCAATTACTCACTAACTTATTTAAGTTTCAGAATACTATGCGTTTCGCCTTCATTAAAACTGTTTTTTTTAATTGATAAGTATTTTTATATACATTGATATACAAAGGTACGCTGGGAACGGATGTTGCGAATTGTGATATTTGTTTGGTAGCAGATCACAACACACATATGCGAAGTTGATTATGCATAATAATAATATTAATAATGTACAATAAGTACAAATGTACAATTTTAAGATTGAACTAGTCTTTACTTGTTGGAAATCCATTATATTCAAATGAACACTACATTGATTAATACAATGTACCCAAAAAAAAATCCTAAACTAAACTTTTATTATAAAAATAAAAGAAAACACGATATGTTTCGCCACATAGTGGTTTGTACCTTTATCTGTCTATCTGTAGAAGCCACTGTGTGGCGAAAAATGTCGCGTATTATTTTATTTTTATAACAAAAGTTTACTTTGAAAAATTTCTACAATGTATTATTAGTGTAGTGTTCATTTGTAATAAATGTACAAACAAATTAATAATTTACAACGAAAAATACGATATCAACAATTTTAAAAATATCGTAGCCAAAGATTTGCTAACAGCTTTTAGTTTTGGTTATCAGTACATAGCACATACCTACAATATATGCCGACATACGATTCAATATTTTCTAAACCCAAAAATGTACGTATCTATTTTGACATTTTTCTGGAATTTAGTAATCCTCGTAAATATGTGCAAAGATTACGAAGTTTTTATAAATATTTCGAATTTTTTTTAAATCTTAACGGGCACTCAAAAAATAATTTTTATACAGCGAAATTATATTTGATAAATTCTATTCCCTTTTTTATTTAATTTCGTTAATCAAGTCTCCCATAAATTAATTTCATTTGGAGAAACGCTTGTATTAATTTCAATTCATATGGTTCAAAGGAAATAATATCAATGATCTATATTCATATTATTCGTCTAGAACTAATATTATTCACAATAATTTATGTTATTCAAAACTGTCAAAACTCTAATTTTAACAATTAAAATAGAGTATAGTGTACTAGCTTTTCTATCATGTTTTGAACCTTTTGTAACATCTTTTTATTGTTATTTTTAATATATTTTATTTATATATAAAATGTAGATCGACCTGTTTGACCTATCTTTTGCTTTTGTAATCTGGGCATGTTAAGTTATAATTTCTAGTCTTCTTATCTACATGTGTTTTATCTCGAATATTAATAAATATATACGAGTTTTTAAATGATGCATAAAACCCTCGTTAAAATCTATAGGTAGCTATGAAAAATCTTGGCTTCCGGATAGATCTTGGCTTCCGGATGGATTCCGCGTCACAGTAGCACGACTTGACGCCGACGTTTCGCCAACCGTTACAGGTGGCATCTTCAGGGCAGGCTTGAGGCTTGAACTGAAACTATCGGTAGCTATCTCTTTCGAAATTTGGTTGAACTACTCATGCCAGTAGTATATTTATGATTAATATTGACTCATGTCGGCTGCTACATTTTATTTACACATGAAAAGATTTTATTCTCTTGTTTACACCTTCCACCACTATTTATTTTTTTTCAATTCGTAGTATTTACTGTCTTAGTTCTCAACCACTTAGATAGTGATTGAACTTTCCGTTTTGTGATTCCTGCAACTCGAAAAAGTCATCTAAAAATACTGTCTTTCGGTCGGTTCGCGAGTCGGTTCGTTACATAACTTTCTCTAGAAAATGAAAATGCAGAAGACCATGAGAATGAGAAGATTAAGTCTTCACATAACTTTACCGTGAGGACAGTGTATTTTTCTGTGGATAATGTACCGTAACTTGGAAAATTAATTAGTTACGATGTATTTTATATCTTTGTTGGAAAGGGATCAGTAGAGATCGATGAGTTGCAGTTTATGAATTGATATAATTTCATCAAATTGAGCGTGATTTAATTATTATATTTGATTTATGATGTTAGCTTCATGAACTGTTAATCATTATTAATTGATGGCTTGAACATCTATCTAACCTGAAAAGCACGCTATTAAAACTCTCATTAAGATTAAGAAATTACTTACAGGGTACTTTCGACGTTTGAATATAAGTTTAAATATTGTGCAATAACCATGCAACATAGGATGGTAGATTTTCATCAAATATGAATTATAGTTTTATATTATACCTACTCATTAATTGTTATTAACCAACTAGACGATTTCACATTTTCATTTTACAGTCTTTTACAAACAATGGCTACCGAAAACTCGAGCTGTTTTTCTTTTGAATCCCATGAAAATTTGAATCAATTATTTATTTCAAATTTTACATCCAAGAATACATGGCAGATGATAAAACGACGTAAAGACAAATTTTCAAATTTTCAATTTCACGAAATGTTTGTATACACCCTTATCTAATCCTCACTCCTTAGTTCTCAAATTTAAATGAGTCTTATCAAATTCTTCAATTACTCAGAATATATTAGGGAAAATATAAGCTGGGTGGTATGGTCGTAATATACGCTTTTCCCATTGTCAATTATGAGATATGGTATCAAACGTAGACAGACATACATTGAAGAGGAAACTCTGAGGTCCTACTTTTTTGATTTACGATTTGTAATAAGTACTAGTAACAAATACGAATTGTCACATTGCGGTAGTTATTAGATTAACAATATTTCATAAACTCATCGTTTTATGCTGGCCCAATACACCTGTCGCAATATGCTAAAATCGATTAATTAGCGATAAACTAATAATAACATATAATATGAAGAGGGTACTTGTATCTAGTAGTGTGTGATATAATTAAATAAGTGTTACAGTTAATGAAAGAACAATTACTTTGCTTTTTACTACTTTTAATAATAACATGAAAACGTTACTATAATTGTAACACCGAAGTGACATTATCAAACAGATACAAAATTATGAAGTAAACAATAAACAGTATAAATAGGAACAAAAGTAGAATAGAGATAAACTATAAAAGAGTTCACACTGTGAATACACCATAACACTAAAGATAAGAAATAGTCACCTTTATCCACTAAAAAGTGGATTTTTATTGGATAGGGCTGATTATTCCTTATCTACAGTACAATACAGATTACAATTACGAGTAAGTGATCATCGGAAATTCCGAAACAGGGTGACCCCGGGAAACGGAGTGGATTGTGTATTGGGATAGTTATTATTTAATATTCTAAGAATTATTCGAAGAGTGCTTTGAAAGACAAAGGATAAGATCACTTTGGTATAGGTCTATATCGAGCGCGTGTCTTATTTGAAATACCGAGGGTCAAGCGAAGCTTTGGTGTTTGTTGATAACATATTCGATTCTTACATGGAATTATAGTATAGATAGACTATCATGTAAACAAATTTCAGGACTGTAAATATAAGGGCAATAATTATTTTTCCGAATTTCGCGGTGCGCCTTTGCCAGACTTGTTTTAAACTATTTTCCATGATAACATCAATTCGTATAATAAGTTTCAAACATGTAAAAATAAGGAACATATCCGAGAAACTTGAGGAGAAAGCGATCAGCTTGTTCGATCTGCGAATTTATTGAAACAATTCAAGACTCACTTCGTTCAACTAGAATTGCCAGATTATTTTTTCTATTGGCTTTATGATCTACTTAAATAAATGTAAAAGATTCATGACTGAAAAAATAAGTATAACAACCCACCAGAAAAATTGTTGCCAGACCAATAATTAATTGATTGGTATCATTAATAGAACAATACAAATGACATTCGGAAATATTAGTACCAAAAATATTCACTAGCTCTCCTATAATAGAACATAATATTATTTCTATGTGGCAATTCTAGGCTAGTAGAATTTTGAGTGGATTAACATTAACTGAACTTGAAATCCCTACGGTTAATAAAACTATTGTAAATAAAAACTTTTAAACAAGTCAAAGTAATGTAGCGTCCAATTAAGAATGTATACTTGAAAAATTCATATATTATTACTTTGCCCGGATAAAGTGTGAAGGAATGTTCTTTTGACAAAAAACTATCCTAATAATTTATTCAATAAGTGACTACTAGAGATATTTTATTTGACCACGATTATACTTGACTTTTTATAATTTGTAAACGCGGATTATAATATTAGCGTAGGTGAGGAAACGGGAAACATCAAACAGGTAAGAATGCTATTAGGTCGGGAATATTAGTTAATTCTAATTCAGCAAAATTATCAATTATTTATATAAGTATTATTTTTACGAAAAAACTGAACTTTGTCGTCGACCAAAGTGGCGTAATTAGTAACGATATAGTCTTGACCTCGACAGTTAAGAACATAGAGACAAATACTATCTACGATTTAATTTTCTTCGTTTCAATGTTTCTGTAATTTAGAAAATGTTACAAATAAAAATGTAGATATTTTGTTAACGAATGAAAATATATATTAGTTTGATAAAAATAAGTCTTAGTTTATTGTAATTAATGGTAATTATTTTCAAGGCAACAAATTTCCATTCCACAATGAACTTTTGTGTAAGTGGTCTTTAAACGATGTTGGATCATGGCTTATAACATATAAAAATTAAGCATTCATTTGACGTTTATACAAAAAAGAATGTATGGCCATCAGTATAGTACAAGAAACAAAAACTTAGAAAATTCCACCGCTCTTGCTAAACACTGTTTAGATTATAACCATCAATTCGATTACAAAAATGTTAATATTTTAACCAAGGAAACCAATTATTATAAAGATCTATTCTGGAGATGATTCACATAAAACGTGACTCCAAGTCTGTAAATCATAGAACAGACATTCAATCATTAAGTCAGATTTATACTAATTTAATTAATTAAAACCCTTGCAAATTCTTACATGCTTCTTTATATTGTTAATAATGTAATAATATAATTATAATAATTTTATTGTAAATCTCTACAGGTACCTACACATATAACAATATAATTAAATACAATATAATAGAAGTTTACAATAAGTATTGATCACAAAAGATAAAAATAAATTGTACGTGATCAAAAACATATTAATAATTAATGTTAAACGTATATTTTAGGTAGAAAGCTCAAATAGCAATATTTCTAACAAGTTCTGACAACTTCATAAATCTTTAACATATGGTTCGAAAGTGGATACTTGAGCGTTATATTTTTTGGTTTCAGTCGTATACAAACATTGTTTTACATGACTGCTTATATTATAAGAAAATTGATACATATTCATATACTTAAAACATTAATGTATTAAAATTTCGGTTACTCGTATTTCTGTTCGTTCCGGCGACGTGGCCATTTTTAATCGAAATTGGTGTGATGAGGAAGCTTTGTGCTGATCAATTAGTTTAAAGAAATCCCGATTTAGGCATTGATACGTGTTCTGATGATGGTCGTGAGTCCGAAACGTACGTAAAGACGAGCATAATAAGCATATGTGTTAGTGTGACCTATTTCCCGAGAATTTATATATGATTTAAAAACATCGGATACTTCCAGAGTGGTCATAACTCGATAACTCTCTCCTTGCCGTCGCCGATTCCAATGAAGCGAGCGCGAGGTTTACTCAAAGAGTTCTATGTTATTAGTACATGAAAATAGGAATCTTCGATATTAAAAACAAGGCTAATTGAATTAGCAGAGAAAGGAATGCTGCACTGTTCTTGGGTACATCTTTATACCTGATTTTATATGTTTACTATTATTCGTGGAATACTACCGGGTTTTATTACAGCTGGTGCTGATGAGTTGAAGTGAAAAGGTCAACACTAGATATTGGAATGAAAAAATAATTTAGTGTTTATTGTTATAGATCATTCCTTTATCGAAAGATGAAAAAACGCAATAGCTAATAAAGTGGAAGATAACTAATTATGAATTAACTCTTCTTCACCCAACCTTTATTATGACTTTGGCACTTGAAATTTCTAATATAACTTATCGTTTTGTGGACTCATACTACTGATTACGAATTCGTTTTCTATCACTGATATTCTACATAAGCAGTTTCTGTTTGAAACGCGATGTAAATTGTGAAACATAAAGTATTTATTTTTGAGATAAGAGAATGATTACTTTATGTCACTGATACAAATAACTCGGTTCGGTTGCTATATTAGTTTGATACATTCATATACGTTGGTATGTTCTTTTCCATATTATACCTATTACTATACATACATAAGTAATTGAGGTTTAATAATTAACCTGAATAGAACGTCGCAGGATATAAGTGTGAGCAAAATGCTACATGTGTTACATCAATCACTAAGTAGAAATTCAAGGTGATTCAACACTTTTCAAACACAATTGAAATTATCAATAAATAAATAAGGTATTCAGTAGCCGTCAGTAGCGTAGTGATTGAAACTTTAATGGATGAATTTCCCAGAAGTTACCACTCATTAATTAGTTCAACATGTTCTGGAAATATTAGAGTACTTCTCTCCTTTCACCCTTTATTATGTGAGAGGACATTTTAGCAATATTGCAAAATTAAACACCACTTAAATTTAATTATCCCCCATTCAACTGATGGAAAAGCTATCTTCGGCTCAAAAAAAGGTGGAAACAGTTTTGTACATTTTAAAATATGGAGAACTGATTTTCCCAAAGAAGATCTCGGGTGACCTGAATATATTAATTTCAAACATACATAAAAAGATAGTTATAAATTAACTGAATTTATGATTGTAATATATTATTATTACTATTTGTTGAACGCGGATTTGATCCGCGGATATAGCTAACACCCGTAGCATTGATTAATATATTAATCCATAGAAACAGCTTACTAATATTTAAAAACAGCTAAAGGAGTACAAAGACGTCGAATGTATGTCATGGAATTTATTTGAATTGAAAACATATGTGTTTTATACACTTTGTACTATTATGATATTTTTCTGTAGAAGTAATTGACATAAAGAACTACCTATGTCAACCTTTCTTTTATGATACCATAGAGTGATTAATTTAATTTAACCTCATTATAAAGTAACTATTATTAATGACCTATAGATTTCAGGATTGTTTCTATGACGACAAAAACGATAATGTGTCATTCTAAAAATGTTTGAATATTAGATTCGGGACTCCTGCAGGTTATATATGATTGTGATATATTTGTAATCAGAAAAACACAAATTTTCATAGAACTTAAAATACTTCCATAGTTCATTTTCTTGCAATAATCCAATAATTATACCTTCTTGAGTGAGCAGTGTGTAGACCCTCTAAATAATACTGTTTTTATTTCCCTAGTATTACATCTATTAGGCCAGTCAATAAGGGGAAAAAGAAGAAGGAAAAAATGTGATTCTTAAAAAATAGCGTTGGCATTATGTTGGATTCGGTACTCAGATCAAAAGGCACCCAAACAACATCGCCCCCCCTCCCCTGTGCAATAAACGGTATATTAATAATCAATTATTGGTCTAAATTCAAAAATAAGTATTTCGGCTTCAAAATCAAATCTAGGAATTTTAGGGGTCCTGATGACGAATCCGAAGTCAGAAAAATTACAATTTTAAGATGTGGACCCCGTAATGACCCCAAAATGTCTAAAACACTGAAAATTAAGAAGATACCCAATAATTCAAAGAAAAAGTTACAAATTTATATATGTATAAAACTTATAACGTAGATATTTAATTGACCCATTACATAAGCTTCAAATACTTGGGGCAGTTGAGAAAAGTGAAAAATAAGTCGTGCACAGCATTATCTTGGGTGTACTACCAGCCGTGTGCATCAGAGTTAAAGTGACTCTGAAATGAAAAAAATTGCTCGTATTGACTTAAAACAAAAGGCAAATTAAAGGTAGGTCTAGTAATAACTATTGAAGAGATTCTATGGAGGTGAACAATCATAATTTGTCATAGCATATAAATTTAACAAGTGGTATAGAAACTACTTCCAATAAATTTTCAAATTATAATATTTGGCACACAAACAGGTGCGAACTTTCAATTCAAAGTATACAAAACATAATAAACTGGCCCAGCAACGTGTAGTTTATTTTTTTTAATAGACATTTAAATATCAATATAAGTAAAACATTATATATATGGAAGTTGTTAGTTGAAATATTGATTATTGTTTGAGTAACGCGGGCTTACAACTTAATTTTCGTATTTTTCTATTCTTCACTAATCAAATAAAGTGATATCAAAAAAATCAAAAATACCGACCCAAATCTACAACCTCAACATGCTTGGAATATGGTTGCTCCGTTCGTAATTTTAACCATATTTGTTACTTGATTCGCAATCCCTCAGATTTGATCTTGGAGCCAAAACACATACTTTTGAATTTAGGGCAATAATTGTTTATTAACATATTGCTTATTTAGTCGAGTCAAATAGGTATTAAAACGACTTACGAACGATATGGACCGATTTTGATGAAACAAAGTGCATTCGATTCGGGATGACGTCTAGAAAAAAGCTTACCGGTTGGTATTTTGTGCAAATTTGTTATTATTTTTTTAACCGAAAAACACTTTTATTAATTTGCAACGTGAATGCTTTAGTAAAGCAATGTTTTATTTATTAAACTATATGTATTTGAATTATTAAAAAAATGTTTCTGATAATATTCCACAGAACAAAATGATTTTCACATAAAACGAATGAGAAATTTTACTAATCTGAACAACAGCAGCACCCAACAGTAAGTGACACGTGGTGATCATTTATTATGTATCTACATTACAATAGCAGCGTGGTCCACGTATACGTTGCTGCGTCTTTATTTTGGGGGTTGGGAGGGAGGACCGGTTTAGATAAACAGCGGCTCTATGAAGCGGTGGATGCCATAGAGATCTTATTATATGATAGATGCTGTGTTATAGTATAGTGTAGACTCCATAGTTTAAGAAAAATAACTACCTGCTACTCCCGCCCGGTTTTTATTACGTATATGTCCATAGTATATGTAAAAGATGCTGTGTGGAATATAAAAAGACTGAGAAGATAGAAAAAATTTAAGATGAGCGGGAATTTATTTTAAATTAAAAAATTGAAAAATTAGAATTCGATTTTGTTTTTGATTTAAATTAGTAACGACCCCCTTTTAACAAATTTTTAAACATTTAACATAAAAAACAACCTCCACAACCCCTAACTGAGGATTTCTGGTTAGTTTTGATGAAATTTTGGAAATTGGTCAATTTTTCGGTTAAGAAAATAATAACAAATTTTCACAGAAAACTAACCGGTAAGCTTTTTTCTAGACGTCATTTCGAATCGAATGCACTTTGTTTCATCAAAATCGGTCCATATCTAACGATTTTCGTAATGAAATACATATTTGACTCGACTAATTGTAGAATGGAGGCTTCTCCCGGTTCTGACAGGGTGCCAAAACGTAATATAGTTTGGAATTTTTTTTTTAATTCCAAATTTGGACCCAAATTGACTGAACTATTATTATCATTTTGTGGTTCAGAGGTTTCACCTAACATTATTCGCATATCTACTAAACATAAAATGCTCGATAAAATGCGAAGATTTCTTTGGGTTCTACGATTGAAGATACAATTCCAAAATGCGTATAATCATTGAATAGTAAATTAACAATTCGTCCCGTAGTAAGAACATGAACTAAATAGGTCAATACTGTTACTAATTACTATATTCTCATTTGTCATCTATACAAATGTTTAATGAAATATACAAAGCTTATATCATTCTGACTTATTTTTTATTCTTTATATATTATCATCTGGGTTCACTGCCTTATCTCAAAGAAATAAATTATGTATTTGATCAGCTTAATAATTTGTAAGCATATGCGAGAACATATCGAAAATTTTCAGTATCGGTGTATCTTGTTCACAGTTGTTTTCGTGGAGCATTCATTGTGCCCGAGGAATTGATATTTTTTTTTAACTCCAGTGAAGGTAAAATAAAATTAATTTGATATGCAACATTCAACTCATCTCAATATTTTGCTCGTCGACCTGTTTCATATTCTATGAATTAAATGATTCTACAATATAATAATCGAAGAGGTACTTTGATTTTCTGATATATTATTGATTATGATTCTTGATAGTGTAGTGAAATTGTGTAGTAAAATCCATAATACTGTATTGGATCTTCTCCTAAGAAACATTTTTAGTTGTAAGTTCGTTTGTCCCTCCGCTTATTTAATATATTTTCAGTTCCATTGATCGCACATTATACAAACATCGGCATTGTTTGAGGTCGCATGTTAATTTTCTTTTACGCAATTAAAAATTAAATCGCGTGTCAATAAATTGAACTTGTATAGAAGAATTTATCCATTTTTATAAAAATTTTGTGAGAAGCTTTGTTAGACTTAACTGTGACAAATTGCCCATTTTTCAATAATTTGTAGGTTTCTATTTATATCTCTATGGATTCCAACGTTTACTTGATGTACATTTATGTTTAAAATCATGTAGAATGACGAAATGAAATAGTTTATAACTCGATTTAAAAATGTCAGCATGTAAACTGTGCAGTTCATGTAAATTCAAATGTGTGTTTTTTTTATTATTCTTCTATTTCTATTATAATAAAGATTCTTGACCCACGTATGAATTAATACACAATTCTCGGGAAATAGGTCACATTAACACATATATTTTTATTTTTACCCTCGTCTTTACGTACGTTTCGGTCTCACGACCATCATCAGAAGACTTATTAATACAATAACCTGATTACTTAGAAATACTGTAATAACACAAAGCGTCCTTATCGCACAAATTTCATTTAAATGCCAACGTCGCGAAACGAACGGAGACATGAAATCGGAACTATAACACAGCAATGTTGCAGCGTAAAAATTAAAAATCCACTATTAAGTAGAATCATCAATAAATACGAACACATTTCATAAATGTCTGCGAGAGACTAACAGACAAAGAGTTCTATCCTCTTTGCTAACAGACGAGACCATCTCAAGTGTTCATTTAAGCGCCAGATGTCATAATTTATTAGGTGATAAAAGAAGGTCTCTGGCCTGTGAGAAATACTTTAGACAATTCTACCTAAAGTAAACTTTTACATTATAAGGACGTAAGTAGGAATTTGCAAGAATATTAATTAATTAAATTAGTATAAATATGACTTAGTGTTTGAACGTCACTCCTATGATTAACAGACTTGGAGTCACGTTTTATATGAATCATCTCCAGAATAGATCTTTTATAATAATTGGTTTCCTTAGTTAAAATATTAACATTCTTGTAATCAAATTGATGGTTATAATCAAAGCAATGTTTAGCAAGCGCGTTGGAATTTTCTAAGTTTTTGTTTCTTGTGCTATACTTATGGCCATACATTCTTTTTTGTAAATATTGTTTAGAGATACCAGTATAGGTCCCATCACAATCTAAACAATTTAATTTGTATACTGTGTGGGTTTGTTTATCTTTAGGAATTACAGGTTTTAGATTTGAGAAATATTTCCCAACACAGTTAGTAGGTTTATGCGCTACGTTTATATCATACTTTTTCAAACATTTCTTAATTTTCTCTGAGGTCTCCGGAATGTATGGTAAAGTTATATAATTTTCTGAATTACCTTTTACGTTATTTTTATATGACGCTCCATTATAAATTTTGTTTATTCTCTCTTTAATAATAGGATTGAAAAAAGTTTTTGGGTAGCCATTCAATTCCAGTGTATTACGAACAATTTTTAGATTTTTGGGACGGTCCTCTGGGTGGGACAATTTAACTGCGCGGTCTGTAAGACTGTTTATGACGCTTTTTTTTTTTTTTTTAAATGCAAATTTATTTTTTTGCAAATTCCTACTTACGTCCTTATAATGTAAAAGTTTACTTTAGGTAGAATTGTCTAAAGTATTTCTCACAGGCCAGAGACCTTCTTTTATCACCTAATAAATTATGACATCTGGCGCTTAAATGAACACTTGAGATGGTCTCGTCTCTTAGCAAAGAGGATAGAACTCTTTGTCTGTTAGTCTCTCGCAGACATTTATGAAATGTGTTCGTATTTATTGATGATTCTACTTAATAGTGGATTTTTAATTTTTACGCTGCAACATTGCTGTGTTATAGTTCCGATTTCATGTCTCCGTTCGTTTCGCGACGTTGGCATTTAAATGAAATTTGTGCGATAAGGACGCTTTGTGTTATTACAGTATTTCTAAGTAATCAGGTTATTGTATTAATAAGTCTTCTGATGATGGTCGTGAGACCGAAACGTACGTAAAGACGAGGGTAAAAATAAAAATATATGTGTTAATGTGACCTATTTCCCGAGAATTGTGTATTAATTCTATTTCTATTTATATGTTGATCAGCAGCTAATATATATTATCTTTGAGCTTTAATCATTCATAAATAAACGTGTATAAATCCCATTTGTACTCTGTGCTGTCTGGAAATTCCACGATTATAATGATTTATTGCCAATCTGCAAATTTCCAAAGTCAAATGTCATACAGATCTTGCGCCTCTTGCCTGTTTTAGCCTAACATTAATTAATAATAAAAATAATTAGTTTTTTAATCTTAGGCTTATCGTAACTTTTTTCCAAACCTTCTGATTTTTTGAATCAGTGTTGGCCTTTGATCCTTTTATGAATCATATTTTCGGACTATTGAAAAATCTGTATCTTCAATCAATGTATTATATATCTACATATACTTAATTATCAATAATAAATATTATAACTAACTAACTGATTGATTTGTCTTTTTTTCTTTCTCTTCGCAATGTAATTATTATACGATAAACCTTTGAAACAAAAATGTCGTTTATTTTGAAAATATCGTTCAAGGAGTTCGATTTTACTCATATCCTTAATGTCCTACTAGTCTATCAGTTTCCAATAACCTATTTGTTAGAAATAATTGATTTTAATGTTACATAAAACATCTTGCTATTTAAGTTATTTGACCCCAATTTTGATTTTCTGATATATTATTGGTTATGATTCTTGATAGTGTAGTAAAATCCATAATACTGTCTTGGATCTTCTCCTAAGAAAATCTAATTATAAGTTTTGTTCTTTATTCAAACATTTTCGGTTGTAAGTTCGTTTGTCCCTCCGCTTATTGAACATAATATTTGCAGTTTCATTGATCGCACATTATGCAAGGATCGGCATTGTTTGAGATCTCATGTTAATTTTCTTTAACGCAATCAAAAATTAAATCGCATGTTAACAAATTGAACTTGTATAGAAGAATTTATCCATTTCGATAAAAATGTTGTGATTAGCTTTGGTAGAGTTAACCGTGTTGGCAAATTGCCCATTTTTCAATAATGTAGATTTCTATTCATATCTCTATGGATTAAACGTTTACTTGATGTAAATTTATGTTTAAAATCATGTAGAATAACGAAATAAAACACAAGTTTAAACAGTTTATAATTCGCTTTAAAAATGTCACAAGTAAACTGTGCAGTTCATGTAAATTCAAATGTGTGGTTTTTTTGTTATTTTTCTATTTCTATTCATATCAGAAGCTAATATATATTATCGGGCTATGGACGATTGAGCCCCGCGGTCAGAAAAAATTGTGCATGTAATAAAGTAATATGGGACAATTGCGCCCAAGGTCCTTCCTACAATAAAGGACGATTGAGCCCCAACCACCTGTTTTACGGCACTTCATTAAAATAATATAACTTAAAAATCTTGCTTAAAATTGGGAATGAAACGTAATGATAAATGTTATACACATATTTATTAAATTAGTAAACAAAATATTTATCAAATTACTAAAACGAACTTAAGCTGAAATAGGTTATTTTTACTTATAGGTACCTAACTACTATTTTACAAATTTGTATGAAATACTTTTTACAAACTCAAATGGAGTTAGCTCATTATTTTTATATAAACTAATTAAATTAGTAACATATTCTTGTCGCTTCTTATATTTACTGTTTCCAGAAGGCGCTGGTAAATGTACGCTATTTATTTTGATATAGGAGTTTAACTGAATATCGGATAAAACAGCTATGAACCTAAATATGTCGGGATGTGAAAAATAAAAGCTCGAATTTAAGTGACTATGAAAAGACTCACAAGCGTTAGTGGTTCGTTCAGTGGAGTTATCACAAGATGCCCATATATCTGGTTGAAAAGAACAATCATCGGATATATAGTTATCAACAAGATAATCGGCATATTCGATAACTCGAGCATTTTCAGGGATAATAGAATACAAATCTTCGGCAAACACGTTCCCTACATCGGCGGGGTCCAAAAACAATAGCCCAAATGTCCATCGTAACCATTTACCTATTGGCGATTCTGAACTCCGATATTCAGAAACTAGTCCTAGATTTTGTATCTTCCTAAACCAGGATTGGGTTAAGTGGAACCTACAGCCTATGATGGTAACATTAGGCCAATTTTGCCTGATACTACTGTGTATCGCTTTTTCAAAATCGCACACTATTTACAGATTTTGAATAATTAATTAATAACTGAAAAGCTTTATTATAAGTTTCCGTATGTTTATTAAGAAGTAAAATAAATACTAGTGGTATGTAGTGTCCATTTTCTATGGTATGAATGGTGAACAATTGCTTAAAAAACTTTGGTCAATACTCGAACGTCCCATCTACAAAGAATTTCGGCATCGAGCATAAGTAACTTGAGTTTGATACACAAGAAAATATAATAATATTTTGGCTGAGAGAATTTACCAGTAAGAAGTTCTCGCCTTTGTTGGTTTTACAGTTGTATGATATAAGTGAGGTGTGAACATCTTCTACAGATCGAGGCAGACAAGGCAAAATGTTTCTTCTTGATCTGTATATACTTTTTCGTACATTGATTATATCAGCCACCGTCACATTTATATCTCCTGCACACCGTACACCACTATTAATAATTTTTGAGGGGCGTTGAGAAATATCTTCGACTGCCTTTCTTTTAAGTAAGTTTTGAAGCTTCTGCATACCCAAAAGAAATCTCTATCAGCGCGAGCCCACAAATCGATATCGATGTTTTAGATGTATTAAAAAACTTGACTCACCTTTACTTCTAATTTTTCATTGATGGGATGATTATGTTCCCCGTTTCTCTTTAAAAGTACTTCTTCTGTCTTATCGACAGAAATCGAAGCCGTTTTTCGTACACCTATAGGTAACTCCTAACGCCGTTTCCTTATTTTTTCGAAAAGTATACTTATCAACGATAAGTAATTTTTCCACGTTCACTGATCATTGACTCCATTTTAATGTAAGTAAAACTATAAATTTAAAACGTTCGTAAGCACAAACAGCCGACAAATGAATAATTATTGAATATCATGAAAGGGTGGCAAAACAGGGGTGGGTGTTCGGAATTCCTAAGCAGGTACCTAAACTGAATTCGGGGCCCAATCGACCTATTGCTTAATCGGGCACATTGCTACCATAAAACTATCAGGTACCTTTGAGGGGCGCAATTGACCTGTACCCATATTATCTTTGAGCTTTAACTATTCATAAATAAACGTGTATAAATCCCATTTGTACTCTGCTGTCTGGAAATGTCACGATTAAAATGATTTATTGTCAATCTGCAAATTCCCATATAAGTCAAATGCCATACGGATCTTGCGCCTCTTGTCTGTTTCAGCCTAACATTAAGTAATAAATTAGTTCTTTAATCTCAGGCTTATCGTAACTTCTTTTTCTAAACCTTCTGAATTTTTTTAACTAACTGATTGATTTGTCTTTTTCTCTTTCTCTTCGCAACGTAATTATTATACGATAAACCTCTGATATAAAAATGTCGTTTATTTTGAAAAGCGTTCAAGGAGTTCGATTTTACTCATACCCTCAATGTCCTTCTAGTCTGTTAGTTAGTTTCCAATAACCACCTTATTTGTGCCGTAGGGCATTATGGATTTAAAATGAGTCGGCTCCACCGCCGCGATGGCGGTCTCCAAGTTTCAAGACCTAATGCATTTTTCAAGTGAGTAGAAATAGCTAAAGTTGCGGAAAGACGAAAAAAGTTTATTTGAATTGACAGGGATATCTTTGGTATGGAATGGTCATGGACATTTTATCACTGTCAATGTATCAGCTGTCTGTCATGTAAACGCAGCCTCTCTTGGAGATTGTGATAAACTATAAAAGAGTTCATACTGTGGATACACTATATGAGGGCAAGGTGAAAAGTTCCTGAAAATGAAACGAGAAATGATTTCTTTGGTCAAAACTTATTTTGTTTATCAACATAATGTCCTTGTAGGCTGATACACTTTGTCCAAAGTTTTTCAAATTTTCCGATCCGTTCCAAATAATACGATTTCGGCAATCCTTCAAAATAGGCAGCAATGACCTCATCGTTGGAGCCGAATCTTTTTCCGCCGAGACATTTCTTCAAGTTTGGAAATAGATAAAAATCGCAGAGTGCTAAATCCGGAAAATATGGTGGATGACGAACCAATTCGTAGCGCAATTCCTTCAATTTTGCCATTGCGACTGGGGACCTGTGCGCCGGTGCGTTGTCCTGGCGGAAGAGCACTTTTTTTATTTAACAAAGGCGGCCGTTTCGCTTCAAATCGACGTCATATCGATCCAACAGCTCTGCATAATATACGCCGATGATCGCTTTGCCCTTTTCAATATAGACGATACCGCTTGAATCCCAAAATACTGTCGCCATGACTTCGTTGGCCGATAAACATACTTTGACCGTTTTCGGCTTGAATTAGCCAGGGCAAATCCACTGTTACGACTGTTGTTTGGTCTCTGGTGTGTTGTGATGGATCCATGTTTCCTCCGCGGTTAGAGAACGTCGCAAAAAGTCCTTCTTATCGCGCTTCAACATCGCCAAACACTCCTTTGAAGTTGTCACACGATCGAGCTTGTTGTCAACAGAGAGCAAATGCCGCACACATCTGGCAGATAACTTTCTCATATTTAAAAATGTTCCGTACCCGTTCGATTGATATGCCCATACCCTCAACAATCTCTTTTGCTTTAACTCGCCGATCGTCCATTATCGTACCATGGATTTCATTGGCTATTTCTGGCGTTGTAACCTCGATTTGACGACCAGAAAATTCGGCGTTCCTTGTGGTGCTACTACCACACCAAAAAACAGTAAAAATTGTGAATCGTTCCTATCGATGGTGAAGACTCCCTATAATGTTTAACAAGCGATGCTCTGGTTTGCGTAATGTTTTTTTCACGCAAGAAATAATATTCAATCAAGACGCGAAATTCACTTTTTTCCATGTTTACAAAAATCTTCAAGGTTGCTTGCATTCGGTGGGTGTCAAAACAGAACTGAATGACATATCAGCCTGAAAATTTCAATGTGTTCTAGTTAAAGATGGCACATTACAAATGGCGTAGGGGATTTTCGATTGTGGCGCCATCTGTTTTATTTTCAGGAACTTTTCACCTTGCCCTCGTATATAAAGAAACAACCACCCTTATCCACTAAAAGTAGTTACTGTTAAAGTACTGAGGACCTTTCAGGTACAGAGTAAACTTACTCTGATGATGGGTACTTGGTAGCTGAAAGGTCCTCAGTATTTTAACAGTATTTTTAGTGAATAAGAGTGATTGTTTCTTATTTATAATGATGGAGATTATAGTATACGCTGTTCACAAGATAATTGATTTCAATGTTACATAAAAATCTTCTTGCTATTTGACTTATTTGACCCTAAATAAACCGAACAACCAAATTTCTACGCTCTTTAAAAGTTAACAGTTAACCCATTTAGGAGAAACAATACAAACTTTTCATTTCAGAAAATAAAGGGAATAATATTTTAAAACCTGATTTCATTCTAAAGAAACGTCGAAATAAGTATATCACGTTTTTTTGGGTTTCGAGTCTATTGAGGGCCCCATTCAATTCCAATTTTCTGGAGAACTCTTCGTTTCATCAACTATTCTATTGAGCGCTATAAACTTGTTATGTATAAATTGAACTTGCACTTTGCACTGAACAGTTTTTCATGAATTATTCATTACATAATACCAGAAATATTGACCTATTAAACGTGGACGTGTTCATTTCAATGTTATTAGGGAAAGAGCCTAGAAACAACATCGCTTTAGCTTCAAGATTTCCGTAAACGATAAAATGTTTTCCAAGATGCATAGGGTTTCGTTTAATATTCATATGTCCCAGCAGTTTTACATGTAGTGTTAACATTTAGGCAAAAAGAAAAAGTCCCAGGTTTTTATTGAAACATAATCAAAGAGTTAGCTTCACACAAATTATCTCATATTGTATAAAATGACCCTTATCTACTAAAAATCATCATAAATTAGAAATGAAAATGTGGTTACCCAGAGCTGGAGATGAATCGGATTTTAATAAATTGATTTTTCGCTTACACATTTCCATCCCTTCTAAATTACCTAGATATTTATCTGTACTGTGTTTTAAAAGTGATGAACTTTCGTTAGTTTCTTCGGTTAAGGAACATTTTGCCCATATAAAGAAAAATCATGGTGAAAAATCAGCGTTAGTCGAAAATATTTTAAATACAGGCCACACCATTTCACAAGAAAGTGTATCACTTTTAAAACACAATACAGACAAACATCTAGGTAATTTAGAAGGGATTGAAATGTATAAACTAATAAGCAATTTACTAAATTCCAATTTATCTCCATCTGAGGGTAGCCCCTTGTTTGCATTATTATCTCCAAAATAGTATTTAATCAGGCACATTTTAATTTATAATTAAGTTTACTCTCATGATGGCTTCTTAGAAGCAGAAAGGTCTACAGTACTTTAACAGTATTTTTTGTTGATAAGGGTGATTATTTCGTATTTATATTGTTATAGAGTATCCACAGTGTGAACTGTTTTATAGTTTATCTCATATTATGTTCAATACTAAAGATAAACAAATAAGTTTAGTAAATCTGGAGTTTATAAATTAAAATGCTGAGTGTGATAACTTTTATATTGGGAGATCGAGTCGTAATATAGGCACTAGATTATAAGGAGCTGTCATATGGTGTTAACACGAGTGTAGATTACGGACTGCTTTATTATGTTATTACCCGTGGTGAGATACAGATATCAGAAGTGGATTATAAGTTGCCTATACAATTCATGTACAACAGGAGCTAGATATGAGGAACATTTTAGATCTTTTAGAGATTCTTCTTTCTCTAACCATATTTTAGAAATAGAACATACATTCCGAAAATTAGAGGAAGTTAATATTCTGCATTTTCAGAGTAAAGTTTTCGGAAGCTGGAGAATTAAACTCCAATTCACTTGTAACATTTAATTTAAAATTAATGCTGACAAATTGTTTCACCACACTGTGGCATTCGTAAAGCAAATAGTTATCAACTGAATTATATATAAATATATATAATTTATACCTGGCTCAAGAATCTTTATTGTTATCAACTGATAATGTCACATTTTGTTACCTCAGAAAAACTCTAGAAAGTAGCCACATATGTCTGTCCATATGTCCATTATATGTCCATTATTTTATGTAACCCCTTTCTCTAAGAACACATTTAGGAGAAACAATACGAATTAAATGAATCCTTTTTTTTTAAATTTTAAGTGTTTATACAAAATTGACTACGATTTGTTAATCTGGAATGTCACAACTAGAAAACAAAATCACAGAAAACTTTTACCAATTATTCAGACTTGTGTTGACATGTTGTCTTAGAGACACTCCGAAATGGTACTTAGAATAATTAGATTCTGACATTTTTAATCAATTTCACTTGTTAAGATATTGAAAGTATGATGGTTAATAAATCATATTTTATAAGTAATCAATTCATTTTCATGTTACGTTTTTGTGTTGTAACGAATTGTTGAAACTGATACATGTTTAAAATTTGCCGCCAAAATGGTTGCAATTATCTGAAACGCACGTGACGTCATATTTCTACTGTTTGAAGGTGTTGGATAATAAACTAAATAGAAAATTTGGGCTTCAACGAATATATATTTAAAAAAGCGGATATAAAACGATAGTGAAAATGGGTAAAGGATTTTTGAAAGCTGACCTGTATTATTTGCCAGAATCTCCGATGTGTTTCTTCTTCGGATTCTTTCTACTTAGCTCCTCTTGAGAGTTCCGTGGTGTAATTTTTCCAACGGCAGTTGCTTGGCAAGTGAAAACCTTGGTACCACATGTTTCTCAATCTTAATGGGTCCTCAATTTATATTGATGCTCTATACTCACTTTAAAATGATCTTTTCGTGATACGTTTGAATTAAACTTTTTTTTTCTTGAACATGGTATTTTCTTATTAATTAATTCGTTATTTTATTGAGACTTGATACTTTTTTTTTAAATTGTTTGATGCAATTTATTTGACTATTAATACATTAATTTCAAAAACACTGTATACTTAAAATTTTGGCGCAATTAGTATATTTATTAATTAGCTGAAAACGACTATAAACTCGACATTTTGGTCAAATTCGTATATTTATTATTAAATATAATTTACTTATAACAAATTATAGTTATTGATAAATATAATTTGCTTATAACAAATTAACAAATTAGAGGGTATACATTCGACGAGAACTCAAAATATATATATATACATTCGAAGAGACTCAGAAGGCCAAAATCATTCGAAAGCGATCCTAAACTCATAGTTTTGTTCAAATTCGCCTATTTGTTAATAAATGAATTGTTTATAACAACTGAAGTTAATTCAACTACTTGTTTAACTATTTTCATATGTTTACTGACCAAAAATAGTCTTTACCCGATCATTTTTCATGTAATCTCATAAATACGTTAATTAAATTGTTAATTAATTGTTTACAAACAACGCAAAATTTTTACGCAACTTTAGACGAGATAGACTTTGTTTCTGATAAAATTCCGAAGAGAATGCGCTTTGTCCCATCCAAATCCGTTCTTTTCCCAAGGATTTCGAGATCTGGCCTATTTTATACATTTGAGCATTTTGCTTCTTTAGCGTCAAAATTATTGTAGTGTGATTTTCCAATTTCCATGCTGCTTTCACAGTACTATTAGAGTTTTCAATGAAGCACTTATGAAACAAAACTTAACTATATTTGAAAGAGTAAACGAAAGTATTATTCGTGAAGTCTCTAAATCATTCATTAATATATGCGACCATTATTCTCCTACGCCTCTATTGCTCTCTTTGCCGTTCCTCTCCACCACACATGGAGGGATCTCCCCGGATTGACTATGGGACTTCCCAGCACTGTTCCTAACAGTGCCGAAATCCCAACAAAACCAACTACAATATTAAATGTGGAACTTATAACAAACTAAGTTGATGAAAGGATGCTTAGAAGTATCCTTCCAGAGTAAATATACAAATCTTGAGGCTTAAGGCACTATTGTACATCCTGAAGGCAGAGCTGGGTTGTATTCGAGACCAAGTACGCGATTTCTGTGCTTTAAGTACTTTCTCAAGTACTCGTTTCTCAATTTACAGTAGTACTTTACCTTGTATTATTGAGTATTCGAGAGATCTGGGACTCGAGTATATCTGATGTGGTAGAGTAGATTATGGTGTACCTGAGTACTTTTAAATGTATTCGTGTAAGTTGGGATAAGCAACATGTACATTTTTATGCAAGCTCGGTCAGACAGAATTAACCGGCAGGGCAGAGAGGAGACAACAGTGTCGACACCGACAGTCCGCAAATCTTGCAATTTTGATGTTTACTTGACAATAACAAAAATTCATGCGCTATAATATTTGCCTGCCGTCAAGTGAACCATGCGTTTGTACTAGTTTTAATATTTCGCTATCTATTCTGAGACACAGTATGAACGGTATTCGATATCTTGGCCAACTTCGCCTCTATTTGATTACTACTGCATGGGATAACTTGTTTCTATTATAAGGATATAGGATATGACTTCTATTTGATACTTCCATTATTCCAGTTTTCACGTTTTACGTCATCTTCAGACTCTGTTCAGATATTGAAGTGGCGTAAAACGCCGAAACTCGAGTAACGGATGTTACAAATTGAACATGAATAAAATTCCCTATCACCATTGATATCATCACGTTGATTTTAAAAGGTTAAGTATATGAACTATCAACCTACTAAGTACTTTTGTCGTTATATCATCAGTATTATATGTTGATCATACTTATTAACTATTAATTATGTAAGTATTAACAGTTGAAAATTGGAGACAGGATATTAGCCTTATCCATATGAACTGTGCTATCTATATTTTTTATCTTGTAGACTAGAGTGTATCTGTCGGTTTTAAATATTTTCTATGCAAATCAAATCTGATACAACATATACTAGGGTGTTATAAAAAGACAAAATTTTTGAGATGATATTTGTGTGTAGACATTTATAACAGATTGTCGGTTATTGTTTCACAGCAACTGATCATCAAATAGGACATTTTTAGGTATTATATATTGTTGTTTGACTAACTACATTGTGGAAAGTTTAAACGATGAGTAACGCAGCAACTCTGTACTTTGATTTATTATAGGCATCATATGCCTGAGAGATTTTGCAATGATTAAACAATGGTATATATCATAAAGAAAACAATAGAAACTATGTAAGTTTCATTATTTTTGCGAAACAATTAATTACACCACAAACGATTTATGTCGACAATTGCCGAGTTCAGATTGTCAAGAGTGGAAGTTAAAAACATTGCAGCATAAAAATCTGTAAATGGTCTTTTGATAAATATGGAATGATATTTGTTAGCTAGTTGTGTTTTTGTCTCATATGTTAAATCGAATCAATTGTCAATTGTTAATTATTATTGATATTATCCATCCGGAAGGCAAACATTTTTATTAATAATATTAGCCAGATGTGTAATCATTTGCGACTAACCCAAAATATTGAAATCCCATATTAAAAGTTGATGAAACAATAAATAATGAAAAAAGTATTCAAACCAGTAACTGTATTCGAAATTCTACCCACATTACACAGTTTACTTGTTATCAATGGAATCGATTTTCAAATGAAATTTCGGGTTGCTATTGGGTACATCTCAAGTTCTCTATCTGAAGCTGGAATTCCCTAATTAAAAACGTAAATAAAACAACTTCTAAAACTTAGATTTTCACTAATTTAATGAATAAATAAATGTAACTAGTTCCGCGGTTTCGCCATAGCTTCTTCAAAGAGATAGTACAAAGTATTCACTTACAACAAAATAGCTAATCTTACATACAACATTAATGATAATCTCAGTATAGATGATTAAAAATCTACCTATACAAAATTAAGTGGGTAGAATTATCAAAAACTTATTCAGCAGGATATCATAATTCTTATACTTATTAATTTTTAGGGATTCCAGCAAATTTATAGAAATGGAATAGAATAGAAATTTTATTTATCCAGTAGGTACTTGATTTACACTAATGATTTTTTTTTAACAACAGGAGTCACGAAACATCGTGAATGATGTTTGTCTGTCACCAGATTTTCGTACTATACACTTTTAATTATTTTATTATATATTGTAAACAAAATGTTCATGTTAATACATTATGGAACTTACAAGCTAATTTATTACTTTTATTATTTATGTGTAAAATCTTAAATTATCATCAAGTTATGCTCTGCAAATATTGAATCAGTTTTATTATTAATAAAACTACGCCTACCTCCTTTGCTTCGTTCTTTTAAGGGCCATCCTATCTGAACAATCTATATCTTGAAAAATCTTGGCTTCCGGATGGATTCCGCGTCACAATAGCTCGACTTAGTGCCGACGAAACTGAACGAAACTGAAAGTTTCAGTTCAAGCCTCAAGCCTGCCCTGAAGATGCCACCTGTAATGGTTGGCGAAACGTCGGCATCAAGTCGAGCTATTGTGACGCGGAATCCATCCGGAAGCCAAGATTTTTCAAGATTAGCTATCCGCGGAAGTCTGATAATAATAATAATAATAATAATCTTTATTTCAACATGGTTTGTCTACATTTAAAAAATAAACATGAACAATACAATATTAAAAAACGTCGTAGTAACTATATGTATATACACTTCACTACATATATATACATATATAAACAAATAATAAATAATATAGAAACACTATTACCGTAAAATGTTAGCACATACTATACAGACTTATTGTTCTAAAAAATCTGCAACTGTATAAGGTTCTAAAGTTATAAGCAATTTAGTAACAGCTGCTTTGAATTTTTTTAATTCCTTAATCTCTTTAATCTCTTTTGGAAGTTTGTTGAAAAGCTTAAGGCTCATGTATTCCATATTTTTTTGATATAATGTTAAGTCAACCTCTGGGTAAAGATATAAAAACTTACGAGTTTCATATACTTGTCCGTTTTCATACTCTGCCGAATAGTGTTTGTTCCTGAAGTTGAACATAAGACTTTCCGAGATATAAAGTGCCGAAACAGTTAAAATATTGTATTTGCGAAAAGTACCTCTACAGGAGTGTCGATGCCTCAGGCCATAAATTATGCGTATTGCCATTTTTTGTAGAATCAAAATCTGTTTAGATTGAGAGCTGTCGCCTCAGAAAGTAATCCCATTCAAGAAATCTATATCTTAGGGCAAGACCTACATGCCAGCTTGTAAACTCACATTTATCTTCATCGGATATGTCTCTTTATTAACCATACTTTAAAATTAAAATACTACTCTGTTGATACCACTTCTGTTACTCGAGTTTCAGCGATATTATGTCATCTTCAGACGGAATTCAAATACAATCAAAATATATAAATTCAACTATAAATAATCATACGTCTTATACACGATGTCACGTAGATATACATATATATTGATGCGAAAATCATTATAATTGTCTACAAAAATGATGATTTGGATTGAATGTCGAAATCTGGGATAAATTCGTATTGAAATCCTGCCAATGTTTCGTACAACTCTTCCTTTATAGAATATCATGAACGGTTCAGGAAAACGCTGTTGAACTAACAATAGTGAATTATCAATAACATAACAGCCATTTCTTTTCTATTAATATCGTGTTGAAATATCATGACATGTTAAGGCACTTGTGCTGTAGTTATTTCCGTCACTGTATTATAATAATAGCTTGAAGTTATTTTATTTCGTTCTAGGTAAAATGGGTTGGTTTGAACGAACAGCAAAACTCTTAAGAGAAAAGCTTAAGAACAATGATCAATTACCTGACAGTTTGGAAACAAAAAAAGATTACAAAGAGCGATGGCGATCAATACATATTATCTACTTTACAATGTTCCTTATGTCTCTTGGATTTAGCATTGTTTTAACTGGAGTGTGGCCGTATTTAGATAAAGTAAGTTGTATTCATAATATGTATACCTGAGTAGAGGAGCAAATTTAAATTATGAAAGCAATATTGAAATAAAATATTCTTTGTATTATTCTTAGGTAGAACCCATATCTATTATAACTCCTAAAACCGTCTACGGTAGTTTGCTATGATGGTATGTATGGTCGATTGAATGGTTGAGATATTTCTTATACATATCGTAAATATCTCAGGCAAAAGGCTGTGGTGGTGGTATCCATTAGGCGATTTTCTAGGCTGGAGTGGGCTTGCCTCCTGGCGTCGGTGTTGAGCGACAGTAGCAGAAATAGGTCGTCGTTAAATAAACCTAATATAAAATCACTTAATTCACTTGCAATCCACTCATAACATTATATCATGATGTTTAACTTAAAACAAGGAAACAATAGGAACTTTATTTAAATCCTTTTATGTGATCTGAGTTTTACTCGATGAATATTTGTAATATGTTTGTTCTCCATTCATTTACAATTGGCAATAGCCAGTTGTGTTTTTATCTGATTTGCAAAAACAATTCAATCAACCAGTCAATAATTGATTAATCAGGTACTTGTTTTTTGTTGAATTGAGTCTAACCTGGACGCTGTTGGCGTTAATCGATGACCACTAATGCTTATCAAGATAAGATATAAGATTTGTAATGGTAATTAAGTTTCATTACAATTCTTATTTTTCAATATAAAATTGACAAATTAGGCAAAGATTATTATTTATCATTCTTAAAAAACATATATGCGTATTAGTAGTGGCCTCTATCTGATAATATTTGAAACAGTACTCTCATCTTAAGATTGAATTGATCGTTACTTGTTTCTTTTGGAAATTTTCTACAGTGTATTATTCAGCGTAGTGTTGATTTGTAACATTTTCATATTCTTTTAGACATAGCCTTCATGAGTAATAACAGGCCGGAATACTGATGACTGATCGCATCGTGACGTCACAGAGTTAGATCTGCTCTATATGCATGTCCCCGTTTGATACCCACGTGTATCAAGAGAACTTGGATTATAACTGTGAAATTTGGCAGAAAACAGTTCATTCATTTATGATCAAAACAACACAACCCATTTTGATTACTTATTCCCGAACCACTACCGTTTTAGAGTTTTCACCACCAATGGCATTTAACATCTCGTGAATAACAAGTGTGAAGATAAAATACAAAGTATAGACCTGTAATAAAATAATTTAAAGCAACGGCAACATATGAAGGTAAATTCAAATGTATTACTAGTAGTAATACCACATAGTAGGGATATACAGAGGAGAAGAATTGAAAAGGAAACATGTTAGAAATAGACCTTTCGAGTTTCACCAATTTGAAATCAAGCCCCAGCCCGGTAAATTATAGCTGACCATTGTTACCTTACCGTTGAATGTTTGTGCTCATAATACAACGATATTGTTTATTAGTTGTTTGTTTTGTACCGAGTAAAGTATGAAACACTTCAAGTACAAATGTTGAAAAACATGGTCAATTCTTACTAATTATACAAAATTTATTTAAACGTTAGAAAAAGTAACAAAACCAACAAATTGACCATGTTTTTCAATATAAAAGTTGATTTTTCTCGAAAACTGTCAACTTTAGAGCTTATGACCAAGTTCTTTTTTTGTGTAGAAAACATTGGCGGTTCAAATGGTTGTCTCAAAACCGTACTTTTTTTAGTGGCGTAGAAGTTGGGGAGAAAAACAGCCACTACCCCTTCAAAATCTTCACTAATAATGAGTAAAAATTTTTTTTTATCATACAGAACATAGCTTACTATAAGTAGAAAATGATTGCAAAAGCTGTTTTCTGTACAATAAACGGTTCCGGAGATATTCGCAAAAAACGAAATTTTTTTTTCAATTTCAACACCCTGTAGCTCAAAAACTAAGCGTCTGTGCATATATGTTAATAGGGACTTTTTTCTAAAAATCAAATTTTCTATCGACTGTTGAAGTTCTGCTACTAAAACCTGGGACACCCTGTATATTTATCTGCTACTTTCTAATAGAAGCGGCACTTATATAAGGAACCAAATTTTCAGATCTTCCTGCTTAATAGTTCTCCGTGAACGTCTAATGGTGCGTCCAGACTTGAACATTTTAGCCCGAACGAACAAAGAAGGCGAACTAACCGAATAAGCGTGGTGTTGACGTTTCTCTAAGCTTAATACTTGTCAGTAAAGTTGAATGGCTCAAAGGAAGCTATTATTCGCCAAATCATTCAGTTGATGGGAATTAAATATGTTCCCTTTGTTGGCAGTATTCGTGAAGATTTGTGGTAAATATTTCTGACACAGTCTGTTAGAATAATATATGTTACAATCTAATTTTCAATCAAAATATGGGTAGTTTCTGAAGGGTGTTAGAGATTGTGCTGAACGCAATGAGCATTTGTTCGTATTATTATGTTCTGGTTTTTCCTACGCGCTATATTCGTTCTGTTTGTTCGTTTGGGCAGAAATGTTCGAGTCTGGACGCACCATAATAGTCGATCCACCGTGATTGATTGAATATTAAAGTATTCGTTATTTAGGAAAAGTATTGGTCCTAGAATGATAAACTACAATTTAATAGAGTCACTGATTATTTAACCAGTATATGGTCACCCAGTGCCGTGCGGTGTTTTTTTTCAGTATGATGCAAGTCTCGAAATGCCGCCCTCATATTTGTGATTTGAAAAAAACTACAGAAAAATGTGAAATGTGAAAAATATTTCTATAATATATTTTCAAACGTAACAATTTTCTATAACATAAACATACATAGACTATAATTTCACTGTTCGAACTTTACATTTGCAGATTCCTGAATAAGGGATGTATAGTCAAGAGAAGCCAGCTAATGTACATTCAATAGAAATCACTGCCAGATTTGTAAGCTTTGACTTTCCGTTATAAGGTTGAAACAAATGTTCACTTGTTCCTCGAAAGGCTAAGCATTGTGAAGCCAATAGTCTAAATATTGCAATAATTCTTTTAAGAACTCTCTCCAGTGCTGAATTTCCAAATCCAAAATTTTTTGATATTCGGCATCAATAGTTTGGTTCTTTTTTAAACGATTGTCAAATTTTTTCCATTGTCTGAAAGTGTTTCTGTGATTTTCAGACTTTTCGTGCATTTTGAGCGCACGTACAAGATTTCCCCAGTCAGAATAACCTTTTTTAGACCAATCATAGGAAGAAGAATTATCAAACAATATGCAGCAAAAGCAAAAAACGGAATCAGTTGTAACAGAGTAAATCAACCAATATCTCTCAACAACTTCACCATTGCTTAATACTTGGCAACAATGAGAGGGTGGAAATTTGCGCCTTCCTGTGTTGATAGGAAATTTCAGTTCTTTAACTTGATGTGGACCTCTCTCAACTAGTATCTGAAAAGTTTTGGATGCCGTGCAGAAAATATTCCATAGTGCAGGATCGTCAGAGATCTTGTCTATTTGCTGGAACTCGCTGCCATTGCTACCCTGCTCTTGATAATCTTCTGGGGGTGTGATTTCTTGGCTTTCTTCAACAAGTTCTTTAGGAGGTGATTCAGATAGCGCTGATGAGTCCACCACATCCGAAGAGACTGCTGTTGATGTGGATGTAGACGTTTCTGACAGAGGCTTAGGGACCAAGATTTCTTTCATGACATGGGTTAGCTTTCTTCCTTCTTCATCTTTCTTTAAGCGTTTCTTTTTATATTGGCTCACAGACAGTGTTTTCCTTTTCTGATCCACGCTGTTATAGGAATATCAATTACCTCATAATATGTATCGTAAATTAAATTTAAACTTGATGTTAAAATCGATAGGAATTACGCACTTGAAAAGCTAGTATTCAATTCTCTTACCTTTTTAGGCTTTTTAAAACATAGGTATTTAACAACGTACCATAACACGTACTGACACTTGTTGAAGAGTCTGCTGTTGGAGACCAACTAACATGAAAATCGAATATCGCCTTCTCAAAGAATAAGTAGAAAACGTAACACGTGCAATTTTTTTTTTGGGACACATGCCACCTACCGCCAAGCTCTTATTGTTATTAAAAGCGGCCGCACTGTCGCGTGCGGTAGATCACAAACACTTTGCGCCCTCAGATAAAAAATCTAACGGCGCCGAACGCTCGCCTTTGCAAATGGTACCGACATTAAGCGCAGATTAGTAATATTCATAGGAATAAAATCACTGCATTTCAATTTTTTGTTGAATGTAATCCAGTGATTTTGCCTTTTGCCGCCCCCTGAAAGTGCCTTCTTTTCATAAGTGTTAACATTTCATTGCTGAACCTTTCATAACTTTTTGGCCTTCCTCATCTAGAATAAATTGATAATGCTGTCTTTTCTCAAATAAAGGAATTAATTGTCACGAATATTTCATTACGATTTTTCTTAAATCTTGTATCTGTTTCAGTTAGATCCATCGGCCGATAAACAATTTATGGGTTTTATCGTTGCTGCGAATCCATTAGGCCAAATGTTGTTCTCACCTCTTTTCGGATGGTGGGGTAATCGATTAGGTTCGATTAGATTGCCTATGATATTTTCTTTGATTCTGTTCACGATCTCCAGTGCCTTATACTCATGTGCCGAACTTGTTGATTATAACAGAAAATACTGGATGCTAATTTCAAGATTTTTTGTTGGCGTCAGCTCAGGTATGTCTTTTCATAATGCTATGAACATATTGTGTACCTATTTGTCTTTCTGAATTTATTTTATGTAATTATTATGTAATATTCCAAATAATACTAGTAGGTAACTCTTAAAAAATCTTTCATAAGGCAATGATTTGGCAATATCGCTTTTAATTCATGAAAGCGACACGTTATTCAACCTTTCTTTCATCATGACTTTATTATATTCTCATCATCCATAGGAGGAGGTGATGAAATACTGGTGAAGTTTATAGTTCAATCAAATCAGTGACGGAGTATTTCTAAGAGTAAACTAATAAAAAATCTTGGCATCTAAATTTCGAAGATGAAAAAATTCCAAACTATATCAGTAATCAATAATACAACGAATCTGCAATTCTGTTGATAAGAAATGATCACCCCCATCCACTAAAAATACTATTAAAGTACTATTAAGGCAACCAGGTAGGCATCATCAGAGTAAAGTAAATTATAAATCGAAATGTGCCCATTTAATCTCTATTTGGGGGTAATGATGTAAACAATGCGTTACCCTAAGCTGTTCAAAGAGCCATGTAATCTTTACTTGTAATCGTGAAAATGTCGTCAACATATCTATACCAAACTTTTGGAAACTGATTCAATTTTGATTTTGAGGAGATTTCGAGTTCGCTTAGAAAAATATTGGCCGAAAAAGGAGAGAGTGGATTGCCCATTGCACATCCGCTTGTTTGTTTATAGTAATTTTTGTTAAAAGTGAAATAATTTTGTTCCATACATAAAGATGTAAGGATGGCGTATTCTGTGCACTTTCTATCGGGGATATTAATATTTGAAAGCCATTTCTTCAGAATGTTTATCGACTCAGGGATTGGAGTATTTGTAAAAATATCACAAGTAAAGATTTTGATTTACATGGCTTTTTGAACACGTTTAATAGCTAATTTGATTCACTGAGATTCACTGTCGAAATAGAAAAAGATAATCGGCTTCTTTTCCTTGATTTTAATATCTAGGTAACTTAGAAGAAATGGCAATGTATAAACGAAAAAACAATTTATTAAATTCCGATTTATCTCCAGCTGAGGGTGATCCCTTGTTTACATTATTATCCCCAAATAGTAATTAAACAGGCACATTTTGATTCATAATTTAGTTTCCTCTGATGATGGCTATTTGGTAGCGATCAAGGTTATAGCCATTAACAATGGTTTTCAACCTCAAATTATATCCAAATTAATTGACTGAAAAAAACAGAAATTAACTGACAAATCTTTTTACAAAAAATTGTGATTCTTCATCAAAATACGTTTCCCTCACATAATCTAAAAGTTAGCTTCAAACCTCAAAATAAATTGTCGTATTTTTTTTTCACTGCCAAAGATAAAACAAATGAGTTTAATAAACCTGGAGTATATAAATTAACCTGTACAGAGTGTGATAACTTTTACATCGGTAGATCTAGTCGTTATGTAGAAATTAGATATAAGGAACAAATTTAGATAAAATTAAAATTTTACCTAACGAGAGTAGATGCTTTAAATTAAACACACTAGAATCAATAGACATTTTCATAAGTATTAAAAATAATGATAATAAAATTTTAAATAATCAATTAGAATTGTACCGGAATATCAAAAATTATCTTGGTCAAGGGTGGGCGTGGAATCTAAAACGCGTGTCTTAGTTTACGTTTGAAATAATTATGTCATAATTAATTTGAAGTTTCTAAAACTGCGAAATTTCGCAATTTTATACGAATATTGTAACACTCAGAAGTCTTTAGCGCTTTGGACTCCGGGATTTTCACGTGGCCTATCGAAATTAGAACACCACTTGTTACCTATTGTTCCATAAAAAGCTACGATTATTTATATTTTCATACATTAGTATCGTTTGAAGATGATACGCTAGTGTCGAAACTATAGTCACGATTTGTTTCTATTATATATGTGATAAAAAACAAAGTAAAAGTGTTTTTATTTTATTATATAAACATTATATTTAAATGCCCAATTTCATTAGAACAACGGTTTTATTGGCTTTCCAGTTTTCTTAGCATTTGAAATTTCCTACCTTCAAATAATACATACCCTGAAAACATGTAGTAGTATAGTTTGAAAGTTATTTGTGAAACAAAATTCATTTGTTTAAATGACTACTGTTCGCGAAATTTTATGTTTCAACAATCTTCTTTTATGAGTTTGAGAAATTTACAAAGTTCATTATAATTTCAATTGTATAGAATAATCTACAAATTTGTCCACTGATCCCGGAATACAAGAACAATGAATTCTGAAAATTTTGACTTATCTATCTCGGAAGTATTACATTTCAAGGCTACTAGACATGTGTTGGCGTATTAACTAATATTCTCACAGTGAAACGCTCTTTGCACTTTGCATGCGCTGGGTACACATGGATTTGACAATACAGGATGTGTGATGATTTCATTAGATGATTAAATGGGTTCAAGATACTTGGGAGTTCACAATGTTGGACTGTAAAAAGTTTCCAGCTGATTGCGTTCAATCCATTTTGATAAAACGAATCCTAATTACCTTAGTTTACGCTTGAGAGAAATTCTAACCTTTCCGCCACGCTTGATGGATTGGAATCGTTTCACCAAGTAGGAAACCAATATCTTTCAGTTCCGAAATTTGATGATTTTCTTCTAGGATTGATGTGAATAAGAATTATTCTTGAATCTATTTAAATTGTTTGAAGTTTTGAAAACGACTTGGTTCATTCTTTTTTTTTGTTTTTCATAACTTCAATTTTGAATGATTTTCTAACTATTGGAACTGTAATGCAGTCAAATCGGTATAAAAATAGGTCAAACCCGTAAATCCTTGGGAAATGGATCGATTTTGATGGGAGAAAGTGTATTCTCTTCAGAATGTCATCAGAAAAAAAGTTGACCACAAATAAAGTTGCGCAAATTGTAATTAATAAACAATTCAATTAGCTTATTTTTGCGATCACATAAAAATTTCTAAAAAATGCAAAATTTGACCGTTTTTGATCGGATAAAGACTATTTTTTGTTATAAACAATTTATTTATTAACAAAATTAATAAATTCGACGAAAACTCCGACTTTGGGGTAGTTTTCGGAAAATTTTGCTATTCTGAGTTAGATTTTATCGTCAATATCGTCGAGTGTATACCCACAAATTTTCTAATTTGTTGTAAACAAATTATATTTATTATTAAATATACGAATTTGACCAAAATGTCGTTGTCAGATAATTTTGGCCTCCTGAGTATGATTTTGTTGCTATTATGGTATTTAAATGCATACATACGTTTTTGAATTGTTATAAACAAATTATTTATTAACAAATAAAGGAAAAAGAAATGTGACATTTTTATTAATTTTTATATAATAGGTAAACTCAGAACTTGATTTTTTTGACAAAATTGATGAAATGTGTGTGAGTTTTAAAATAATAAAAAAATGGCATGCCACTAATTTTTAATAATTGTTTTCCCTTCCATAACAACTCTCGCATACCTCCTTAAAAAAATAATTTGTTCAATTTTATACATATTTATTGATACTTTGTCATACTAAAATATGAAAATTTTTATTATTTTCTTCTAATTCGCTTTTGAAAATTTCCATGAGACCATAATAGCAATAAAATCGTACTCAGGAGGCCAAAATTATCAGACATCGACTATTTACTCGACATTTTGGTCAAATTCGTATATTCGATAATAAATATAATTTGTTTATAACAAATTAGCAAATTTGTGGGTAAACATTCGACGTAATTGACCAGAACTCAGAATACTTATCTATACATATTTACCATTTGTTGCGAGTGATGTTAATTATGGATGTAACTATGTATTATTTATTTTGAAGCTACTTTAATGAACATAGGTATATGTTCAATGGTGGAAGCCATTACTTCGTGATAATTTATCATATTGATATAATAATAAGCATATGTGTTAGTGTGATCTATTTCCCGAAAATTTATATTTAATTATTTTGTGTGAAAAAATTGTTATTAAATTGACAATAATTTTTGGCTAAGGCAAAGATCAAAAGCTTGTTCTATCTCTGATTTTTGATATTAAAATTTTACATTCATTGGGGGGAATATTTGAAAACATATTTGAAACATCGAAAGATACGAAAATTCTATTTTTAGGGAAAATTAACATATTTCTTAACTTTGAAAGTTCCAATGATTTGTTTACTGCATACTTAGGCTTACTTATAGTGAATTTATTTTTACCGCTAGATTATGTGTAGGGCTATTAATATGGGATACTACAGGGCGGATAGGGACATTTTGTTTGTGACTTTTTATGAGGCCGTAAAGCTTAGGAAAAGATGGATTATAGTTATTTTACCTATTCTTTTCAAATTTACTATTAAATAAAACTTTATTATTTTCTACAAATTGTTTAGTTTTTAATTGGAATTGGTTTGTAGTATCTTTCTTGATTGAGTCAAATCCGATGAAACAAATGTATTCATTTTATCGTCATAATCTATTTTATCTAGGATGATAGTGGCATTAGATTTATCGGCTTTCGTAAGCACTACATTGTTGGGTTTTATCTTATGTTTGATAGATTTTACAGAGATCAATCAGTGTTTTTTAAATCAAATAATACTAAAACATATATAAATAAACACCTTCATTTTTGATAAATCTAATACAACAATCATCCTAGATAAATTTGTTTCACCAGATTTGACTCAATACAAGAAAGATCCTACAACAACAATTTGTAGAAAATGGCCAAGTTTTATTTGATAGTAAATTTGAAACCTAAATTAACTGTAATCCATCTTCTCCTAAACTTTAAGGCCTCATAAAAAATCAAAAACAAAATGCTCCTATCCGGCCCCGTACTATCCTATGTTAATAGCCCATAATCTAGCGGTGAAATTGAATTCAATTTTCAAAAATATAAGTAACTTCAAGTCTAAGTATGCATTAAAAAACTCATTGGAACTTTCAAAGTTCTACATAGGTAGATCTAGTCGTAATATAGAAATTAGATATAAGAAACATTTTTGATGTTTCAGACTTAAAAACAGATTCATCTTTCTCTAACCATATTTTAGAAACAGGGTACAATTTTCCAGATTTAGATGAAGTTAAAATTTTACATAATAGAGGTTTCAAATTAAACACACTAGAATCAATAAAAATTTTCAAAGGTTTTAAAAATAATGACAATAAAAGTTTAATCTTTCAATTAGATGTGTACTACACGTAAAATTCCCCCAATTTTACTATTCTAACAATGTATTTCCCAAACCGAAACACCACTTGTTACCTGTGTCTTATTTTGTACCATAAATAGCCAAGATATTCATATTTTCATACATTAGTATCATTTGAAGATGGCACGCTAATGTCGAAACTATAGTCACGATTTGTTTCCATAATACATGTGATGAAAAACAAAGTAAAAGTGTTTTATTTTATTATATGAACATATAAGTATTCCAAAAATGGTGTCAGTACCAGTCTACAAATACTACTTGCTCATGATTTGTAAAATAATAATTTTGAATTCTTAATGCATGATACATGAGTTAAATTTTAAAACATTTCAGATGATCAATTTTACTTTTGCAGCAAATATAGCAGTGTGCCGTTCATACCTTGCAGCAGCAACTCGATACTCAGAAAGAACCCAAGGATTAACCATGATTTCACTTGCTCAGGTATTGGGATTTATTTTTGGACCGGCAATTCAAGCTGCAGTTGTACCCTTAGGCAGCGACGGAATCTGGTTGATACCGAATCGATTAGAACTGAACATGTACACTGCAACAGGATGGATCAACGTTGTGATAGCTCTTATAACAATTTACTTTTATTTTCCGTCGATATTCAAAGAACATAAAATAGCAGGCAGAGAAGCTATGTTGAAACAAAAGAAAGAAAATATAAAAGATACTTATACCAAAAAGCCTTATTTTGCCATTTGGACTTTATTAATATCATTCTTCATCATTGTCTTCAACTTCATGCTACTAGAAACACTTGCTACACCATTAACTATGGATCAGTTCGCTTGGACCAAATCTGAGTCTCTTAAGTATATGGGAATTCTGATGTCTGTTGGAGCTGTTCTGTCAGTTATAACATCGTTGATGATTCCATATCTAAGTAAAAAGTACTCGGAAGTGAAAGTAATGATTTGGGGAGGATTCTTATTCATGCTTCTTGGGAGAGCACTTTATATACCTTTCAATAATGATGTTGCCCCGACGTTCGATAGTGACTTAAAATTGAATTTAACGTACTTCTGCAAAGGATTAGAGACAAATCCAAGACCTGGACCTAGATATAATATTAGTATTAGTGATATACCGTATTTAAACGAAATATTTACGAGGGACAATCTTTCTTTGCACAGTTTGAACAAATCCATCATTCAGGAAATAACAATGAATTGCGGTGAAGATCTATTGGGATGTCCTTCTAATCAACCGTGGTGTTCAGAAATTCCAGCTTTAACAATAACTAATTTCGTAATAGGATTTCTTCTGACGGCGTTCGGTTATCCTTTAGGTGTTACCTTGATCCAGACCATTTTCTCCAAGCTACTAGGTTCCAGACCGCAGGTAAATAAATCATTTCCCCAATATTTTTTTTGCTCTATTTCCATATTTGTTATTTCATAGGATAAATTCAATTTGGTTCAATAAATAACAGTACCAATTTCTTCTCATTTTTGAAAGATGCTCAAGTTTTTTTTTTGGATAATATCAAGTTAGCAACCTAATAGTTATTTATGTACCAAAGGTTTTAAGTATTTGTTTATGCCCGGAGGTCGACGATCTTACAAACCCGGGACCCTCTGGCGCTAATACCCGCGGTGCATTCATCTTTTTATGTCATACTAGTTTATTATTGCATCCACAATATAAACAATTTGATTTTAATAAAATGTTTATTTTATCATAGCAAGAACTATTGTTTGCTAGGCAAATATTGTATTTGTTGGCGTAAACAAATTTTGCTGTTGCCAAACATAAAATGCAGGAAAGTACTGAAATTCCGAATAAAATTGTGAAATACGTGGAAAAAGCTACACAAAACTTGCTACCGAAGAAATAGAGAGACGAATACGACAAAGAATATGACAAATAACTAAACTGGATGGCAGGAAACTGTACAATATATTAATGAAACTGTGCTGCTTGAATAATGAAATACCTAGTGATACCTTGAATGCATTACAAGTCTGTTATTTAATTTTCAAATGAAAACAAAATTTTTACATTTACGATTGATTAATTAATTTGCCATCTACGAATTCTATAAAAGTACAGATCATTATTTGATATTAAAGAGAATAGTCTATGACAAACACGACAGTAACCATGCAACACAATATTTTCTTATTGTCAGTGAAGGGACAATTTAGCTGCGTTATATTGAGTTGTAGGGAAAATGTTCGAAGAAAAGAATCTATCTGAAGAAGTGTTGTTGAAGGTTGCCAAAGCGGCCGAGACACTTGTCGGTAAATTCAAGATGCCCTAGGGTAGTATGAATCTTGATAACGCCCTAGGGCATTATTCCAAATGTAGTGTATTTCAAAATAGGGTGATTATTGAAAAATAACAAACTAAACATTAATTAAATAAATAAATTAGCCAATATTTAAACATTTATAAATCCCATTTGTTTTATTGTTTGGCTTGATCATCATTATCAAATTCGAACACTGCACAGCCAATTGTTATTGATATACAGATTCACAATCATTTATAGCAACAGTATGAAAAATCAAAATTCATAAATAAAATAATAATAATAATAATAAAAATGGAATATTACAATTGTATTCACCTCATGTGTTTACAATTTTACTAGCCACATGACGTTGGCAATGTTCTCAAGATGGCGTCGCATCTGCGCAATATCATACCTGGTTATTTATTCTATAATGGTTCAGAACTTTTCGTTTGAGATGTGTCTTGGCGAATATCTCAGATCCGAATTATTTCCCATCTGGACATTCACAGACAACGTCGACATCAGTCGTTTAACTCGAATCTTCGTAGACGGCGGTGTGTTCGGGGTTAGAATAGGATGAATATTATGAAAATTCTTTCTTCTTTCTCTTCTGACCTACCAAAATATAATTATACTTCTTATATAACTGTTTGATTGGGATTTTATCTCCTGAAAAATACAATATTTTCCTCAATTTATCTCAATTGAAATTTTTTTTCGGTATAAACCATAAATCAGATATATTATTTATATTACAGGGAGTGTGGATGGGGTTTCTAACTGGGGCAGGTTGCATGTCAAGAGTTATGGGACCTGTGTTTCTTACATACGTTTACAAATTTTACGGCACAATCTGGACATTTGGGATAACAGCAGCAATGATGGCGGTAGTAATGGTGTGGCTGCTATATTTTGCCAAAAGTATTACTCCTATGGAAGTTGTGGCTGCGGATGAAGAAGAAGGACAAGAGTTGCAAGATGTTCCTTTAGGGCCTCCTACTTTAGAAAAAGAAATAATTAAAAATTGACCTTCTTGAATACTTCCCACAGCCGCTGATTATAATTTCAAACAAATGACTTCCAGGAAATCATTATCTGTGATCATAGATTTAGAATTTTCGAATAAGAGTAAATTCACAGATTTGTAGTGTTGGATTCCAACATCTTCATAATATATAGAAATAGTAGTATAATTGAAACAATTTTTTTTTTAAATATTAATGACAATAATATATTTGCGTTTGTGCAATGCGTCAATGTGATATCATAAAATATTTCTAGATGATGGAATTGAAATCGGGACGTTTTTCACAATTATTTAGGAATGAATTGAATCAACTGACAGGTCATAAGAATTTTTCAGCACTTACATGCTACACATAAGTGGATCAACTCTAAATTAATTATTGTGATAGCATAGATGATAATGTAGATATGTAATTTGTTTTGTACTTATTTTAGAGTTTAGTTCTTCCAGAAAGCTCCTCTCGCGGTAGCAAAAAAAACTACTACTCTCCAGTGGATTATGATAAATTGCTATGAAGAGTCTATGGTTTTTTTATGTGTTACAAAATGAGCAAGATACTGATGAATCGAAAATATAGAAGAGATTTTGAATTTATAGATATTGTACTATTTAAGAACATAAATCCATATCTACAGGCTGTTTATAATGAATGTGCCATAAAGCAAGTGCATGCTACTTGGGCTAAAACATTGCAATCGAGCCTAAAAGTGGTTGATCAAATCTGAAAAAAACTGAAATACAGGACGTTAAAGTAAAAATATTTTTCAGTTATTTCAAATGTTCTTGACAGTTTTTGACATATCGGTATGAAAATTGGTATAAAGGAGTTTTCTTGGGCGACGAATCAATTTTGTCATAGTTTTTTATACGTTAGAAGGTGGCGCCACGTGCACTACATTTTATGTAAATAACAGTTATCACTTTTGCGGCATTCTTCATTCATTTCTTTTTTCCAGTATTCTCTTTACTGATTTTCAAGCAAAAAAGCATACCCCCTAAATGTACCTAACCGTTCCAGAGGGTTCAATTTTAAACTTTCAGCTACATGCAAAATGTCACGTGAAGCATCTGGATCTGAAGATTTTCTTTGACACTCTTAGGCTCATTGCAATATTTTGGTTTTAAAAGAAATATATCTACTATATGACCCATGTGTTATAAAACACCCTGTATAATATGTAAAGTTAATTCACTTAGATTCTACAAATTTGCCCAAAAAAAAAGAGAACCGAATAATTCTTAAGCAACTACTTCCCAGGCAAATACCTCGAAGGAAATTAAATTACCGATCTTGAATATTTGTCACGTGGAACTCAGATCAAAAAACGATGTGTACAAAGTTGGTAATAGTTGACTGCTGTTTCGAACTGCGAGGCCTAGACTGAATTCTGTGGTAACTTTACACATCTTTCGCAGCCAAACGTAACGAATCTTTGTCCCCAAATTTGATTATTATATTGATATTAGTTGGGCAAATTAATAGGATCTAAGTGAATTAGTTCACGTATGTTGTAAGAATGTATAATGTCAGCTTTTGACCATCTTTAGTAGATATAAAGTATTACTATGCGGGTTTTATTTACTTCCAATGAGAACTTCTGGGGAATAACCGAAATTCTGATGAATTTGTTTGTTAGTGCTGGGCTTATTGAAAATAGAAACTTACTAAGTTTTTCAATATTCCTGTGATTTCTGGATATATAGTTTGAACTATAAAAGAGTTCTCACTGGGGATAGACTATAACTCTATAAATAAGATGTAATCACCCTTATTCACTAAAAATACTGTTAAAGTACTGTTTACTCTGATGATGGCTACTTGGTAGCTGAAAGTTCCTCAGTACTTAATAGTGTTTTAAGTGAATAAGGGTGATCATTAATATTGAAAAGTAAATAGAAACTTTTGTTGAAGTTTCCCCATGTATAATTAGTCTCTATTATGTTCTCAAGGCTTGAAACAACATTCTTATGTTTCGCGATAATAATTTCAGGTTTTTAAAATAAGTATAATTTTCAATAAAAGCTACATGTAAAGAACAAAGTTTATTCTGGCAAGGAAATGATTTTATTATATAGGCTTGTACTTGATAATTAAGACTGTAATAGTATATGATCAATATTTTCTTAAACATATGTTATGTGAATTTTAGTATAATTATTATTTACTTGCCTTGGAACGGCCAGGAAGTATACCAGTTAAATGGATACAATATTTATGCAATTAATTGTAAAGAAGAGAGGTAATATGCACCGACGTTTCCCTGACCATTAAAGGCGGCATTCTAGTACACTTAAAAATCTAGAACTAAGACAGAAACGTCAGTGTATAATGGTGTTATATGAGGCGAATTCCAACTGGAAACCAAGATATGATATATTAGGAATCTCTGTTCGCGGAAGTCTACAAATCACGTTCATGATTTATTTATTATTTCGGTACGTTCCTTTAGTGGAATACGGATAAAGTTGTTTCAACATAATAAAGAAGTGGTAATGTGTCATTATTTTAACATATACTGTGTTCTATTATTAAATGGAAATAAAATCATATTTTATGTAAAATTACTTATCTCTAATCTAGCCCTATCGCATTCCTTTCAATGAAAGTATGGAAAAACCAAATGTTCAAGTAGTCTACACTTACAAGCCTGTTAACTATAATAAATAAACTACGTCATAACAGCAAGTGATAATTTTGTGAGGTTGATCAAGTTTCCAAAGTTTTTGAAAATTTGTGAAGAAAATGTTTGAGATTCGTTTATAGGTTTTCACAAAATCAGTCAAGCACAGTTGTGTAATTCTATGAAATTGTCTTGCAAAATTAGTTGCCCAGAAGGACGGAAATAAAAATACACTCTTATGCCATACGCTTTCCGTAGTATACCTTTCCTTGCAATGAAAGTATGGAAAACCAAATTTTCGAATAGTCTACACTTACAAGCCTGTTTACTATAAGAAATAAAGTACTTCACAACAGTCAAGCTCAGGTGTGTAAATCTATTGAATTGTCTCGCGTAATTGCTTGCCCAGAAGGATGTAAATAAAAATTCACTCTTACACCATACGCTTTCCATAGTATACCTTTCGTTTCAATGAAACGCAGTGGCGGCTCCTTGAAGGAAGCTAAGGAGGCTCATCCTCCTCACCAATTTATCTTAATGATCATTCTCCATTTTATTTCCTGTTTCTCTGATAATTTTTAAAATTTTACAATTAATTCCCCGTTCTCAGTAGTTATTTTTAATCTGGCAACAGTGCCCTGAGGCTAGACTCTATATATCTCAAACGCTGAGCATGTGTTGTTCAACGCAGTTGCCGTTTTTCCGACCAGTCCAAACGCCAACTGGGTATATCAGCGAAAATGGCAACACCCTCTGGAGGCTAGCCTGCGGCAGCCGCTAGCAATCTATGAAATACGAGACGTACGTTCTGCCGACTGCTGAGTAGGTCAGTCAGTGCTTGTTTATGTGTTGTCACGCCACGCGGAGTGAGGTTAGATTGTTGTCTGTTGTAAATTTAAAATGAGTGTTAGTGAGTTAGTTGCTGCCTTTTAGAAAATACATTTGATGAATTAACATATGATAAAAGTGTTTCTTTTAAATAAACGGCCTTTACCGGATTTGAAAGGATTAGTAATGTCAGGTAACTATCAAAATCGATCATTGTTAATACTAATAGTAGTATTGACAAGACGAAGTTTAAAAAAAAATCATTGATTTCCCTGTAACGCTCCAACTCGATGGAATTTTACATCACGTGCAGTATTTACCATCCATAAAAATAAAGACAAATTAATTGAAACATTTGGTTTTGTATTAAACAGATCAGGTTTCATTAGATGCTGCTGTTGGTTTAAAATCTTATTTAGAAAATGAAAAATTTTTGTTTTTTCTTGATAATTTTAAATTAATATTTGAACAAACTGATCTTATTTTTCAAATTTTACAACATAAATTCACTGATATAATTTATTCAAGAGATCGTTTGAAACATCTCATTGGAAAAATTTCAAGTTTCCGTAATACAGAATTTCATTTTAATATTTTATTTGAAAATTTTTCAACTGATGAGTAAAACACTTAAAAAAAAATGATACGTTTTTTGATAATATTATTGATCATTTTTCGCAAACTAAAGACCGTAGAATTCCGTTAATATATAAAAAAAGTTGATAAAATTAATAAGAAAAACAAAATATGAAAAATTAAAAAAAAAAAATATCAAAAATCTAAAATAATAAAAGACAAAAACGAACAAAAAAATTTTTTGCCAAGAGAAAATCTATACCTCCACGTTGGTTCTTGCTGGGTAACAATTAATTTTGTCACTGAAGTAGCTGGTACGGTCGCTGTGCAAAGGTTAAAAAGCCGTGAATAGAATATATTTTTACAAAAACGTTTTATGTCCAGCCTCCTCTCTGAAAAATTCACGAGCCGCCACTGAATGAAAGTAGGGAAAAATCAAATTTTCGATTAGTCGACACTTACATGCCTGTTTACTATAAGAAATGAAGTATGTCATAACAGCAAGTGATACAATTTTGTGAGGTTGACCAAGTTTACAAAGCTTTGGAAAATTTGTCAAGAAAAGTTTGGGAAGCGCTTATAGGTTTTCACAGAATCAGTCAACCTCAGGTGTGTAAGTCTATTGAATTGTCTCGGGTAATTACTTGCCCGGAAGGACATAAATAAAAATTCATACTTATGCCATAGTATTTTATACGCTCGATAACTACCGTGATTGCAGTGAAAATTATTAATTCTTGTTTGGTATCTTTGTTTCCTCGAGTGAATTCATATCGGTTCTTGGTTCGGCTTATCTTTCAGTTCACAGTTTATATCTCTTCAATACTGTGCAAAAATAATAAAATTATAACAGAAACATTTTTATTATAAAATGTTTATAATACGTATCTTACACTATTCTAATAAATACATTTTTAAATAAATCACAGTTAAATTATTTGAGTTCAGCTCAACTATCTTCTCGATTCGCTCTTCCGATACTTTCGGCTTCTTCTATTGTATCCGGTAGCTTAATATTTGCAGTTTCTGGGAAGAATAGAGTAAATATACCAGCCACACCTGCTAATGAGGAAAACATCACCAAAGGTAAAGGCTTCCATATTTGCGCCTGGAAATAATATTAATCTTTACGTTATTTTCGGAGAGCACTTATCTATTATTGGTTTATCGCGTTTGGTTAACCCTGGAAAAGTACCCGGGTACTGATGTACCCCACAACTTCTAAAAGCATAAACTACTCTTCGAAAGGTGACAGCACCTTTCTGTATGTTTTTATAATGTCATTGAATAACCTAAGATCATTCATTATGTGTCACTCATCATTGTTAGTCTTGTACACATTAACCCCACGGTAACCCCAGACACTAAAACGTTTATGCGAGTTGCATTTTATAATAATTTTAGTTTAACATACACCTACATGTAATGGGCATCGTAGGAAATGTCGAGAAGTTGAAGAAAATGACTCTCCGTATCCTCTTGGAATGCCTAGCTTAGATATTCCTAAGGCACCATTAGTTCGGCGAAGCAGAGCTGCTCCCGGAGGGACTTATGTAAGCCAGCGTCTACATTCTGGGTTTCTGGTAGGCCATAAAGCTGCTAGAATAGATTAGGCTACTGATTATCGAGAATATAATGGATCCAATTCGGCGGCCTACGTGCATCTACGGGCTAGCCCCCCTGTTTTAGTGATGATCAATCAATCAATCAAAGCGAGGGCGGACGCGCCCCTTGACACAAAAATCAGACTAGCAGGCCTAAGGCAGTGCCGAAGGCTACGATTTTGCATGGACTGATGTCTCTTATGATGGCTTCAAGCGGCATATGTGTGTTGCCGAGGTGTTGTAGCCTAAGAGAAGCCAGTGCTGGACATTCTGCGAGGATGTGATAAGCAGTTTCATCCGTCTCTCCACATCTACTATAAACGGGGTCTTCAACAATGCCCATTGTGTGTAGATGTTTATTCAGATGACAGTGTCCTGTGAGGTGTCCTGTCACCAGTTTTAGGTCTTTCCTGCTCATAGAGAGTAGGGTTTTAGAGAGTTTATGCGAGAACTCCCTAATGTGGAGCTTCGCCTGTCTCATGCCGTGGTAACTACGCCAGACCGAGAGCCACTGTCTATCCAGTAGTTCCTTGAGGACGTGGAGCCCGGTGGTCGATGAAATTCCGATAGTGGAATCAGGACCAGGGTCACTCAAGGAACCCCATTTGGCCAATTCATCGGCCACTTCGTTTCCCTTCACGCCAGAATGGGCAGGTACCCACACTAGCTGGAGTTTGTTCCTTCTGGCTAATTCAACCAGAGCTTACCTGCACTTCAAGACAAGCCTAGAAGTCACTCTGTGGGCCCGAAGTGTGCCCAGGGCCGCTCGGCTGTCAGTGCAAATGTGTATCCGTCTACCACGGTAGTTTAATCGTAAGGTTTTCCAGGGCACATGTCCGTATTGCACAGACCTCAGCCTGGAAAACGGTTGCGTGGCCACTTAGGGGGACTGAAATCTCCCTTCTGGATGTACACGAGTAGACTCCGGCTCCACTAGACTCGCCAGTCTTAGACCCGTCCGTGAACCACACGAGCCCCCCTGGCGGAAGCGGCCCAGAGTCCTTGTTCTCCCAGTCCGTCCTCTGGGTTATGAGGACGTGTGGTGTTTGAAACCTGACAACAGGCGCTATCGCATCCTGCGTCAGTCGGAGGATCGGACAGTTCTCAATATATATAATATATTCTCTCGGACAATACTATTTTAAACTGGATGGTTTTCGTAATGGAATAACGAAGTTTTAAATGAAAGTCCGAAGAATCCCGCCTTTTTAATATTCATCTTTACTAGTGGACGATTCCAAGCATTTGAAAAGTCCACGGTCGTATACACAGGTCTGGAAACTCTATTGTTTGACATGAGTCTCTTACATGTCGTTAAACTCGTAGTCCCTCGCTCAGCCACCAGCTGGCGCATGAATCGAAGTATGTTGTCAGGATTAGGCGCCATATCGTTCAAATTTCAAGCCCCTCAATACAAAGATTGACAGAGAACATCTCTCGACACATGCGCGACCCATGACGTCTTTTGGTACGACGCGACAGTTGACGCTTAGCGGACTCACTTCTCACATGGGAAACAGCTTCGAGTTTCCAGACCTGTGTATATGACCGTGGAAAAATCTACTTCCAAAACACTTTATTACTACCTGGGCAACTGAAGGTAATAAATGACTGATTGAAATGTCAACACATCACGTGACTGGTGACAAATGGAAGCAGGAAAAACAGAGAGCTCACTAAAATCTTAGTATTAATACTCACCAAGAGGGGAGTTTGTGGAGACAACATGGAACCTAAACGTCCAATTGTGGAACACGTACCCATCATTGTGTGTCTCAGAGGGGTTGGAAAAATTTCGCTCGTCACCACATAAACTATAATGAAAGCTGACGTTGCTCCAAATTTTCCCAAGAGATAAACGAACAAGTTTTGCCAATAAGAGTCTGCAACATGGATGTTTGATACTGATATAGCGAAGTTTCCAATGATTCAATTTATTTTATATTATTATATTTTAATTGAGCTACAATAATTTGTTAGGAATTTATTCAATCTTAATCATTCAGATATTTGTCTTTGAATTTTATAAATTTTAATTTATTGAATATTTTGAATGTTTATCAAAAATTGTTTTGAATCATCATTGATATAAAAGAAATGTCCAAACGAGAATAGTTTTATTCAGAGCAATAGCATACCAGTGGCGGATTCATAAAATCTCTCAGGGAGGGACAACTTTTTTTCAGTTACTTGAAGGAACCTGCTAGGCTAAATAAATAAACATTTGATGCTTCGGTAAATAAAAATTATATAGCATTATTGGAAGAAGCTTATGATCTATGTGAACAGAAAGATAAATTTTCTGATGCGGTCGTAACGTCTAATGCTGACACATGTAATGTTTTTCTTGATCATGATAATCAAACCCATTTTGCTTGCCACAGTTTCATCTATGATGTAACTAACTTCATCTCAAGTAAATGGCAAAACGTTATCAAAACTGAATGCTTTATACATATCTATACTTTTTTTCTTTGTACTTGTTGAGTTTTCATACCATAAAACGAAATAACAAGTCGTTATCTATAATTGGACAGGCGACAAGCTTCATTAGCACCTACGTTGGTATGATGGTTGAAAAATTATGGCTTTTTTCTATGTAGTAAATAACGATCAGGCAATGCCATATTTTTGTTATGTTCCGAAATCAACTTACCTGTACTAACAAATATGAATGATAAACATGCTATGGTTGTAATCACGAAAGATCCACACAATGATAGTTTCCTTCCTATTTTGTCTACAAAATATGTGCAGCTACAATATGCTGGAATTTCGACCAGTGATGTCAATATAAAATCCAAGTAACTGTTCCCTGACAGCGATACGGAATTGAGCGTCAATCCGTAGAATAAGAATGCACAAGTTATCCAACAGAATGCGCAGTTTATGAACCTCAACAGCAAGGGAGTCGATCTAATAATGTCCATAAAATTGTTTCTCGGAGCTTCCTCTTCAAGTTCTGCTACAGTTAACTTTTCAAATGCTGATTCTTTCAACAGTTTCTTATTCATTCTGGCCACATTCCTCAACGTTTGTTTAGCTTCTTCTACGTTTCCTTTGCTCAAATTCCATCGAACTGACTCGGGAATTAGCCAATATAAAAGAAGGATGAATACCGCAGGTGTATAGAGCATATATATGGTAGGCCTGAAATATTAAATCAGTTAATAAATGAAAAATCACAATACAGTATAAATTCATTTTTCTCCGTGATCTTGAAGGTGAAAACATTTATCGTTATTAAAATTAATCGTTATCGTCAAGTAAATATTGGACTGTTTTTAAATAAACCGAAATTTGTAAATTAAATTAGCATTTATAATGAATACTGTGTTAAACATCACTCTTGATTGCAATTTTGAACTTCCACTATTTGCCATTCGCATCGAAGCAATAGTAGCAATTATTGTTGCTCCAATAAAGTGTTAGGGAAAACAAGGAAACATTCTTATTCATATTATGTTGACTAACTGTAAGAAAACCATCTAATATCCAATTATAAAATTTGAAAATGAACTACTGTGAACTAATTAACACCAGTGGTCACGTTACTGGATATGTTACAAAAATACATGCTCAGGTCGAAAAAGAAGAAGAAGAATATTATATATGTATATAATATTATGTATGTTTATAAGCAAGTATGGTACACATACTACTTTTGAGAGTTTGAATGTCATCACAGTCACAATCATTTTGTTCAGCCCATTCTAGACCTTTAACCCTTATCAAAAATTTCAGCTGCTTCAGTATTACTGATTCGAATGGTGGGCCCTGTATGATCTAGTATTTTATCAGATACCTTGTCAAATAGCGATTCGTTTGGCAACAGTAGTACCTATATATGTAAGTAGTATGTTTTAGGTGCACTTCGCTACCACAACTGCTTACTGTTTACCTATTGAGCTTTATTTCGTCACTATGAATTTCGTGTTTTAATATGTACAAAAAAAGGACTTCCCCGCCAAACAATCTCCTCTACAAACACCTACCAAGTATAGTACCTACATAAAAAAAAAAAGTTCACGTTTTAGAATAGGGAAACTTTTTTTGTTCATGTTTTGGAATACCTATGTATAATATCAAAATTAATGTTTACGTTTGTGAATGTTCACATTACCGAGACTCTACTGTAAATACATTATGTTATTGGTATCATGAAAACGTAACTAAGAAAGTATAATAATGATTCTTGACTCAGGTATGAGATATATGTATATTCTTCGGAAATAGGTCACATTAACATTAACAATTAATTGACTCAATGATTGTAAATCGGCTCTACTATCTGTCGACTCAGCATTATGTTTCATGTGAATCATCTCAAGGATAGATCTTTTATAATAATTGGTTTATTTCGCTGAAACATTTTTATGATTAAACTGATGGCTATAATCGAAACAATGCTTAGCAAGGACGGTAGAATTTTATATAAGTTTTTGTTTTTATTACTTTACTTATGGCCATACATTCTTGTTTGTAAATATTGAATAGCTTTTCCTATATAAGTCCCATCGCAATCTGAAAAGTTTAATTTATACACCGTGAGGGTTTGTTTACCTTTAGGTATTTTAGATTTGAAAAATATTTACTATTACTGTTAGTAGGTTTATGTCATACTTGTTTGAACTATTTTCTCTGAGGTCACCGGAATATATGGTAAGGTTATATTATCTTTGCTACCGTTTTTATTATTAATATAGCATGTACCATTTATAGATTTTGTATATTCTTTCTTCAAATTATTACACTCAAATTTCAACTAATCTAAAGTACATTCCGGTTTTGATAATGGCTGAATCGTAGCTGAAAAGTGCTTCGGACTATTTGAAATTTAAGTGAAAAAAGGTTGATAGATTAAATTAAATTATACAATAGTATATTCCATAATAGTACCTCATACAGAATTACTTCAATATAAACAGTCAAAGGGAGAATGATCAAAATTATGATTCAGGACAAAATAGATTTAGGTACTTTTAGAAATCAAGATCATCTTACTTACTTCCAAGCCTGGGTTATCCATGCTGCAGTTGCTGAATATACTTCACCAAGGGCGTAGCAGGAACTTACTATACAACCAGTTAAAACTCTATTCTTCGGGGCAACTAACTCCACACCTGTAATACAACTGCGATCAGACCTATATTCAAGAATGGTGAGGCGATAAGAAGAAGTATAGCAAAAGAGCTAGAAAATGCGTTCTCATACAACCAAAACACATTCAGTCTAGCGTGAAAGATATGCATGTCAAATAAGACAAATCGGGGGAAAAAATCTGAAATTTTAGAAAATTGGTATGGATGTTTATCGGTACCTGCAGTACAACGTACTTTAAGCCCCGGAGGATGTGGGTGAGCGGGAATTTCAAAAATACTTTTATTGGCATCTTATAAGTGAATTTACAGATAACGTGTATTTTAATGAAATTATGAACGGACACATTATACATCAAACTAAGTAAACTCAAATTATTTTTGTTGGGTGTTCGGTTACATCTTCATCGAGTTCCTGGTCTTCGGGTTGAAAGTTATTCGTGCAGCTTTCCCCACAGACGGAAGTGCATGTTATCTCAGCAAAAAAACTCAGTATGCAAGTTTCTGGACATAGCTCCAGATTATTATCTTAAGCAAGTGGAGTACCTGCTCTGGATCAAGACAGTTTGATGAGCATTTTACATCCTCAAGGTAGCAACAGTAGCTACACCACAAATTGATATGTGTTCATTAAACCAGGAAGAGAGGGAATGTGAAGACTAAAACATATTCTCCTCAGAGGTAGAGAAGCTGGGATTCGCCAAAGGCATTCTCTTCATACATGGGTTCAGTGGGTGCGACACCACCTCATCTACCTGTAGAGAAATTAAAGCAACGAGAAAGTTGGAAGACAGCCATTGGACTTGTTTTTATAACCACTCATCCACACCTGGGGCCTATTCATAAAACAGACTGGAATAACCACAAGTACTCCGCTTTCTTAAGATCTACCAACAAGCTGAATGCATACAGTCTTCGCTAGTGCACGTATGCTTCGACAATCAGCTGACACCTAAGGCTTGGGGATGATATGAGGCGTGGATGGAACCCTCGAACCTTTCAGCTCCTGACTCAACCATCTTTTGCAAATGTATAGCTGGTTGTGGGTACGATGCGGATGTCGTAAGGCTGCGATAACATGCACTTCAGCCTGTGACAATTGTGAAGGAAGCCGCACGAATAACCCTCAACCAGAAGACGAGGATCTCGGGGAAGATGTTTGAGTTTCCACAAAAACGATTTGATGTGTACATACAAATATGGTGTCGGTAATTGTGATAGTTCCATTCAAATACACAACATTTTGATAAAATTCACTTATGAAATGCCAATAAAAGATTTTTTAAATGATTTGCTTACCCAATAACTTTGGAAGTGTCACTCCTTCGAGAAAATGAATAATGTTTCAATAGGAAATGTTGTCTACATCAATTTTGTGTATGGATAAAAGGAAAAAGCGTTGCACGAACCCGTTACAGGAATGCATCTTATAATTTTTGGTAATGCATCTCATTCCTGTAACTTTCAAGAGAGTAGAAACTACTTTTTCTCCGCAGTTCCGTACCTGCAGGAATGGATTTTTATATATAGTGGACAATTCACTTCAATTTGAAGCAATTTACTTATTTGTGTTTGTAATTCAATTCTTTATTTATGTTATCATTTCGAATACCCTTGGGTGCTGTCTATACTGCTAATAATGTAAATAATAATAGAATCGCAACTGTGAATGATTTCATGAATAGATTACAAATTAAACCACATGAATCCTTTCAAATACATCGGCATTAACTGCTTTCTTCGCCGCTTCAGGAATTGATTAAATTACCTAAACAATAACCTCGAAAATTTGGCACTGACAGTGTATTGAAGGTCGATCGTCAACTTTATAAGAAGTGTGATAGTACTCGTAGAATGTGGTTAGTGGAGTTGTTAAAGGTTTGATTACAAATGTAAACTTGAAGATGTTATCGTAATTTTAAAAGAATAAGGTCGATTCTAGCTGTCAATCAACGATTGTCACTGTCGCTATCGAATCTCTCGAAATAAAATCATCATCATTTTATACGTTGACTTCAGTGGATGTGCTAAGACGACAGTTCAGGCTCAAAATCGACCTCTTTTACATATAAATCCCCATATGAAAATCTAAGGTTCATTTTAACTAAAATTGAACATTCCAAGGTCATCCACAGACCACGATCACACAATTGAATAAGATAATTGATAATTAATTTAATTAAGCGATCATTACCATTGAGAGGACTGTATATATATATGATATGAGAAATATTGAATATACGTCGTTTAAGCCTTTACACCATGGTGCCCAATCAATATGGAAATTCCATTACATGCGACCAACTTAACGGCGCTAATGTCTCTACAGCACACACGCACGCACAATTTTTTTTTATAGACCGATTACAATACTTACCGGACACAATATACTACATACAAGGTGTTTCAGTTCTTCATTCATAATTTCGGCAAACGATAGAACTTCTGGAAATAATAGGGGTCTTTCGTATAAAATTTTTCTCTAAATCACTTCGTTTCCGAGATACAGGGGGTGTTGAAGTTTTGAAAAATTATTACATTTTCTCCATTATCTTCTAAACAAATGAAGATTTTCAGTTCAAACTTAGTAAACTTCAGTTTTACTGGATGAGAAATTTTTTAGGTGACAAAATGTTCTTGAGACAAATACATTAGCGTAGTTATGGGGTTTTGTATCCATTTAACCCCTTAAACTTCTACGTCAATGGTCGAAAGCTATTATTGTATACAAATTTAAAAACTTTAATTCATTTTCTATAAAAAAGTATTTTTGATAAATTTCACTTAGAGACTTCCTGTTCGAGCTATTTTGATTTTTCCAATCAGGGTTATCTTATGGAATTTGTTTTAAAAGGCTATTTAAAACGTAAGAAAATATTTAAATACGATGAAAAATAATTCATAATAAATGCTCAAAATGATCCATCTACTTCAATGCAACGCCGAAATAGATTTTTCAACTACCTTCTTGTTCGAATTAATATTTTATTATTAATTTCACCACAAGCTCTTCGAATACGATTAAGTATAATGAGCTGGCGTGGCATAATTTTATCTTTTAAATAATCCCAAGCAAAATAAAAACGTATGGGCCAAAAATATTGTTTTGTAAATGCCAAGCCATACATTGACATTGAATTCTTCTTGAAAATTCCTAGATCTTGTACCGTGATGGGTTTTCATTTGCTCATAAGAAACTGAACAACAACGAAAACTTTCTCCAGCAAATATTGTGGACAGATGAAGCACATTTTACACGGACCTGGATCCTTAATTTTCACAATTTACGTTTATGGACAAATGAAAACACTCAGGGTACAAGATCCAGGAATTTCCAAGAAAAATTCAGTGTCAATGTCTGGCTTGGCATTTACAAAAACAATGTTTTTGTAACAAACGTTTTAGCACACAGACTAACAGCCGCTGCAGTTTTAGAATTTTTGGAAACTAATCACGAAGACACCACACAATGAGGAAACAAATGCATGGATACAATTGGATGGCTGTCCTGTCCAGTTTTGCAGACAAGTACGAGAATGGCTAAATAGAAAGTACAGTGAAAGATGGATGGTGGTCCAGTTGAATGGCCCTCTCGATCACCTGACCTTAATCCTCTGGTCTTTTTTGCTTGGGGTTATTTGAAAGATAAAATTATGCCACGCCGGTTCATAATAGAGAAGATCGACTCAATCGTATTCGAAGAGCTTGTGGTGAAATTAATAATAAAATGTTAATTCGAACAAGAAGGTCATTGAGAAATCTATGTCGGCGTCGCGTTGAATTAAACGGATCATTTTGAGCATTTATTATGAGTTATTTTTCATCGTTACCAATAAATAGGTATTTAAATATTTTCTTACTTTTTAAATAGTCTTTCAAAAGAAATTCCATAAGATAACCCTGATTAGAAAAATCAAAATAGTTCGAACAGGAAGTCTCTAAGTGAAATTTTTTCAAGAATACTTTTGTATAGAAAATGAATCAAAGTTTCTAAATTTGTATATAATAATAATTGCCGACCATTGGCGTAGAAGTTTAAGGGGTTTAAATGGGTACAAATCCCCGTAACTACGCTACTGTATTTGTCTCAAAAAGATTTTTTTGACCAAAAAATTGTCTCATCCAGTAAAACTAGAGTGTACCAAGTTTGAACTGAACATTTTCATTTGTTCAGAAGATAATGAAGAAAATGGTATAATTTTTCAAAACTTCAACACGCTGTATCCCGGAAACGAAGTGATTTAGAGAAAAATTTTATATCATAGACCCCTATTATTTTCAGAAGTTCTATCGTTTGCCGGAGTTATGAACTGAAACACCCTGTATTGTGAGGGACATAAAAATACGGTACACCATTTAATTATCAAACAACAAAGTAAATAACAATGATTTGGACCCGATAATTCTTCTTGAGACGTTCGAAAACCGGTCCTCGTTCCTCATGACATTTAGTGGTTTGTTCCTTGGAATTCGTTGTTTGTTATTTAAATGATTTTTTTGAAATTTAGTTTTTCACATCCTTATAATTGTCGATTATTGTCATTTGTTTTCATATAGTTTCGAATTAGTTTAGGGCCGCTATTTGTCATTCTAGCGTATAGTTTATAACACGGGTCTTCAAACTTTCCAGCCTTAGGGCCATACTGTTTACTCCAGCAAGTTCCAAGGGTCAAAACCGTTTTAATTTTCCTGCCATTATCTATAATTTTCAGACTAGTCGCCGAGTACGCGTCTTGAGCGAGCATACGCTTGCTAAATTCGCTAATTTAATTAGTATTGTGTACTAACTGTACTTTATTGTTACGACAGCGGAACTTGACGACATCTGGTATTCACAAGCGGAAATAGGTAATGTTAGTACCATTTATCGCTAACAGATAGCGCAAGTAGAACTTTCGAAAGGGCAGTAACAATTGAGCATTTGCGAATTTTTCTGAATCGAAAGCATTGCTCTCTTACCGAATTACAAAATAGCGAATGGCTGTGACTGAGTTTCCCTTCGGTTTTGTAATCGAAGCTTTGAGTGCTTTGAAGATAAATTTTGATACTCGTTTCTCAGACATTGATGTCATGAATGAGATTAAAATTTTTTTAAATCCTCTTGATAGACATTGAAACCGTAGCCCCGGAATTTCAAATGAAAATTATTGATTTACAGTGCAGTGATATTATTAAGAACAAGTATCAAAACTCATCTTTGTTGGAATTTTATAAGAGTATGGTACAATTTCATAATTTGCATAAATTTGCTCGTGGGCTGTTTTCTATTTTTGGTACTACTTAATTATGTGAGGAAACATTCTCCAAAATGAAGTACACAAAGAATGTTTACAGATCTAAGTTAACCGATGAGCAACTTAAATCTCTTTTAATAATTGGTACAAGTAAAATTGGTCCACAACTATTGTCAGTGGAAAATCACAATTCCCAAAAATCTCATTAGTATTTTATATGTTATAATGTTTATATGTTACATGTTTATGTGTTTATATGTTATAATGTCTCTAATGTTAGTGGGATTCATTTCAATTATTTGTTACCTATTATGCTTAAGTTAAATTTTCTGCGTATTATACTTGTCAATAAGCTTTACCTAGCAAGTAAATAAAACCGAGTTATTATCATTCTGTGGCTTTTTATCCAACTTATCACTACAGCAATAACAACAATAAGCCATTAGCTGTCGCGGACTGGATTGATAACACTGGCGGGTCGTAGTTTGGAGATCCCTGGTTTATAATATCCAATCTTATTCCAATTTCTTTCAGGAAAACATATACTATACAGAGTGTTGTATTTGAAATATTGTTATTTTGTTCTAATAATTAGAAACGCGAATTTTCTAATTTCGCCATTGTAATCATCAGGAAAAATACTACTGATTTGACCGATGTCGTAGCTGCAAAAATAAAGAAATTACCAATGATGCGGATTTATTCTGGATCTTTCTGTATAAAATTCCACCTACAATGAATTCAATAGAAATCTCGGAAAATAGTAAACAATTACATTAAAATAAATTATTATGACGTTCCCACAAGGTCATGTAGTATTCATTAATTGTTCAAGCAATCGAGGAACCAATTTAATAATGCGATACATTATTTTATCAATATTCAACATACTGTACCAGCGCCGACTATACTTCATGTATATTTTCAATTGGAAAAATAGAGAAATATGTCCATCTTTGGAAATGAGGAATTGAAATGTGATGTAACTATTGTTACCATGGACGTATATGTGCCTATATGTCCATGGTTGTTACGATTGAGAATTATTATTGATCACCCTAAAACGAGTTGGACTCTTTTAAAATCTCTAAGTAACATTTAGGCACAATTCTAGTATTCTCTTTATTTATGATAACGCAGGCTGGCTAGTTTATCTCAAGCACTTTATGATACTAATATCGGAAAATGTCACTATTCAATGTAATTCATTCATGTTTTGCAACATGAATGAAGAAATATTAACTCACGAATAATAATTGTAGATAGTGCTATAATTCGGATGTGATTCAGTTTCATGGTTAATTCATAAAAAGCAAACGCAAATATTGACGAAATATCTTTAGACTGCTATCTATCAAGTAGTATAAGATTATAATATGATGTTGCTATATTAAATAACAAGAGGAGCTAAAGAAGTTACCACAAACAGTTAATGATTAAAGTGCTATTTTTAGACTTATCAGAAAGCAGTTTGAAAGAGATTATTAGAGGAATAGCTCATCTCATTAACCTAACAGGAAACAAAAAGTTGGTATATCAATATTGCTTAATCCTATCCCATTTAATCTTATTTTCATTACTTCCATATCTGTCACGCATTTTAATAAAATAGAAAGCTTAACTTATCTAGCTACCCATAATAAATCCACAGGCGTAAGTTCCAGCGCCGAAGAAGGCATCTATGAATTCTAAAACAAGAAACCATATATATGTAGACGAAAGAGATTTCAATAATCCAAATACGCCACATACCGCCATTCCCACGAGTAGTACAAACTTTCTTCCAAACCTGAAAAATAAATTGTTTGTTAAGTAATTTTAACATATTTCTTTAAAACACCCATAGAACATATCGTACCTTCTATATAGTAAAGTATACATATTTATTATAACTTTATAATCGTAGCAAAGAATAGGCTAACTACAATAAGAAGCATCAAAACTTGATAAACAAAATTTAAGAAAGATAAAGGATATCGTTCATCGTCGACACTCCGCTACTTTCAGGTATCATATTAGAGAAGAGCCATTTTTTTTATACTTTGACTGTACGAGAGGGAAACCTAAAAGGTTCGAAGAACATCGTATGAGCCAGTGTTGGAATGTTGGGAGAGCGGATAGGCATTGGAATTTTTCTTGAAGGTTTGTAGGTTATAGGCGTAAGGAAAGACCTCACTGGGCAAATAACTCCACAACTTCACCGTTCGATAGAAAAATGAAGTTTGGCAGGTCTCGAGCTTGACAGTGAAGGGTTGACTAGTTTGAGCTCGTCTAGTTCGCCTATCTGGGATCTCTCGTGGTGAAACAACATATGAGATTTCTGATGAACACCGACCATGGAAATATCTATACTAAAGGGAGAGACCTCCCAAGTTTTTATTATGTTCTATGGAGGTCAATGAACTCGTAAGTGTGACATCATCAATCAGACGAATAGCTCTCTTGTGGTTAGAATCCCAGAGGCTGTTTAGGACCGAACTCTAAACATGTGCACAGTACTCCAGGACAGGTGGAATCTGTGCTTTATAAATTATGAGGAGCTACTGAGATGTAAAGTAGCTCTTGGCACGGAATAGAAAACAGTTTTTGTGAAGCGGTTTTCGCAATGGAAGTCACATGATCATACCATGAGAGGGTGCTGTTGATGGTGGTAGACTTCATAGGAAAAGTAGTACCTGATATCATCATATTAGGAATTGTGGGATCCGCCTTCATGGAGAAGACGCAAGCTTGAGTTTTTATTGCATTAAACTCTAGACGAAAATAATAAACATATATGTTAGTGCGACTTATTTCCCGAGAATTTACATATAATTAAACTCTACTGAATTATCAGATCCCCATTTTAAAATCATTGTCAGATCTCCATTAATCGAGTCAACCTGTCTCTGTCTTGCCCTTCTGACCTCATTGGATGGTATAGGGTTTCTTGATGACAGAGCGGTATGAAGTGTAAAATCATCTTGAAAACTGTTTAGCAGATCGTTTATATGGAGCCCAAACGAAGTTGGCACCAAGACATTCCTGTGGAACACCAACATTGATAGCCATAGCATCGGAGGATACTTCGTCAACCACTACATGGAGTTTTTCATTTGAATGAAAACTCTATAGTAAGCGATAAGTTGTTGAGTAAGTTGAGGCGGCAAACTATATGACAGAAGTGTCTCAAGAAGGATTTGGTTTCCAGACTCGGTCAAATGGGTAGGCTAGTTATCTATGGTTTCCTGCACCTGCAATTCGCTGATTTAATTGATTCCAACATCCAGCGCTTCAGAGCCATTGAATCGAGTAGCGAAAGAACAAAGCAGCCGCTCGAAGTGTCGCTTCTTATAGTTTCAATCAATCAAAACGGAGCGGATAAGTCCGGAGCACTTTGACTGCTTGATTGGGTCCATTATGCGCCCCTTGATACAAGAATCAGCCCAGCAGGCCTAAGGCAGTGCCGAAGGCTATGATTTTGCATGGACTGATATCTCTATGGCTTCATGCGGCATATGTGTGCTGCCGAGGTGTTGTAGTCTGAGAGAAGTCAGTGCTGAATATTCTGCTAGGATGTGAGAGGCCGTTTCATCCGCCTCTCCACATCTACTACAAGCCGGGTCTTCAACAATGCCCATTGTATGTAGATGTTTATTTAGATGAAAGTGTCCTGTCACCAGTCTTAGGCCTCTCCTGCTCATAGAGAGTAGGGTTTTAGAGAGTTTAGGCGAGAACTCCCTGATCTGGAGCTCCGCCTGCCTCATGCCTCTAATAGTTTACTTTTATGATTTAGTATTATATCCCACATCAAAATATCTGTGAGTTAGAATGCATGAGGTTGAGTTTGTGTTGGACTGGTGCTCTTGGATTATTTTAAGAATTCTTATGTAAAAAGTGATTCTTATGTTGACGCTTTTTTTAACTGGGTATAGAATCGAAATAAACAAACAATTTTCTTAAAATCTTTTCAAATAACACAAAAAGAAGCGTAGCTTATACAAAACATTAAAAAATCCGAAGCCAGACTTGTGCATGAAAACATCAGCTGATCAGTCTTTTTACGTTTATTTTTTGATCAATCTCGCAGTGCAAAAGAAATGAAACTTCCCAAGAATATTTTCTTTTATCTCCCATTCGGTTTTCATTCAAATAACGAGTGAATTCAATACGGTTAGTAATGCGTTTTTATTTGATGCTATAAAAGTAACTAAGCTCTTTATTTCATAGTATGTTGAAACAAAATTTATCCATATTAATTTCATTAATACATAAGTGTAATTAATATTAAAGATAATCTTCCTTGTATAGCGGCAAAAATGTATTCTACTTGAACACAAAATAAATCTTTTCCAAATTCAATTATCACATTTCATATCAATCCTATTACGGTAAATATACTAGAGGATTTGAATAATTCAGAAATCCAATAGCAAAATTGAGGAAATCAGATATATTGCACAGAATAAATATTGAAAATTACCTATCTGAAACAATTCCTGCCACAAAAAGTCCAAAAAATTGTCCAATGTTGTTGATTGTGCCCACTAAAGAGAGTTTCCATAAATTGTCTTCGCATAGCAGATTAAACTGAAAATAACAAAACAAATATAGTCGTTTAATTGTGTAATTTATGAAATAGAAACATTCGCACTAAATGCTCTTACTCAATATGTAGAAATTATGTTGCCTCACTACATAACTAGACAACTCTGTCCATTTGCCACTTGCATTTTTTTTAAAAAAAGGCCATACAAGCAACAATACCCAATGTAGAAGGCGGTATTTAATAAGGGAAAAGTCAATTACAACTATCTATCGTTAATAATGATACTTGACCCTGGTATGAATTATATATAAATTCTCGGTAAATAGGTCACACTAACACATATGTTATTATTTTCGTCTTTACATACGTTTCAGCCAGGGGCGGATCCAGACTCGATTTTCAGTAAGGGCAATCAGTGTTGTAACTAAGATAAACATAGGTTTAGCAAGATGCCCATTGCGAGCGTACCGAGTCCAAAGTAGCGCGCCGAAGGCGAAATTTTTTCAAAATTTCAAGGTCACGTGTAAAACAAGTACCTCAAAATAAACCTTAACTCTCTTTACTCTCTAATATTAAACAACACTTTTAAATGAAGTTATATTGAAAAATAAAATTGCAGTGACTGCTACATAAGAAAAAACGAAGATTTTTTTATATAAAACAATACTAAGTAATTCAAATAGCACAAAGCAAATACATGATGACCAGCATGTACTATTTATGTTATATTGTATAAATGCATATATTTATATTAATTATTTTGTGAATAATTTTAAAAATTCTCAGTCCTGGCAATTGCCCTCATTGCCCCTCGCTGGATCCGGCACTGGTTTCAGCCTCACGACCTTCATCAGAAGACGTATGTATCAATGTCTAAAAGGGGATTTCTTGAAACTAATTTTATCAATCACAACGCGTCCTTATCACATCAATTTCAATTAAAATGCCCACGTCGCCGAAACGAACAGAAATACGAGTAATCGAAATTGTAACACATTAATGTTTTGAGTATATACATTTGAATCAAGAATTCACTGCTTAGCAATTTTCTTATAATATTTGAACTCATTTCAAGCAATTTTTGAATAATAAAACCAAAAAATATAACGCTCAATTACCCACTTTCGAACCAGATGTTGAAGATTTATGAGGTAATAGAAAAAAGTTGTGAGGCCTTGCTATTTCAGAATTATACCTAAAATATACTTTTAACATAATAAAGACGCATGTAGAAATTTGCAAGGGTGTTAATTAATTAAATTAGTATAAATCCGACTTAATGATTGAACGTCTGCTCTATGAAAATTGCTAAGCAGTGGATTCTTGATAAATATGTATATACTCAAAACATTAATATATTACAATTTCGATTACTCGTGTTTCTGATCGTTTTGTCGACGTGGGCATTTTTTTATTGAAATTGGTGTGATAAGGGCTTTGTGCTCGAACAATTAGTTTTAAGAAATTCCGTTCTAGACATTGACACGTCTTCTGATGATGGTCGTGAGACCGAAACGTACGTAAAGACGAAAATAATAAACATGTGTTAGTGTGACCTATTTTCTGAGAATTTATATCTACTATCTACTATTCAATTGTTTGTTGCAAATAAATAAGATAACGTGATGATTAAGAGAAATTGTTTATAATACTTAGCTACATTCCAAAGCAACTGTGACAAAAGATAAGAATAGTAATGATTGATTTTGAAGCTGGTAACATTTCTCAAATAGGAACAGGGCTGACGACGACGTGCAGGTTACTTTTAGGAACTCGGCGACAAACTTATATCAGGTACTTTCAGTATAGAAATGTATAACAAAATCTTAAATAGAATTGAACAACAAACTGCTTTCCCCACAGACTATTTCAACTATTTAAGTTAATTAACACCTCCTTTTATACTGGCATTAATGAAAATGTTTCCAAATGAGTATCACTTAGTGTACTTCTCAGTCTGGTTTTAGCAAATTTTAGGATAGAAAACACCTTTCACAAGCTTCTTGTGTCATGGGTAATGTCAGTACACATTAAGCTAGTGTGTATAAGTTATATTTCATAAACAATCTGTAACAGTAAATAATTAGAAACCCGCGCTTTAGTTGATGTGAACTAGTTTTCAAACGTCTTCTGATGATGGTCGTGAGACCGAAACGTAAAGGCGAAAATATAATAGACCTATTTCCCAAGAATTTACATGTCGTTCATACCTGGGTCAAGATTATTAAATGTAAATCGGATGTTTTAAACACTAAACTCGTTTCGTTATATCCAGAAAGTGTGACCAGATCAAAGATAAAAACATACTATTGGAAACTAATTGTCTGTAATTATTCGTAATTTACATATCTCTTGTAATTTTCGAATTACCGAGTCCCTCAAAATCCAATCTGTAGGAAATTTCAAGAGCTACAAGTCATGAGATGAGGTCAAACTTTGTGAGAAGCTTATTTTTCAAGATATTCAAGCTCAAATACAAAAATAGCTCAAAATAGCGGTTATCCCACCAACTTGTTATATTCATTTCTCAGTTGATTTTCATCGTAAAGCGTTAGACAAACAACCCAAAGCTGAATGTTTGGTCTGAATTGTTTTATATATGCTACTGTTTCAAAATAGTTTTGAAAAAACATTTTTTTGAACATTTTCAAAATTATGCATTCCATATATGCAAAACTTCTTGAGCATATTGATAATTGCAAATTGATTTTGATCAACTTGTATACGGATTAAAATGCCATCAACTTTATTTTAGTTTTTTGTTTAAAAGTATGCGTGACTGATTTTATTTTTGTCATAGCTCCGTTAATTTTCATACTAGCGACACAAACAAAAAACCATTCTGAAGGTTTTTCCATGTAGTTTGAGAAACATTCTGAATGTTCCATGAATAGATTCCCGTTCGTGGTAATTCAACTTTAAATGCTTGTATTTCGGTTTTCGGTGAACGGCGACATCTTCATCGAACTGTAATTCGGTCAATATTACATCTATATACATAAGTGAAAGACGAAATTCTCTTTCTGTTCATTGTCCACAATTTTTGCTTAGCTTTACGATAAAATGTAAAGTTGCCGAATTATTTGTGAAGAATAAGTTGCTTTTTTCACTACGATAAAATGTGAAGTTGCCGGATTATTTGTGAAAAATTCTTTGCTTTTTTCATCGAAAAACTGCAACCGTAAATAACTCAGGTGAAGAAAGTGTAAAAGACTTTTTTTTCTGAAAATTCCTTACTCTATACTTTCCTAGAGTCATTTAGAATTTCAAATCCCCCCTCCCCCCACCCAGAAGGGATGCCATTAATCCCCAAATGGGACTCCGTTACCAAGTCATAAATTAATTTTTCTCCATCCCCTGAATCTTCTTAAAGTTTCATAAGAATTGGAGGCGGTTCAAATAATTCGGAGGTGAAAACCGTTATCGAATGGACTATAGTGCCGTTAGTAACTTGTAAGTTTCCCATTTGCTTTAGAGTTTTCTTGCCAGTTATAGCTGTGAAGTAAGCCTTTATATCCAGAGAAATTTAGCGCTGTTATCTTTAGTAAAATGTTGTGTTCGCTCAGAAAATTGTAAGACAAACAATTTTTCACGTCATTAAAATTATATTTCCATACGGTTGTTATGTAAAAAACAAATAAATAAATCTACCACGTTTTATTACCAAGGCAGTTAAAATCATATCTCAACTAGTGTTGCCGCTTGGAGGACAGATAAATAGAGTGTGTGGCAAAGTTATTTTGCGCAAATCATTTGATTTGGTTAGTGATTTTTATATAATTGTTTCACATTCTATAAGATACGCTTCATATTTGGGCAAAGAAAATGAAATAAATTATTTATTTCATTATCTTTACTCAACTATACAATAGTCAAATTAATAAAGCTTTTAAGAAAACGTTATTACAAAAAAAACTTTTCATCTCTGTGAATCGAACACGAGCGTATTGAGTGGGGGCCGAATATCCTAGCCCCTAGATCATACGTTTGGTTCATCACCGTTAGTGTTTTTGCTGTTGTTGAACGATTTTGTTGAAATTTGGGTGAAAGTAGCTTTAAATTAACTGTAAAAGTTTTGAATCTATTCAATGTTTACTTTGAAAGAAAAGGTTGTGTTTATCACACGATTATACGGATTTTATGATTCATTCTTCATATGATAAAAACTTGGTCACTCTATTATTTTTGATAAGAATATATTTCAGCCAAATTGAAAACAAATAAATTAAAATTTTCACTATGATGTTGGATACTGATTTCAAAGTGCAAGTAGACAAAAGTGCAGATCTAACTTCTAGTTAACTCTGAATTAATTGATATGAAACTCACTTCTCTCCCAATATAATGTTCATTTGTAGTAAATAAATGATCTTTACATCGCACAACATCTTTATGGTTAAAATCGTTAGCTAAACACGTGTGGTTAGTAATATTCGTGAATGCGTACATATCACATTTTGATGGTTTGTTAAGATTGGTGTAAGGCACAGCATTCTTGATCCATTCGGGTTCATAACTACTTCCGTTAACATCACAGCCTGGGATTTCACATCTGAAAAAAAATTAAACAGTTGAACATCATTGTTATCATTGTACCGTACATTTCAAAGGTAATGGGACGTTACGTTACATAGAAAAAAGTTTTAAAATAAATAACCCACAGATTTTCCTATAGAATGACCCGTAAAATATGAAATTCATTTCATTTCACGTCAAACTCCTAGATAATCAATGGTCTCAAAATCTAACAGCACCGTTTCAAACATTTCAATCTTTGGTTCCTCTTTAGTTAATCAATTTGTTGATCGTTAGTTGAAAATATGATAGCTTTTTCGATTAGCAAAATTTTTAAATGACAATTTAACTTTAACGAAAAACTTCTTCAATGAAATTTTTTTCGAATCTCGGTAATTAACACTGATATCTCATAGAGACATTTTTTGAAAATTTGGTCATGTATTAAAATTGATGATTACTCTTATTTTCAAAAATCTGGCATTAAGGTTGTACCAGAAGTGAACATCAACTTCTTATTTCAGATAAAACACCCTATATATTATTATAATTTCGAATGATGAGAAGTAATCTTACCTAGCTCCAACTTTTTTCGAAATATTAGCATATTTATGTTAAACATGACACGCACAGACCGCAACATAATTCAATGTTACATCTAAACGGTCTAATATTCTATAACGCTCTTTTGGCCATTCGTAGAGATAGATCAAAGCGTAACACATTTGAAACATTTTTTGATGATAGGCAGAGAGTTAGTTTAACAATAGTTGAAACTCGCTTAAAATAATGCTAAAAAAACGGGCAGTCACCGATCACTGCTGACAGTGAAAGCAGACATTATATAAAGTAACCAATTTATTTTATGTTATCTTTGAATCATCCGAAATTTTAATTTTATTATTTTTAAACGGACATTAATATATTTAGTTTTTCTTTAGTTTTCACAACTGTCAGCATTTCAATCAACAATTATATACATTTTTATATTTAATAATAAAAAACGTATAATGGGCGGTACAATCCCTGTAAAGAGTATGAATGTAACCCGATAGCCATTATATATATACACATTATTTTATTTTCAAAACATATTATTTATTGATATTTACATCCATGTAAATGAAAGTAATGTTAAACAGCATTTTCTTCATTTGCGTCGTCATTATCGGTGACTTCGACGATACTTAAATTATGAGATTAGATTCAAGCATATGAAACATACTGTCGGATCAGGTGTGCTCATATATAAAAACAGGCTACTATTACCGATCACACATAATTTAATTATTACTTTTTACTCTGTAATAATTAAGTATGAGTTGTATTGCAAAAAAGGTCAGTTTTTTCAGTCAGCATAAAAATATTATTTTCGTCTGCATGAGGACGGAGAATTGAGTAAATGAATAATGTCGAGTATATGGGTGCTGTTGTAGCTGTATACAGTGTATAGTATAGGCAGTGTATACGTATACCTGTCCTGTATACCGTAATCGAGAGCACTGGCTCACACAGGCAGGCGCACCAACACCGACTCAGATATGCACACGTGTGTAAGCGTATAGAGATAGTGCCTGACGCCCCACCCAAGTCCCGCACGGCCGCAGTTGCGCACGCAGCAATATACATAATACCTAATATATATAGCTACAGCGTGACGGGACGTGACGGACTAATGGTTTTACCCCTCATCTGAAATAGCCCAACGCGCCTAAAGAAGTTTTCACTTCAAAAGTCCATTTTTCTAAATAGAAACCCCCATTTTTCTTATTGTAGTTTTATTCAGAACTGATAAATAGTTCAACTCTCTATTAGGTTGCCTGTATCAGAATCCTGACAACTTTAAGTTGTTGATAAAAACTAGTGTGTATACCCTCAAAATGCCACGTTTCTTTAACTTCGGAGAATCGCGTAGGCCAAGCTGTTTACCAACGAAGATTATTCGAATTTGTTTATTATTTATGGGGAATGTAACAAAGTCGTGTTACATTTGTAGCAGGTTTTCCGGAAACGTAAGCCTTCAACAAAGACTGTTAGACAGAATATTTAAAAAATTCTGAATTTGTAAAAGCTATACAGCCAGTCGTCCACAAAGAGAGTATCGAAGTTGCTGTGTTGGGATCTCTCATAGCTTGCCCATCATAATCTGAATGCTGTTTGTTAAGATGTTCAATGAACAGGATATTTAAAAAACATAAACAGTAGGTACTAATTGCTTATTAAGTTTACTACTTTACTTCACTACATTAAAAATAGCAAATAGGGTGCAACTGAGGACTCAGTTCCAGGCTGACAACCCCGTTCAAACATGAAGTCCTTATATGTCCTAAAAAATGAATAAAACTTTCATTTTACTGTCGGTATTGCAATATTGAGCAACCAGTTGTAACATAGCCTCCGGCTTGTGACGTCATGATCGAGCTTTCAGTCCTTGTGTATAAAGATTGTATTGGCACATGCCTATTAAGGCCATAAGATATATCAGTCGAGGTAATGTTCTCTCCTTTGTCAATGCATTAGACCTGATGGACTGAGCCTTGTTCCAAGAGGCGCGTAGTGAACTCAATCAAGTGGCCCAAGTCCACTGAACACGATCGCTGCCGTTTTGATTAATTGCTTGACTAGATCTATAATAATTCTGTCTATTTAAGAATAAATTCTTTCTGACACAATTTACACCGAGGTATAGCCAGAAAGGTAGTTGTTTCAGAATAATTTGCAATTTGCATGTAGAATGTAGCTTAGTGAATTCATTTATTTGTTTTAACAATGAATATACGAATTATTTTTTCAAGGATGTGGATGAGTCCACAGTTATTCACTTGCAATTTCTTGTTTGGCCATATTTTGGCTGCCCTGAAGGCACTGAAGGTATACTAACATTTTGCCAGGAAGTAAGGGACCGGATAGCATTCAGTTTTTTTAATTGAATTATATTGATAAATTGTATACGTTTTCACTGTTTAATATATTCGTTAAATGGAAAGTTAGGAGATTTAATGCCGAAGGTAGAAAACAATCTATAGAAGCGCGAAAATAGAATTATTAGCAGATTGTTCCAATCCATCTATGCATTATACTCAACCGTTTTGGATCAGATAACAACTTCATACAAGAAATTCGCATTTTGAGAATATTGAATAATTGTTCGAAATTCAACTTCCGAGATTGTATTACCTTTTTACTCTCTAAATGAAATTGTAGTTTGCAAAATTGCCACCAATAATATCCATTGAATGTTATGTTTGTGATTGTTACATTTTTTTTCAAGAACATGAAACTACATTCGAAACTTGATCAGAATATTACATAGTGTCACCATGAGATTCTCACCTTTAAAGGTTAGCGCAACATTGCTCTCTGACGGGAATCTATTGCAAATGTAACGATGTATGGATACCGAATTCGTCTTAGTAAGGAAAGAGTAATAGTCTAGGAGCTAGACCGATATTGATTGACTGAACATTAACCCGATGGCACTATGGTTTATCGTTAGAGGACGGTTCAATGACCAATTCATCTCACAGACCGAATTTTCCCCGGCTGCTAGATCTCGAGATACGGCATCCGCATTTTTTTTTTTGACTGGAGGTTAACCCTTTCCAAGTTGCGGTTAGTTGAAAAGCATGCCATTTTATACACTTCCACCATGTGCCATCATTTGTTCATTGGTGTTGGCAATTGTTAACATACCCTATGCCATCAAAAGTTATCGGTCCATTTTCGAGTAATTGGCCATTATTTAGACCAAAAATGTTTCTTTTTTTCATTTTGTGGATAAAACTTGCGGGTTACAAGGTAACATGATGGCACCATGTTAAATAACTTTATTAGAGGTCAAATAAAGATTTAAAATTATTGCCATCACTCCTTGCCTATTTCAACCCCCCAAACCTCCATAAAATCATCCGGCAGAGTGAAAAAAATAAATAAAAAAGAGCCGTTTCTATTTTAAACTCAGCCAGAGTCTCAATAGTTGACTAATTTATCATAAAATTGGTCATATTATCATATGATTCATATTTTTTTGGGGGGTGGTTTTAGAGGGTTTCGGGGGGTTGAAATAGACAAGGAGTGATGGCAATCATTTTAAATCTTCATTTGACCTCCAATAAAGTTATTTAACATGGTGCCATCATGTTGCCTTGTAACCCGCAAGTTTTATCCACAAAATGAAAAAAAGAAACATTTTCGGTCCAAATAATGGCAAATTAGTCGAAAATGGACCGATAACTTTTGATGGCATAGGGTATGTTCACAATTGCCAACACAAATGAGCATTTTCCACCAGGTTTGGGAGGGTTAAATTGCAGTCCATTGTCGGTCCAATTTTAACTGGTCGGCCTGATAAACGGACACCATAAAAAATGATGGCACATGGTGGAAGTGTATAAGAATGGCATGCTTTTCAACTAACCGCAACTTGGAAAGGGTTAACCTCCAGTCAAAAAAAAAAAAAATGCGGATGCCGTATCTCGAGATCTAGCTGCCGGGGAAAATTCGGTCTGTGAGACGAATTGGTCATTGAAACGTCCTCTAACGATAAACCATAGTGCCATCGGGTTAATGTTCAGTCAATCAATTTATGTCTAGCTCCTAGACTATAATCATGCCCGTTATTGAAAAAGTTACGTTTCAAAAAAATTCTATCGTTTCACCCTATGTGATATGAAATTTTATCCATAATGTTAAATTAAACACTACTTGATATCGCTTTCATTTGTAACTTCCGTTACTCGTGTTTCAGACGGTGTTCAAATACAAATAAAATAATCGGAACTTCAACTATAAATATACTTATCGGTAGGTTGCAAAGGATTGTTGTGGTCGGTCATTCACTTAGAGGATTATTGCTATAAGCTTACATGGTGGAGTTTTACATTTTAATAACGACGAATTGCTATTAACAGCAGGACTATAATTCGTGGAATACTTACATTACGTAGCTTTAAATAATGGTGAATAAATTAGGTTTGTTTGATCATTAAGAAGTAGGTTATTGTTTTTTTATTAGCTATATGTGAAATATGTAAACTGTCTATTTCAGGGAAAGAATGATTATTATCGAAAAAATGATCTGCAAATGTGGAACCTGACATTTGAGAGTCTAAAGCATCCTTTATTTTCATTAAGCCTAATTATATATAAATTCTCGGGAATAGGTCACATTAACACTTATGCTTTATATTTTCGTCTTTAAGTACGTTTCGGTCTCACGACCATCATCAGAAGACTTATTATTTCAATAACCTGATTACTTAAAACTATTTGTATTAACACAAAGCGTCCTTATCGCACCAATTTCATTTAAATGCCAACATCGCCGAAACGAACAGAAACACGAAATCGAAATTTTAACAAAACAATGTTATAAGTATAATGTCAAGAATCCACTACTTAGTAGAACTTTCAAAAAATACGAACACGTTTATTTCATCAAGGTCTATGAGCGACTAACAAACGAGACGAGTTCAGTATTTATTTTCGAACCAGATGTCTTGATTTATTAGGTAATAAAAGAAGGTCTGGCCTCTGGAGAATACTCTCAACATTCTACCTAAAATATATACTTTTAACATTATAAGGATGCATGTGGGAATTTGCAAGAATTAATTAATTAAGTTAGTATAAATACGACTTAGTGTTTGAACGTCAGTTCTAAACCTAAACCTAATAGAAAATGAGAGCCCTAATTGTCCTATATACAATTTGCATTTCTCTTCGATTCGGGCTTGAAAATGAGGTTTATTTCACCAGTTTTCATAGATACGAACATTTCATATAAAGAAATTCGAAAGTTCCACAAAAAACAAAACGTACTAACATAATAACTTCTCTTTGATAAATCATATGGTTTTGATTTGTTCATATCTTGAAATATTTTATAAAAACTCCTGGAACAAAAACGTGTCAATTACATAATATACCTAACGTTGGAATCGAGAAGAAAATAGTTTATGTCACATTTACGTTCTAGGAAATAGATGGATAAAGAAGATATAACACAGGTGAATAATCCTATACTAGACATGAAAATTTTGCATCTCAACTTATGAAATTGAATTAATACATTTCGAATAACTCATTAACTCACCAAAAATTCTCTTTTGAAACATTTCGATCTCTAATAAAAAAAAAAGAGTTCACACTGTGGATATATTATAACTATTGATAAGAAATAATCACCCTTATCCACTAAAAATACTATTAAAGTACTGAGGACCTTTCGTCTACCAAGTAGTCATCATCAGAGTAAACTAAATTATTAATCATAATGTGCCTATTTAAATACTATTTGGCAATAATAATGCAATTTTTTATTCGATCGCCATAATACATTGAGCAAACTGTGATACATCACGTACCACATATCACTACGGGAACTATCCAAATATTGCTTTCTTTCTACCTTCTTCTATAATTTTTGATAATTATTTGTCTGACGACCTACATGACAAACATCATTTCACACTGTGAACAAGCACAGAAACTCACGTATTTCCCACTAGTTCTAAATATTTCATTTTGCTCACTCATTCAATTATGGGCAACTGTGACAATGACAAATCTACAAATAAATCATAATGTCAGTGTGTTTCTCTGTGCTACTAATTTTGAATTAATTCAATCTATTAAGTAGATATCTACTTATAACTTGTACAACGTAGGTCGTCGGAAGAGTTAGCGTACAAGTCGTGTGTAAACTGGCTATTTCATACTCTTGTGATATATCCTACTTTCCGCATTAGTTGCATAATATACTATTGCCCATTCATTTCCATGTTCAAGTGGAACCATTTTATTTATTTATTTATTTAATTTATTTGAATAAATTACCCATCAGGAAGAATCCCAGCTACAGGGTAAGGGAATGGCATAAGAGAGAACAACAAGATTAATTAAATACATGATAAATGTTCTGAGCTGTTGTTTGATTGCAAGGTAATTCCTTATTGCATTAATAGTGCACACAAATATGTCAAGGTGATCTTTCATATCATCAACCAGTTGGAACATCATGAAGAGCGATGAGAACAAATTACATGAAGTCTAGCTGGATAAAAAGTAGAAGTGGTACGGATATTTTTTGATGGTACGTGAAAGTCAATTTGCTCCTAAATGACCGGGCAATTGATAACTTTGTGTATTACCTTATAAAAGAAAACTACCAAAAATTACTTTTTGTAAGTCATGAGGTCATTGCAATTGAATCTGTTAGCGTTTTATATGGAAAACCTCTTACGGAATACTGACGATCCAAACGATATGCTAGATATTTTAAGAATCTACTCTGTATATTCTCAACATTCAATTCAGGTGCATACTCGAGTTTACTGCGAAATAACGAATTGAATAAAATAGTTGAAGTATAAATATTAACAAAATCTCGACAGTTTCTTATGACGAATCCCAGCCTTTTATAAGCAGATGATATAATATTGTTAATATGTGGTATAAATGATAGTTTTGGATCAAAGATGACGCCTAAATTTTTAAAGGTAGACAGTCGAAATAGAATGTGATTATGAGCTGAATAGTCGTCAATGATTGTATTTAATTTTCGAGTAAAGAACATTACGTTACATTGTGCTGCATTCAGCGCTAGCTTATTGTTGAGATCTGCGTATTTAAGAATGTTGGAAGAAATAACTTCTACTATGTCGTTCCTGAATACGTTAAAAAGTAGGTGTCCAAGGACATCGCGCTGTGGTACTTCAGAAGAAGCAACACAATTCTCTGATCTAAGTCCATGATAAAGAACATACTGAATTTTTCCGGTCAAAGTTTGTTAAGTAAAATCCCATGGTTCATTTGTAGAGAAGCTGGTTTAAAAAAAAATGCAGACGTAATCCTCATCCAACAACAGTTCTTCATCTTTATTTTTGGAATCGTATTTCTATGAATCTTCCTTTTTCCATTTCTTCTTTATGCTGTTTCTCGTTTTTCGCCGGCCGTGGTCAGATATGACTTGAAATGTGGACATTCCAAGTTCAGTTCCTCCCCATGTATATCTGTATCGTAAAATTTTGATATTTTTCCGAATGTTATTTTAATTTCAGTCTCATTGAAATTACAAATATTTTCAAAAAACCCAAACAGTTCAAATATCTCCTCATATTTTTTACTACTTGTTTGTATGTTGCAAATTAGAGAGCCGATTATTGGTATAAAGGTTTCTACTAAATTTCTGGATGTGGCTGCTTTCAAAAGTTACGTCGGTTTCTCTATGTCCTTCAAGGAAAGTTCCCCTAGCACTGCGTTGTCTTACACGCTTGTGAACACTTTGATATAAAGGATATTTTTTTAGCTTTTGACTCATAAAAACCTAGGCACGGACGGCGGTCATGACGTAATAATAGTCTTGCCACTGTTGCCAGTTTGCATATAGTACTATACGTAATTCGAAATTTTCCGGGAATAACATGTTACCATTACAATTATTCGGAAAATGATTTTATTGAGGCCGAGGGAAGAACTAGAAGAGTCCCCCTCCTTGACCAGTTGGCTCATGCCTTAAAACGTCACTGTTACCACTTTTATTGATAATATGAAAATGTTACTATAGTTTCAACACCGAAGTACCTGTTTTGTTTGTAGAGTCCTGAATATTGATTACACACTATTGTGCTCCAATTTAGTGAAACTCGAAATTTTGTAGTTTGATTGTTTATTGGAGCTAACTATTTACACTAACTAGATATACTGAAGTGAAACTACTGAATCTTCAAATTATAAGTTAATGACTGAATTGTCGTAATATAATGATTGTTGTATTAAAATACTGAGATATACTTGATTGAGAGACTTGTTGATACCTTTGAAAAACTCTGATGTACTGCTTTACTTTACAATTTTATTCAATTACATAAACCTTAGGGGGTCGAAACCTTATGCGGAATTAACCAATAGGAATAATCATAATTATAATAATCTTGAGAACATCTACCTTGAAATTACTATAATTATGCTAAGGGTTGTTGACTAGGTTTTTCAGATTATGATTAATTAAGGAAATTTACATATAAAGTAATAAACTAAATAACAATTCTAACGACTCTAAATAACCATTAGACCCAGGTCAATAACAAAGTGCATATTAGGTACAATCGAATTCTTGAACTATGCTGCAGTTTACGGTAGGTCAAATCACATTAAGATAATAAAGGTATTAGACAAATATCATAAATATCCATTCTGAAAATATAAATTCTTGGTAGTTCATTTAATATCTTTTATACCTAATTAAAATTTAATATTATTGCATTTGTACTCATCTATTAGTCTAATTATGTCCTCAACAGTACCATCATCGAACAGATATACAATTGTAAAGTAAACAATAAACAGTTCAACTATAAATAATTCAGTCAAATGGGTATTAAATAGGCAAAATTCTTGGGAAGTGGATCGATTTTGATGGTACAAAGTGCATTCTCGTCAGAATGTCATCAGAAAAAAAGTTGATAACAAAGAATGTTGCGCAAATTGTTTATATTATTTATAAGCAATAAATAAACAATTTAAACAGCTAATTTTTGAGATTACATAATAATTTCCAAAAAATGTAAAATTTGATCGGATAAAGACTATTTTTTGTTATAAACAATTCATTTATTAACAAAATAGATGAATTCGACCAAAATTCCGATGGTCGTTTTCGGATAATTTAGGTATTCTGAGTTCGATTTTATCGTCAAAATCGTAGAATGTATACCCAAAAATGTGCTAATTTGTTATACACAAATTATATTTATCATCAAATATACGAATTTGACCAAAATGTCGAGTTTATAGTCGTTGTCGAAAAAGAGAATGCACTTTGTCCCATCAAAATCGATTCATTTCCCAAGGATTTACGGGTCCAATACCCATTTGACTGCACTAAAAAAGGAACTATAAAAGAGTTTACACTGTGAATACACTATAACACTATAAATAACAAATATTCACCCTTATCCACTTACTCTTTAAGTACTGAGGACCTTTCGGCTACAAAATATTTTATTTGAAAATTTTTCAACTGATGAGGCTCCTCCCGCGAAAAGGAGGAACACATATAAGTTGGTAGACAAGAAACTACATTATAAACAACGTTTTTATGTAATTTTAGATACTATGAAAGGTCAAATTGAGATTCGATTTTCAGATTTACATGAATTGAAGTTTTACGACTTGACGAATAGAAGATTTTTCGAATCTTTTTCAAAAGAGTTTCCCAATACACTTTTAGATACCTTAGTTCTAAAATATAAATTTTTTGATAAAATAACACTGCACAATGAATTTGCGTTATATATTCGAATAAAGATATTTTAGGTCAGTACGACAGTCACGCCGATATGATAAAATATATGATAGACAATGATTTGCAACAAGTTTTACCTCAGTTTTATAAACTGAGAGATCATTATCTACTCCCAAACGAATTAAAACTTACATGCAAATACAATGTACCAAAATCGTTTATACAATGTTAGTTTGATATCTATTGAAAAAGATTTAGAAAACACTTAAAACAAAATGATACATTTTATGATAATATTATTGATCATTTTTCGCGAACTAAAGACCGTATAATTCCCTTAATATATAAAAAAAAGTTAATAAAATTATTAAAAAAAAACAAAATATGAAAAATTTCAAAAAAAAAGAAAAAATATCAAAAATCGAAAAAAAATAAAAAACAAAAAAAAGTGTTTGGCAAGAGAAACTCTACACCTCAACGTTGGTTTTTGCTGGGCAACAATTAATTTTGTCACTGAAGTAGCTGGTACGGTCGCTGTGCAAAGGTTAAATTAATTGGCTAAGTAGAGTATATTTAAAAAAAAACTTTTATGTCCAGCCTCCTCTCTTAAAAAGTTCACGAGCCGCCACTGTAGCCATCAGAGTAAACGAAAGGAGGAAAGTTCCTCAGTACTTTAAGAGTATTTTTAGTGGTATAAAGTCTAGACTTAATACCTATCGTATCAATTTACTTATTATTTTTCATTAAAATGTTGCTCTGTTTTAGAAGAAACCAGTTTTTTCGTACTTGAAGATTCATGTTTTGTTCTTGGTGAATGAACAAATTTACTTTCACTCCTTTTGCATAATAGTTACATCAAAATTTCGTCTACCCCAGAATTCTATAAAAAGAAACGTATTTTATGTTTAGACGGATATGTTTAGTTACGTCAGATGATTTTAACGAACTAGGTATGTGTTAGGTCGATGTTCGCCTAACTTAAGATAAAATTAGAATTCAGAATTACATCCGTAGTGTCGTTTCGAATAGAAAACAAAAATTCAAAGCCTGAAATTTTCTGATATCTTATTATGAATGACAGAACAATGTAAATAAAGTTTCTGTCTAAAACATATTCTAGCAAAAGTTGGACTCATCAAATCACTAAGCCAGTTAGGTTATAGGCAGTATAGACCGGTAAATAGAATTTCATTCGAATGAAAACAAACAGATTCATCATCACAATTCTATAAAATTTCATTGTTAAGCTTCTTCGTAAATGCAAATTATATGAGGGACGTAGAGCGGGAGGAATGATAAATCATTGTTACAATGAAGTAAAACGGAGAACATTTTTTAGCATCATTATGAAAATAATAATGATTTACTAAAACAAAAACAAGGAAATATGGCAAGCTACAAGTAGCTCGGATTTGAAAAATTCTTTTTGCATCGTGAACTCTACTTAACCCGTTTGCGGGCGGTCAAAATATGAAATTAGGGGCTGTCGAAGCCCCCGAATTGCCCCCGAAATTAAGCTTTCAAAAAAATGGTTTTCAAATGACAATTTTGTCTAGAAAATCTGTACTCGGGGGTTTTCGAGGTCGTTGATCACGAATCCGGGGTTCGTTTTAGGAAATTCAATATGGCGGACCGGAAGTCGAGCAATTTTCCATAAAAATTTTTAAAATGGATATTTTGTCTTGAAGTTATATACTTGGGGGTTTTGGCGGTCTCTGATTACGAATCTGGGGTCTAATTAGGTAAATTCAAAATGACGGACCGGAAGTAGAGTAATTTTCTAGTGAAAATCTTGTTTTTTTCCTGTTTTTTGGCTGAAAATGGGTAGCTGATTACGAATCTGAGGTCTAATTTGGTAAATTCAAAATGGCGGATCGGAGGTAGAGTCATTTTCTAATAAAAGTCCTGTTTTTTTTAGTTTTTGGGCTGGTTTTTGAGGTCGCTTATTAGGAATTTGAAGTCTAATTAACATAAATTGTAAAAAATATGAATTAAAGTTGCTTCGACTTGAAAAACATGAGAGTTATAGAATAGAGTGGGCTATTATTTTTCTTGGGTCTTCTTTTCTGCAAAAATGAAAGGAAAACCAGAATTTGCATAAAAAAATCTCTACTTCTGGTCCGCCATTTTGAATTCACCTAATTAGACCTTAGATTCGTAATCAGCAACTCCGAAACCCCCGAGTATATATCCATTCTAAAATTTTTTATTGAAAATAGCTCGACTCCGGTCTGTCATGTTGAATTTCCCAAATGAGACCTCGAATTCGGGAATTCGCAAAATTGTTATTGAAAAATTTTCCTTTGAAAGCTCAATTTCGGGGGTTTCAACCACCCCTAACTTTATTTTTGCCATCCGCAAACGGGTTAAGTGTAATGAATACTGCTGGGGGTCGAATAAACACGATGCAAAAAGAATTTTTCAAATCCGAGCTACTTCTTCACTCTTACACGTAGCTTGGCTTATTTACTGGACTAATATCGAAGAAAAACATTTGGAAATATCAGATCGGAATACCAATTTATCAAAAAATTGTTAAGATTTTTTATGAAGGTTATTTTGACGTTTCTTTCGTACACAAAATTTGCTAACAGTAAGTACTTCTAAAACTTAATTTATCTGGAGATGTATTGTTCAAAAGCTAAACATCCTAAATGACATCTGAATACATAATTGCATTGGGCATGGAATTGTAGATACATAACTTACTCTTAGCCGGTTATACGTAATTATAGTACAGTAAAATTGTTCTTTCATCTTACAAAAAGTCACCATTTCGGTTTTTGACTACAAACTAATGAGCAAAAAGAATTAGTTTCGAAGGATGTGGGTTTTTTGCGACGGTATGGTTGTACTATTATTCAATTGTTTCCGATCGATGAATTGAGATTTCAACTTGGTAATATATTTGACATACTCAAGATAATATTAGTTAATGCATCTGCCAAATAATACCATTTAGAATTAGATTATCTAATAATAGTCATTCTATTAGAAACAGCCGACCTTTGGACCGACTTGAGTAGAATAACTTAAGTTCGAAGTGCAGTGTCCAGTGGCGTAAAATATAAAGTACCTACAGTTACTGACTACAAAAATTCAACGTGTTTCTGTTAGAAAGCAAATAACATGATTGTTTCCTTGAAAGCAACTGGAAATATATGAATATCGCACCAAAATTTCGCCTTGAGCGTTGAAATTGACATTGACTGTCAACATTGGACCAATTCACCTGTTTACAGAATTATGTCTATGATGTCTTGAATTGGTTGAAGGTAAACTATTGCAAAATGTAACATGTGCTACTTAATCACATAATGTCGCAACTTTGGAATTTACCAGAATTATATTAGTGAAGAGTATTGTACACGGGCAAGAAATTATTTCCGGATTTTCGAGGATATATGCTTTTTGACCATTTCTGAATTTATGGACTATTTTTGTCGTGATGTTCGTGTAGTCCAGTCTGTAAAGTGGAGAGCTTACTAACTTCGTTGCAGGAGGTCGAATCTGAAAAATTCTTTTTGTATGATGCTCTATGGACTTCTGAGCGACTCTTCAATCTCCCCCAATTCACCCTTAAATGCTAAATTAACCTTATTTTCAACCCCATTTTTAAGATGAATTTTAATTCATCAAAAAATGAAAATTAAGCCTCCAAAATGGGTTCTAGGATGTTTTAGGGTCGCTGAACACGAATCTGAGAATTTTCCCGGAAAATTCATTCAATGGACGTGATTAGCGTTTTCTACGTAAGGTTTCTAGGTAGGTAGGTAATCCAAAAAAATGTTCAAAAATATAATTTTCTGGAAAAACCCGGAATATTTTACAATGAATTCTCCTTTTTTTTTAATGAAATTTTTTGAGTGCCGTGTTGAGTTATGTTTATGTTCTAGATGTTAAATTATACAGAACTTAAAGTAATGCCAAAAAATAATTGTTTAAGAATTCCGGAAAAATCAAAGAAAATTACAAGAAAAAACACTCTAATGTCATCAAAATTACCGTGTTTTTCCTTCTAATTTTCTTTGATTTTTCCGGAATTTTCAAATAATGATTTTTTTGGCATTACCTTTAATTTTTATATAATTTAACATAGAACATCGAAAAAACATGAGCGTAAGTCAACATGACACTTAAAAAATTGAATTAAAAAAAGCGATTTCATAATGAAATTTTCCACGTTTTTACGGAAAATTATATTTTTGAACTTTGTAATTAGCAAATTCGTAATCAGCGACCATAAAAACCCCGATAGTGACTCATCACATTATAATTTCAATGACGTTAGAGTGTTTTTCCTTGTAATTTTCATTGATTTTCCCGGAATTATTTTTTTGTCATTACTTTCAATTTTTGTAATTTAGCATGGTCATCGAAAACATAAACGTAACTATACTGCACTCAAAAAATTCCATTAAAAAAAAGGAGATTTTATAGTGAAATTTTCCACGTTTTTCCAGAAAATAATATTCTTGAATTTTTTAATTAGCAAATTCGTAATAAGCGACGAAAAAACCCTACAGTGACCTATCACACGATAATTTCGATGACATGGAAAGATTTTCTTTTCCTATTTTCCACAGTTTTCCGCAAATTCCCTTATTTTTCTGCTATTTTGGATCGAAATACGAGACTGTTAACCTGTTACATAGAAAACGCTAATCACGTGAAAATGACAAATTTCACCGATTTTCCGTCCATTGAATGAATTTTCCGCGAAAATGTCCTCAGATTCGTGTTCAGTGACTCAAAAAACCAACTGTTACCCATTTTGGAGGCTTCATTTTAATTTTCTGTTGAATTAAAAATTATCTTAAAAATGGAGTTGAAAATAGGGTTAATTTAGCAAATAGGGGGAAAATGGGGGAGATTGAAGAGTCGCTCAGTAGTCACAAATGACCTTCATGGTCCATAGAACGTCACGCATAAAGAATTTTTCAGATTCGACCTCCTGCAACGAAGTTAGTTAGTCGGCCTATTTCCCCACTTTACAGACTGTACTAGTGTGTGCGTGCGTAAAAACTGTAGAAACGATTGCGCCGTTCCTATTGGTACTGAGAATTTGAAATTTTGCAAATCGCTCTGAGGTGGTGAGAATAGGAGCTGCATTGTTTTTGGGAGCGGTAAACCCATTCTAAGTGATATCATCAGTTTTTCAAACGTAATTTACCATAATTTTATTGAGCCCTAATGACTTTTACTGGTTATAAGTGTATATCACAAGTATATCTTCAACCTTCAGAATGGTCAGAAAATCTCATTTTAATCAGTGGGGTCATCGATGTGACGTAGTGACTACTTGACGTCAGAGTGTATTTGTTTACTCTGCGGCAAATATTGATAGTTCATGACACATTAGGTGTCAGTATAAAATACATTATCTAGACCATTTAAATACAATTCCTTAGCTGTTCCTGCAATCGTATATTTGACCAGCTAGAGTGTTCCAAAGCTATTCTGTTAGCTTTAGTGAGTGAAGTCTGTGATCGATTGAGCACAGTTAATTTGGACTAATGATTAGAGTGAGATGTGAATTAGTTATATAGAAGGTTCAATTTCAGTAACCATTTTTAATCCTAATAATTATGGAATTAAAAAATTGTATTGAATGGAAATGTACATTCAGGTACGGTAAATGTGATCAAGGTTAGTTCGATTTACCGACACGCCTTGCATAACGGCAGAAATATATTTTTCCTTAAACCTCATATACGTTACTATTAATTAATGTCTTCATTCTATTGTCTGAGAACAAACTATACCAAATATTAAAAGAAGTACCTACTGGGCTGATGTCTGTAACTCATTTTATATGAATGTTTCTAAAATTTAGCTTGGTATCTTCTTTTTACAAAAATATTTTTACTTTTCTCAGTAATCTCATAATTTGACCGCATCCAATACACTTAATTTGGGTATGAGCTAGATTCAAAGCATATTTGAATTTGGCTATAGTACAGTCATTTTAGACGAGAAAACGGCAACTATTGGAATATCTTTGTACAGTTAATCTTTGTCTGAAACTTGTTGCAAAATATTTTTGATGTCCTAAGAATCATTGGTCACCCAGTCTCACCATGGAAAATTGGCACAACAATTGTTTTATTAACAAATTGACCGTTTATAAACAATTTAAATTACCAACTTTTCCAGATCCCAAAACAATTGTTATTTTGAGACAGAAATACCCACTCGGGAGATTTTGGGGTCTTTAATTACGATTACGAAGTCAAAAATGACAGAATTATTTAACATCACCTGGAAATTTTCCAATTGGCAAGGTGATGATAGTTAAAATAATTTATACCTTTCTCTTGCAAAAAATGGACTCAATTGTTTTTTTCAGACAGCATTCACTATACTGAATCCAAACATGATAAGGTCATTCAAAATCACCCGGAAGTTGGCCAACTGGAACCGGAAGTTGATGGAATTCACCATAATTTAGACCATTTTCTTTCAAAAAATAAACTCAATTGGTTTTTTTGAGCTATCAATCACTATACGAAATTCAAAGATAACGAGAACATTCATAATCGCCTGGAAATTGACCAATTAGAACCGGAATGAAATTTAGACTTTTCCTTGCTAACAATGGACTCAATTAGTTTTCCGAGCTAGAAATCAGTATACCAAATTCGAAGATGAAATATCAATCTATAACAGTCCTAAAATTGACCAATTGGAACCGGAAGTTGATGGAATAATAGTAATTTTCCTAACAAGTGCGGAAAGTGATGCTTTCCCGCACGCGACTGCCGTTAACCCGAACGACGCGGAGCGGAGTTCGGGTAAGCAGTCGAGTGCGGGAAAGACACTTTCCGCATGAGTTAGGAACAATACTTTTTCTACAAGCGTAGGAAACAAATTCATTTTTTCAATTATTTATTCATGCAAATGGAAACAACTAACAAAAGTAACATTTTCTATCCACTAATTATTCGTAATATTTATTGTAAATGTACAATTTGATGCATTATGTAAATTTATAGCGGAAGCCAGCATATTTTTTGAAGATGGCTGATTTCCTGAAGAAGAAGGTAACTCGGGCAAGGTGATTTTCATAACAATACATTTTTATTTATCAATATTTGTTCATTTTTTCAATAAATAGTGCAAAATGATGGATGATTTTGAACAAACTCACTTAGTATTGCAACAAAAAAGCTTGAACTTTCATATTTTGTCACCCACCACTTATATTTTACGAGGATATCATATAAATGTTTTTCCCGCACTAGTGTGGGAAAAAATTTCCCGCACTAGTGTGGGAAAACTTCTTCCCGCACAACTGTGGGAAAATGACACTTTCCAAACTGAATTGCGTGCGGGTAGAGGGTGAATCACGCACGCTTGTAGGAAAAATATTTTTCAGACTGGTTCCCTTGTGCCATTATTCATTATAGATTTTTTTCTATCTATAATCCGATTCAAAGGTTTTGTATCCTTAAAATTTTATGATATTTTATGGTTGAATCCAGAAGAGTGGGGTTGGGAAAAAAAGATCCGAATTATCACCTGTTCTCATGAACCAAGCTCCAGCTCCGGATGTAGTTTTAAAGATGATCTTCTGTTCATGTAAGACTGGCTGGGGCAAGTTGTGTGCATGCAGAAAGAGTGATTTGCTTTGTACATCAGTTTGTACAAACTGCCAAGGTACCAGCTGTCTATATAGTCCTACACCAGTGGATGATGAAGTATGTTTAGATGATCGCAGCATTGACGCGATAGGTGAAAATTAAATTTTACTGCAAGACCATGAAGATGTAGAATTTTTTCTAAATGATTATGAATGTAACAACGAATTGTAAATGTAATAATAATAATAATAAGTATGCTTTTTATTTATTTATTGCCCTCAAATGGTGTATGGTATCATTAAAATATGATTATTACTGATTTTTTTAATACGTCATTGAAATATGAAACAGCATCAAATCTTATGCACTTCATCAACTTCCAGTTCCAATTGGTCAATTTTCGGACTGTTATAGATTGATATTTTATCTTTGAATTTGATTTAATCATTTCTAGCTCAGAAAACCAATTGAGTCCATTATTTGCAAGAAGAACGTGTAAATTTTGGTAAATTCCATTAATTTTCAGTTCTAATTGGCCAATTTCCGGGCGATTATGAATGATCTCGTTTTCTTTGAATTTGATATAGAGATTGATAGCTCAAAAAAACAATTGAGTTTATTTTTTGCAAGAAAATGGTCCAAATTATGGTGAATTCAATACACTTCCGGTTCCAGTTGGCCAACTTTCAGGCGATTATGAATGAACTTGTCGTCTTTGGATTCGGTAAAGAGATTGTTAGCTGAAAAAAAAAACAATTGAGTCCATTTTCTGCAAGTAAAAGGTATAAATTATGTTAAATATCATCAACTTGCCAATTGGACAATTTCCAGATGATGTTTAATAATTCTGTTATTTTTGACTTCGGAATCATAATTAGAGACCCCAAAAACCCCCCGAGTGGGTATCTCTGTCTCAAAATAGCAATTTTTTTGAAATCTGGAAATATTGCTAATTCAAATTCTTTATAAACTTGTTTATACATTTATTGATAATACAATTGTTGTGTCAATTTCCCATGGTGAGACTGAGTGACCAATGATTCTAAGGACATCAAAAACATTTTTTGCAACAAGTTTCAGACAAAGATCAACTGTACAAAGATATTCCGAAATAAAATCTTTAATGACTGTACTACTACTAGAAAGTTCGTAAGCCGATTGGAGATAAGATACGACATTTTTCCACAGATAGCACATTTGACTATGCGTAGGCTCTCTACTTCTTAATGATACATAATGGTGTTGAAAATTGGACTTTGAGTTTATAAAATATTGTTTGTCACATGTATTTCATTGAACCTAAATCAAGCTAGTAATTACTTATATGCGAAACGAATTAACCTTGATTATCTACTGATATACTTCTGGATCAAAAACAAAATGTTTAAAGTAAGTTGTTAAAAAACCATCCTGGATTACCTTCGAAAACTCAAATGACACGGTCAGCTAGTTCAATGCAATAAACAAACTGCTTTGGCTTTGATTCCCACCACTATTTCGAATTATCTTGAAACACTTTTCATAAAACGCAAATTTAAGAGGTGATTGAATGCAATTTTCCGTATTAGTCGAGCCAATGCAGCCACAGATACTATGGACTATCGTAATATCTTTGTGCAGGTGACTTTTGTCTGAAACCTCTTGGGACACCCTAAGGATCATTCATCGCTCACTCCTTACTTATTATTAATTGTTTAATTAACACATCAATAACTATATATAACAAATCATATATTTCTGCAATAACAATCTGTTTTAACCTTGGATAGTAGACTAGCGTGGATAGGCAATCTTGTAAATTATTGGCTACCGGATGGATTTCGCGTCACAATAGCGCGACTGGATGCCGACGGTTAGCCAACCATTAAAGGTGGCATCTTCAGGGCAGGCTTGACGCTTGAGCTGTAACTGATTCTTCTGGTTTCTGTAGCGGTTTTTATTGTGGCGGGAAACCGCTACGCTGCATAGTTCACTGCCTTCACTCCGGTGGTTAACTCCGTTCTTGTGTTCTCGTGTGCAAAGTGGAATTTTCGATGATGGGCTTCCAAATGTTGGGAAGGTAGTATCCTTAGTCACGGTTTAGATTATTTAGATGTTTTAGGATTTCTAACGCTTCAAAAATTTATCGTTGATAGAAGTTTGGGGCTCGTGCTAGGATTTTGGTATTTTCGAAAAGGACTTGATGATTAATGTCAAACTTATGATACGGATGTGCAGGTGGTGACGAGTAGAAATATTATGCTTCTTGAGGATTTTGGAAATTCGATCTGTTATATTTGCAATATAAGATGGGGGAGGGGGGTTGATGTGGAATTTCAGGCGAAGTGTATTTTTTATGATTTTTTGAATGTTACAATCTCAACTGTTTACCTGCCAAAAATGGACTTACTTCCGTTAATTTTTGTCTATCTTTCACATATTATTTGTACGATGGCACGTTTTACGAGCAATCCTAGGGAGCTGTCATGGGTTCCCCACTTTCTCCAGGCATAGCTAATATCTCCACTGAAACTTTTAATCATAATGCTATTGCTGAAATGTAGGTTTAGTTATGCCGACGCCACTTGTTATTTGGCAACATGGTCGTGAAAGTCCTTCCTTAATCATTTAAATTCATTACATCCCCATATTACTTTCTCTCTCTTTGTTTCTCTTTCTCTCTCTTTCTCTTCTCTCTCTCCGTTTAATAAAATTCATAATTTGTCTTCTAAAGTTTCAGATCTAAGGAAGTTAAAAACGCTTGGGCAACACTTTTTATTTTCCCAATTCCACCAATACGGGATTTACAAAATCGATTGTGAGTCACCTTCATAATGCTGTGGACCCAGCTAGGAGGAACCTCCTAATAAAGAACATTTTGCCCCCCTAAGGAATATTAAAGGCGAACATATTTTAAATACAGCAGCACCATTACTCAAGCAAGTTTATCACTCTTCAAACACAGTAACGACAAATATCTGGGTAATTTAGAAATGATAGAAATATACAAGGGAAAACTCAATTTAATGAATTCATATTTATCTCCAGCTGAGGCTACTCCATTATTGTTTACTCTTTTCATTCCAAATAGTTTTTGAACAGGAACATTTTGATTTCTAATTCAAATTACTCTGATGTGGTTGCTGTAGCTGAATGGCCCTCAGTACTTTAGCAGTATCTTCAGTGAATAAGGGTGATTGTTCCTTAATTATAGTGTTACAGTGTATCGTGAACTCTTTAACAGCTTATTTACAACAATCGTATACAATTTGCAATTTACTTGTCATTTATTTGTGGTAGCAACAAATGTTGGAAAAAAGAGTTAAAAGCGTGAATGCTCGAGGCCACAGCAACTGCTCCTTCCAGCATTTCTGATGATCTGGAATATTCGAAGAAGGCTGATTCTATTCGCAGCGAGTTAAAGAAATGGTCGATCAATGTCATTTTCCAACTTTATTGTGTCACCTACATTGTGCGTTATTCCTTAAAAAGTGATTGATAGCAAAGATAGAATGTTGATTGTTCCTATGTGATCTTAAATTATTTGAGGGTTAGCTACATTTAACTTCCCTCCTCTTGAATTAGTGATTCTGTTTCATTGTTGAAGATGATGGAGGTCAGAATCCGCGTTGATCTAGATTATTTTGGACCGTATATGTAGGTTTTGAAATATTTTTGCAAAAATAAATTGAGGTATGCTCAAGCAGCTATGTGATTGACTTTACAAAGAAAATAATTTGTTAAGTAATTAATACTTTGTTACCAGGATTTCTTCTAGGGGGCTACGTAATACAGATGAAGAAAAGTACTCATTATCGTGCCAATATTACGTCGAAGTAACCTGTAAAACTTCGTATGGGGGAATTGACCCCAAACCCCTGTTGATCCACCCCTGTGTGTTAGATTGAAATAGTTTTCTCAGATCTCAAATAAGGAAAACAATCATCCGACAATAGTAATTGTTATGTGTGTTGTTAAATTTAATAGGAACTTCAAACGAATGCTATTTTTCAAATAAATAATCAAAGTATGATGACGTATAAATTTCGTGACAGCAAGTAGGTACGTCGTATTGCAATCATGGCGTATCAGTCAATAAATTTTAATATCGGAATAAAGAACGGACTCGGTAATACGTGCCAATTTTTGATAGTTAATTTGTGTTTTGGTTCCATTAAGCATAATTGCGGTTCTAGTTTAATGTAAAAAAAAAACAGGCAGTCACCGAGCACTACTAACAGAAGTGAAAACTGACATTATGAAGTAAACAATTTATTTTATGTTATCTTTGAATTATTGTAGCCTCCGAAATTACAATTTTATTATTTTTAAATGAAAATTAATATAATTAGTTTTTCTTTAGTTTTCACAACTGTCAGCATTTCAATCAACAATTATATACATTTTTATATTTAATAATAAAAAACGCATAATGGGCGGTACAATCCCTGTAAAGAGTATGAATGTAACCCGATAGCCATTATAATAAATACACATTATTTTATTTTCAAAACATATTATTTATTGATATTTACATCGATGTAAATGAAAGTAATGTTAAACAGCATTTTGTTCATTTGCGTCGTCATTATCGGTAACTTCGACGATACTTAAATTATTAGATTAGATCCAAGCATGAAATATACTGTGGAATCAGGTGTGCTCATATATAAAAACAGGCTACTATTACCGATCACACATAATTTAATTATTCCTTTTTACTCTGTAATAATCAAAGTATGAGTTGTATTGCAAAAAAAGGTCCATTTTTTCGGTTAGCATAAAATATAACTTTCGTCTGCACGAGGACGAAGGATTGAGTAAATGAATAACGTCGAGTATATGCGTGCTGTTGTAGCTGTATACAGTGTATATTGTGTATACGTAGTGTATACGTATACCTGTGCTGTATACCGTAATCACACAGGCAGGATCACCAACAGAGACTCAGATATGCAGACGTGTGTATGCGTATAGAGAGACTGCCTGACGCCTGACCCGAGTCCCGCACGGCCGCAGTTGCTCACGCAGCAGAATACATAATACCTAATATATATAGCTACAACGTGACGTGACGTGACGGACTCATGGTCTTAACCCTCATCTGAAATAGCCCAACGCGCCTAAACAAGTTTTCACTTCAAAAAAGGCAGAATGCGAAAAACTAATTTGTTTTCACACATCGAATACCATTTTAGCTGAGAACTTGGTGCAATTTTAGGCGAAGAATTGGAAGTTAATGAATTAGTAATCATCAACTTCCGAAATAAAATGTATAATTATGGAGTGGGTATTAATTAATTAGTGAATAATTATTCCGAAATACATGAGGAATAGTCCAGTCAATAAGCCGGAAAATATGGAAAAGTTGGGAAACAGCTCGGATTTGAAAAATTTTTGATGCAATGGGTTCTGTGAACCCTCAAGATTATTCGTTACCACTAAAATCACACCCCGAGGGCAATGGGCACTTTTGAGGGGTGTTACCCCCCAAAAGATGAATCAAATTCACAAAATGGTCCAGAGTGAAGGAATCGGCTCGAAAATATCTACTAGGAGGTTTTTGGGGTCGCTGATCACGAATATGACATCTAAAAAGTCACCACATGCACCCACATGGTCGTAGAGGTCATCTCCAGGAATTCAACAAAATTTTCCATCTTAAAGTCTCCAAATGTCTCACTCGGGGATTTTTTCTTGGGGGTTGCTGAGCACGAATATGATGTCTAGAAATTTCTCACATGCACCTGGGACACAGGACGACGACGTCGTTAAGGTCATCTCCAGGAATTCGACAAAATTTTCCATCCTAGAGTCTCCAAATTCGTCACTCGGAAGTTTTCGGAGTCGCTGAGCACGAATATGATGGAATATATATTTGGAGACTTTAGGATGTGAAATTTTGTTGAATTCCTGGAGATGACCTCTATGACCAGGTTTTCTGTGCCCCAGATGCATGTGAGGAAATCCTAGACATCATATTTGTGATCACCGACCCCGAAAACCCCCGAGTGACAAATTTCGAGTCTCTAGGATGGAAAATTTTGTCGAATTCCTGGAGATGACCTTCACGACGTTGTCGTCCTGTGCCCCAGGTGCATGTGAGGAATTTCTAGATATCATATTCGTGCTCAGCAATCCCAAAAACCCCCGTTTGAGACATTTGGACACTTTATGGAAAATTTTGTTGAATTCCTGGAGATGACCTCTATGACCATGTGGGTGCATGTGGTGACTTTTTAGATGTCATATTCGTGATCAGCGACCCCAAAAACCTCCTAGTGGATATTTTCGAGCCAATTCCTTCACTCTGGACCATTTTGTGAATTTGATTCATCTTTTGGGGGGAAAAAACCCCCCAAAAGTGCCCATTGCCCTCGGGGTGTGATTTTAGTAGTAACGAATGATCTTGAGGGTTCACAGAACCCATAGCATCAAACATTTTTCAAATCCGAGCTGTTTCCCAACTTTTCCATATTACACAGTATTTCCCGGCTTATTGACTGGACTAGAAGGTTGTAGGGGTTAATATGTCAGGGTAGGGTGTTCCTAAGAAGTTACATAGAATCAATTTCCCCTTATCCGTCTAATCTTATCTTCGATCATTTACACATATAACAAATACAATACGGTCGAGTTTTGCGATAAACAATGTTTAACTAACCCATTTATCACTATCAACAGAGAAACCTCGGAATAATTTTGCACAAGGAGTTAATTGGTACGTGAACGGTTATGCGAAACGTCGTCCTCACAAACATGCTTATTGGCAAAGACAATGACTTTTTGCAAGAGAAAAAATGAATTCTTATATTGACAACAGATGATCTTTCACACGCAATTAAAATTAAATGAATACGGAGCTAAACAAGAGGTTGTGCTACTTTCACCATTCCAGTTAGATTTTATGGTTGTTTTTTAATACTGAGAGAAGAACATACTACTTATTACCTAAATTTTTTTTGATTCCTCAAGTATAATACTGATTAAAGATTATGTTACTCAGATCCATTTTTGAAGCTATTGTGCAATATTATTTGATCTTGTCTGATTAAATGGACAGTTCATTACCTAGATAGTAACAGAGCGGAAACACACAGCGCACTAAAAGTAAACTACCAACCTGTCGGTTAGTATAGTATTATCAATTATTATCTGAGGTTCATAAATAAATAAAGGCTTCTTCTTTCTGCATATCTATACCTATCAGTATGTATTATCAAATTTTGTATGGCAATCTACAACCTAACTGAATACAAAAACAGATGAACAGACATACATGGTTAGTTTTCTCTCGTTTGATTAGGAATGTTTTTAATGTTATTATTATATGTAGAGTTTTACAAATTCCATGGATAAGTATTGCTGTATCGGTAACTGTAAGAGATAGACAGTTGGTTGAAGCGATGTAAAGTTGCGCATTTTAATGCAGAATAATTTGTTTAAGAATTTAAGAAAAAATCAGTTATGGTTTTTATTTTTTCACGGCTTTATTACTGATTATTTTGGTAAATAAAGAGCACTTTCTGGATATCTTCGGAAGTAATCGAAATTTTCTTAACTTGTTTTAGTCAAATTATTCAGCATTAAAATCAACTCTCTGTAGCTTCTAGTTATCAGGGTTGCAATGCTAATGAATCGAATTTGAATAACAACACTTTGTACAGTTGATGCGTTTGCAATTAATAATTATAACAAAATATATAATATGTGGTTAATCTTAAGAATTTACGTACATACAAAAAGATGTAAGGACAGACGGACATGAATGAGGATTGAGCTTAGAGATTTTCATATGAAAAATCCTTAATCCGTTTTTGTGACTGTGATCATGAAAATTTAAAGAATATTTGTTTGAAACCTTATACTCCATTTATTTCCATTGTTGGTATATTACTGACACTGGTCCATGAAAAAATTATCAACCATAGAACAATTAGTAACAATAATTTCAGAAGCAAAGAAATTTGAAATTCACCTTAAGTCAACCCACTACTACATGTAAAACAAACAACAAACAATAACGGATTATGACATTCATTAATTCATTTGTCATGAAGCCAATAGTATTTGAAGATTATAGGATGCTAATAAGTTTATAACGCAATTTGTAATCTTGTTTGTGAAACAGAATATTTCCAAATTTCCGTTTAAAAAAAATAATTTGCATATATACATAATACGTTATCCCCGGTATATAAATTTGCTACACTTTCAGATTATTTTGATTTCAGAAGTGTTTCTATGAACTTTTGTTCAAACGAGTACAATCATTTTTTTGATACAACATGTCATATCTAAGAAAACAATTGATACGAGCGTCTACAGTGATCCTTAAAAAAAGCGGGAATTAAAATAATTAGAGATTATAATTTCTTACCTATATTCTGTATCCAAAGCTGTAAACACATATGCTATATGCACTCCGGAATGTATAATGACTACTAAACATATCAAACTGAAGGTAAAAAGTTGATATTTTCCAAAATCTCCAACTTGGACCAATATTTTATCTAAAGTGTCGTCTGATTTCATTCTGATATGATTATACTTATGGTAAAATAACAATGATTATGAAAGTATCACAGGAGGAAAATTGTACCACTTCAAATATAATGTGTTCGATATTCCACACTCGATATAAATCCAACAATATTGTATATGACGCAGTCCGTCGTAGCCAGCAAGACGTTATCGAATCGGCGGTTCGTAATATACTGAGCACTGACTCCTTCAGTTCCGTAATCCGTATGAACCATACGCATTCTGTTGATATGAAAACTCAATTATCATTTCATTTAAAAGGCGAGCGGTCCTTATCGGGAGAATCGCTGTATTGTGTGACTAGTAAGGTGCAAAGTATGTGTCCCCGTGATGTAAACAATAGGGACGTTATCGGAATCAGATGTAATATACATATCCAAATACTATCTTACAAGTATTCCAAATATGTCATTATAATTCGAAATACATATTTGAAATTGATGCTACTTTAATATTTGAATAATTTAAAAGAAATGCACATATATGTGTGGATTAATTATCTTTACGCATGCGCTCCTAAAAAAATTACAAGGACAAGGACGGATATCTGAAATAGGTAGAATCGGTTAGTTATTTTTAAATCTACTTTAAAAACTAAATGTTATTTCATACATGGGAGAATAAATTAGAGTATTATATAAAACATTTTATACGAAAAAAAAAAACAAATCTAATCAATATGAATCAAAGATTTTTTAAATATTACATCAAATACAAAAATAAACAATCGTAGATGTATGACTTCCATATCAAACACTTACAAAGTTTACGGAATTGTTATAACTCACAAATCTCGTTCATTGTACAAAAATATTCGTTAGCAACGCTTTAATTGAAACTATAGTTTCAATATTAGTCTGGAATGAAACAATGAAAGTCCTTTGCCGCCGAAGATATGAACCGATACTCACACGAAGGTGTTATCAATAAAAAATATGACATCAGCGAAAACAGGGAGCTGGGAATAAAGGTAAAATCGGGTTGAGAAGTAAGGGGGTATAGAGGCTGTGTTGTTTTGATAAAACTCTTTCTTCAAGAGGGAATAAGGCAGTTCGGGCTGGTCCATACTCAAGTCGCGTATTATTAAAGCCGAAGTCAATTCATTCCTTTCTCAAAAAGATAAAATTTGGTGATTAAGGTGTGATATTGTAATTAAATTAAGTTGTTAAGTAGTTCAGTACAGCCGGGGACTCCGATGTGTTATCATCGTTAAATAAATAAGTTCGTTCGTATATCATTGGCACCGACTCGTCCGGTGAATTAAAAGTAGTGAGTGTTAGGGAAGGTTAAACAACAAGGGGGGTAAGTCTTAGATCTAGATAATTACAACTGTTTGGGTTGGACTGGTACTGAATGATTTCCGCTGAGTAGAGTATTAATGTGGTAATAGGTTATAAAGGACTTTTCTTTGGAGATTCAATTCAGAAACCACTATTTCTTTTGTTTATTCAGTCACGACGGTAAGGGTTAGTAACCATTTGGTTTAGTTGTAATAGTCTCTATATATCCATATCATTATATTTGTCATATTAAAATTATTGATATTAAATTCAGGTCATAAGTTCGATTGGTTTTGATTTAATAAACGGAACAACCCAAAGTTTACCTATAAAGTGATAAGAATTGATAGTACCAGAGGGTTCCTGCTTAACCTCTCAAATAAGTAGGTGGTGGCAGCATATCATAATAATGAATAAAGTAGTTGAAAGGTAAGGTTAATTGCCTGATTGCAAATTCCGATTATTTGCTGGAAGCCGAAAGGACATGCACTACCAGAGGAGCGCTGTGAGGTTGACAGTGGAGAGAGTCAGTAGTAGGAAGTTGATAAATTACAAGAATTAAAACAAAGAAATAGGTGTATATTACAACAAGTTTGACACTAATTATCAAATCCTTTTCGAAAATACTAAAATCCTAGTCAGAGCCCCAAACTTCTGTCAGCGAAAAATCCTTGAAGCTATAGAAATCCTAAAACATCCAAATAATCTGAACCGTGACTCAGGATATTACCTTCTCAACATCTGTAAATCCATCCTCGAAAATTCCACTTCGCACATGATCACACAACGGCAGGGTCAGGTGCCGGAACGGAGTTAACCACCCGAATAAAGGCAGTGAACTGTGTAGCGTGAAGGATTTTTCCTACAATAAATACGGCTACAGAAACCAGTAGCACCACTTTCAGTTCAAGCCTCAAGCCTGACCTGAAGATAGACCTGCAATGGTTGGCGAAACGTCGGCATCAGGTCGAGCTATTGTGACGCGTAATCCATCCGGAAGCCAAGATTTTTCAAGATCAGCTATCCGCGGAAGTCTACTATTCAAGCCCTGCAAGTTGTAGAAGGGCAAGAAGAATCATTGATTTCCAAAAAAAAAACTTTTAAATAGCTTACTGATCTGGTATTGCCAAAAATATATAAAAATGTAGAAGACTAACCAGCGAAAATGTAACAAACTAGCCTGCGATAAAGTTGCCGCTTTCAACCTATGCTAAAGGAAGCGAAAGAATCGAAATATCGATATTCGCCATTTTATATCGTCTGGGTGGTTTGTTCCAAGTCAAAGTGAACAAATATCTGAATTTGCAAATGATACACACAACACACATTCGTGAAGGTATTCGCTATTTGACGAGAGGGTGTTGATCAACTTTTCGTGTTGTGAAATTGTTGTGTTAATTAGTTGGATAGGATTCGAGTCCTGAGCGTGGTAAGGAGAAATCTGGTCAAACATGTTAGACGCACTTGTTTCGCGATAGCCCGTCTCGGCTTTTTGATTCTCCACCGCCCAGAATTGCTTCCCCCGACTGTGAAGAAGGTCAAGCAGTTCTGGAAAGGAGTATACGAGTCACCGAGTCCACTTACTGGCCCGAGAAAGAGCACGTGGGGCCGAACTGGTCCACAACCCTTATGTGGTGCAGGGAAAGCGCTGCGTAAAACACAACATTACTTGGATGAAAAATCAATCTGGAGAATGGTGGAACCAGGCACCTGGAATGAGACAGGCCAAGGAGTTCAATAAAGAACCATCGCCAAAATGCACGGAGTACCTACTAAGCCAGAATAGATCAACTGGAATCATCATCCTGACAGGACATTGTAGACTCAACAAACACATGAACAATATCGGACTGGCAGATACAAACTTAAGCAGATCCTGCCAGGAAGACGAGGAGACCTCCTTACACATACTGTGCTACAACGAAGGAGTAACATGGCTAAGGTGCTTAACGATAGGAGTCTAGTAATAAAGACGGATCTAGACAGAGAACACTAACATAACAAAAAGGCATACACAATAGATCTGCGAAGGTCGAAGTGGTGAGGCTCCTAGGCCACAAGCCCCATACAATTTATCACTTCATTTAGACACTCCAGCCCTAGCACACTTCGAAGCGTTTTGCGGTGAATATCAACTTCCGCAAGCGGACGTGTGGGAGGCAGTCAACGAGGATGAGGTCCGTCGAGCTCTTGTCAGTACCAAAAACTTTGTTGCACCCGCCCTGACGGCATTAACACATGGAGGTGGAAGATACTTCTTTCCACTCACCGCCGTCTGGTAAGAGTCTTTGACTTTTGGCTTAAAGAAGAGCGATACATTCCAAGCTGGGCTGTCGAGGGGTACACTTTGCTGCTTCCAAAAAAGGAGACTAGTCTGAACCTAAGAACTACAACTGCTACAAGTTATTTACACTATATTGTTTGCTAGGTGGTTGAGAACAATCAGACATGTAATTAATAACATCAGCGAACAGCGTGGGGGCAACGAAAGGCATGGAGGGTTGCCGGGATCACTCAGGACTATACTCTAGAAGCGCAACATTTGCATGGCCTGGATTGACTACCGCAAGGCATTTGATTCAACACCACATGAGCTATTATTATACTTATGCTCCAATGCTTTGCGGTACTAACATAGAGTGGCAACATTTGTTGCTACTCTGGAAGACTCGTGTTCCCCTCACATCAGGCACACGACGAGTCTTAACAGAATTGGTAACATTCAGGAGGGGTGTTTTCCAAGGAGATACCTTGAGTTCCCTCTTGTTCAACATTTCACGACTGTCGCTCTCCATTGCGTTAAGACGGACTCGTGGATGTTACTCTGGGCCACCGAACGACTGGAGGCATCAGATCACTAATTCATTTTACATGGATGACCAGAAAATGTATGCCTCTGGGAAGAAAAACCCCCCATCAAGCTCTCAGGCGTTATGTTGACAAGCCGATACATGGTGTTTTCAACAGAAACACCGAAACGTTCGGCTTGTCAACCTTTCTGACCTTCGGCTACTTAAGATCAGCCGGGGTAACATCCGAGACCGAAGGATTTACCGCAGATTGCCAAGATGGCGTAATCAACACCTTGCTATATCGCCGCAATGCTATGGGTGTGCAGGTTCATGATATCAGCTGCAGGGTCTGTCGAAAGGAGCCTGAGACGCCTTTCCACCTGCTGTTGGAATGTACGTCAAAAGCGGCCTCGACTTACACCCAGCGTTAATAATGCGGCCATACGGGTGTTGTGTTACCATCTAAGGCACTCGTACGGAATAGACCAAGAGCTGGGGCTACCTTACATGACAGGGGATATTGAGTCTATTGTCGGAAATGAAAAATGTCAGATCTACTGGAATAACAAAACAAGTACTTCTGGAATCATCGTTTTGTTTCAACTTTAATTCATATTTCATGTTTCTGTAAATCGTATTTAATTGAATTTAATCAAATCGTATTTAATAAAGTTTTATTCTTATTATTATGATACTTTCACATAGGGGTGATAACGTGCTTTTTTCACAGTCGTCTGCGCTTACGAGTCGGACCCGATCAATACCCTCATAGTACAAGACCTGAACGCTCGATCGTGACGTTACATGTTATGTTGCAGCTGCTCACTTGTACGTTACAGCAAAATGCTGCAGTACCGACAGTAAAACAAAAGTTTCATTTATTCTTTAGGACATACACCCGGACATCCTGTTTGAACGGAATTGAGTCACGTGACTGAGTCCTTAGTTGCACCCCATTTGCTAGTAATAATGTGATGAACCTCCCTTCCAATGGTTCTGTTTAAAATTTTCTTAAAAATATGTAATTCAAATTAAGTTCATTGAAACTTAAGATAGCCTTTTGAGGGGAGTTTTTACATTCATTATTTCCCACCAAGTTAGTATGATATCTTTTCCAAAGAGGATTGTCTATGATCATAATATCCATGATGGCTTATGGATTTAACCACAACAACAATATTTACATCAGCTCAGTGGTAGTTGGCATAGAATATGTCGAAAGTACAGAATCCACGGTTTGTTATTGTTGCGGTATTTACTTTAACCTATAAGTTTTTCTCACAACAATATTCATAACTAACTCATAGTCATAACCATAGTTCCAAGTTTCCGTCTACGGTTGAGTATTTAATCGAATTAAAGTATGAGTCGACGGAAGAAGGCAAAGGTTTGTTTCTTCTTGTATGTGATATATCTGAAAACTGGAGTGGAAATAAATTGATGGTATTCTATCATGTTACAAACTGTATAAACCTCCATCATACTTGTATATTTATTATATGCAAGTGACACGCTTATTCACGAACAATTTAAATGATGATGAAGGCTTTAGGTGCATTAATCATTAAGTAGTTCCAACATTTGCATTTAATCTAAGAACGTCCCATCTTTTTTGTAATAATATTATATAGTCATAGGTTGCCTGAAGATTATTACATTCTTGATTCTTCTAAATTCTGAAACACTTGAATAATACCTCATCTATTGTAGATCGAATTCAAGGAATTGGAAGATAAGCCTATCATCCAGGATGGGAATATTGCAGAGGGTGATAAAAGTAAGTCATTAACTCCAGATAAAAAGTTGAACACATCTGCAGGATCTTCGAAAGCTATTAAGAAAGAGATCAAGAAAGATGAAACCAGAAAGGAAGAAGACAAGAAAAAGGAACAAGATCCAGAGTCAGAATTGGATGATCCTGTCATAAAAGATTTATTTTCTGGGCTTGAAGGAGCTGCATTCCAAAGTCGCATGCCATTTGATAAAATGACTTCTACAGAAGCTGCATGCTTCCCAGATATAGCACAAGCAGCTTTACAAACAGTCAAAGTTTATTTGAATATAAGAAACCGAATTTTACAAATGTGGCTTGATAATCCAAAACAGCAATTAATATTAGAAAGTGCCATAGAGAAGATGGAAGTGCCATATGACAGTGACTTACCCCTTGTTAGACGAATCCATGCATTTTTGGAGAGAAATGGTTTCATTAATTTTGGCATTTTTAAAAGAATAAAGCCCATAGAAGCCAAGAATTATGGTAAAGTAATTGTAATTGGAGCTGGTATCGCTGGACTAGCAGCAGCCCAACAAATGCAACAGTTTGGTTTGGAAGTTATTGTCCTAGAAGCTCGAGATAGAGTTGGGGGTCGCATAGCTACTTTTCGTAAAGGTATAATCAATTGAAGTTGAATAACAAATTAGCCTAAGGTAGTAATAATATGAATTAAATGAATAATTACTGATAGAGATATGAAAAAAAAACTATTGAAACAATAATTCATTACTTGAAAAGAATCAAGTAGGTACTCTTTAAATATTGGAGAACTACATAATCTGAAATTTTGACAAATTGAAGCTTTGGAGACTGAGTCAACTATTCCACTGAATACAATAATAAAATAGTAACAACAACCAAAATAAAACTCAAGGAAAAATGTTTGAATAGTAGACTTCCGCGGATAGCTAATGTTGAAAAATCTTGGCTTCCGGATAGATTCCGTGTCACAATAGCCTCAAGTCTTCCCTGAAGATGCCACCTGTAATGGTTGGCGAAACGTCGGTATCAAGTCGAGCTATTGTGACGCGGAATCCATCCGGAAGCTAAGATTTTTTAGGAAAAATTTGTGGAACAGCATTAAAGTTGAATTATGTTTGTAGAAAATCAGTATAAACCTCTTATTGATAATGACCCCACCAAAATAATATTGGGCAAAATTATTCAGCCAATTGGCAATTACCAAAAAATCCCCAGAAATTCAATAGCTCTTTACAAAAACTATAAATCTTTCCTGTATTTCTTCATATTCTGCTTAACTGAAAGAACAGAATCTCTAGAATGAATTTTTGAAACTGAAACTTTACAGTTTTAAGTTCTATTTTGTTTCTTGCAGAAATATTAACATGGGGTGTAAGAAGTCTAGAGTAATCTAAGTTGTTCAAGTGCTTCTGTCAAATAGTAAACACTTCACTCATGTTATATTTTAATTATAAAAATGAAAATATGAAAACAAGAAATTTTTTTGTGAATGTTTTTATGAAATCATTATTGGTTCATCATTTCAAATATAAATCATAAGATTATCTTGGTAGTTCCATTCACATTAAGATTCACTTGATTGATTAAACTTACCTACATGATTACTTTTTTTTCTGCGGAGAGGAAATGCTTTATGCACACGAGCAAATTCAATCTATCACTACTGGTAGTGCAGGACTCACTCTATATTACAGCATACCTGCTAAAACTTCTCGGATCTTTATCCATATCCCGGGACCGCTTTTCGCATAACTTCGGGATATGGACTGCGTCTCTGTTGTGTTTATTTACGTTGTATTTATTTACGTTGATTTTCACGTAGTTGTTTACGTTCGTGTTTCCGTTGATGTTAACGTTTGTTTGTTTCTGTATCGTTTGTCTCTATAGCGCTATTTGTCTATATTTGTGTCTCTTGTTTCGTATGTTTATACCATAGACCTATTATCCTAAGGAGACGAAACATCTCATTCATAAAACTTCATTTGACTTGTCGCAATGATTACATGAAGTATGACAAGGAAAACCAACGGACCTCTTTGTCGTCGAGTCATAATTACTCCTTATTGGCAACGCTGTAAGTATGATTGAAAACTTGGTACCATTTGTAAGGCAACACCGCATCTAGTCCAGGCTGTGAACCGGAAAAAAAAACGTGTAGGTCTGAATCGAAATTTTTTTGTTGCATTAGCTTCAGGAGGTTCTCAGGATCATTCATACACCTTAAAACCTCTTGGGAACCCCAACCCCATCCGTTGGGGGCGACATTTGCAACATGCCAAGTCTTGAATTGTATTTTCTACAAGAAAAGGTATTTTGGCATTTCGAATGCACCTAAGAAGTTTTTTGGGTCGCTGAACACGAATCCGAAGCCAGATTTACTTGCAATCCATCGTTGAGGTGGCAAAAAGGACAAAATTGGCCAATTTTGCACCCTTAATATGTTGTTTTGCAATTTAGGTGTTTTAGGCATTTCGAATGCACCAAGTAGGTTTTTTGGGTCGCTGAATACGATTCCGAAACCAGATTTACTTAAAATTCATCGTTGGGGTGGTGAAATCGACAAAATTGGCCAATTTTGCACCCCTTATATGTTATTCTGCAATTTACGTGTTTTTGTCAATTCGAGTGCACCAAGGGAGTTTTTTGGGTGGCTGAACACGAATCCGGAGCCAGATTTACTTGCAATCCATCGTTGAGGTGGTAAAATTGACAAAATTGGCCAATTTTGCACCCTTAATATTTTGTTTTGCAATTTACGTGTTTTCATCATTTCGAGTGCACCAAGGGGTTTTTTTTGAGTCGCTGAATACGATTCCAAAGCCAGATTTACTCGAATATCATCGTAGGAGTGGGAAATTTACAAAAATGGCTAATTTGACACGCTTCTAAATTTTTATTATTTTTGCATTTTAAAATTATTTCGGAGTTTTCTCCTTTTTCAATATTAAGAGGATAGGAATATTAGTAATTGTTTGAAAAAGAACACAAATATTTAATAACTACACTTTCATGTTCAAAAAACACTTGATTGATAACACTTAAATGCAACAACTTTCATACACTGACACACGCTTCTGCGTTCTTGTTGGTTCTTGAACCATAAAATACAAAATGAAATATAAATTGAACTATATAAAATACAAATATTCAACTAAAATAATATCAACGCTGTGAAACAAATGTAGCTACAAGAGAGAATGTTGTTCTTTGTCGTCTATAAAGAAACTGAACAGATTATTATGTCCGGCATAAGAAGGTGAAAAAAAAATCTCTCATTTCAAGCAGTGGACCACGTCATAAACAGATGCGACATTTGAACACATGCACATGTATGTGGATATAACCTGTGTAACGATCTCAGGGCTGTAAAATGAGATAAGTTTAGAAGGATACAGTCTTTGGTTTTCTGTATATTAAATATGTATACGAAGGGGCCCAACGCATTAAAAAAAGAAGGAATTTAACAATTAATATGATGAGTACAACACACCTTCTTATATCTACCTTTTTTACATTATATCTGGGTACGTTACTTACAAAATAGTGCACCTGCCGGTATAAAGATAGATGCCTGTATATAACTACCTATAGGTATACTATATACTATACCTGGCGTAGAGATTTTGTATACCTGTGCCTAAAGAAACGTAAAAAGGAAAAAATATATTTTGAAAACCGTTTTATTCTATTTCAAGATACCGATATTTTGGTTTTGGTGACAATTTTGTCTATTTCACAACTCCAACGATGAATTTTAAATAAATCTAGATTCGGAATCGTATTCAGCGATCCAAAAAACCCCCTTGGTGCAATCTAAATGCCTAAAACACGTAAATTGCAAAATAACATATTAGGGGTGCAAAATTGACCAATTTCGTCTATTTCACCACCCCAACGATGAATTTTAACTAAATCTGGCTTCGGAATCGTATTCAGCGACCCAAAAAACCCCCTTGGTGCAATCTAAATGCCTAAAACACGTAAATTGCAAAATAACATATTAGGGGTGCAAAATTGGCCAATTTTTTCGATTTTACCACCCCTACAATGGATTGCAAGTAAATCTATCACCGGATTCGTGTTCAGCGACCCAAAAAACCTCCTTGATGCATTCAAAATGCCAAAAACACGTAAATTGCAAAATCACATATTAGGAGTGCGAAATTGGCCAATTTTGTCGATTTGACAACCCCTACGATGTATTGCAAGTAAATCTGGCTACGGATTCGTGTTCAGCGATCCAAAAAACTTTCTAGGTGTACTCGAAATGCCAAAATACCTTTTTTTGTAGAAAATACAATTCAAGACTTGGCATGTTGCAAATTTGAGGGAGATTTCGGACTACTTTTGCCCCCAATGGGTGGGGTTGGGGTTCCCAAGAGGTTTTAAGGTGTATGAATGATCCTGAGAACCTCTTGAAGCTAATGCAAAAAAAATTTTTTGATTCGAACCTACATTTTTTTTTTATTATAGCAAAATCCCGGTTCACAGCCTGGACTATTCGAAATAGCTACGAGAAATACGGAAGCTGTCAAATTGCGTAGTACAGAACACGGTCGTACATACAGGTCTGGGAACTCTATTGTTTGACGAATAAAAAATGCTATGAACATTTTTATAATAATTACAAATCTCAATCCGGCACACAGAACAACTAATCCGGCAACAGCACATTCCATATGGCCATACTTGTAATATACAGCGGTCTGAGTGGTCCGAAATTTTGGCACTGTATGATCGTGTTTAAATGTAAACAATTCTGTCTCCTTAGGATAATAGGTCTATGGTTTATACCGTAATATGGTTGATGCCCAATTTTGCGGTATTTTTTAGTCTTAGTGATTTATCTCTCTGTGGATAACTTCCTATGGTGTTTCTGTTTGTATCATAATATTGTTTTTCCCAATATTATGGTTCCTGGGTTTTAGTATGTTATCTCATTTTGGATATTCCCTATGTGTTTCAGTAAGTTATCTGATAGGATAACTTACTCTACTGGAACATATGGATCATCCGTACCAATCACAATCTATCCGTCACCTTCTTCTCAGGAACATGTGATTGGGAGTCGATAATCTATCCAGGGTCTGGGTGCCTGTTGGTTCGCAGGATCATTTCCACTCCTACCCTTGACCCTGCTGGCAACAGGGCCTTGAGTATTCCCCTATCCGCCACCTGGGGACGCGCCTGGTTGCAGTTTCAGGCTCCATACAAGAGAAGAGACTCCTGCTTTCCAGGACCTAGATGATTACTGCGTTATTATAATAGTACATAAAGAAAACAAATCCATTCTAAACTTGATTGATTTTCACAAATTTAATAAATAAATGTAACTATAGCTTCTTCAAACAAATAAAACAAAGTATGTTGTGATATTATATTTTTTACATATAGGGAGCTACATTGCTGACTTGGGAGCTATGGTGGTCACTGGTCTTGGTGGAAATCCTGTAACCACTCTTAGTAAGCAGATAGACATGGAACTGCATAGAATCCGTCAAAAATGCCCATTGTATCAGTCCAGTGGTGTAACGGTGGACAAAGACAAGGATGAAATGGTGGAAAGGGAATTTAATCGCCTTCTAGAAGCTACTTCATATCTTTCACATCAACTTGATTTTAATTATGCCGGAAATAAACCGGTCAGCTTGGGTCAAGCGTTAGAATGGGTTATTAAACTGCAAGAAAAACATGTCAAAGAGAAACAAATACAGCATTTGAAAGCTGTAGTTGCCCTTCAAGACAAACTGAAATTCAATCAGAAGTCCCTTGTTGATATTAAAAATCAAATCAAAGAAACTAATTCAAAAATAAAAGAATTTGCCGCTTTAGAAAAGAGAGATATACAATTGGAATTTGCATATCGTAGTGCCTTGAAAGATCTAAACAGCTATGTAAAAGAATGGGATCAGCTTCAGGAGCAAGCTAAGGAAATTGAGGATAAACTGAAGGATTTGGAATCTTCACCACCCAGGTTAGTATATAATCTCTTTGTATATATTCATATTTCTGGAATTCCCTTTTCTATACTAATGATATGAAGTGGAAGGCACTTCATTATTAATACTTTTATTGAAAGTGAATCATTTGTGCAACATTGAATAATGCCTTTGATACTGATGTTCTAGTTTTGAGAAGATTGAATGGAAGGTCACATCTTTCAATGAGTTAAAATATTTTTTTGACAATCAGCTTCTAGTAAAATGTCCGACGTGATTGCAACTAAAGTCACATTAGCATTGTTCTGTGTTTAGTAAGCTAAGTAGGTTAAGTGTTCGTAGGTCAATCGTTCAGTAGTGAACACATCGACGGAAGCCAACGCACTGGTTGCATCGATGACGCTGATCTAGAGAATTACGAAAGAGTCATATTTCAATAAGTATCTGTACAATTGTATTACGATTATAATAAATATATTAAATATGGCGCAGTCGGTAGGATCGATATTTTGATTCTATCTTGAGGTTCGTGATTGGCTTTGGTATGGCGGATCCTGGTCCAAATTTTAACCACTGTTTCAATCATTGTATAATATTCGAAATAACTTGATTGTCGAATGTTCCCCTCCACAAATCCATCGTTTCATGAGCTGTATAGCATGTAGTGCCGACCACAGGAAATACTCTCTTATCTATATCATAGGCAGACCCAGCAGTTTCCATTACCGCAGTCGTTTTTTTTGCTCATATCCCCGTCATCCCTTAGCAGCACCTGCGCTGAACTTTAGTTTGCTCCGGTTAGTTATTTGTTGTACTTTATGCCTCCATATAATGGAAGCATAGGTTATTGTAAGTCTGATAATCTTGTTGTAGCAGTAGTCCACATTTAATACCAAACATACATGTCTGGAATGGTTTGTTGAAGACGTATTGGGATGCCCGCGTACCTCCCAAAACCACATTTGGCATTCTATGTGCCGCTCTACCAATCTCCATCTTCACTACTATGTGCAGCGCAAACAGACCCAGCCGAATTTCCTTAGTCTCAATCGGGGCTGTGCGTATACCCCCGTCATCCTATAACAGGACATGCACTGTATTTTGCTTCGGTTCATTATTTGTTGGGCCATATTATAGAGGCATAGTTGATTGTCGGTCTGATAACCTTGGTGTACAACCAGTGTATCGTCCTTCATTGCAGTCCCCATTTAATGCCAAGCATACCTCCTGACGTGATAGCCTGTTTGTGAGTTTCTCAATACGGCCGTCAAACCTCAGTATCCTATCTAAGATTACTCCCAGATACTTAACCTCGTCGGAGATTTTCCATCACTGGTGCCTTGAATTCGTCAAGGTCCCTTTTGAATATGACGGCTACCATAGCAGTTTTGCTCGGATTCACAGTTAGCCAATGCTCGGTAATAACTAAGCACTATTGTTGATGTTATGCCCCATAATTCACCTAGGATGAGAATTTTTAAATCATTCGCATATCTTTGTGCGTATGTCCTTTTCCAATATTTCCAAGAGTTTCTCCATGCCCAAGCACCACAGCAGAATTGAGTGTATGTCGCCCTGCGAACAGCCCTGAGCTACGCCCACCTCCATGGTGTCATTGTAAGAACAGGTAACCTGTCTGTTTTTGAGTATTTCGTTTCTCCATTGGCAAACCATTGGTTCTATTGCATGCTCTCCCGCAGTACAGCGTATCGACTCGAAGGTTATTTTATCAAAGGCCCCTTCGATGTCATGAAATGTTAAGTGCTATAAGCCAGTCTCTGCTTTTTGTCTTAATACCTTAAATTTAATATGTACAGTACAGTCGCGATAATCCGAACGGGCTGGACTTATCATACGTTCTTATGGATAGTCGCGCTAGTCCGAACTATTCCGATATTTCGTAATCCGAACCCATTTGCTCCCACCTATTTGTTTGCTTACTTACTGATTTGTTGCGAGTTAAAACCTTGTCAGTACGGTTTAATTATTCATTCGGAGTGCATCACCATGGAGACTAAAAGGCGCCACAAAACATTATTAATTGAAAAAAATTGAATTATTGAATCGACTAGAAAAGGGTGATTCTGGTAAATTACTATCCCAATGTTATGGGGTAGGAAAATCTACTGTAACCGATATTAAACGCAATAAACACAAGTTGCGGAATTTTGTTGCAAAAACAGAATCAGGCCCGGGAAAAAGGGAAACTCTGCGCCAACCAGAATATCCTAAACTGGAAAAGGCCCTTCATACGTGGTCTATTCAACAGCGATTGAAAAATGTCTGGTTCACTACTGGCAGAAAAGGCTCGATTTTTCTTCAAGGAGATTGCCCAGACCGACGGATCCAATTACGAATTTCATGCCAGCATCGGATGGTTGGATCGTTTTAAAAAAAGGCATGGTATTCGACATCTAAAAATTACTGGAGAAAAACTCTCAAACGATGAAGCAGCATTTCGTATGCTGTTTTGTCAAAACATTTCTGAAATGGATCTGTGCGCAGAAGAAATCTACGAAGCTGACGAATCTGGGTTAATGTGACGGTGTTTACCAGATCAAACGCTAGTCCATCATGAGGAGAAATGTGCACCAGGAAGGAAAATTTCTAAGGATAGGGTAACATTCATGCCCTGCGCCAATGCCACTGGATATCGCAAACTGCCACTTATCGTCATAGGAAAATCTAAAAATCCACGTTCATTGAAGAATTGTCGAACAATACCTGTTATCTACTAGGGCCAAAAAAGTCGATGGATAACCAGGGACATTTTTAGAGATTGGTTTCACAATAATTTTGTTCCGTCTGTTAGGAAGAATTTACAAGAGAAGAGTTTACCCTTAAGAGCACTAGTGCTCATAGATACTGCTCCAGCACACCCAGCTGCAGAGGAACTCGCTACAGAGGATGGTCAAATTGTGACAATGTTTCTACCGCCCAATTGTACAGCATTACTACAACCCATGGATCTAAACGTCATATAGAAAATAAAAACAACATACAGGAAGTCATTGCTAATCCACATTTTATCACAAGACCTGCCCATAATAGATTGTATCAAAAATCTTAGCATAAAACATGTCATCTTTTGGCTTTCGCAATCTTGTGATTCTTGTCCTGTTAAATTGATAATGAAATCTTGGCATCCTCTTTGGAAGTCACAAGAGCAACATGAATCGGATGAAGAAGATAACTTGCCATTGACCCAATGGATGCAAGATCACAACAAAGACGAAGAAGATGATGACCTTACTTCTCTTGTTAATCAAATTGGCCAATGAGAACAAGTGTCTTCTGCAACTGTAAGAGAATGGGCCGAGGGGTTGCAGGATGTACCGTACGAAACCTTACTAGATACGGAAATAATAGAAGAATCGTTAAATAATGATGGTAGAGATGAAGATAATTCGTTGGAGGTTGAAGAATGTGCTAAGAGAGTATTACATTCAGAAGCGGTGAAATGTTTTAATACAAGTCTACAATGGGCAGATGAAATCCAACTAACTGCTGAAGAAATAATGCTGTTGCGCCAATTACGCCAGAAAGCGTAAAATCTTCAATTTTGCAAGGCCAAACAGCAAAAAATAAACTAATATTTTTTGAAAATGTAATTTTACTAATATATTTTTTTTGTACTTTTATATGTATGTTGTATTTCATAATAAAAATCAAAATATACTCCTGTGTAATAATTAGGTTGAATCTTTCACATTGTAAAATATGTACTCGCTAATCCGAATTTCCGATAATCTGAACAGCGGCTGTTCTGAATTAGTTCAGATTAACGCGACTGTACTGTAATATTAAATTAATGGTACTACACATAATAAACATAGTGTTCTCTATGTCGTATATCAATACGACAAATTACCGTAGTAACAGCTTCAACAATCATTTCCAATAAGTGCTATTCAAATACCAACATTCTTGAAATTTGATGATGATTTAATGGTTTTGTACTGCATCTGCATTAAAAGAGATTTTATTTTTCATTTTCAGCGATGTTTATCTATCTTCGAAGGATCGTCAAATATTGGATTGGCATTTTGCGAATTTGGAATTTGCAAATGCTACACCTCTATCGAATCTATCTCTGAAGCACTGGGATCAAGACGACGACTTTGAATTCACGGGGAACCATTTAACAGGTAGGTGATAGGAACACTTATCAACATTTTTATTCTTCAAAAAAGGTCCATATCATTTGCTTTGCCCTATAAACTATTGGGTAATGGTGATAGTTTGGATATTATCATCAGGTTATACGCTACAAATCATCAAACAATTATAATAAGCCAAGTAACAATTATTATTATTATTCTCCCAAGAACATCCTTTAATTAATTTTCATATTAATTTCTGTAATTGTTATGTTTATTCTGCTATGAATTTAAAAATAATGACATAAAATAGTGACGATCAATTATTTACATTGTCCATACATAATAATAATTAGAAGAATTAATTTGTTATATCCGGAACCTTGTATTTTACAATAATTATAATGTTGGAAAATTGGAATAATTTAATTTGCGTATAAAAATAATCAATTTTTTATGTGGAAAATCCTTCATAATAATTTAAAGAATAACTTTGAATTGAATTAGTCATTCAAGTTGTCTTGGATTCGAAGCTACAGCTATTTGAAATGTAACATAACTGCTAGGTCAATTTATTTCAGATTGCTAAAGAAATGATTATCAATCATAAGGTCTTTCTAGTCCAGATCGATCAGTAGACGTATAGTTCCAAATAGCTATTTCGCTCTTCCCATAGAACTCATTAGTGGAACGAGGTGAAAAAACAAAAAAATCTTACGCCATCTATGAATAGATGTCCCACTAAGAAGTCACGCAATGTACCACATTGACAGATATCTCAATCTTAAAAAGTTATGTGAGACTACTTGAGTGTAAAGTTCGAGAAAACTGTCGATGTGGTACATTGCTTGATTTCTTAGTGGATCATCTATTTATAGATGGCGTGAGATTATTTGGTTCTTTTTACCTTGTGGAAGGTTACTTTTGACTACTTTCAGCGGAGATCTTTCAGTAACGTTGCAATCTTGCTCGCTTCACTGATGAGATCTATGAGAAGAGCTGTCTGGAACTATAAGTTTGTGACGTTACTGATCGATCTGTTCTAGAAAGACCTTGTCATTGTTATCTGACAAAAGCCAACATGAGATAAATGAGTATATTTTATATATTCATTTGTTTCTGATTCTCGTTTAAAATGATTATCAATTTATTGACGACCTAAATTTCTTTCAAATTAATATTAGAGTTATTGTACATCTTTAAAATTTGTTATTATTTACAATCTTTATGCTGTTTTAATTCTAGTATCCAAATCGGACTGTTTTACTAGTACCTACCATTCATTGTTGTGATACTCAAATCTTAGTCCACAGAAATTGGACAAACACAGATCAATTTCCAGAAATCGAGCAAACATTTTGCATTTATAGTAAAAAATGTAGTATGGAACATCCGAAATCGACTACCCCTAACGCGTCCCCCAGATAGGTGGCCTTGAAAAAAAAATGTTCTTGACTGAATTGTCAAGTCGCCTCAATCATTGATCAAATGTCAAATTATAAAAAATTCTGTACCCAAACATAACAATAACAATTGATTTCAAAAAATTCTCCGATGAATAGTGCAGAGTCAAATGTGAACAAAACACGCATTTACAGTTTATTGACTTTATATTAACAATGTTTCACCTCACAGTGGTATCCTTAGAATGAGCCATTAACATTGAAATATATTAAACATAATTGTAATGTACAGTAAGAGACATTAGAGAACGCCTTGCTGAAGAATGTGAGTTAATTTCATAATATCTTAATACTGTCGAGCTGTAAACATTCTTTTAACAACTCCGTCCGCTGAAATTATTTTTCAATACGACCGATACAATTTATCCTGATACTCGAACTCCTTTACCCCATTTGCGAATTTTGAAATTTTGCACTATAGTTTTGAACCATTAAACCGGTATCATGAAAAGGTATTTTGTATGGATTTTGTAACAGTGCCTGCCGAGCGTTATATTTTATAAATCTGAAACACTGTTTGACTGAGGTTATCACCTACCACCGGCACCGGTTCTATTAAACCAGGCACTATATGCCTTTACTACCAAACAAGTGACATATCTACTATAGTCTCACGTTCCAAACTTCTGATTTCTGAAGCTATAATGTTTCTGTCCAGTCCAGATTTAATATTTCAGGTAAGTGAATGGGTTTGAAAGCCTATCTCGCCCCTTGTAATAATCGGCTGGGTATTATTTCAGGTAGCGTTAATACCTCATCGACGTGTGTTATATGAATTGATACTTGTTTTTTGGAACCTGCTCGGGTATCAAAGATCTGAGTTGATCCGTGTACCCTTAAGGTTCTTTCAAGCTGCCACCACTAGGTGTATAATTCAGTTCACTTAGAAGCTATTTCTGACTACGTGCCTCGATCCCTTCCCAGGAACCGCCTCGAATTACGTACAATTATATTTTTATATCTATTCAAGTGTACATTCTGAAGGTTCTATTCGCTGACAGGTGATTAGGTATTACTAGTTAACTTTTTAATCAAATTAAATGATAAATATATATTGGCTAAAAGTTAACAAAATTTAGTACATCACAAAAAACCAAGCGATTATAAAATTGGTCCAAAATCTAGAAATGGGATTGGTCTAATTCAGGTTCCCCAAGAGGAAACCTGGAAGACGGTTATCAATGTCGCTAGTTCACCCCTTTCGCCAGCGAGCGAGTACCTGCTCAGGTTCTCTGAAGAGAGTTGAAATCAGTGAAAGTTAATAAGTTCAAACTCCGAACGGTGATCCATTTCGCGCCGAAGATTGATATATAATATTTAGAATTAAAGAAGGATTCCTCTCTTTCTGGTAACATGGGGTAAGCCTAACGACTGATAGTTTGTCATATCCCCTAAGGAATCTCCGATAAGCGGAATTACAATTGAACACTCGCTAGCCTGAATGGCTGGAAAGAACATAAATATTAACAAAATAGAATGGGCGGGCGGAGCTTGATCTGAAGGATACCTAACCACTCTATATTATACTGCCGATTCAGAGGTTGAAGTCAATATAACAATTGTTCTTTGGCAATATAGACCAACAGGGTAAGTGCATTTGGCACTTACCCTGTTGGTCTATATCACAATTCCCCCTCGAATGTAGAAATAAGGTACAGAAAATTTACGCACTCGAGTTCTACGTCGGATTAAATTGTGGATGTTATAGAATGGTCACAAAATGAATTAAGGGAACTAACACTTTCCGCGAAACTCGAAAGACGCGCACAAGTCCAGCACTGCTTTACCTCTAGGAATATATGTCCCTTGTTGCACAAGTACTACGTTTAATTTTGCTTCACAATTTGGTTCTAACTATGAGCCAATTCAATGCTCCAAACTGCCCCTACGCAAGCTACCTACAACGGGTTCGTTTCTTTTACAATACTACAAGCAAAATTTAACGTAGGTTGAATTTAAGTCATTTCTTCGTTGACTTATATGAACACAAATTAGATAGACAGAATTTGATAAATCAATTTAATCTCAATCTGGTTACTTCATTTTCAGCCAATAAACAGGATATTAATTGATTTCGAAAAAATATGATCTTAGGAACAAAAATTAACCTGAATTATGGTTCTACTTAACTTGACTGGAAAATTAATTCATAGATTTATTACCTACAAAAATTTAAAGAAATATTTTAAATATTTTAAGTGTGGAATTCAGGTAAAATATATATGCTTTGAATTAATGCAAACAATGGATTATTATTTAAGGAGTAAAAGCTGGTTGGAAAAAAAGTTTGGCTCGCCGAGCGAGTAGGTGGTGAAGAACTCTCTTTTTTCCTCAAAGTAATTAGTTTTTATCAAACGATTGAAACGGGGGCCACTCCACGCGCATAGCTTAGAAACATGTTTAATGTAGAACACCGGGGGCAGACCCCGCCCATACGTTATGAAAACGACCTATAGGAATCTGACTAGGCGCAAGGACACTCCGTGACGGCTCTTTTCAACTCCAAGTGGATTTTTCCTGACTCGGGGAAAAAGTATCACTGGCCTCGTACTGTGCTTACGTTTGCTAAGCATGATTCCTTGCTGGCCTAGAAGTCGGTGGTCCGGAAAAGACAGATCAAATTACGAGACAGACCGCCGGTAGGCCTATAATTTTGTGAGGGAGTCCAAAGCGGAAAAACATTTCGTTAACAAGAATGGGAGCACATTCCTCTGCAACAGCACCCACTTCGTAAATATTCGGAAGGAACTAATTACTATTAATTGGGGAATATTTGAGGTATTAATGTGGTTTACTCACAATTAAGGAAGAGTCTAAAAATTGGTTAGCAAAATAAAATTTTCATCTTGTCTTGAAATCATTAAAATGTTTCTTATACTGACTTCAGAATTTTTTTCCCAAAGCTTTACTTTCTTCATAGGGTAACTCGATTTTCCAGGTTACTAGTGTGTTTTCGGGTAGATTTTATTAGGTACTTTTAGAATGGGTTTTGGTGTTAACCTCAATTGTGGATACCTCATTTATCCCTCGAAACTTTCCTCTTCAGTGATAATTAGTGACTTCTAAATGATCTCCCAATAAATAGAAGTAATATTTCATTTCAATATTATTGGTTGTATGTATATTTTTGGAAATTAACTGTTGATGAAGTAATTACTTTTTTATTAATCCTCTTTAATATCTTTATAAAATGATAAATGAAAGTGATACTCGAATGTTTGCAGTTACTCAATAATTTGTTTCGATAATGTCAACAAAATTTGAATAGTCTTTACCAAAATCTGGACAAATCTAATAATAGTCAGTTAAAATGGTTTCGCATCAAGTGAACGTAATATGTGTACTGAAGTTTTGCATTTCTCACACAGACGACCTTATCCCCGTCGGCGATCTGGAATTTGTATTTTATGCGTTCGTGATTTCGGTCAATTTTTAATGGCGTAATTTTAGTTGTTTAAAATCAGCTGCCGGAAAGTAAGATTCTCTTACACGAAGTAACAATTATTTGGAATCAAAACATTTTAAATGTAATTTACTGTAATTCTCTTGTGATTAATTTTGCATGTCATAGGATGAAATTGGCTGTCATTATTTATGAGTGTCGTTTGAGATTATACGATCTTGGAGTAAATAGGAAAGTTTTATTTTACTTGTTGAATGAATGATTACTATGATTATGCATAAGCTAATCTAGTAATAGACAGCGTCAAATATATTTCAACAGGGACTTGTGAACCTATGCCAATTTTCTTAAATGGGTGTATGAAAAGCGTTTAACTCGTTTAAATAAAATAGTCTTAAAAATGAATATATCTCTACATTTTTTAAAGAGAAGCATGTATCGAAGTTTTTTGATAACTCAAGCATCCAATCTCTAATAATGAGCATGCCTTTAACATCATTCTTACTTTATGATTCATATCTACTGAAGATAAAATAAATTTTCTTGAGTAAAATAATATTCATATATTTGTATTGACTACGGATGCTATGACCTTTTGAGTCGGAGTTACGAAGGCGTAGCATCAACGGTAGTGAACAATAAATATACAATATTGGAAAACAATCATACAGGTGTTATAAATTCGATGCATTAGCATTACTATCTCGTTAACTATAAGAGATAGAAAGTTGGTTTAACGGAGGCTAAGTTACGCATTTTAATGCTGCATAATTTGTTAAGAAGAATTAAAAAATTCGACTACTTCCGGAGATATCCGAAAAAATAGAAAAATCCATCTTCGTTTCTATTTATTATCGCCTTTATACTGATTATTTTCAAAAACAAAGGGCACATTCTTGAGGCAATTGTTTATGGTCGTTATTACTTTTCACATACGACTTTTTGTTTTTCAGTTACACATATCAACTTTTTTGCTTAATCCGGATCTGGATTTATAATTCCGTATTTCGGTACCTCCCAAATCTCTTGTTACAAAATTTTTTGCTATCGAAGTTATTCGATTTTTTTAAATTGAAGAAGGCGAAGAATATGAAACAAAACAAATACGCTAGATAGGTGGTGATTTCATGGCCTGGTCAGCGCTAAACAATTTAATTTACAAAGCAGAAATTAATAACCTAGAAGAGAACTTTATTTCTTAGCCCATTCTTAGGGAAACAAGATATAGTTGCCCAGATTGCGACGTCCCACTATGTGCTACCCCATGTTTCAGACTTTACCATACTAAGTCTAATTTTTAACCACTCTATATTATTGCTTTGAGAGTGCATTTTATGTTGTTTTTCCTTATTATATATTTATGAGCGCTTTATTTCACTACTAGGTATTGAAAAAACAAAGTTCAACATAACCGATTCATAAAATAAATCATACTTTTTTGACCGACTTTTGCGAAATAAATGGAACTTTAAGCGTTCAGCATCAAAATGCGCAACTTTGTCTGTATTTAAGTAACTCCCTATCTCATATCTACTATTTATCTAGATAACCATGCTAATATATCGAATTTGTAACGCCTAGTTGTAAGGGTACAAATTACTCTTACTTGTGGATAAACTATAAGTTCTATTTTATCGCTTGGTTGCCGACAGCTACAGTGAAGACGGTCGTGAGTTATATTTTAGATGTTAAAATTTGGGCACCAGAGTATTTTAACCAACCAATAAATTATGTTACTGAACTATGGGATTCAAACACTCAAAAGTCCCCAGGTTAAATTATTCTGAAAGTATACAAAAAATAAAAGACCTGTAGCCAGAATGATTGAAATTTACTGGAAATTGAAATAATATTGTTGTTACAATTTATAACAGAACTTAATATTAATGAGTTATGAAGTGCATGAATTGAAGTATGAATGAAGTTAAATTTCTAAAATCGCAGTGAACAACAGTTAAATTTACATATTATATAAATACTCAAATGATTGTTTCGAACGTTACATAACCAAAAGTTGGGTAGCCTGACCTGGTAACTGCTGGGTAAGATGTTATACCTGCTCGATTATGGATTGGTACTTCCTACTTGATGTATGGATTCCTGCCACAATTCTAGTACGGTTTCCACGATTGTACATCACAAGTCAATTAGCAACTTGTAAATCAGTTTTTCCACAGCAGATTCAAGCCAACCTCAGAACTTCGTACACTTGTTGAATTTTTCACAACATAAAAAAAAAACTGAAATCACGAAATGTTCAAACCTCTATTGCTCTATTGTCCTTAGAAGACAGACATGAACAGAATACATAACGATTGTTGAACAAAATTAGAACTAACCTATGTCCTGTCAGATATCACCTGGGAAGGCAAATTAGTTCTTGAAGTTAGTGAATAAATCAAATGGGATTACAAAGATATGTACCTCTATCACGATAGGGTTATTTTCCCTTTCAATGAAACAAATTTACTTCTGTCCAAAACCAGTCACGTTGAAACTAAGTTTTAATCCCCTAAGGTGCATTTATTACACAAATCTTTCCAATTATTCCACTCCAAATTGGTAATTGATGCCTTTGCTTTCAACGGAAGAATATTCCCAGAATTTGGTTCCAAACATAAGTTTGGTATCACCTCCCTGTTGAAATAACTTAGAAACACGACCTTCCACTTGGACGATTTGACAAAAAGTACGCCATTTTCTCGGCATTTTCCGGTGTTTCGATGTCTCACAGAACGACCTCGAAATAGAAACGGTAACTACAGAATTTGGCACTGAATATCCATGACTCGGAGAATATACGGTCTAGCATAGCTGACGACACAGGAGTTAACCGATTGTAGTACAGCGGCCATTTCTAAGCCGTTAATTGAAATTTACACGTTACATAGTATACGCAGATGAAGACTCACAGATTGTCTATCAACTTATATGAAAAAATGATTTTTAAGCCATAGTTTCATCATGTTATTGAAGAGTCGATAAAATGACGAATATATTGAAATTTGATTCAATTCATAATTATTATTAGTGTATTTACTTTAATGTACTCATTGAGTAAGTTCTTGTGACCAGCTCATTAGTGGCCATTGATTATCGCCAATAATATCCAGGTTAGGCTCAATTCAATGTAAAACTGGTTATGCTTGCAAGTTTTCTTTTTTTCTGCTATAATTCATTACATAATACCCTAAAAATATTTGTTCTTCTAAAATCGTACTAACACAGAAACTTATTTATCGATTTGATTCTAACTGATATTCTTAACGACGTAGAGGTAACGATCCAACGGATCAACTGTAGATCTTTAGGTACACCCAATACCTATAATAGATCTTACATGTTTTCCCAAAGGCGAATCAAATTGTAGGTTAATTTGAAGTTTTAAAATTGAAATAAAGCTTGAATTAGACCGGTGATCCATTTACATGATATTTGTTTGCAGCACGTTTGCGATAGTCAAACGATTCCGTTTTTTGCATTAGTATTTCATGAAAAATTTACGTACGAGGGCCCAGACATGCATTTCCTAAAAAAAATGTATTACCTGCTATGCGCAAAATAAATTGTCACCAGAAACATCAGTTCAAATTGGAAATAATCCAAAATATAGGTGATATACACACTAACTTCGTTACTTAACCCTATAATACAACATAGTCTAGGAGCCAAAGCGACAATGATGGTCTGAACATTAACCCGATGGCACTATGGTTCATCGTTAGAGGACGGTTCAATGACCAATTCATCTCACAGGCCGAATTGTTTATTTTTTGACTGGAGGTTAACCTTTTTCAAGTTGCGGTTACTCGAAAAGCATGCCATTCTTATAAACTTCCACCATGCACCATCATTTTTTATCGTGTTCGTTTATCAGGCTGACCAGTTAAAATTGGACCGACAATGGACTGCAAGTTAACCCTCCCAAACCTGGTGGAAAATGCTCATTGGTGTTGGCAATTATTAAGAGACCCTATGCCATCAAAAGTTATCGGTCCATTTCCGAGTAATTGACTATTATTTTTTCTCATTTTGTGGCTATACCTTGCGGATTACAAGGTAACATGATGGCACCATGATAAATAGCGGGAACGTTTCAAGTTCATCTGTTAAATTTTCAAAAAACTTATCCACTTATCCAGTCTTGCCCAGGTAAATTGATACCTTCCGCAGCGATATATATATTTTTTATAATGTGTCTTAGTTCCCTTGAGTTTATTGGCAATTCGTACTCTCCCAAAGCAATCAAGCACTCAACATGTTTTCCTTTCAGTTTATTTATTATGGTTCTTCTTGGAATCCTATATTTCTGTTCTGATTTTCGATGAGTAATGTCGCCTCTTTTAATTTAGTTCAAGCAATTTTGTAAAGTTTCGGCTATGTAATTCGCATATCGTTTTGACTTCAGTTGTCTTTTATATTTTCCGTAAAGAATAGACCAATCATATTAGTAATATGAATACTTACTTGTCGCATATACCAAATATTGCAGGTTAAAAAAGATAACTTTTGCTGTTTCTATAAACGGGATGGTTGTTCCCTAGAGAATGCAAGTGGAACCGGCAGTTGCGTGGGTGAAATGGTCACGTAGGCAACCATCAATAACTCGCCAACGTTTGTTTGGTTGTATACATATCGTTACTAGTTTGCACGTAGAATTAAACATTTTTTAACAATGGAGAACACCGAGAGGCGCAAAACATGCTTCTGTCGTAAAAAGAATGATACAAATTGTACCGGATCGTGTATCATTTCTTTCGACAAACTGCGATATTATACTCTGGACTAAGTATGGGTATATTCAAAATCTTCACTTATTACGAGAACTTTTTCCTTTTTGAACTAATAATAATAGTAGTAATACATCCTTACATACGACATGTTTCACAGCGTGTATGACCTAAATTTTCTGGTGAAATGTGTCCACGTCATCTGATAACAAAAATATTGCGGACATGTCGCCTAAATGGACGACTGGCCTTACTGATCCATGATTATTTTTGTTGGGACTGCAATTATTCCAATTGTTATTATCATCATATTCAATAGTGTTCTGAGTGTGTTTTTATTCCAACCTTGCGATGGTCATCAGATTTTCTTAAATTATGAAAGTTCTTCAATCAATAGCCTGAAGAAATAAGCACTTTTGATATTTCCAGTGGTTCATTGGATAGCACACATACTTATGCCTATGATATTACTTTAAGACAGATATATTACTAGAGTAATCGTTAGGTTCTGTTAGAATGTACAGAACGTTTAGCAGTACAAGTTGCGGGAACATCTTTAGACCGATGAGCCACTTATAAATAGTTTCCCTTTTTGATGGAGAATCTATATTCATATCGTTGTCATTTCCACAACTTTAAATTTACGGCTTAAACCTTGTACCCACTATAATTATAATTGGCCTGTCAGTGGAATATGCAGCATATACCATGTATCCTCGAATCTGTTTGTTCGTGGCTATTAAACATGGTTACATATATGGCGTTTAATCCTATATACATGATTGATTTTGATCAAACAGCCAGTGTTCTATGTATTCTCTAATGAAATTAAAATTAAGCAGATACGAAACCAATTGACGATTCCAGAAAATGAAATATATTGCTTATTTATATAATCTAATAGGACATAAGGAAATATAGTGATATATGATGAGCCAACCCAGATATTTTTGAGCCTCTGGATCGGCAATTACAGTTTCCTACGTAACCCTTTTGCCTTAAATTAGGTTGTACAGTTTCGTCCAGTCACTAAAATGACAAATATACAGTTTAGTCCAAGGGTCATAAGCGATGCAATGAAAATAAGACAACATATATTATCTCGCCACAGAAATTCTAGGTTAGTAGGTTATTTGTAAGTTCATTTTTAGAAGCAATAAGTTACAAATAACCTACTAACCAGGAATTTCCGCTTTTCTCCAAGCGGCAATTCTAGGCCAGTAGGTTATTTCTAAGTTTATTTTTGGATGCAGTAACATTAGCTGAACATATAAGAGAACATAATATATTATCTCCAAGCGACAATTCTTGGTCAGTGATTATTTGTAACTTCATTTTTGGATGCTACAACATTAAGAGAACATATATTATCCCCAAGAGGCAATTCTATGTCGGTGGGTTATTATTGGCAAGGTTATTTTTCGATGCAATACCAGTAACATTGACTGATCACATAAGAAAACATATTTCCTACAAACGCAAATTTTAGGTCATTAGGTTATTTGTAAGCTTATTTTCGGATGCAATAGCATTAACTGAATACATACGAAAACAATTTATAATCTTCAAACTGCAGTTCTTCGTCAGTAGGTTATTTGTAAGCTTATTTTTTGATGTAATAACATTAAGAGCAAATATATTATCCCCAAGCGGCAATTCTAGGTCAGGGGGTGGAAGTATATTTTTAGTTACAATACATATAACATTAATTGAACACATATGAGAACATATCCTATCTTCAAGCGTAAATTCTAGGTTAGTAGATTATTTGTAAGTTTAGTAGGTATTGGATGCTGAGTTTATTTTTGGTTGCAATAACATCAAGTGAACATATGTGAGAACATATAATATCTTCAAGCGGCAATTCTAGGTCATTAGATTATTTGTAAGTTTATTTTTGGATGCAACTTCAATAAAAACATCTTGGATTTAAAATGAAAGGTGATCATATTGGAACCTGATATTATTCTTCAGATTTTCTGTACACTAAAAAATTTTATTCCGTTATATTCACCTACATTTATTGGGTTTCCTTTCAACACTCAACCCAAGAATCGACATAATGATCTTTCGTACATAAATAACTTTTAGGCAATAATATACGAGGAATTCTGTAGAATATAATATAATATAATTTAGTTTATACTATCAGCTCATTCCACTTAAAATTATATGCAGCTATTATTTAAACTGTTTGTAAACTGAATCTAAACTAAGATTATTAAAGAATTTGAAATTCATAATGGTCAAATTGTAGAAAGGGATAATTACAACCACTAATAAAGTGACCACTGTCAGTTACAAAGTGTTTAACTAATAGGATAATTGACTGCCTGGAATATTTGATGTTTATTTCGGACAAGAAGTACTTGCAACACATTCATTCTTTCGAATTAGCATAATGTCTGTGGGATTTTGCTCTCTTTCTTAGTGCTTTAGATAAGTTATAGTTTTGAATGGAAAAAGGGGGATAGTATAAATTAATTTATATAACTTTTAGACAATACTTGAGATTGAATTCATTTCATTTCAATTTCCTCTTGGGATGAATCAATCAATTAACGAATAGAACGATATAAATTCGTGATATGAATACAAATAATTCGTTTATTAATCAATAGAGCAGAATTTTGAACCAAATATTGTATTTCATAATTCATGTTCGAATTGTTGAAAGTTTTTGAATAAACGAAGAACTTGTGTCTCAGTGATATATTTATAACTCAAGAAATCATATTGGAATCTTGGAAACTTTTTATTTTATGTTTGATCATAAATAATTTTTATTAGCGGCTTCCTTGCTCACTCCACTTAAATTCTGTTATGCTTACGTAAAATATATAATTTAATCTCCGTAGATGAGTAATTAATACGACTGGCAATTTATTTTCACATTCTTTACTGCATCATAAAGTATTTTAAGTATTAATAAATCATTATTATAGATTAGATTGGCAACTGCATTAATCATTTATTGAACAATTTCTACTTTCAAGGCAATAACTTTTTACTGTAATTCTTGTTGACGTTATAATTATTATTGTTCATTTATTGGTAAATTCTCAACTCGATATTCATGAGGCGCTACTAGGGAGGAAATTGCTGCTTTTCCGCACAAAATTTACATGAAAATTGAACTCTTGGAGTGATGTAGTCTGTATCGATTTGTTTCTATGTAACATTGCAAAAAATCAGGAAACTTTTAACAATCATAATAAATTGCTTGAGAATTTCACCAAGTGCCATATCTCCAAGGGCAGATCTGGGACAAGTTGAATCAAAATTCTTATGTAGATACTTATCGTCAACACGACAGCTGATACGACATTTGAAAATCCATTCATATACTTCAATTTCATTGCATGGTCTTCCATGAATAAATTGTTGCAGTTTTTCAGAATTAATTTGTTCTCATCTCTATTACTCTATAAATAGTCACTCGAAGTATGGAACCAGTTGTACAAAACTATCAAGAGTATTGGTCAACCACGTCACACGACAAACGTCGCAATATTTTCCCTCATGATCTGATTCATTTTTCATTTAATTTGCCAAATATAACTGAAATAATATTAAATTTCGAAAAATCTTTCTTGTCCATATAGATGGACATACAGTTTGAGCTATTCTCAGATCTCAGCTACGCGCGTCTAACGTGAGACGTACTAAAAGGAATTTTCTCGCGACTGAAATATACACGAAGCGGGTAAAAGCTAGCGGCCCATAGCCAAAAACACTTTATTACAACTGGCGCCGGTCGCACGGGGCAAGAAACGGCCCCAAATTAACAAGACCGAGGTAAAATGTATAAACATTAACTTACGCGCAGCGAGCTCCTCGAGGCATATGTCAAAATGATTTCGTTCGTAGCTAATTACATAGGACGTCTGGCGTTCATTCAATTATGTTTTTAGATAATTCGAACCTTCTAATTTCGATAGGTCACGTGAAAATCCCGGAGTTCAAAGCGCTAAAGACTTCTGAGTGTTACAATATTCGTATGAAATTGCGAAATTTCCCACTTTTAAAAACTTCAAATTAATTATGACATAATTATTTCCAACGTAAAGTAAGACACACATTTTAGATTCCACAACCACCCGTGACCAAGATAATTTTTGATATCCCGTTATTATAGTATTCATAAGAACTCCAAATTAGCAAAAACTTTTCACCTATAGTGTTCATTTACAACTAATTTGATGGCTTCCACTTCTATTATTTATGTGTAAAATCATTGGAAAATTTTTACTTTATAGATATTCACTTTCATCCTAATATCAAAAGTTCTACCTGTCTGTCCTAAATATGTATAATATATTCACATCTCAGTTCATATATTCTTAAGCTACTACTTCAATTTGTATTTTAACATGTAATTAATTTCATCACATGATTGTTATCGTTGATTTCTTAAATCTTTTGTTTCTGTTTCTTTTTTATTAAACTTCTCACTGGGACCGGTTCATATCCTTCGATTTCAGATTAATATAAATGATTTGATACACTTAATTCCAGATGAAGAAAATTTAGTAATCATTATTGCAGCTTTGAGAATTATACAACCAAATATTCAAAGTAAATGTTAATTTTCTATGAATATTGCAATCCTGAGATCTAATTTATTGTTCTTGTCATTGGTCCAATGTAGGTGGTTATTCTCTGAAATTATATTCTATCTGATCCTTGAAAACTCCAGCGAGAATGGTGATAAAACATTACTTTACAACTGATCGCTACTCTCAGACCTTATGAAATGATTTTCTGTATCCGTTTACAGAAGTAATTTTACGTGTTCTCCATATGTTTTTGATTTATTGAACAACTCTTTAATTATACTAATACTTAGTATTCCTGACGGTGTAAGTAGGTTCTAAATTGATTAATAGTTTAAGATTAGATTCAATTTTTTGAAAGATCTGACGGTAATGTTACCATTCTCTATATTGCTAGTGACTCTATGGAGATATTCAAAATCTGTTTGGTCTGATCTCGGGACAAACTTTTTCTTACATATAAAAAGCTGTGATCAATCGATCACTGAATTCCCTCACTTTTGTTAGCAAAATAGCTTTGGGAAACTACTGCGGATTAAATGAATGATTGTACGAACCGAAAATATATTGGAAATGATTTGGAAACCACTAATTAAAACTTGTACTCTGTTACATTGAAATTTTATACAAATAGTCTATGTAATATATTTTACCACTATATGCTTTATACTGACACTTGCTGACAGGTTGATTTTCGAAATTATTCACACTAACAAATAAAACTTTGTTTTATACTGACATCTGCTGTCATATGAACTACCAAAATTCGCAACAGAGTGAAGACATAAAATATGCTGTGACGTCACATCGGTGACGTCACTTGAAACTCAAAATGAGAACTTAGGAAACTTCGGCAGGTTAAATATATGCGTGTGATATATATTTATAACCAGAAAAACAGTTTTGTTATTATGGTTCGATGAAATACTATAATTTACATTTCGAAAACTGAAGATGGATGTCAAAAATACCACTTGAAATGGGGCTACCGCGCCCATAAACAATACCGTTCCATTGTTCACCACTTTAGAGTGATTTGCGAATTTCAAAATTCGTATGATCAATAGGATCGGCGCAATCGTCGCCACAGTTTTTACATACGCATACACAGAGACATCATCTCAAAAATAGTCTACATCGATTCAGAAATGCCCAAAACGGATATATCCGCGAAAATACGGAAAACCTGTTTGGCTCGATAACAATATTTCCCTCATATACTACGTATAGTGAGGAAAGAAAAAATGTAGTAATTTTCCATTAGAGACTTAGGGCGCCCACCACAGACGCTCAGATTTACTTTATTATTTTCCTAAATAAAGTAACATACCAGTTTTATTGTTGGAATAAATAAATAAAAAATAAAGCGACATATTTGATTTGTTTTTAGATCATGTACAACATTTTTACTAGTGTGAATCAGACATAACCGTAAATTTATAGTACTTCGGCTTTTAAATGAAGAGTATAATATCTTACCCCATATGCTACGAGGCCAAGGTAAAAAGTCCTTGAAAAATATAACAGATGGTGCCACAATCGGAAGTCCCATGTGACATTTGTGATGTACCATATTTAACTAGAACGCATTAAAATTTTCAGACTGATATGCCATCCAGTTCTGTTTTGACATCCATCCAAAGCAAGCAACCTGGAAGGTTTTAGTAACATGGAATAAAATTGATTTCGCATCTATATTGAACATTATTTCTTGCGTGGAAAAAACATTACGCAAACCAAAGCATCGTTTGTTAAACATTATGGGGACACATCTATTGGAACGATGAGTTTACTTATTTTCTTTGAGGTAGTATGACCACAAAGGACTCCGAACGTTCCGGTCGTTCAATCGAGGTTACAACGCCAGAAATTGTCGATAAAATGCATGGTATGATATTGGACGATCGGCGAGTTAAAGTGCACGAGATTGCTGAGACTATGGGCATCTCAACCGAATGGGTACGGAACATTTTCCATAAATCTTTCTGATATAAGATAGATCAACATCCATCAGTTACATGAACCTTCGGGAAATTTCGCATTTCCCATATTTCATAAGTAAATGAATTTGGTCGATCTCATCGACTCCGATATGACTGCGTCAACATACACTCTCATGAACTGGAAATTCGATTCTACCATCAGTTTTCATCTTAAACGCTTATGTTGCAGCGTTTCGAAACCCTGCATTTTGGCCATCCCTTCGATAATTACACTATAAGATCACATTTGACATGATTAATACGCTCGAAATCGGTTTCCACAAGCTTCTGAGACCAGATAGAATAAGTTTCATCAGTTACACGAGCCTTGGAGAATTTTCGCATTTTCCCAAAGTATGGAAAAATAGTGAATTTTGTCGATATCATCGATTCCTATATAACTCCGTCAAAACACACTCTCATGGATGAGAATTTCGATTCTACTATTAGTTTTCACCTCAAACGCTGGTGAAATATGTTGCAGCGTTCCGAAACCCTGCATTCAGGCTATCTCTTCGACAATTACACTATAAAATCACATTTGACATGATTAATACACCCGAAATAAGTTTCTTCAAGCTTCTGAGATCAGATAGAACAAGTTCCATCAGTTACATGAACCTTGGAGAATTTTCGGATTTTCCCAAATTCCATAAGAAGTATGGAAAAATAGTGAATTTTGTCAAAATACACTCTCATGGAAGAGGGATTCGATTCTACCATTATTTTTCACCTCAAACGCTGGTGAAACATATTGCAGCGTTCCGAGACCCTGCATTTTGGCCATTCCTTCGATAATTACACTATAAAATCACATTTGACATGATTAATACACTCGAAATCGGTTTCCACAAGCTTCTGAGATCAGATGGAAAAAGTTCCATCAGTTATCTGAACCTTGGAGAATTTTCGCATTTACCTAAATTTCATAAGGGGTGTAAAGTATGGAAAAATAGTGAATTTTGTCGATCTCATCGATTCCTATATAACTGCGTCAAAATACACTTTCATGGTTGAGGAATTCGATTCTACCATTAGTTTCCACCTCAAACGCTGGTGAAACATATTGCAGCGTTCCGAAACCCTGCATTTTGGCCATCCCTTAGATGAATACACTAGAAATCACATTTAACATGATTAATACACCCGAAATTAATTTCCACAAACTTCTGAGATCAGATATAGGCGAGGAAATGAAGCAGAAAAGGTCGAAAAAAAAATCGGATGAACCGATTTTGATAATTTTTTTAATCGATTCAGGAAATCATTTAGAAAAAATTTTACCATTGTTTTTTCTTCTAATGTGCATTTTAGCATTTCTACAGAGGAAAATGCATCTCTTTGAATGCACTTTCAGGAGATAATATTAAAAATGTTGAAAACATGTCCAATTATAGCCAGAATTTCTCACTCGGAAGCTTTTGGGGTCGCTGATCACGATTCCGGAGCCATATTTCAACTACAACGCACCTGGTGCTCAGGATACCCTGATGACCTAGGTCATCTCCATGGATTGTTTTTTAATATGCTCTGAAATAAAACCAAATTCGTATCTCCAGGGTTTTTAGGATCGCTGAATTCGATTCTGGAGTCGGAATCAGAAATAATAAAAATAATAATGATAATAAAATCTACGTGATTTTAACTTATACAATATTTTTAATAAATAATTCAAAAAGTTGTAAACTTATCTGTTGTAGATTGATTCTTAAAAAATCAAACCTAATTATTAAAATTTACAACATTTAAAATCAAAAATTGTTCACTATTATTTTTTTCGCACTTGAAAAATTTAATCAGGTTGATTACTGTGCAAAAAGTATTTTTTTAATTCTTTGTTACCGACAACACATTGATTCGGACTCCAGAATCGTGTTCAGCGGCCCCAAAAACCTCCGAGATACGAATATGGTTGCATTTCAGAGCATATTAAAAAATAAACCATGGAGATGACCTAGGTCATCAGTGTATCCTGAGCACCAGGTGACTAGCGAAAGTCTTGGTCACGACCCGTATGCTCAAGAGAACTTCCCTAGCAGGTTTCATCCCATTCCAAATTCCCTGGAGACGACAATAGTACCAGGATGTCCTGATCCCCAGGTGCGCCGTAATTCAAATCCGACACCGGCATCGTGTTCAGCGACCTCAAAAACCTCCGAGATACGAATTTGGTTGCGTTTCAAAGCATATTTAAAAACAATCCATGGAGACGACCTAGGTCGTCAGGGTATCCTGAGCACCAGGTGACTATTGAAAGTCTTGGTCACAGCCGACAACCACAACTATCACTCCATTGCAAAAGAGATTTTTCCGAATTCCCTGGAGACGACGATATTACCCGGATGTACTGAGCCCCAGGTGCGTTGTAGTTGAAATCTGGCACCGGAATCGTGATCAGCGACCCCAAAAACCCCCGGGTGAGAAATTTTGGCTATATTCGGATTTGTTTTCAACATTTTTAATATTATCTCCTGAAAGTGCATTCAAAGAGATGCTTTTTCCTCTGTAGAAATGTTAAAATGCACATTAGAAGAACAAAAAATGGTAACATTTTTTCTAAATGACTTCCTGAATCGATTAAAATTTTTTTTATCAAAATCGGTTAATCCAATTTTTTTTTACTTTAGCCTTTCTTGTGCTCTATTTCCTCGCCTAATAGAACAAGTTACATCAGTTCGCATTTTCTCAAATTCCATAAGAAGTATGGAAAAATAGTGAATTTTGTTGATCTCATCGATTCCTATGTAAATGCGTCAAAATAAACTCATGGTTGAGAAATTCGATTTTACCATTAGTTGTCATCTCACACGCTGAATATGCAGAGCTGTTGGATCGATTTGACACCGATTTGAAGCGAAAGCGGCCGCATTTGGCAAAGAAAAAGTGCTCTTCCACCAGGATAACGCACCGGCCAGCGCACAGGTTCGCAATCGCAATGCCAAAATGCTACGCATTGATTTGTCATCCACCATATTCTACAGATTTGGCCCCCTGCGATTGTTATCTATTTCCAAACTTGAAGCAATGGCTCTGCGGAAAGAGATTTGGCTCCAACGATGAATTCATGTCTGAAACAAACGCCTATTTTGAAGGATTGCCGAAATAGTATTATTTGGAAGGTATCAAAAACGTTCATCGAAGTTCATCGGGCTATAAGGAGATTATGTTGAGAAATAATAGTTATTTATGTATCAAGGGAATTATAACGGCCTTAATTACCGATGGCAAAGTTTGCGTCCCGAGGGCCCCTGGCCCGAGGGACAGCAATTGCCTGAGGTACCAAGGGAGTTATGACCCTCTTTATTGATAGCGTAACTATTATGACGATATAAGCTTATAATATCTCGGTCAGAAATAAAATAAGTTTTGACCAAATAAATCATTTCTTGTTCCATTTTTCAGGGACTTTTCACCTTGCCCTCGTATATCTCATGTTTCAGTTCAACTATGAACAGGTACATCTGTTTTTTGTCAATGAAAGGCACTAAACAGAATAGAGAAAAACATTTTCCATTATTAATGATCCAAAAACTATATTGGCGATAATTTGAAAAATGTTAGCATAAGTCTCGAATATGATCAAGTAGAAACTTTAAGTTTGTAGATAATTTCGGAGAATACCTTGGAAAAGATATAGGATGAACAGGAATTTGAATATCAATATCTAATAATGAACCTAGTTGTGATGGATGTGAAAAATTAGTCGTTAACTACCAGAACATTTTAATGGTATTAACTTATGTTGGTTATTGAAATAGCTGTGATGATTACCACATTGAATGGAAAATGCCGAAGAAATCAATTCTATAATTTAAACTGAAGAGCAGCAGTATAGTTTGAATATTATTACATTTAAAATATAAAATCTCATTTAACATCCGTTCAGTAACCGTTACGAAAAGTTGAAAGTTTAATAAAGAAACCTATTTCGAATATCACCTATCCGATAATGAATCTTGAAAGATCCATTAAGGCATATAAATCACATTTTAAAGTACCTTTCATATATAGTGTAATTTTTCTAAAATATTAGGCAAGAGTATATTACTGAATTAATTCTACATTCCTAGTATTTAAACAGATCGATATTTGAAATACGTAGAGAGTCTAGTAACAGTTTGTTAAATTAAGATACTTAATTTTTTAATGAGTATATTGCCTGATGGGAACACACATTTAATCCAGGTTGGATATTACACGAGATTAATTTAATAACAAGAAAAGATTACTGACAGAAGTAATTTAGTTGGAGAGTTCACAGCCGAGGCGCCTATAGAGTTGAGATATGCCAGAATCAAACAGACAATCAGAATACAATAGCCACAAATCAATCCCAACAACCTCAAAACTAATATTAATTGGTCCGGATATTAATTATTCAGAACACTGCGGGTGTTTCTTTTGATTAAACAAGAAAAAGTAATCCTCCATCCTTCTGCTACTACTTCGTGTAAGTCTCGGTTATTCTGAATTTGTTACACTTTGGAATAATTGGTGAAAGCCTAAAAATTCATTCATTACTTATTTCGTCAATGAGCTGTCTAACGCAATGGGTCAGGTAACATTGTAAGGTTTTGAAGAAACCTTTCGTGTCTAACTAGGATATTTTACACTCAGGGCTCGTAGAGTCTTTACATTCTTGATTGATCGGTTTACCCAGAGCGCCAACTGCTTTAGCCAAAAAACAAGATAGAATCTTCAATCAAGAATTTCGGGCACTACGAGGTGGATAAATGTTGATGTTTCAACTTAACAATTTGGTTTTAATCCTCAAGGGAATTATAATTGGAACAAAATTAAGTTTGATTAATAACATAATTATTTTATAACGTAACAAAGATTATTCCAACTAAAAAAAATGTTACCGTCCTTGAAACTTGGATGAGCTTGGAGGAAGTGCTCTGTCAGGAATATTCCTCTACAACACGGCACGGGAAAAAGGATAATGGAGACGTCTCGATCATTTAAACTCTGCAATATAGACAATACAAGCAATACCTTGGCCACAAGTTCGAGGAACTAAATTAGCAGGATTCCCCAAATTGTATATTCAAAATTATAAAAAAACTGGTCTTGAAGAGAACTAGTGAAACCTGAAGAATATTTGGATAATAGTTTACTTATTGAAGTTATGACAATTTATACTTCAAATTATAAAACAAAAATGTAGTCTTAAGAGAACGAGTGAATTAATATAGAAATCTGCAAGAGAACATTTAGATAATAGTTTACTGAATATAGTAGACTGAAATTGTGATTGTAGTTTCTAAATGAATAATCTGTTCAAGCAATATCAGAAGGTTTACTCCCATAAAGCAGTAAATGAGAATTTGGGCTTTATTTAAGTTCACACATATCAATAAGTATCCTGTTATCTCACCTAAGAGACTAGCCTAAAGAGACGTATCCATTACAAATTTATTAAGAGGAACGTCAAAGAAGGGTGATACGGAATCATTGCAAGGTTAAACAAGCCTTAAAGAACGATATAAACCATTCCGACTATTAACTTGACTAATGAGGTACGGATCAAAGACAAGAGAAAGGATATAAGTAAATAATTATCTAATTTAGATCCTAGCAAGAAAAAGCGATCTTGTGAGGCCACGCGATATTCTTATAATTCTTCAAAAACATCATCGATCAGAGAAATATACACGTCTAGTACAAGGTTCAGATATAATTAGGCATCAATTTATCAGGTTCACTGTCGATAATAATCCTTTAATATATTCAATTAACAAAAGATAAAGGAATGAAAATAATTCGACGCACCGCATGTACGGTCCAACACAAGATGAACCATGTCAATTTCCGTTTTCTCGTCTCCCCTCTCATCGCGTATCGCGAGACCTGTCGGTTTCGCACATAAGTAAAATGACCGATTTGCGCCATCAAATCGCAGATGTCAGTCACAGTCTCTTTCTAAGTTTAATTATCTATAATTCCGAGGCATTATTAACTTATGCAAGCAGTTAGGAACCCAGTAACGTATAGAACGTTACAACATGTAATCGTCTTCCCAATTTGTAATGCCAACAATTTTAGATAATTCTATTGGAAGTTAATACTGTCTGCGTTAAGTAAGGTACTTGGATTCTGAAGTAATTTTGGAAAATCAAAATTTTACAGTCTTGAGAATTTGCTACAAATACATTTTTTCAATTTCTTCTTCCACATATGTCAACCCCGGCCGCGAATCTATTGTTCTGGAATAGGAAGCACAGGCACCAGATAGTCCAAGAGCCAGTTTATATATGAAAATCGGCATATGGCATATATTACAAGTCATTACGAACTCTTTGACGATTATTAAAAAAAGATTTTTCATGTTTCGGTCTGACGTTCTCCAGATATACGTCATTCGCTTAAGTAAAAATTGAATGGTGTGGTAACGTTCTGGCATTATGGAATTTTCATCTGGCATCATAAAGTGTTTAAAAATGTTCATAGGCCAGAAATATTCAAACAAGCATAATGGTTTTTTTTGAAAAGTACATGAGTGAAACGTACGGCGTATGTTAACCATTTTGAAATGACGATGTATCCGGAGAACCAAGAAAAAGCTCTTTTTTAAATATTCTACAAAGAGATCCCAATGACTTGTGCTATACGCCAGATAGTTACCGAATGCCGATTTTGATCCACACACTGACTCTTGAACTAGGAGCTTTAAGGGGTAGCACCACCTGATGCAACATTTACCCACGCAGAGGCCATGTTTTTCGCTTTATCGTATGGTTGAACTACTCCAGGTGGGCATCCCGGAAAGGTTGCTACTCGTTAAATTATATTGATTCCACCACTTCTTGGCTATAGTCAACTGGCACCTCCTTGTGTCACCTGTAAGCAGGTACGTAGACGAGTAACTGTTCGTCTTCGTTCAAATAGCCTACCGCATAGCAAGGCTGTGAATGCCTTCTGACCAGCAACTTGGGATAAGAAGGCACTGTACAGTGGTTTTTATGGTTAAATATTATGTGGTTGACCGTTTACCTTACGTTTCGCAGAGGCACCTCTGTTTCGCCCCGATCCTAGAGACGAGACTACTTTAACCGAGAACCTACATGAATTGCGGTACAAAAGGCACAGTGGTTGCTAACCATGCTCTCCCTTCTGACGGACCATAGTCCCTTTCGCCCACAAATTAACTTAACGAGTTTAATTTGTGCTCTCCCCTACTCGTGTTCGCCTACAGTGTTGATCTATCAATCAATGCATAAAGGCAAACTGCATCCTGGGATAAGCAAAGTCACGCTTACGTGCTTTAGTAACGTTACGTGGTGCAAAGTTTACCGGATATTTTGCAGTGACAACAGTTAGCTTCGCTTCGTAGGGCCTCCAGAAAGGATATTGCTTGCCAAAGTACTGTTGCCCGTTTGGAAAGCGTAAGTTCTCTCTCGGTGGTTTTCAAGTTACGGTAACTTCTTGTTGACATCAAGGGAAATTCATTTCCGCATAGTTCACCATGGAAATGAGAAAATATGGTCAATCAATGTTCAATGTTGTTTAAAACTAGATTTAACGAAGGTATTTTGTATTTATTGAGAATGTAAGAAAAAAATAGTGAACAGGACTCGCCGTTTATTCAATGGGAAATACCCACCCTTGAACAGATGGAAGTTTGGAGGATGGGAAGCTAACTTCGTTCAGTTTGAACGGCGCTGGATATAGTCCATGGCGATAACATCCAATATCTGCTGGACGGCCAGACTTGAGTATAGGAAAGTCTGATGGAGATCATCTAAAAAGACTATGAGGAATCCAAAAACGCGATAAGAAATATAGCTTTCCGTTCAGTGAGTAGCAACTGATCGATTATGGCTGAATGAAAATTTGCAGATTAATATCATCATTAGATGATGCATGCAAGACGGAACACCCGGTATAAAAGCAATATTATTTATTAATTAGTTTATGGAATCCAACTAAGTGACGCCGGATTAATAGTTATAATTTACAAAGTAAGCAAAGCATAACAGGTATGCGAACCCTTGTTAGTTTGTAAAAAATAACAAAAATATAACTTAATAACCGTATACCTAAACAAGTATTTAATCAGTGGAAACATCGCTGTATCCGCTGACCAAAAAGCAAAGGTCGATGGTATAATAAAACGAAAATCGAAATCGTGAGATGGTCCGTTATCAGGCGACTTATCTGCGAATCTGGTGCCTCTGTCTGTACATAAGAGCCCAACCCAATGAAGTTCTCATTTGAAAGGACTGAAAGCTTTCCCAATTTATGAAATGTATATCTGAGAAACATTCCGCTACAAGTATTGAGATACATGACGCAGGTTCATACATGTGATATGAGTTATTTTTATATAAACGTATTCAGGACGTTCAATTCGAATAGAAAATATGTTTGTCTATACCAGTGAGATAACAACTTCGTATCCTACTCATTTTCCGTGAGATAAGTTTATTACCGCACGCGTTTTTCTTATCTCACTGCTTTTCAATCAAAAAAAGAGCAGTATTGTGTTTACCATGGAAACAAACCGTTTCCACCCTATTTTTAATAACGCAATCTCAATTATTAGTTTCAATGTTCTGATTTTCCCAATAAATCATGACAAATTTTAAATTATAATTACCGTTTTACAGGCATAGATAAACATACGTATAATATACGTGTGATAACGCTTTATTGACGTACTTACGTGATTGCCCAAAGCATTTAATGTATTCCGTTTGCTGCAGCACACTGCTGTACATGTTACCCAGGGGTAATTCCAATCCTTAAAATTTGACTTATCGAAATAAATAAACTAAATAAGAGGTTGGTCCAAGGGTAATTTAAATCTGAATTGCTTATACAGCTTAACATGGAATTTATAGTCCAGGCAACGAACCGGAAAATTAAAAAAAAGACATGTAGGTCAGAATCGAACAATTTTTGTGGGATTCGATTCGTGGGGTTATCAGGATCATTCATAACACATAAATGGCCAAAATTTGCCGATTTTCCACCCCCAGAATTGATTAAAAGTAAATCTGACACCAAAATCGTGATCAGCAACCCAAAAAGTGGATTTAAAATCCAAAATAATATACATTGCCAAAATAATCTATAAGGGTGCAAAAATGGCCAATTTGATCGATTTTCCACTCCCAAAATTGATTTCAAGTAAATCTGACATCAAAATCAGCGACCCAAAAAGCCTCCTTGGTGCATTTTAAATTCGAAATTTTCCTTTTGGGGGCCATTTCTGGGGGGAGGTTGATCGGTGAGATTTTATGTGTTATGAATAATGATCCTGATTACCCCAAGAATCGAATTCCAAAAATTTTTTTCGATTCTGACCTACACGTCTTTTTTTTTAATTATAGCTGAAATCCCGGCCCATAGCCTGGATTATTACTTGGGTTGAATTTTGTGCATATATTGCGAATAAAAAAAATTTAAATGAAATCCTTCAATCAATCTTAAGAATGAAAAATCTTTAAAGTAATTTTGAGAAATAAAGCAGTACGAATAATTTACGTAAATTAAAAAAAAAACAAGGTATTGGAAACTAGAAAAGAAGTATGTACTATCATTTTGTAATCAAATTTACTGGTGGAGGCTCATTTATCCATTGATGGCAATGAAGCAACTGAAATAAATGTTCAAAAGCATAGTTGTTACAGTTTGTTGTTAATGTGTATCCTTATATTCGCTGTATCACCGTATAAAGTAAAAATATCATAAACTGGTGCTTTTAGAATTTTTTATGTTTCTGTGAAATCGTAAATGACTTTGCAATTATTATGAATACATCATAACGGTATTTACATATTATTATTAAAAGACAGATACGACTAACCCAGATTTCAAAACTTTGTTCATTGAATTTGTGGAATTTTGTGCTTGATAACTTCTCAGCGTGAAATTAGATCAAGTAGCTCTGAAAATTGAAAATCACTACAATATAATTACGTGGATAGATTCCAATAAATTGTCTAATTCGTCATAGGCAATGAAATGTGAATCCAACATCCCGTTTAGGTTCGAACTTGAAGTTGATTGCTTGTCGTTTCACTGAGCATGATAGCTTTGATACGCACCTGCCCTGAAAAAAGTTTAGATTATTCTTTTGTACAAGCGCCTATTGTCAAACGAACATTGAAACTCATTTGATTTTTTTTATTATTCGACTATGGTATAGCTTATGAAAGGCTTTTGAATAGACCTATCTTACAACATTACAACATTGTGGTGTCCACAAGAAACAATGTTTTAATGAACCAATATTGAACAACATAAGACAAGCTCTTCCAAAATTTTCAGTCAACTACCAATTTAGTATTGTTGTCATCTACTCGTTTGAGTAAGTTATGTTTTCTGTAAATGGCGGAATGCCCATCTTTGATAATATTAATGTCAAGAAAAGGAAACTGGATATTATTTTATAATTCTACAGTGAATGTAATTGAATGAAATGGATAATTAAGCGTGTTCAAGAAAACATTAGATCAAAATATTTACTTATAATTACGAAAATATCATCGACATATCTGTGCCAAACTTTTGGAAACTGATTTAATGTTGATTTTGAGGAGGTTTCAAGTTCGCTTAGAAAAATATTGGCCAGGAAAGGAGAGATTGGGATTGGACATCCGCTTGTTTATAGACATTTTTGTTGAAAGTGAATAAATTTTTCTCGATACATAAAGACGTAAAGATCAAATAGTCTGAACTGTTTGTATCGAGTATATGAACATTCGAAAGCCATTTCTATAGAATGTTTATCGGGTGTTTGTGTTCAGTAAAACAACAACAAATGAAACTAGAGTATCACAAGGTTCAAGTTTGCAACTAGTTCCGAAGAATTTTTACAGGCAAACTTGGTGTGGGTTGGAAAATTAGCATTAGCAGAACATATTTTAAATACGAGTCATACCATTTCTCAATGAAGTTTATCAGATTCAATTTAGAAGGGAGTTGTAGGGAACGAAATGGCCAACTCTCTGACTAGGCGAGGGTCGTCTAGCGCCCCTATCGGGTCGGAGCCAATGGTCGCTTTATCAAACTGCGTAGGGGGTCTCGCCCTTCTGGGCCAACTGAATAAAGAGTGGTCTAAACTGTGGCGAGAATCACCACGCATGAGGCAGGTCAAGCTCTTCATCAAAGAGTCTGCGCCTAGGCTATCAAAGAAACTCCTTTCTCTGAACAGAAGGGACATCTGAAAGATGACTAAAATCCTAATCCGTCACTGTCGTCTTAACAAACATCTCCACACTATGGGCATCACAGATGACCCAATATGTAGGAAATGCAGAGAGGTGGAAGAAACTGCCTCTCACATTCTGTTGGAATGCCCAGCATTAGCATCCCTCAGGCACCGACACTTCGGAGAATTAAAACTGATCCCAGAAGAACTTATGGAAGCCAGCACTGGCAATATTCTGGGTTTCTGGCGGGCCATAAACCTGCTAGAATAGAATAGGCTTCTGACCACGGGGCGCCCAATGGGACTAACTAAGTGGCCCATGTGCATCAGGGGGCTAAGACCCTTCCCCTCATATGATGATGATGATGATAGGCATTCGTATTTTTCTTGAAGGTTTGGAGGTTATAGGCAAAGGGAAAGACCTCACTAGGTAAAGAGTTTCACAACTTCGCTGTTCAATAAAAAAATGAAGTATTGTAGGAAGAAGTTCGGTAAGTCTCGAGCTTGACAGTGACGGGGTGTCTAGTTTGAGTTCGTCTAGTTCGTCTATCTGGAATCTCTCGTGGTCACAGGGCCGGATTTAGAGTGGTGGGGGCCCGTGGGCACAAGTTTGGTGGGGACCCCTATGGTAGACAGTAATATTAAATGCCACAAAATATTTTTACAATATAAAATTATAATGCAATTGTAATGTCAAAGGACTAGAAACATATCTGTAATACGGCGCCACATACTAAACACGCGGGAAAATTTAAATAAATAATTTCAATGAACTTGTTATTATGTAGTGTTTCAAAGCAATGTGACATCAGGAATAGCTTATTTTAACTTCTACCTGCCATTGCATAAATATTAAATATACAATCTTTCCTGCTTTTGTAATGTAAAATAAATAATTAAAATATGTGGATTCAAATTCTGCACAAATTCACTCAAAAATTATGAATTTGTTACTATATTAATAAAATCGTTCTACCATTTTTGTTGAAATCCAAATTTTTTTTCAATATATTATACTTGGTGGGGCCCTTCTTGGTGGAGCCGCTCACTCTGCCCACTCGTAAATCCGGCCCTGCGTGGTGGAACAACAGACGAGATTTTTGATGAACACCGATCATGGAAATATCTAGAGAAAAGTGAGAGATAATTCAGGCGCACATTCCGTGAGAATGACAGGTGGAATTCCGTTTGGCCCCATAGACTTTTTGGTATTGAGTTCAAGCAAAATGTGCGTATTTGTGCGCTGACGAAAGACAATTTCAATCGTATGGCTATCGATGGCAATAATAGGGTTCTTCCCTTGTAGATCTAAAGTGTAATTTGCTGCAAATATTCCAGCAAAAAGGTTGGTTTTTCTTGTGGTGTAGTAGCCATTGTTCCATCATCTTTGGTTAGGGAAGGGAATGAACCGGAAGGGAAATTCCTAAAAATTGCTTTGGCGAGAGTCCAAAACGGTGGAAATGTATAAGCAAAAACGAAGTTTACTAACTTCAGATTTATTTCCAGATGAGGGCCACCCCTTGCTTGCATTATCAACCCCAAATAGTATTTAAACAGGAACATTTTGTTTTTCAATTTAGTTTACTCTGATGATGGCTACTTGGTGGCTGAAAGGTCCTTACTACTTTAATAGTATTTTTAGGTGATTAAGTATTTCGTACTTATTAGTGTTATACCGGGATATCAAAAATTATCTTGGTCAAGGGTGATTGTGGAATCTAAAACGTGTGTCATACTTTACGTTTGAAATAATTATGTCACTGTCCAACTGACATCAATAACCTACAAATTTCATACCTATTTATTCCAGTTATAAAACAATAATGAACTACAAATTATGGAATAACGGTTTTAGTAACAAGAAAAACTAAATTACAGTAATTGTTGGAAATGTCCACCGTTTTGTTCGATGCACAAGTTGACGCGCATCCTCATACAGTGAAAACCGTTTTGCAGCATTTCTGGCGTTATGGTTGCACATTGCTGAACTATTCTTTGTTGAAGTTCTTGCAAATTATTTACCGGAGTTGCGAAAATCTTGTTTTTTAAGTAAGGAAATATAAAATAGTCCATAATTGTCAAACAAGGTGATCTCGGAGGAAACTCAACTTCTGTATGCAAACTTATCAGCCGGTCATCTGAAAACTCGCGGAGAAAAGCAATATTTTCTCGTGTACTATGTGCTGTCGCACAGTCATGCTGGAAATAACCGTACCGAAGTTCATCATCGTTTAACTGTTGCACAAATTCAGCCAAAAAGTTGTGTCTGTACCTTTCTGCGTTGACGGTGAAATCGAAAAAAATTGGCCCAATTATTCTTCTGCGAGAAAATGCCATCCTATCACCGATTTTTTGAGCATGTAGTGGCGATTCAGTAAAAACATGAGGGTTATCATTGCTCCACATTCGCACATTTTTCAAGTTTTTCTTTAAAATCTTCTGACATGTTCCATAAGAAAGTCCAATTTCCTGAGAAAGACGTTTCGAAGGTTTTGCAGGCTCCTCTTCCATACGTTGACGAACGTCATTGAAAACTTCTTCTGTACGAACTTTTGGTCTACCAGCACCTTTTTTATGAGTCACACAACCAGTTTCGCGAAACGCATAAAAATTGTCCGGTAATATTGCCACGTTTGGGAAGTGCTCTCGAAAATTGTCCAAACACAAACGTTGACTGTATTGCCAATTTCCATTAACTAGCGCACCCGTTCGAAAATAGGCTTCAATCATGACAACTTTGTGCTGTGTGGTAAGAGGCATGATTCAAAAACTGGATTAGAAAATTTCAGCAGAATGACTTAACAGATTCTGACACAACAAAACATATTCAAAAACTTAAAGTGAGACACACGTTTTACATTCCACAACCACCCTTACCAAAATAATTTTTAATTTGTAGTTCATTATTGTTTTACAACTGAAATAAATAGGTATGAAATTTGTAGGTTATTGATAATGTCAGTGTGACAGTGACATAATTATTTCAAACGTAAAGTAAGACACACGTTTTAGATTCCACAACCACCCTTGACCAAGATCAGTGTATCCACAGTTGTAAACTCTTTTAGTGTATTAATAGAAAATTATAATTAAAATTAGGCCTTCTCATTTGAAAGTCATGTCAAAATATTTGCTGCGTTTATAATAAATTGTATAATGAGTAATATAAGAAATTAATGTAATTTGTAATTTGTTAAACGTTTACGGATTCCGCTTGCATGAATCAATTTGATTGGAAATTAATAACCATTTGGTAGTAACGAGAGAAACGGAGTTACATAATTTTGTCCATGAGGTTACCTCTACGTGGTATATTTATCATATCTAAGAATGTTTGTTTTGCAACAAAATTGAGTAATCAACAAACCAGTCTGGTACCTAGTAATTAACATGGCTATTACCATAGTCCAGTTCGCTGGTCAAATAGATATTCATGCAAAAAAACTATCGGTTGCGGATGACTGACTAAGGTGGCATTCTCCGAATCAAGCCGCATCTAATTGATAAGATACAATATACCGTAGCTAATCAATTGGTTTTGGATGTTAATACTCGTGTGGAGCCACCTTTGTCTTCGGAAGTTTACAAAGATCCAATTGACCGACACTTTCGTTCATCGGCTTTCATCCGAATTGAGATATAGAAGTTTTTCTAAAATAGTGCGGGCGTGTGAAACCTCCTTTTGTTATTTGAACGTCCAAGACCGAGTGTTTTATAATTTTGTACTATTCTGAGAAATCGCGCATTGTATTTCTTGCAAACTAAATATTTAAATACCATCATAAATAATTTACTGTTGCGGCTGCGGAATAATCTATATAATCACAATTTATTCTTTCATTACCAATCAATCTATTTCACCATCAAACATTACCACAAACTCATACCGCTTGAAATATTTATGTGATCGAGTAATTGTATCATCCTGATAACATACGAGGGTCGTTCATAAACAAAAAGATACAAAAACATTTTGGTAAACTTTTTTATAATTTTTCTACATAATCTCCTTTTAGCTCTATACATTTTTCTAAATAGTGTTCCAACCTTTTTAACCCGTCCAAAAAGTGGAATTTCGGAAGGTGCTCAAAATAGCCATTTGTTTCGGCGATGACCTCCTCGTTCGTTCAAAATCGTCGTCCGCCGAGCCATTTTTCAAAATCTGGGAATAAGAAGAAGTCACTGGGGGCCAAATCTGGCGAATACGTTGGATGTTCTAATAATTCGAACTTTAATTCCACAAATTTGGACATTGCAACTGCACATGTGTGAACTCGTGCATTGTCTTGATGAAAAAGGTATTTTTTCTTTTTCAAATGAGGTCGTTTAATTTTTATTCAATCACTCAACCGGTGCAATAACGACGCGTACTACTACACTTCAGTTATTGTTTTTCCTTTATCTAAGTAGTCGATGTAAATAATTCCATGCTCATCCCAAAAAACGGTGGCCATAACCTTTCCAGCCGTTTTCACCGTTTTAGTCTTTTACGGAGCCCTTTCGGATGCGAATACCCATTGTTTTGATTATTCCTTCGTTTCAGGAGTGTAGTAATGTATCCATGTCTCATCGACAGTTATGTATCGACTCAGAAACTCATCCGGAGTGCGACGAAAAGCCGCTAAAATAGCCTGAGAGTCAACCACACGATTGCGTTTATTCTTCTCTGTAAGCAAACGCGGCACTCATCTTGCAGAAACCTTTTTAACACCCAATTTTTCATGTAAAATTGTAAATACTGTACCTTTCGCCCGCACTTTGATGCGCCGATCGCCCAACACCATATCATGGTTATTGTCAATTATTTCTGGGGTAGCCACTTCTATTGGCCGTCCCGAACGATGTTCATCTTTCGTCGATGTACGGCCACGTTTAAACTCATTTACCCAATTCTAAACAGTAGCAAACGCTGGTGCAGATGTGCCATAAACCTCATCCAACTCGGCTTTAATGTCTTTTGGTTTTAAACCTTTTAACTGTAAATGTTTTATCACCACTCGAACTCAATTTTTTCCATTTTTTTAAAATAAATCAAAGTACTCTGATTTGATCGACGATAAAGATAATAACTCATGAGCGATATATCAAAAACTTTAACAGCTGTTCACTGAGTAATGACACTTTCCAAACACAAACCTTTTTAGCCACGCGCGCGCCATCTCTTGCATTTTACTGAAGAGTTGATGAACGACCCTCGTAACTTTGCGATAAAAATTATAAATTCAAATTAGTGATTTTCCCATTCTAAAAAAAAACATATATAAATAATGAAAACATTCAATCTTCTTCATACATTTCCTTCCTCTCTTGCAGATGATCAAATTTTGAAATATTTTCACCCGTTTTCCTGTGTCCAAAATCAATAGTTTCAACTAGCAGTACGAATACATGGAAGTTATTGGGAGAAAACGGCAATTCCCAATTCACTAGATCAACATTTTTCTAAAATTGGTCAATTCTCTCGAGTATGTTAGGTTGCAGTTCAATTTTCTCGAAACTGCATTTAGGTAAATTGATCAATCTTGTGACGTGTTCAGCTAAATAATAGTAACGTTTGATTGGAACAATTCATGGCGTAATTTTGTGTGTAGATATCTTTTTGTCAATTTCTGACATTTGGCATTCATCACTGCTACAATTATGTTACAAATGGCCATGCTATTGTTACTGCGGTTCGTGTTGAAGACACAGCGGCCTGTCGTCGACTACGTCTCGACTGCTCGAAAACATATTACCATAGCTTGCTTTGTGGTCAGAGTGACCAAAGTTTAAATAATATCAACTACCTAGAGTAATACGAGGACAAGGTGAAACTTCTTTTATTTGGTAAAAACCTATTTTATTTCTCATATTCTTGTAGCCAGATCCACTTCGTCCAATTTTTTCAAATATTTCGATCCCTTCCAAATAATACGATTTCGGCAATCCTTCAAAATAGGAATTTGTTTCAGTAGGTAATGATCTCATCGTTGAATCCAAATCTCTTTCCGCCGAGCCATTTATTCAAGTTTGAAAATAGATAAAAATCGCAGGGGGCCAAATCTGACGAACCAATTCGTAGCGCAAATCATGCAATTTTGCCATTACGATTGCGGATCTGTGCGCCGGTGCTTTGTCCTGGTGGAAGAGCACTTTTTTCTTTGCCAAATGCGGTCGTTTCGCTTCAAATCCGCGTCGAATCGATCCGACAGCTCTGCATAATATAAGACCGTGATCGTTTTGCCCTTTTCAAGGTAATCGCTATGGACGATACCGTGCGCATCCCAAAAAATTGTCATCATGATTTTGTTGGACGATAAACCCACTATGACTTTTTTCGGCGGCATTGATTCGCCAGGACAAGTCCACTGTTTGGACTGTTCTTGGGTCTCTGGTATGTTGTGGTGGATCCATGTTTTGTCCACGGTTAATAAACTGCGCAAAAAGTCCTTCTTATCGTGCTTGAACATCGCCAAACTTTCTTTGAAGTTGTCACACGGTCGCGCTTATTGTCAACAGAGAGCATATGCATCTGGCAGATAGATTTGTCATATTCAGAAATTTATGCAAACTATTTCGTATCCGTTAGGTTGAGATGCCCATAGCCTCACCAATCTCGTGCACTTTTACTGGCCGATCGTCCAATATCATACCATGAATTTTATTATTATTGGACGACCAGAACGTTCGGCGTCCTTTGTGGTCAAACTATCACAACGAAAATCAGTAAACCATTCGTGAATCGTTCCAATCGATGGTGGGAGGGTCTCCATAATGTTTAACAAGCGATGGTTTCCGTAATGTTTTTTCCACGCAAGAAATAATGTTTAATAAACACGCGAAATTCACTTTTTTCCATGTTTACAAAAATCTTCAAGGTTGCTTGCTTTCGATGGGTGTCAAAACAGAATTGAATGACATATCAGTCTGAAAATCTGAATGCGCTCTAGTTGCAGATGGTACATCACAAATGTCACATGGGATTTTCGATTGTGGCGGCATCTGTTTTATTTTTCAGAGACTTTTTACCTTGCCATCGTATAGACAAAGTGAAAATTGAAAATTTGTGATTTTAACATTATGTGAACTGATTTTCTTTTGGAGAAGAATGAAATTCACAACAAAATCAAATTGCTCCATATTGGGTTAAAAGAAAACATATTAGTTTTCGTCATCAGCATCAAGTTAGATTCTGATGTAATTTTTAGTAATATTCTTCATGGCTCCTAGATCTTTATAACTCGTATACACTTATACACTTATACGTTTCACATCTTTTACTTTATTCGACTGTGCGGTAAAGCTATTTATCAAACACGTGAAGACCGAGTCGAGAGACATATTTTTAATAGTTGATCAGACTTTCTGCGAGATACGAACTGTTGAAATCCCGTTTAATAATTTTTTCAATTTCAAAAAAAGAATGTCAATTTGCAGAAGTTGAAAAGTTTGGATCTCTTATTTCCAGCGTAACCTTTATTGTGAAGGGGAACCAGGTGCATATTGAAACGTTACAACCAGTCACCTAATTGTCTTGTCACAGATCGCGATTCATTCTCTAATTTTCTGTTGTAATTGTTGTAGGGAGTTTTATAAGAATTTTGGCAGAAGTGTAAAATCAATTATGCCAAATATTAGTTATCCTACATCTAAAGTTTTTCATGTGAACCTTCCATGTACAGGAGAAAGGTATCTATTGAAATGGGAGACCTAGTCCCCTAACTGTCTCATTACTGATCGTGATTCATTCTCTATTTTTTTTTTAATAATGTGTGCCCAAGTGTAAAATCAAATATTAATTGTCTTAGATTATTTGCAAGATCTACAGTTTTCCATGTTAGCCTCTCACGTTCAGGAGAACGAGGTATATTGTAATGTCAGAACGAGTCACCTACCTGTCTTATTATTGATCGCGATTCAATCTCTAATTTTTTGCATCAATTGTTGTAGAAAGTTCTCTTACACTTTGGACCTGAATATAAAATAAATTATGCCAAACAATTGTTATCCCATATTATTTGCAAGGTCTACAGTTTTCCATGTTACCCTTTTATGTACAGACGAACTAGATGGATATTGAAACGTCAAAAGCAGTCTTATTTCAGATCCCGATTCAATCTCTAATTTTTTGCATTAATTGTTATTGGAAGTTCTATGAGATTTTTATTTAGCAAGATCATGTTAACCTTTTTCCTCCTCCTCGACAATGAGCTTTTTATTGGAAAGTCAGAACCAGAATTATGCCAATATAAGGTTATCCTAGATTATTTGCAAGATTTACAGTTTTCCATGCTAACCTTTCTCCTCATCCTCCTCGACAACGAGGTGCATATTGAAACGTCAGAAACCAAATTATGCCAATATAAGGTTATCCTAGATTATTTGCAAGATCTACAGATTTCCACTTTAACCTTTCTCCTCATCCTCCTCGAGAAGAGCTGTATATTGGAACGTCAGAACCAGTCACCTAAGTGTCTTATAACTGGTCGCGATTCATTCTCTAATTTTTTGTAATAATGATATTGTTTTCAAAGAATTTTGACCCAAGTGTAAAATTATCCGAAATATTAGTTATCCTAGATTATTCGCAAGATCTACGGTTTCCCATGTTAACCTTTCATGTATAGGCGAACGAGATGGATATTGATTATTTTTATAAAAATATGGATCCAAGTGTAAAATCAGTTGTGCCAAATATTATTCATCCTAGATTGTTTGCAAAATCTTCAGGTTTCCATGTTAACCTTTCTCCTCTTCCTCCTCCTCGTTCTCCTCGAGAACAATGTGTATATTGAAACGTCAGAACGAGTCACCTAACTGTCTTATTACTGATCGCGATTCATTCTCTAATTTTTTGTAATAATTGTTGTAGGCAGATTAAGAAGAATTGGGACCCAAGTGTAAAATCAATTACGTGCTTGATGAGGTGACAGGAATATTCGATAATGGAAACTGGATGAATCGATTAGATTTTCTTTCACACGAAATAATTCTTCTAAAATGAAAAAAGTAGTTCACTTCCCATCGAACACCTTGGTTTATTCATCCGAGCGTTAAAATAATTCGAAACGACTACCTGAAATGAGTCGTTGGAATGAAATTCAAATTAAAAGAAGTGAGTGAAGTGATACACAGTCAAGATTATTTGATGAGATATGTATGCACGGTAGATGTGGATCACTTTTAGGTACAATGTGCTGGATAATTGATCGGCCCCATGATAAGGCGATAAGAAAGCAGCCGAGAACCGGTTCATAATTTAGAACCATGAACGCGACATCATTAATAAATTTATAAAAATCATAATCGACTGTCGGCAGCTTTCTGCTGCCACCAAATAAAATTCTTGCATGCCTTTCTGAAGAAAGCAAAAACTGACATTCGAACCTTCTGAAATGTCTTTATTTTTTAACTTCTTTAACTCATTCAAATTCCAGTTCGGTTACGAAAAGGTATGGAATTATGATAACTTTTTCATCTCTACATTGCTGATTCTCCGAATGCAATTCAGTGTTGTTGGAGCAAACTTACGATTTATTCATTCAGGTGTTGTATTTATCACTATGACTATGACAGAATCTCATTAGATATATAGATATATTTACTAGAGTGATTATTTCGCTCAAAATAGTTGCATCCAATTAGGTAGCTAGAATTGAAAATATCAACTAATCGTACCACTCGACTATGTAACCACATGTCCCAACCACAGCTTTGCAGATGATGGGGTAGGGTACACTTCATACCTCTTTTTCATCCAGAGCCCTATACCATCTAATAAAGCCAGAGGAGCGAGACAGAAACAGGTTGACGCAATTAATGGAGTTCTGGCAATGATTCCGATATGGGGACCTGATAATCTAGTAGAGTTTAATCTAATGAAAACTCAAGCCTTCGTTTTCTCCCACAACCCCTAATATGATGATGTCAGATACAACTATTCCTATGAAGTCTTCCATATCCTTGCTCGGTATCACCACCAACAGCACCCTCTCATGGGATGATTATATAAGAGTGAACATTGTAGAAAGGTGGGAGATCTCTCCATTTTCTACAGATATTTCCATGGTCGGTGCTCATGAGAAATCTTGTCTGTTGTTCCACCGCGAGAGATTCCAGATAGGCGAATAGACGAGCTCCAGCTAGTCAATCAAGTTTCTATCAACTCCTCTTTCTCATATTTCAGACTTATATTCGAAACTATAACAGTTGGCATACTGAGTTTTGTTTCTTCTACTTTGTAATTGCTTCTCATTTTATTGTTTATTTAATTTTTTTTTCTGTGGATGCTCGTGATTGACATTCAATAATAATCGCTCCATTTCTGCAATTTTTCAAACTATCCACACTAACTAATATTTTCCAGGATCAATCTGGTTTTCCAAGTCTTGGTTTGTTTGCTGACAATTTTATTTTGCAGTAGGGTTTCAAAACCAGACAGGGAATGTTTAATTTTGTTTGAGGTTTTAGTAATGCTTCAGAAAGATACATACAATTATGGTTAAATTTTTGATTTTCTAATTCAGTGTTTTTATGTCGCATTGATTTTAATTGTTCTTCTAGATTCTAGAAGATCTATAATTTGATTTTTACTTCTAATTATAGCTTGCTTATCTTTAATTATTAAATACAATAATTTGTTAGTTTGAAATTTAGATCATTCGTCACAAAAGAAGTTCATTACTCTATCTTTCAATAGCAATACTTTAATTTCTGAGGACGATAATGTCGTGCATTTTTTGCAAAGGTACTCACTACATCCCTCACAAGTTACTATAGGTGATTCTTTGCTGCTAGTTGCAGAACATTTTGTACAATTTATGTTCATTGTTGATATGTGATATGGCTTCAACGACATTTTTGCGGATTTTGTCTATATGCACGAGAAAAAATCGACAGCTTATAGCACTGATCTTTATTCTATATCTGTGTTTTAACCGACGATTTAAACCATTTAATTAATATATTCACTTTAACGAACACTATAAATATAGCTTATTAAGGATTACACAGTTTATTACACTATATTTCACAATTGTTCCTTCCAAAAATTATAATTGTCAAGCTCGAGACCCGCCTACCAGACTTAATTTTTCTATAGTACAGCGAAGTTGTGTTTCCCTCTTGTGAAGTCAAAGTATAGAAAAAAAACTCCGATAATTTCACTAGAATCCGTTATCAAGCAACCAGAGGTTTGATTGATGTAAACTTTAATTTATAAAAAACAAGGATTTATACTATTTGATAAAATAGGAAAAAACTTGATTTCTGTTATACCTACCTACCAAAGATAAAAACCTCTCCAGCTTCGCTGGCAATGTTTACTTGTAATATTTCTAAGCAAAAAATGCTTTCGAAAAAATTACTAATAAAATTGGCGTCCCTACTGATTTTACTATCGACAATTTCACACCTGTCCCATTTGGCCCATTTGTATTTGCAGATTGACTATTTGTTGGCTACTATTTCGGAAGGAAGGAGCAAAATTCATAAGTGGCTAAAATCGGATATTCTTCCTTTACCTTTTGCTTCCATAGAAACACGCGTTCTTTTGCCTCTCTCTTGATGAGATCGTGAACGATACTTGAACTGCTAATGCCACATTGACATTTTCGCGTTCATAATCATGATTGTTTTCTCTGAAGAAAGCAGTGGCGTACCATTTTTTTCAAACAAATAATTCAGGGGCGTGTGCATACGGATGCCACTGGTTTAAGTGGGAGAACAATTGTTAATCAAAAAAGACTGCCTTTAACCTAAATACCACATACCAAAATTGAAGGAAAATATCTAAAAGTTCGATTTTTAACATGCTGTAGATCGGAACGGAAGCATTTTAGACGCCATGTTCACACGAAATTTTTTAATAAAAAGAAACGAGGAAACACCTTTAAATTTTTAAGACTACTTAGGAAACATCCTGTATATCATACCAACTATAACCATTGAAGTGGCATCATTATGATAAGGTTATTCTTGCTAATAATATCTTGAGCTGACTTTTTTAACAAATATTATTGAATTAATAAATAATGGAAAGAAAAGAGCAAGAATTTTAGAGGCACGGTGTTATACAAAAAACATACATGTTGTGAAGGTGTTATACATACATGTTACATACATTAGAAAATTCTGCTTTGCCGACATTGAACTTTGTTGAAAAATCTTGGCTTCCGGATGGATTACGCGTCACAATAGCACGACTTGATGCTGACGTTTCGCCAACCATTACAGGTGGCATCTTCACGGACAGGCTTGAGGCTTGAACGGAAACATCAAAAAGCCATAAAGAAATACACGCCTAAAATTTCGTATCAACCTGAGCCACAAACCCCCCGCTTGGTTCATCCACTGCTTATCTCCCATATATTGAGAATATAACAGATCGAATTTCCAAAATCATTAAAAACATGATATTTCTACTCGGTTTTCCATACCACCAAAACTATCTCAGTTTTACAAACCTATCAAAGATCCCCTTCCCATTCTTTAGTTAGAAGGTGATTTAGCATTCCTTGTTTTTGCGGTAAAGTCTACATTGGTCAAACAGGTCGTACAGTAGCTACTGTTGTGAAAGAACATGAGCGTTGTACAAGGCTTCATGCCACCAGTAGATCTGCACTTGTGGAACACAAGTTTGACACTAATCATCAAATCCTTCTCGAAAATACTAAAATCCTAGCCCGATCCCCAAACTTCTATCAGCGAAAAATCCTTGAAGCTATAGAAATACTAAAATATCCAAATCATCTAAACCGTGATTCAGCATATTACCTTCCCAACGTTGGGAAACCCATTCTCAAAAATTCCACTTCGCACATGTTCACACAACGGCAGGGTCAGGTACCAGAACGAAGTTAATCACCGGAGTAAAGACAGTGAACAATGTAGCGTGAAGATGCATCTGTGATGGTTGGCGAAACGTCGGCATCAAGTGACGCGGAATGCATCCAGAAGCAAAGATTTTTTAAGATTAGGCATCCGCGGAAGTCTACTATTCAAGATATTGAACTTTATACCTAACAAAGAAATATGATTCTCTGAAATTTGGACCTACATTGGTATTTTATCCAATATGAATGAGAATGATTTAATTGAATTGGAGAATTATCAATTAATAATAAACCTCGATGTTATTTCTAACAAATTCTCAATCAACGAATTTAATTTATTCAATAAATACATTATACTTTGTAGAACCGTCTCCAAGAGAACTAGATTGTGTTGACGTTCTTGGTGACCAGATGACGCGATGCGTCTAGACAAATTCACTTTCGAGAATAATTTAATGTGATATTATTTACAAACATTATTTGGCTACAAGAACTATTACGTAGCACCTGCTTAAACCACAAATTGCCCATTGTATAATGTACCAGACATATTTATCCACTTGACCGCATAGGTAACATTGTATCGTTACCAGTGATTATTAGTTCTTCAGAAAGAAACAATGACGTAGATAAAACCAGTTTAATATTCATGTTGCTGAACTTCTGATCAACAATGAAAATGTAGAAAGGTAGCACGCGGAACAAATTAAATTTGGAACATAAGGTACAGTTCACCTCGAGGTTCAATTGGGGTTACCATGTGGTGCGTTTTTTGGAACTTGATATGTCCTCAAGGGAGTAGAAGGAGATAGCTGTAACATTAACAATACGGATATGTTATACAAAACACGCCTCTTATACTGTACTTTCTTTGTACCTTCCACAAAATTCATATCTGCTTTTAAAAATTATTTTTATGTAAAATACTCCACTTACAAAGAAAACTAAATACGCATCTGAGATGATTACCGACTTATGTTATCTTCATTGTATTTACTTAATGCTTTCGGAAAATTTATGTTGCGTTACTGAACATTGGATTCAAATAAACTGATTCAAACTAAAGCAAGATATCTAGCTAAAACTTTTCTCGTAAATGTGGAATTTATTGTTCGTTAATTTTTTGTTTTTATCCAATAATTATTACAAAGATGTCAACTCCATTTTTGATTGTCGCTAAGCATTAGGATTCCCAAATTCACTGATTTTCTTCAATGCAGTCTTGAATTTCTTCAAAAAATCTTGAGGAGAAGATGAAACTAGGGTTGTGGAATTGACCGGTCAATTTACCGATCAATTGACCAAAATAAATTTTAAAATAGAATGAAATAAACAAGATCATTATTTTGAATGCAAATAAACATTTAGACATGGAAACGTTTCTTGAATAGTAGACTTCCGCGGATAGCTAATCTTGAAAAATCTTGGCTTCCGGATGGATTCCGCGTCACAATAGCCAATATTTTTCATGGGAAAGTTTATTTATTTCGATATAAAGTAAAAATAAAACAAAAGAACATTAAACTTGGTTAAATATCTGTTATAATGGTAAAATCTCCTCAGATTCATCTCCGGAGTCGGATGTTAGCTACTCGATAACTAAAGAATGGGTTCGGTAGATGAAGACCGATTTCTTTCCCACCAGGTTGATGGTGTTATATCCCTATGATGTTTTACAAACTGGTTTGATACTTTCTACCACTATCCAATTATTCGATGGTTAAAATCATTTGCTGCTGCTGTACCAAAATTTGAATTTTTACCAATAACTTCAACATCAGATTTGCTTTAACTAAGTTGTACCTTACTATTCAAATAATAGCACGTTTGGAGTTCATTTCCTCCTAAGATCAAGTAGATTCGCTGCATTGTGAGCGTTGGTACATACCTTTGCAATTCTTTTTAATACTTGACATTTCTATGCCAAAATTCATCATTTTCAGGTATGGTAGTATTTTAGTTGTCACTGACATCATGGGTGATTCAACATTCCTCAATTAATTGTTTATTGAATTGGATACTTTCCATACCTGTAATTATCCTACCCCATGAAGAAATTGAAAATTACTACTTGCCCTACATTTAAAACGGCGTCGGGAACAATCTCCTCAAAAACACTAAGATAATCAGAAAGTATTTTATAAGTGATTAAGTGTAATGTATCAATAAATTCAAAATGTGAGAAACGCAGCCGTAAGTTTGTAGATTTGGAAAAGTTTCTTTTAATTCGGCCCATGAAACTTGTATAATTGTTTCATCGTGGGTCATCAGAGCGGTAATTTTATTATCACCAATTTTAACCAATGTAAAGCACTTTTCAACTGCGATGCAGCAACTTCTTTGAGTCACTAAGTTCAAATCATTCATCGTATTTGCGCTAATAAATGAGTATGAGTTGCATTTGTGTAGTACACTCTCCCCTCCCTCTTCTTTACTTAGAAGGTGGTCATAGCGCTTCCTGTTTTTGCGGTAAAGTCTACATTGGTCAAACAGGTCGTACAGTAGCTACTGTTGTGAAAGAACATGAGCGTTGTACAAGGCTTCGTGCCACCAGTAGATCTGCACTTGCGGAACACAAGTTTGACACTAATCATCAAATCCTTTTCGAAAGTACTAAAATCCTAGCCTGGGCCCCAAACTTCTATCGGTGAAATATCCTTGGAGCTATAGAAATCCTAAAACATCCAAATAATCTAAACCGTGACTCAGGATATCACCTTCCCAACATTTGGAAACCCATCCTCGAAAATTCCACTTCGCACATGATCACACAACGGCAGGGTCAGGTGCCGGAACGGAGTTAACCACCTGAATAAAGGCAGGGAACTGTGTAGCGTGAAGGTTTTGCCTACAATAAATACGGCTACAGAAACAAGTAGAACCAGTTTCAGTTCAAGCCTTAAGCCTGCACTGAGGATGCCATCTGTAATGGCTGGCACGTCGACATCAAGTCCAGCTATTGTGACGCGGAATTCATCCGGAACCCAAGATTTTTCACATGTTAATTCAAATAAACTTTCATTGTTATGACATAGAGTATAATTTGACGTCTTTCCACAATTAAGACGTTTCAAATCATTTGCAATATATTATTGAAAATGATTCCTACGGTTGGCAACAGGTAGTAAAAATATACCTCAATCATTATATCGAACCCGCAGTCCGAAAGCGAAACATTTATTTTTCTCAGCTTTTAAATAGATACCTTAAATCATGCGCTACAAGAAAATTTTCTTGCTTCCTCTTCGCTTTCAGTAGTGATGTAATTCAAAGATCTCGGAAGTGGTATTTCGACCGAGAACGTGATGTTACCAAGACAAGAGTGGAATGCCATCGTTAGTTGGTTAAACGTCGGAACACCTTGTCCGTTTGATAGGGTGAAATTAAATTTGCAATATCAATTGTCACGTTTTTATGTGAATTACCAGCGACTTTTATTCCCTGAACTCTTACAGCTTGAACCTATTTCTACTTCCTAGTTTCGGTACTGACAATTCAAGGTGTCAACTGACTTTCCTTATGAAGCAGATAATACAAAAACTATTCAGAAATGACACTAGATGTAACTATAAAATAAGCAAGGCGGGCGTACCTTCAAAACGGTAACGTAACGAATACTACCAACAAAATTTACATGACCATAATGTGTATTCCGTGTGGGTAATGTATTATGTAATACACGAAGGAAACAAGTCCAGTTAATATTTATTGCATGTACCAGTTGCCTTTTCATGATAAACACCACAGCGGGCGAAAAGCAATTAAAAGTTTCTCTTCTGGTCTTACAATGTCCGATCTGCTGTGTGCTTCTACTCATTTGCTATTCCATGTTCCGTTTGACAATATCTATATTTATTTATTGCGACGAGTAAATTATCGTTTATGTATTTCTATTTCTTTATCCTTCCGTTAGCATTATTTATTTCGATGAAATTAATAATAGAAGTTGTTCAGCTACGCTTTGTTTACCTCAGCCTCGTTTCATAAATTAACTAACATACCATTTCTAGTTTACTTATTCTAAAGTGATCTTAGAATGAGAATCAGAAGAAACTAAATATAAGGGTGAATACGAATCGACTCAGCTTCATGCCGGGCATAACGTAAGGAGTTTCAAGTTCACTCGAAGTCATATAAAGCGGTTGGGGGTCAGGAAAAACTGGTTGGAAAATCTGGAATAATCCTTTTGATGCAGTACCTCTACTCGTGCATTAGAAGGTGATCAAACCAAGCTGAAATGTGTAATGGTAAAACGCCCGTAGGCAACCATACCTCTCCATCTGAAACTATGAAACACGTCTATATTGAGGAGGTAGAACCAATCCTGAAGAATTCTTTCAGTCTGATGAAAATCGTAGTACTTTAGAACGGTCTGTTAATCAGATAGAAATAGTCATTATCATTGTTTAGAAGAGAAGTTACTACTAGGTAGACTACTAAAATTGCACATGAAAGGGACAAAACTTCGAAAACATTCCGACAAAGCTGCTTTTTTGGGACAAAACGTTCATGGAGTCCCCTGTAAGTGTCGCCTCTCAATCGTCGTTTAGAGATTAAGGCCCGTCCAGCCGTTCCAAAGTTCGTACCATGGGCGTGTTCTCCTAAAGGCTAGTCTAGTAGCACATCGTTGGACAGATTCCAGCAGATTGGAATTTTGAATCAGAGCAGGATGCCACACAGGGCCAGCGAACTGAAGAATTGGTATCATGTATGTTTGGAATAACTTCCTTCACTTATGTTTATAAGGAGCAGTTTTTTAATGATTTTTTCAATCAACTTCAAGATATATATAGTGTTTTATTCATATTAGTAGGTAGTTGGTGCTTTTATACAACGCTGACTATACAGTATGTTGGAATAACCCCAAGAGTTTATCAAGTTGGTATTGGATCTATGATTATTGTTCCTTTCCTATGGTTGTTGTCATTTTGATTTAATGCTCGCATGTTTAGACTATTGATAATTAATTTATTAAATATTGATGTTATTTTATATTCTGAATAAACGATTATATTAACAAGATAGATTATGGTTTTTGTATACTTTTACTACACGGGAGGGAAATCTATAATGTTCGAAGAACATCGTGTGAGCCAGCGGTGGAATGTTGGGGGAGGAGATAGGCATTCAAATTTCTCTTGACGGTTTGAAGGTTATAGGCGTGGGGTAAACCTCATCAAGGTTAAGAGCTCCACAACTTCGCTGTTCGATAGAAAAATGAAGTCTGGTAGGAAGAAGTTCGGCAGGTCTCGAGCTTGACAATGAAGAGGTGACAAGTTCGCTTAACTGGAATCTCGACGAAATTTCTGATGAACACCTACCACGGAAATATCTATAGAAAAGGAAGAGATCACCTACCTTTCTTCACGTTCTAGAGAGGTCAATGAACTAGTAAGTGTGACATCATCAATCAGACGAATAGCTCTTTCCTGGATAGAATCCAAAAGCTTCAGCGTATGTTTGGGAGCCGAACCCCAAACATGGAACTGTACTCCAGATCAGGTCGAATCTGTGCTTTGTAGATTAACAGGAGCTGCTGGGAAGTAAAGTAGCTCTTGACACGGAATAGAAAACCAAGTTTTTGTGAAGCGGTTTTCGTAATGGACCTCACATGATCATCCCATGAGAGGGTGTTGTTGGTGGTGATCCCAAGCATGGATACGGAAGACTTCGTAGGAATAGTTGTAGCTGACATCATCATATTAGGAATTGTGGGATCCGCCTCCCTGGAGAAGACGCAAGCTTGAGTTTTGGTTGCATTGAATTTTACTAGATTATCAGATCTCCATTTGAAAATCTTTTGCCAGATCTCCATTAATTGCGCAACCTGTCTCTGTCTCGCTCCTTTTGTCTGGAATGAACACTGCATACTGCAGAAAATTGTGTGGGTTCCCAATGCTTTCTAGGAATTGCTCTTAGCCATTTTCTATTTAATTCATTAGGAAAGGCAAATGTACTCTTTGATTACTCGTTCTTTAAAGTAGATTGATAATATTACTTACCTTCGAGAACACTAAGTGTGATGAGATTCACGCAGATAAAACACTTCACACAAATTCAAACTTCACAAAACTATTTTCGCTTTAGAAATATTGTTCCAAATGGGTAAAAGATATCGTTTAATCAGTAGACTTTGACATGTCACATTGCCACTAGTATAATGTCATGACACTATACAGTGTTGCCAGCTGTAGGGTTGTTCCTGGCTAGTATAGAGTTGGCTCTGACCAGCCATAGCCTGTAGCGTTTTTGTTTGCTTTGCAAAAGAAATCAGAGTCAATTGTTAATCAATTACTTGCTTCTAATTCAATTGAGCCTAACCTGTACATTATTGGCTATAATCGATAACAATAATTATAGAGATAAAATCAATATATTATGTGTAGTACTAATTAAGTTTTATTGCAATGATTATTTTCCAATATAACAGGACACCTTGTTCCAATTAAAATGGAATAATATCAGCATGGTATTGTTTAATGATTTATACGACGCAATACCTGAATATTCATTTATATATGGCGCAGTGCAAACGAAAAATATCTTGTATGAAGTGTTTCGGGAACAGTTCTTACAAAACTGAAGAATATTCCAATATTTTGTTATCTGCTACTAATTGTTGATTGCAGTATTATAGTTCATTTATTTAAGTTGAAGTTAAAGTTTTAAATAGGAAATATCATATAGTCGACATGGAAATATTATACAATTCACCCTGTAGATTAGGTGTGAATATTGTTTAAGAACACAAGCTTGCCCTGAAGATGCCACTTATAATGGTTCGCGAAACGACGGCATCGCGGAATTCACCCAGAAGCCAAGAATGATTTTTAATTGGCTCTCCACAGAAGTCTACTATTCAAGATAAACAACAACTTTCATGGGGTTAATCCACCATCATACGGTACTCCAATCCTCCACATCAACAAACACTTTCAAGTAGTGCATACAAAATATAAAAACTAGTAATTATCAAGGCAGCTCAACTACATTGAATGACAATGATTATTAGTTTTTATTATCCTCAACTAACATGTGTAATAGTCATATCTCTGATAATATCAATAGTTAGTAGGTTTGGTGATAATTGATAATTCGAAACAGATTCCTTCTTCTTTTAGAACATAGTGCATACTATAGTTTCATCTATCGGACAATTTCAAAACGAAGTCAGTGGGTTTGAAAAAGTTTCCTTCTTCTTTAGACAATAGTGCATACTGTAGTGTCATTCCTCGGATAATAGCAAAACTGAATCAGAAGGTTAGAAGAGAAATGACGATTTGAAAAAGGTTTCATCTTACTACTTCGTTATAGTACATAGTGTATACTGTAGTGTCATATATCGGACAATATCAAAACTAAGTCAGTGGATTTGGTAAGAACTCATGATTTGAAAAAGTTTCCTTCTTCTTTAAGAAAATAGTGCATACTGTAGTGTCATTTCTCGGATAATATCAAATCTAAACCAGAAGGTTTGAAACTCGGGGCTGTTTCCTATGTGAGAAGTGGGACCGCTAAGCGTCGACTGTCGCGTAGTACCAAAAGACGTCACCTGAGAGTATTCTCTGACAACTGTCAGTTGACTTGTAAACACAAGGAATACCTGCGTTTTTAGAAACAAATTACGAAACCATGCATTGTGCCGAAATGCAAAACGGGGTACAAAAGTGTAAAGCAAGAACTTTCTGTTTTTAAAGTGCCGAAAGATGCGGAAATGCGAAAAAAGTGGATGCTTACGATTCCGGATAGAAATCGTTTTAACGAGGTCTTTTATGTGTGCGAAAAAAGGGAAGTTATTTTTAAGGTGAGTAATACATTTTGACAAGAGTAACAGTTCTGTTCCTCTCTCAAATCAGAATACTTAGTAACACTGCTTGCGATTCCGGAAAGAAATCGTTTTACCACTCCGAGATCCAAGCGCTAGCTAGTGGCTGATCGAGGGACTACGAGTATGTCAAACATACGAGTCCCCAGACCTGTATGTACGACCGTGGTTTGAATAGAACTGATGATTTGAAAAAGTTTCCATCTTTTTATAGTACATAGTGTATTCTGTAGTGTCAGCTATCGTACAATATCGACACTAAGTTAGTGGGTTTGGAGAGAACTCATATTTTGAAAAAAATTCCTGTATCTTTTAGAAAATAGTGCATACTGTAGTGTCATTTCAAATTTTAATATCAAAACTGAATCGGTAGGTTTGAAGAGAAGTGGTGATATGAAAAAGTTTTCATCTTATTGCAGATAGTGTATACTGCAGTGTCATCTATCGGACAGCATCATTCGTCATTCGGTTTGGAGAGAACTGATAATTTAAAACTATCTTCTTCTTTTAGAATGAGGATTTGTGGAGTGACGTTATTTGCGTATATACCTACTCGTACACAACTTTTTCAATAGTGTATATAGTTATCGTTGATCATTTGAAAACTCCATGTACATATTCAATAATACATTTCACTATGACACATATATGATGATATTATGAAGGTCTATGCAAAATTATTTGCAATTTCCTTGCAACTTCTCGCTAAACTATATCAAATGGATGCATTAATGTTACAGTATAGATGTTTGCATTCCATATTCAAGCCTACCTGGGTTTCAAGGAATTCCAATAGATGGTGCTAATTATTTTCAGAGTTCGCCCGGTACCTAAACTTCACATATAGATGTTAAAAATATGATGTATCTGGTTGCAAAATTATATGCGAAGATGGGGCCAAAAAAATCGCTGTCTGACTATGAAATAAATGGCGTACACTCACAATCAACATTTAGTTTCCAATATAATCCCCTGACATTAATGCACTTATTAAATCGTTTCAGCAACAATTCAACAATTTTCAATTTTTGGCGCTGCCGTCGTAAACTTGATGTATTAATTTTGTGGTACTGTACATACCTTTATGTTCGTTTATGGAATTAATGTTGAAGAAATGAAGAATAGTACTATTTCGATTTCCTCGCGAGTTTATGTAGAAAACTTGCTACCTCGTCTAAAATGTACATGTTAATTATAAATTGTGTTTCTGCTGGTTCGTTTCGTTTCATAAGATTAAGGTCGTTCCCAATAAATAACTGTTGTATCTTAATAACTAGTATTTTAGTATTTGGTACAACTTGCATTGAAGCGAAAACGATTATCTCTTCATTATCGCACACGTATCATGAGCGGAAGAAGTTTAAAGTTCGCAAAGAACGCGGCCGCCTTTGACCGCCCTCGTTTCTTATTGCAATGGTATCAATGGCGAGATCTTCGTAAATTGCATAGATCCGGTGTTCGGTATCTCAAAACCCTCGAACTCTTTTCACAGATCTTTTATATACGTACAATATCGTAATAAAGGTGCAACGGAATTCTGAACATGCCGTGCACTATCAAAGTGTCCTCAGGCAGGGTAGATCAAAGTCCAAGGCCGCCTCGTTAAAGGACAGACTTCAATAGTAATTGCATATTTAGTTGATCCCTTTTTATTTCGTTGGAGTTTTTCTATGCGCATGGGGAGGAATATAAGAAATACGTATAAACAATTCAAAATGATTGGACCAAATATTTTCGGACACAATTCTGGATCGTAACTGTAGCATACAATATCCACGCTAATCGGTATTATGAGCTACGATAGGAGTAAAAAGGAACCGTATGTTTCCAACCGGTAAAATTTACTGCTTAATAATTATGTATGACGTGGAACAGATATTTTTCTATATGGAACAATTTACCATATCATTAATAGAACACCATAACTAGACATGGTAACATGGTTCTATTCAGATTGAGACAAATGGCCTGGTGTATTGCCAGTTAATAATGGCGAAGAATCGACTTAAAAGTAAGGGCCCTGGATGAGAATAGCATGTATTCCCAACCTGGAACAAAATGGGCGTGATTTTCAAGGCGCATGTCAGAACCCCTTAATTATCGACACAGCAGTATTTTTACTAGAGATGGTAACCAACGAGGTCTAGTATAGAGTAGACAAGTAGTCTGTTAAGCATAGGGAGCCGCTGGTAACCTGTCGGACATTCTGTCCTTCTCGCACATGTAGTACGCTCGTAGTGCGCTCTCACTCGCACGGTCTCCCCTTCTACACCGAATTTTTAACTTTCAGGAAGTTGTTAAAATCAAATAGGCGCGCTTTTTAAAGTTGTGGAGCAGAAGAAGTAATATAGGGATCCGAAATGATAATTAGGTATCTGCTTTACCATTCCAGTATGGCGGACGAGTTGTCAGATTATTTGTTTACGTACATATAAAGCAATGCGGAATGCGTATATCTTGATTTTGTTTCTAATTTAAGTGGTGATCTGTGAGGAGAGTAGATTTAATTTTGATTTCTGGAAAAGTCAAAGGACATATCGTATAACAAGTTTTAGAGTTTATGAAATATAAACTTATGCCTCTAATAAAAATGCCAGGTGGAATCGAAAAAGTAATACGTACTTCAATCCCCAAGAGTGATAATTATGTTAAGTTATAAAACATAATATAATTTTATTATGTTAAATAAATATATTGGAAATGTGTATAAGTGTGTAACACAATAAAAAAAGTTGTCAGGTTGTCGTAACAACATCAGTCATATTATCAATTGAAGTATCTGGCAAAGTCTTATTTGTATTAAAATTAAGTCTAAAACAAGAAATATAATAATAAATAATAGTAACATTGCTTGCAAATTGATTCTGTATATATAATATATATATATATATATATATATATATATATATATATATATATATATATATATATATATATATATATATATATATAACTTAAGAGATATAGAATTAAATTTTCTGAATTATGAAGATAACTTAGATAATTTAACATAGGATTATAAAGATGAATAAACGTAAAAGATTGAACCATAGGCGGGATTCGAACCCACATTTCTGGATTTCTAGTCCAGGGTGTTTACCAATTACACCACTTCGGTCCTATTAGATTTTTATATTTTTGTAAATATAAACCTCTGAAAGGATAGTAGATCATTGATGAACACAATGCGATTCGATGCCCTACCATAGATCAACTATTCACGCACATTCATCTAAAGTTCAGTCGTTTTTTGAAGTAAGGATTGTAGGTTAGTACTGCTATGGTTGGCAGTTACTTGACAGTTCTTATTCAAATGACAGCATCCTGGTTCTTATATATTTCAATAGAACTGACTGAGAATTGTTCTGGTTAATTATAAACAAGTTTAAAGTTTCTTTGCCTAATTGGCCACTATCGTGTATGTAACTTAAGAGATATAGAACTAAATTTTCTGAATTATGAAGATAACTTAGATAATTTAACATAGGATTATAAAGATGAATAAACGTAAAAGATTGAACCATAGGCGGGATTCGAACCCACATTTCTGGATTTCTAGTCCAGGGTGTTTACCAATTACACCACTTCGGTCCTATTAGATTTTTATATTTTTGTAAATATAAACCTCTGAAAGGATAGTAGATCATTGATGAACACAATGCGATTCGATGCCCTACCATAGATCAACTATTCACGCACATTCATCTAAAGTTCAGTCGTTTTTTGAAGTAAGGATTGTAGGTTAGTACTGCTATGGTTGGCAGTTACTTGACAGTTCTTATTCAAATGACAGCATCCTGGTTCTTATATATATTTCAATAGAACTGACTGAGAATTGTTCTGGTTAATTATAAACAAGTTTAAAGTTTCTTTGCCTAATTGGCCACTATCGTGTATGTAACTTAAGAGATATAGAATTGAATTTTCTGAATTATGAAGATAACTTAGATAATTTAACATAGGATTATAAAGATGAATAAACGTAAAAGATTGAACCATAGGCGGGATTCGAACCCACATTTCTGGATTTCTAGTCCAGGGTGTTTACCAATTACACCACTTCGGTCCTATTAGATTTTTATATTTTTGTAAATATAAACCTCTGAAAGGATATATATATATATATATATATATATATATATATATATATATATATATATATATATATATATATATAACTTAAGAGATATAGAATTAAATTTTCTGAATTATGAAGATAACTTAGATAATTTAACATAGGATTATAAAGATGAATAAACGTAAAAGATTGAACCATAGGCGGGATTCGAACCCACATTTCTGGATTTCTAGTCCAGGGTGTTTACCAATTACACCACTTCGGTCCTGTTAGATTTTTATATTTTTGTAAATATAAACCTCTGAAAGGATAGTAGATCATTGATGAACACAATGCGATTCGATGCCCTACCATAGATCAACTATTCACGCACATTCATCTGAAGTTCAGTCGTTTTTTGAAGTAAGGATTGTAGGTTAGTACTGCTATGGTTGGCAGTTACTTGACAGTTCTTATTCAAATGACAGCATCCCGGTTCTTATATATTTCAATAGAACTGACTGAGAATTGTTCTGGTTAATTATAAACAAGTTTAAAGTTTCTTTGCCTAATTGGCCACTATCGTGTATGTAACTTAAGAGATATAGAATTAAATTTTCTGAATTATGAAGATAACTTAGATAATTTAACATAGGATTATAAAGATGAATAAACGTAAAAGACTGAACCATAGGCGGGATTCGAACCCACATTTCTGGATTTCTAGTCCAGGGTGTTTACCAATTACACCACTTCGGACCTGTTAGATTTTTATATTTTTGTAAATATAAACCTCTGAAAGGATAGTAGATCATTGATGAACACAATGCGATTCGATGCCCTACCATAGATCAACTATTCACGCACATTCATCTGAAGTTCAGTCGTTTTTTGAAGTAAGGATTGTAGGTTAGTACTGCTATGGTTGGCAGTTACTTGACAGTTCTTATTCAAATGACAGCATCCCGGTTCTTATATATTTCAATAGAACTGACTGAGAATTGTTCTGGTTAATTATAAACAAGTTTAAAGTTTCTTTGCCTAATTGGCCACTATCGTGTATGTAACTTAAGAGATATAGAATTAAATTTTCTGAATTATGAAGATAACTTAGATAATTTAACATAGGATTATAAAGATGAATAAACGTAAAAGATTGAACCATAGGCGGGATTCGAACCCACATTTCTGGATTTCTAGTCCAGGGTGTTTACCAATTACACCACTTCGGACCTGTTAGATTTTTATATTTTTGTAAATATAAACCTCTGAAAGGATAGTAGATCATTGATGAACACAATGCGATTCGATGCCCTACCATAGATCAACTATTCACGCACATTCATCTGAAGTTCAGTCGTTTTTTGAAGTAAGGATTGTAGGTTAGTACTGCTATGGTTGGCAGTTACTTGACAGTTCTTATTCAAATGACAGCATCCCGGTTCTTATATATTTCAATAGAACTGACTGAGAATTGTTCTGGTTAATTATAAACAAGTTTAAAGTTTCTTTGCCTAATTGGCCACTATCGTGTATGTAACTTAAGAGATATAGAATTAAATTTTCTGAATTATGAAGATAACTTAGATAATTTAACATAGGATTATAAAGATGAATAAACGTAAAAGATTGAACCATAGGCGGGATTCGAACCCACATTTCTGGATTTCTAGCCCAGGTTTACAAAAATTTTGTTGATCATAAAATATTTAAAAAATTATAATTTCGCGCGCGGAATCTATTGAACCGACGGCCGCTTATTGCCGCTAAATGAAATTCCTCACTAGTTTTTTATTATGAAATTCATTAAACTTGGAATTGCCGTACGATGTTTCAAACTTAAATAGCTCTAATTTGATTTAAGGGTTTTGTCGTTATTAGGATAGCTCCAGTTCTACTCAACCCAAATTGATCTGCTTGAACTTAAAATACTTGTCATGAATACTTCTAATAGATCCTAGAATTTGAATTCCGTAAAAAAATTCTAACCTCTAAAATTTGTATTTTTCGGTGGTCTAAAATTTTCAAAATGGCGCCAAAGTTATGTTTTTGGACCGAAATGCTTATATTTTGATATAAGGTGTAGAATAATGAAATCTTTCGAATTAATTCGGTTTTAGATCGATAACATAAGTATTTGGCCTAAACGTAAAGTCTTTTCACCGAAAAAGAATATGAAAAAAGCGAAAACTCGAACATATACTCAATTTTTTAATGTACTAAACAACACTCTAAGTTGGCCTTATCTTGGGCCCACAACCCCGAATCGACTGCGGATTTGAGCCAGAAATCCATTAATTTTTCCAACAACTTTCGTCAGAAACATTTTTTCATACAACCCATAGTTTTCTCTCAAAACGCAAAAAATCGAAAAATGGCCATTTTTGGGATCCAAAAAAAGACTTCGAGGGTTAATCCAAGTGTAAACCACACCATCGTGTTCAGCGCGTCAAAATACATAAGAATAGACCAAAAATAGAAGTTGCCGAAATTCAGACAAAAAAATTTCTTGAATGCCTCGACTAAAACATGGGTTTTATAGAATCAAAAATATACAGTGTTACTTCAATTTGGCTTAAATATACAGCAATCCAAATCCACAGCCCAGTTTATAAATATTATATTAACTTGGTGGAAAATAATAAATGTAAAAACTTCAAAGGTAGAATTTCTTTAGTTTTCATCTTGTTGGTTTCTTGTACTTTTTTTTTAATACCGACCGTATTTTACTACCGAAAGCTTTGTTTCAATAGTAAAGCAAATGATCTTTGAACTCACTTGTGCAAAAACATGACGATTGACCGTACTATAATTATTGAGATCATGAGTGTATGTATAAACCCAAGAGCAAACGTTTTGGTTTAGTAACTGGAAGAAGACTCACTGTTTTTATATATGTACTTCTAAGATTTCAATTTTGTTTGTTCCATAATATCTAAACGAGTCATTTAATGAAAATATCGTATAAACTATAAGATGTATTCTGTTAGAGGATATTGCAAGACTAGCGAAGAACAGTAAGTTAACCCGGCAAAAAGCATTACAAATCGCGAACCATTGAGTGGCCTATAATAAGAGTACCCAACTCTTTACACAATGGCAACCGCTGTGTTTATAGGATAATAAGCTTATTCACGTGGGCTCACGCAGTACCACAATTGTTCCTTGTTGTTGCAATTTATTCCACTGCTTTATGTTAAAATACCACATTTGTACAATAATACGGCCCACGCCTTCAAATAACATGAAACAAAATGTATTTAATATGGCGGTTTTATTAGACTCTCGTAAAAATAACGCAGATACGACGCACTTAAAACAAGCTGCATCGAAATGCATTACTTATGTCAACGTATTTTTTCTCTCCATTGCAATGCTGCAAAATATTTCATTTGCTCTTTGGTCAATGAAACAAAATAAACTTGCCGAGTTTATTTCACCACCCTGAGTATAATTTTCTTCAGTTGTTGGCCGTCATGTGTCTCCATAAATTTTGTATTAACTTATTTATAGAGTAATTGCTTGGAGTTGCAGAATTTGCTCCATTATTTTTGGGTTTTTAATAAAACTATGAAAGAGTTCAAACTGTGGAAACACTATAACACTATGAATAAGAGACAATCACCCTTATCCACCAAAAATTACTGTTGAAGTACTGACTAAACTCAAGTTTACTCTGATGATGGGTACTTGGCAGCTGAAAGGTCCTTAGTACTTCAACAGTATTTTATAGTTCAATTGTGGAAGCCGTTACTTTGTGATAGTTTATCATTTTAACGAAATAATAAATAAAACTACTTTGTTTTACTATCACTGATATTTAATATAGTAGTAACTATAGTTTCAAGACTAAACGTCAATTCAGTTAAAATATACGCATATATATGCATAGTTTTTCTTAGAAATATGAAACAATATGCATTTATTTGTCAAAATATGCAATTATATGCCTTGAATTTAACATGGAAAAATGGAAATAAAGAAACGCCGACTCTTACAAAAATTATTTATTAAATTAAAAGAAAAATATAATAGGTAAAATTTTTAACCTGAAATAGTATAAAATGCATTTATAACGATATGTTTTTCAAAATTTTCCAATAAAAATGTTTGCCTTCTGTCTGTAAAAATATGTTTGTACAAAGAAAAAGATCTTTCAACATCTACCGATGTGATCTGGCAATATTTTAATTTGGGTAGTAAGTTATAAGGCCAAGGTATTACTTCGTTGGATGGTTTAGTATCAAAAATATTTTTGACTTCCATTAAATACTCAAAGCCTTCATTCTTTCCTACAATAACTTCGAGTTTACTTCTTACTTGATTCCCTACATCACCGGGAACTTTTTTGCATTTGTCGGAAAAAGTTTCAACAATATTGATTGATTCTCTTAAACTCATATTCCTACTTTCTAACGAAGTTATTATATCTGGTATAAAACTAAAATTAACCTTAATAAAAACAAGTTCCTTAGCTAAATTTACATTTTTGAATACTGCTTGACTTTGCACTACACACTGTGTATTGTCTTCTAAATCTAAAACTACGTCTTTAATGGCTTCAAAATGGTCTGCGTAGAATAACGCGGCCTTAATCCATGTTCCCCATCGAGTAATTACGGGCTCTGGAGTTAAACTAACTCCTGGCAATTTCTCTCTATAGATCTCTTAGAGGTGCTTTCAAAAACACTTTCTTTACATTTGAAATTAATTTGTCCACCAAGGCTGTTCTAATAGTTTCTGCAACTCTGTTTATCCCGTGTAAATGGCAAGTGACACGTACTATATTACTTGGAAATTTCTAAACATCCAATAAATGCCGGCAATAAACCATATAATAATAAAACCTACCCACCTTTTAAATTATTTCAATTATCTGCAAGGGTCGCACTTAATCTTTTGATAAAACGAAAAACACAAAAATATGTACACAAATTTTATTTTTCCTGAAATATGCAATTTTTTATGAAATTTGTAAAAATATGCAAAATATGCAAATATATGCACTTTGCATATATTCCGCCCTTTAGTAACGACTATATTAAATATCAGTGATAGTAAAACAAAGTAGTTATTTTATAATTGATAAGGGTGAATGTTGTTATAACGGATATATTCGGCTTTAGGATAACGAGACGACGACGTTAAATTGCTGTTAACTCAGAATATGGGCCAATTGTTTTTCACCTATTGCAACATTCATTCTGGTGCTATGGCAGAGTTGTTCTGGAGTCGGAGTAAAAAAGTTGCTGCCTTCAAGCGTTCATGTTGCCACTAAGATGTCAAAGACAAGTGAAATGAAATTGCTTCTATTAAAGTGTATTTTGTTACATATCCAAATTAACGACTAAAAAATTGGAAAGCTAAGTTAATCAAGTGAAATCAGAACCAAGTGTTTGATTTTAGAGGGGTTGACCCAGCAGAACAAATTAAAAAAAAAATAATACAGCAATGACTATCTTCTTGGATTGGCGTGGATCGGATATAGACTATTTTTTGTCATAAAAAAATTATTTATTAACAAAATAGATGAATTCAACCAAAACTCCGACTTTAGGGTCGTTTTCGGATAATTTTGGCATTCTGAGTTTGATTTTATCGTCAATATCATCGAAAGTATACCCACAAATTTGCTGAATTGTTAGAAACAAATTATATTTATTATTAAATATACGAATTTGACCAAAATGTCGAGTTTATAGTCGTCGGATGATTTTGGCCTCCTGAGTACGATTTTATTGCCGTTATGGTCTTTAAATGCATACATACATTTTTGAAGTGTTATAAACAAATTATTTTTCAACAAAAAAAGAAAAATGAAATGTGACATCTTTATATAATATGCACACTCAGAAATTGATTTTTTGTCAAAATTGATGAAATGTATTAAGTCTTAATATAATAAAAAAGTGGCACGCCACTAATTTTACCTTCCATAATAACTCTTCCATACCTCCTTAAAAAAATCAATATGTTTAATTTTATATATATTTATTGATACTTTGTCATACTTAAACATCAGAACTTTTATAATTTTTTTCTAATTCGCTTTTGAAAATTTCCACGAGAATGCATTTAAATACCATAATAGCAATACAATCGTACTCAGGAGGCCAAAATTAGCCGATAACGACTATAAACTTGACATTTTGGTCAAATTCGTATATTTAATAATAAATATAATTTGTTTATAACAAATTAGCAAATTTGTGGCTATAGATTCGACGATATTGACGATAAAATCGAACTCAGAACTCAGAATACCAAAATTATCCGAAAACGACCTTAAAGTCGGAGCTTTGGTCGAATTCATCTATTTTGTTAATAAATAAATTGTTGTCTTTATCCGATCAAAAACGGTCAAATTTTGCATTTTTAGAAATTCTTATGTAATCTCGAAAATGAAGTAATAAAATTTTTCATAATCAATATAAACAATAGGCTCAGCTTTTTTTGTTGTCAACTTTTGTTCGGATGACATACTGAAGAGAATGCACTTTGTCCCATCAAAATCGATCCATTCCTCAAGGATTTGCGGGTCCAATACCCATTTGACTGCACTAAAACAAGAATGCACGATTATCTTCACCTTCTGAGGTGTAAACATTACATATTATAGTATTTCTGTGAATTGGTGAAATAAGACAGACCTCTTTCTCTTTCAGATCAGTATTCCACATCATTCATCTCATCTCAAAAATATGAAACACATACAATTTGACCGAACGAACGGAATTTTTCAATTAATATAACAATGCGATTTATTTTTTGAATATTATTCCGGGCATAGGACATCCGGGATTAATTTATTTTAAAACATTGTTCACCTGATTATGTCGATAGTAAAATAGTTTGCTGGACAGTAACTCAACCCTCCGAATATTGATAACATGATAACTTTGACACAATGTTATAATAGTAATCATGGTTCTTTCAAAAGTAAGAGCGGCATTAGTTAATAATAGTAATAATTGAATTTATTTTAGATGCAATATGATAAATTGGAGTGCATTATTAACCATTTATCTGTGGTCAGTATCAGTGCATACGATTGTAGGACAGCTAACGGAATTCAAGTTCTTGTAGTCTAGTCAAAAATACGTGAAATCGAGAAGTGGACCATTAAGGCCCTCGGGGAATTCATGCTATTACTAATAGGCGTTATAACAATTGATACAGTGCAAATAGTTCGTGAAGGTATACATTTTTGTGTATAATGTAACTCAGTAAAGTCACTTAAATCATACTTGGCTTGTTATGTAGGCGATTCGGTGGACAGTTTACTCTTTCGTATTCATTCATTTCTACTAATTTTCTACAATCATTTCAATTATTTCTTCAATACACATCCATTGGATTCACATGTCGTATACACAAGGTAAGGAACAAGTATTTCTATTGCAGGTCTACATTTTGTCTCTTGCCGCTTCATAATTTACGGCTTGTTATCTCGATATTGGCGTCACCCACCTATCGTCAAAGCTTTAAGTTTATGATCTAGATTGAGGCATAGTTTATGATTTATGAACGTATTTTGAATATTTGTGCATCTGTTTTATCCTGTGCCAATATGGTTCAGTTTCAGTAGTTGTTCAATATATCCTATATCTCGATCTCGAATCGAATATTCTCAACAATTAGTTTTTTTGCATTTTGTTCCTAATACCCCATATATCATTCATGACTATCAAGACCGCGGGGGTGAACCTTTCTACTCCCCCAAAAAGGGTTTCAGCCCCTCAAAGGAACATTCTTATAAAAAAAAACTAAATTAATGAATTAAGAGCCGAAAATGACCCCTAATATGTTTTTGGGTCGCTGAACACGATTCCGCAGTTAGTTTTCTCTGATAACTACCTCCAGATGAGAAATTTGGAAAATTTATATATAATACATAATTTATAATTTTGTTGCAAAAATGACCTCTAGTAGGTTTTTTGGGTAACTGATCACGATTCCGCTGTTATTTTTCCCAGAAAACTCTCCAGATGGAAAATTCGGGAAATTTAATATTTTCCTCAAACGGTTGTGAATAATAAAGTATAATTTTGTTACAAAATGACTTCTAGTATGTTTTTTGGGTCGCTGATCACGATTCCGCTGTTACTTTTACCAAAAAACTTTCTCCAGATGGAGAATTCGGAAAATTCAAGATTTTCCTGAGGCGGTTGTGAATAATAAAGTATAATTTTGTTGAAAAAATTACTTCTTGTAAGTTTTTGGGTCGCTGATCACGATTCCGCTGTTATTTTTCCTAAAAAACTCTCTCCAGATGAAAAATTCGGGAAATTTAAGATTTTTCTGAGACGGTTGTGAATAATAAAGTATAATTTTGTTGCAAAAATGACCTCTGGTAGGTTTTTTGGGTCGCTGATCACGATTCCGCTGTTATTGTTCCCAGAAAACTCTCCAGATGGAAAATTCGGGAAAATTGAGATTTTCCTGAGACGGTTATGAATAATAAAGTATAATTTTGTTGCAAAAATGTCTAGAGGTGATTTTTGCAACAAAATTATGACGAGGTCGTTTTTACAACAAAATTATCCTTTATTATTCATAACCGTCTCAGGAAAATCTCAAATTTCCCGAATTTTCCATCTGGACAGAATTTTTTTGGGAAAAATAACAGCGGAATCGTGATCAGCGACCCAAACAATCTACTAGAGGTCATTTTTGCAACAAAATTACACTTTATTATTCACAACCGTCTCAGGAAAATGTCAAATTTCCCGAATTTTCATCTGGAGAGAGTTTTTTGGGAAAAATAACCGCGGAATCGTGATCAGCGACTCAAACAACCTACTAGAGGTCATTTTTGCAACAAAATTACACTTTATTATTCACAACCGTCTCAGGAAAATCTCAAATTTCTCGAATTTTCCATCTGGAGAGAGTTTTTTGGGAAAAATAACAGCGGAATCGTGATCAGCGACCCAAAAAACCTACTAGTCATTTTTGCAACAAAATTAGAAATTATATATTATATATAAATTTTCCAAATTTCCCATCTGAAGGGAGTTTTCCGAGATAACTTACTGCGGAATCGTGATCAGCTACCCAAAAAACATATTGGGGTCATTTTCGGCTATTAATTCATTGATTTCGGATTGATTTTATAAGAATGCTCCTCTGAGGGGTTGAATCCCCGTTTTGGGGGAGTAGAAAGGTCGACCCCCGATGTCTTGATAGTCATGAATGATCTATTGGGTATTAGAAACCAAATGCAAAAAAATTTTTGAAATTCTAGCTTACTATATATATATTTTTTTTTCCGGTTCGTTGCCTGGACTAAATAGTTGTGTAGTATCTTGTACTACCAAGAAAATAATCTAATTCGAAATAGAAATACGAGGGCAAGGTGAAAAGTCCATGAAAAATGAAACAAGAAATGATTCATTTGGTCAAAACTTATGTATTTCTCAACATAATCTCCTTGTAGCTCGATACATTATGTCCAACGTTTTATAATTTTTCGATCCCTTCCAAATAATACTTTCAAAATAGGTGTTTGTTTCAGCGATGAACTCATCATTGGAGCCAAATCTCGTTCCGCCGAGCCATTTCTTCAAGTTTGGAAATAAATAAAAAACACAGGGGGCCAAATTTGGAGAATATGGTGGATGACGAACCAATTCGTAGCGCCGCGCCGGTGCGTTGTCCTGGTAGAGAGCACTTTTTTCTTTGCCAAATGCGTTCGCGTTAGCTTTAAATCGGCGTTGAATCGATCCAACAGCTCTGCATAAGCCGGTGATCGTTTTGCCCTTTTCAAAGTAATCGATACGGACGATACTGTGTACATCCCAAAAAACTGTCGTCATGAAGTTGTTGGCCGATAAACCCACTTTGGCCTTTTTCGACTTCGATTCGCCAGGACAGTTCATTGTTTCGTCTGTTCTTTGGTTATGATAGAGTCATGTTTCGTCCACGGCTAAGAATTATCGCAAAAAGTCCTTTTTATTGCCCTTGAACATCGCCATACATTCCTTTGAAGTTGTCACACGGTCGCTCTTGTCAACAGAGAGCAAATGCGGCTCCCATGTGGCAGATAGCTTTCTCATATTCCAAAATTTAGCCAAATTTTCCGTACCCGTTCGGAAATTACTTGAGCTCTCAGTGAACAGAAAACTAGATGATTTGATACTGCTTGAATTATATTGAAGAAACTGTGAGGAAAGTCAGGTGATCAATTGATCACACCTTTTTTATTCTACACACTAGCTTACAGCATCGGTTTGGCGTCAGGAAATACTGGGAATTTTTCCATAGGGCCGGACCCCTAGTGTATATAGTATTGAGTGATTGGTTGTCAGTTGCGGTAGTCGTTGGCTCACGCACAGAACGGCTACCGCATTGCAAAATAGACTCGATACGCGCTTATATTAACCCTAAAATGCTGACCAAGGGAAATGAAGTGTCGACAAAGTTTGCTTCGTATGCATCTGATACGTCAGCACCCGTAGAGGTTTATTCACATCGTATTTTAATGATAATAATAGTAATATGTCTATTCAGAAAATACATTACGGAATAAACAAATATTTCCTGAAATATTTGTATCGTAAATTGTATGTGAATTGAACCCTGCACCAGAATACAGTCTTGAGTAACATTTTTTTTGTCAATTTTACTAATAACTCTCAATCGTTCAAAATCCATTTTTTAACTTGTGTTTTATAGTAAATTATTGATAGTGTTGTTTTATAACGACAGGTATGCTGTTAAAAGCTTTTGGAGCAAGAAATAGATGTGACCTTTGCATTATAGTTGACCTTGTTTTAGGCAACACAAGTCAGATTACACGATTTCTTGTATTATGATCGTGATTTGAGTCTGTATGCGTCTTTATTATTTTTGTGTTGATGAATTGTTAAAGTTAAGTAAAATACTTGTCTAAGATTCATTATCAGCGACTCTTGAGATAATGTGTTTGTTGGATATCTGGATGGCTTGTTTATAATTATCTTGATTACCCATTTTTGAGTCTTTTCTAATTTTTTTAATTGTGTTTTTGTAACTCCACCATAAGCCAAGAGGCCATATGGAGATGCCCATAGCCTCAGCAATCTCGTGCACTTTAACTCGCCGATCGTCCAATATCATTCCATGGATTTTATTGACGATTTCTGACGCTCTAACCTCAAGTGGACGACCTTTGGCGTCCTTTGTGGTCATACTACCACAACGAAAATCAGTAAACCTCTTGTGAATCGTTCCAATCGATGGTGAAGAGTCCCCATAATGTTTAACAAGCGATGCTTAATAAAGACGCGACACATTCACTTTTTTCCATGTTTACAAAAATCTTCAAGGCTGCTTCCTTTCGATGGGTGTCAAAACAGAACTAAATGACATATAAATCTGAAAATTTTAATGCGTTTTAGTTAAATATGGTTCATCACAAATGTCACATGGAATTTTCGATTGTGGCGCCATCTGTTTTTTCTTCTGGGACTTTTCACCTTGCCCTCGTAGTGAGTAGTAATACAGTCGAATGTAGAATGGTCACCACTACTAATTTTAGTACTTACTAATTTCTGAAAGCAATAGCGATTGTATCGAGATATTCCAATAATCTGCTAAATCTATTTTCATAGCTCGAAAATTCCCATTACTAGTTATTCTTACACAGAGTATTGAGAAAGTGGACTGAACTACTGATGTAATATTAGCTTTTTTGAATCACTAAAAGTGTACTCGGCAGTAATGCCTCGGATGCATGTCAATTATCGTTAAGACGAAGGGTTCACCTGCATTAGAGCCACGTAATAAACTAAAGTTGGTATGCATAAGACCTGAAACAAAGTAATCTGTGAGGGAGTCGATGCGAATCGAAATCCCGCATTATAAGCAACTATTCTGATGTCCCTTCGCACGATAACATTTTTTATTAAAAGCCATAAAAACTTATCACTCACCATCGATGTGTTTGGGTAATTATGTCATCTGAAAGGTGAGTTGATGATTTTGACAGCGGCCATTATAATTATATGACATGTATACTAATGAAACGTCTATCAGTTCATCTAAGTAGAAAAGGTGGTCGTACCATTTCCGCTAGGAATTTGTATTTAATTAGATGTTTGAATAAAATTTCATATTTAGTAACTATCTCTGTTTATTCTGGATGGAATGCACTTCATGCATGACGAAATGAAGCCATAAATTTGAATTATATTAATGTTTGTTTTAGTATATCTGACTCATCTGAATCGTTTGCTTGAAATGATAATTGTTAGTTTGATCTCAAATTTAACCATTTTCATAAATAATGTTCTCACAGTTTTGTTTCTTACAGCAAGTGAAACAGCAAAAAAAAAACAACATTGTGGGATATGCAAAGTTTTGGATGGTTTTGGTGCTTACTTGTTGAACATTCATATCTATAGTTTTAATAAAAAATACACTCGTAATAAATTTTCACAAACTTAGTTTTTACTAAACAAAACGTGACATGTTTCACCACACGGTGGCTTTATCAAACAATGGTTTTACAAACTATTTCTTAAATATTAAAATTAAGATTAAGAAGGAGGGGATTAGTGAGGTACGTGTACAGTAGTATAAGATTTATTTACAAATTAATTTAATAATGGAGAATTCTGATCATCTAAAAGGTTTCCTGTATTTTTAAACTTATTAATTTCAATTTTCTCTAATTATTTTATACTTAACTTTAAACAATCTTCACACTCTACCTTGTATACTCCTAATTTTCGATCTGTTTTATTCTTATTTTTGTTGTTTTTAATATAGTTGCCTACCGTATTATTTGTTCTAAGACAAAAATGTGGTAACATTGTGTTTTTTAAGAAAATTGCATACATTATTAGAAAGTTTACCTTCATACATTACTGATCTATAAGTCTTAACTGTACTTCCTAATACTTCAGTGCTTCATTATAATCTTTTTTCTTGAGTAAATCAATCACAATTTTTTCGTTATAGCCGTTATCAGTTGATATCTGTTTTATAATTGAAAATTCCTTATGATAATTTAATTCTGACATGGGGATAGTAACAAGTCTATGTATCATGCTTTGAAGAGCAGACAGTTTATGTTGTATGGGGTGGCTTAAATTTTTGTGGATAATTATGTCCGTATGTGAAGGCTTATGATATATTGAAAAAGAATGTTTACTATTTAATTTAGTTATGGTCCAAAAAGTTAATAGTTTGATTGACTAAATCATAATTGCTGATGGCAACGCCAATATCTATTCCAAGAATAAACTTTTTTCTGTACGAAATGTCCAGGTCGATTGACTTACTTGTTACTGAACACGAGCCGCTATTATTGAACCATTTCAATCTTTACACAACTTGTAGAGAACAACGGACTATATTAAATATATCCTCTTTCGGTGATATTGGATATCGCCAATGAGACGATTACTTTCACATTTAGAACTAATGCCACTGTCACACAAAACTCATAGTTCACCATTGCTCGTTTCATTGTTCATTTTATTTTTCGTGAATGTAAAAAGTGAAGGTACTCTTGATTACTCTTAGGATTTCTGGGAAGGCTCTATACCCTGAATACTTCCTCCTAGATTCTTTAAGAATACATCTGTAACTGTCAATTCAGAAGTTGGGTACGCTTTTTACTAGACTAGATCTGAAAGTTCTCAGTGTCGTTTTATGATATTGCATAAAGCCATCTTAGCTTCAGTGTAATATGTTTGTAGTGAATAGTGTTGTTCGATTTTCGATGATTTTACAGAAATCTGCTAAGGTACAATTTGGACTAATTAAATGAATTTTTGTTTCCACGAAATGGTGATTATGACCTGTTCAATTTGATGTCAATTTCCGCTTACGCTTTCTTGTGGCCAAGTGAGAGGAGCATTTAATTTTACTTGATGATGGTAGTCTCGAGCGTTTCATATGTCTGGACTGTGTGAACGGTGCATGTGCCATGTGTTAGTGCATAAAGATTATTAAAGCGTGAAGTATTAATGTCGCAAAATTTGCCAGGTGCCGTTCATAATTATTTGGCGTAACGCAACATGTGGCAAATTATTATTTACCTGTTGCCAATTCATGATGAATTCGAAATCATTATTCGTTTCAATATTGCTGAAATTTGGACGTATTGAAGAATCCTTCATTAAAAACTCCACTACTTTCAGCTGGTAACTAGATGTTTGGATCGATTTTTACTTCCCTCATTATAGTAGTATACCTCTCACCACGAACTGCATCAATAGAAATCTCAAAAGTAAACATAGAATTTTTTTGAAAATTTGTCAGCTGACCAAAGTCAATGAATATTATTCATCTAAAATATTTTCAAGATGCGGCACTTCCGGTTATACCGTAAATCGATGAGAACTTCGTTATTTAAAATGGAACATCCTGTAATTTATTACATTTTTATATTCCACTGAAAATTATAGGTAAATTTCATTTATCAAGTCCTATACCTAAATTCAATCGTTTTTGAGATATTTGCAATTTTAGAGAACAAATTACACACTTAATTGACAGTTTCTTCATAATGGCTGCATTATTTCGTATCGCGCTTTTGGCATTTTGTAGTCAAAGACTTAGCGCATAAATAAAGTTTCCGATCTTGTGCAAGGTGCTTACAAAAAATTATTGAAATATTAATTCAAAAAATGCCAAAAACTCTAAATTTTCAAACGGAAACCCCCATTTGCTTTATAATAGCCGTATTCAGCACAAAAAATTCGGGTAACTTTGTGTTTAATTCCTTATACCTAATTATTATCGTTTTCGATTTTTTTTACAAAATACTAGTTTTCCATCTTTGTCAAGCGGGCGTTTTTAAGTTTGATAAATCTAGTTCACCATGGCTGATTAAATGACTGTCAGAGAATGAATTAATGTCATTTAGTTTAAAATTATTGTAAACAATACCGGCACTGCTAAATTACACAAACGAAGACTATTCAAATTTATTTAATATTTATGGCTCGATATCCCGAAAAACAGAAACCATCAGCAAACACTGTTAACGATTAATACACAACTTCAAAAATTTCAGTTCCGTCAAGGCAACAATAGAGAAGAATAAGTCAATTGTAAACAACGCCAATAACGAAATTGCCGTTTTGGGATTCTCCGCGGCATATCCAATTAAATCTATAAGATAGTACTCTATAGATTGAGGAATATCAAGATGTTCATCAACAGAATATTGCAAAGACATAACCCTAAGCGAGTGAATTTTGGAGAATTTATTCTGACGAAGTTTCAAGAGGATGAATCATCTTTAAATAATATCATTTGGATGGAGCAAAATTGACTAATAATGGATTACTAAACCGTCACAATTCTCATCACTGGAGCGATTCGAATCCCGATGTTTGTAGATGTAGAAATTTCCAAGACAGCTGGCAATTTAATGTGTATTATGCAATTAGGAATGATATGGTAGTAGCTTTACACTTCTTGGAAGAAAATTCAAATGGTAAAAGCAAATCAAGAATTAATCGGGAAAGCGACTCATGCTGAATTACTTCGTAGATGCGAAAACTGTGTAGAAATTATGAACATTTAGCAAAGTAATTTTGTTTTTAACAATACATAGTATTATTCGCTTAACAGTGTTTGCTGATGGTTTCTGTTTTTCGGGATATCGAGCAGCAAATGTATAACACATTCTGGCTATAATAATATAACTCTGTTGTATTCTCCATAAATAATAAATAAACTTAAATAGTCTTCGTTTGTGTAAATTAACCGTGCCGACATTGTTCAATATAATTGTAAACTAAATGACATTTCTCCATTCTCTGACAGTCGTATGCTCAGCCATGGCCAACTTGATTTCTTGAATTATTATTTCAATAATTTTTTGTTAGCACCTCGTACAAGATCGGAAACTTAGTTTATGGTATTTCTCTGCGCTAAGTCTTTGATTACAAAATGCCAACAGGGCGTTACGAAATATGCAGCCATTATGAAGAAACTGTCAATTAAGTAAGCATCTATAATTTTTTTCTCAAATGGCAAATATTTCAAAAACGATTAAATTTAGGTATAGGACGTGATAACTGAAATGTACCTAGAATTTTCTGAAAAATTCAAAAATGCAATAAATTATGGGATGTTTTTTTAAAATAACGAAGTTGTCATCGACTTCCGGTGAGTCAGTTTTTTGTAGACAAACTTCAACAGGAGATAGAACAGATGTTTTTAAGGAGAAAAGTTCTCATAAACATATGTCGTAGAAGGCTTCGTTTTCGAGATACAGGGTGTTGAAAATGAAAAAAAAAATTCGTTTTTTGCGAATATCTCCGGAACCGTTCATCGTACAGAAAAAGCTTTTGTGAGCATATTCTACTCATAGTAAGCTATGCTCAGTGCGGTGAAAATTTTTTTTTTAGTCACAATTGGTGAAGATTTTGAAGGGGTAATGGGTGTTTTTCTCCCCAACTCCTACGCCACTAAAAAAAGTACGGTTTTGAGACAAACATTTGAACCGCCAATGTTTTCTACACAAAAAAGGTACTCCTGGTCATAAGCTCTAAAATTGACCATTTTCGAGAAAAATCAACTTTTATGTTGAAAAACATGGTCAATCCTTTGGTTTTGTTACTAGTTCTAACGTTTGAATAAATTTTGTTTAATTAGTAAGAATTGACCATGTTTTTCAACATAAAAGTTGATTTCTCTCGAAAACGGTCAACTTGAGAGCTTCTGACCAGGAGTACCTTTTTTGTGTAGAAAACATTGGCGGTTCAAATGGTTGTCTCAAAACCGTACTTTTTTCAGTGTCGTAGAAGTTGGGGAGAAGAACACCCACTACCCCTTCAAAATCTTCACCAATTAAGAGTAAAAACATTTTTTTCATCGCACAGAACATAGCTTACTATGAGTAGGAAATGCTTACAAAAGCTGTCTTTTGTACGATAAACGGTTCCGGAGATATTCGCAAAAAACGAATTTTTTTTTTTCAATTTCAACACCCTGTATCTCGAAAACAAAGCCTTTTGCGACATATGTTTATAGGAACTTTTCTTCTTAAAAACACTTGTTCTATCTCCTGTTGCAGTTTGTCTACAAAAAACGGACTCACCCTGTATATTTTAAATGAATAATACTCGGGCTTTGGTCAGCTGGAAAATATTAAAAAAAAATTCGTTCCACTTTTTCTTGGTGAGGCATCCTGTATGGTGTAAGGGAATTAGGTAATCGGGCAAAAAGACATTTTCCGAATTTTCGCGAACATATCAATTTTGAGCAATTCCAGATCAATCTACATATAATTCATTCTAAATCTCATGTCAGCTCTTATTTAGAAGGTCAAGTGGTTTTTTTAGGTCGATTACAATATTTCCCTTACTACTTGCATTACGTATAGTGAGGGGAATAAAGTAAAAATCTATTGCATCGACAGTATACTATTTCGGGTGGACGGGCGGTCATATTGTACATTCCCAAGGCGTTGTTAAGCGTTTACCAGATAGTTTTCCGATTCTATTTGATAGTTCTGATGTACGTTAATGAGAAATAATATGCAATTATTTTCTACAAGTTTTTATACGTCATACATACCATTAATCTTGTAGCATCGGTGTTGTTGCGCATTCCTGCAATGATTTGAACTTGTTAATTATAGTAAAATAAATTTATCTATATGGAGTAATTATCTATTAGAGCACTTATTCCGAAGGTATGACAAGCATTCACGTAATTAATCTGCTCAAGTTAATGACTAGTTTCGTGCATGTGTACTGTAAAACATTATCGCGATAAAAAGCTCTTATTTAAATGTAAATGCGTTCAGCCTGTCAACGTGTTGAATTTATAACCATTCATTTTTGATGCGCTAACTTAAAATGAATTACGTTCTAAGTGATGGATACACGTTTTTATTTAATATACTTTTGAATATCCAAGGGTATTGATCTAATAACACTTGAAAGTTTTGAGCATTTCTGAATCGAACTAGACTAATTTTAGCGAATAGTTAAATTGTGCTAGAAGGTTGACTAAAAATATTATTAATATTGCAGTTTTTTATTTTATTCAGAATACTGTTTGCCCTGCGCAGCAGGGGCCCTGCTGCGCCCGTTTATTACTCGCGCTTTCTAATACACATAGAACATATTGATAATGGTTGAGTTATACTGGGTTCCCCATAATAGACTACCCATTTTATATTATTAATAAATTCCCTACGAGATAACTAAATAGGTTGTTCTCTGTGGGATTATCTTCTGTAGTCTTTGGGATTTAGGTAAATTAATAATCAAGTAGGCGCCTGTCACAAATAAATTTTAAATTAATAATTTCGTGGAACGCCATTCTTCCACAAGAAGTTTGTTAGTTTTCATCAATAATTATTAAATTTTTTTTGCTTTGAGACATTATTTCAACATCCGTTTGAACTTTCATGGATTACTCAGCCAACAACGTGTGTCTTGTGTAGAAACTTACATAAGAAGCAGTTCGATAGAAGAAGTTAGGCGTGCATTCCGGCGTCAGTTTAATAACAACAATAGGGGTCACGCGCCAAATCGTAAAACTGTTAAGTTATGGGTTCGTCATTGGCGTGAAAATGGTTCTGTACAAAATTTGAAGGAACCTGGACGTCGAAGAACAGTTCGTAAACCAGAAAATATTGGACGAGTTAGAATTGCGTTTATGAGAAGTCCTAAAAGGTCTGCTAATCGACAAACCCTTATCATAGGAATATCGAAGGGAAGCTTAGATCGAATTCTTCAAAGGGATTTAAAATTTCATCCCTATAAATGGCAAATGGCACAGCACCTTAGCAATCAAGATGAAGAAGCAAGGTTAGCATTTTGTCAAGAATTTTTGGATTTACATCAAGGAGCAATTCACATTCTCCTAAAGACCGACGAAGCAAATTTTTATTTGAACGGCATGGTCAATAAACAGAATTTTAGATACTGGTCAAATGAAAATCCTCGTGAAATCTTTAGACAGAACCTTCATAATCCAAAAGTTTGTGTGTGGTGTGGAGTAGGATCTTTTGGTATTATTGGCCCTTATTTTTTTGAGGATGAACATAACCGCGCTGTAACAGTAACATCCGAGCGCTACGTTAATATGCTAGAGACATTTCTCATTCCAGAATTAAATAGACGAGGATTACTAAACAATGCCTTACTATTCCAACAAGATGGGACAACAGCTCATACCGCCAGAAACTCAATGAGGGTCCTGCGTGAAATGTTTAATGGCCGACTCATTTCTCGATTCGGAGATTTGCCTTGGCCTTCGAGGTCCCCCGACTTAACGGCACCCGATTTTTTCCTGTGGGGGATATTTAAAAGCCAAAGTGTTCAAAATTCGTGAAGAAGTTGAAGGAATAGGCGAAGGTTTGCTATGCCGTGTAATGAACCACTTTTTATCTAATATTGAAACATGTGTTGAAGTTGGTGGAGATCATTTAGAAGACTTGATTTTTAAAAGTTAGAATTAAATTAGCCAAATATTCATAAGTTATCATAAATCCCAAAGAGTTAGCTGTAATTTAGAAAATAAAAAGTTTGTTTTGTTAACTAAAAAAAATTTAAGTCAAATATTAAAATGGGTAGTCTATTATGGGAAACCCAGTATTTACTTATTACCTTAATATTTACTTATTAGGTGAATACTAAATTACGAATTTTTGATAAAGTTGTTATTTAGGATTCTGTAGGGCAGGGGGCTATCCAAATACCTCTTGAAAAATTTAGCAGGGGATAGTGTACAAGGATCTTTGGCTGAGTGCACTGAATTTTATATTGAACCCACTACCATCTCAACCAATACCAATACAAAAATGAAACTTATGGGATAATAATATCCGAGTTTGTATTTCTTCGATAAAAAGAAAATGTTGTTATCTGTTGTTGTGAGAGTTAAATCTAAAGAGTTGATAGGATTGTTTACTTCAGTTTCTACTGTAAACTTTATTTTGAATTTAGAAATAGAAGAAAGTTATCTAATTAATTAATTTGTTTTGAAATATTTTTTTTTTGATATTTACACTACATGAGTGGGAGACCTATAAGGTTCGAAGAACATCGTGTGAGCTAGCAATGGAATGTAGGGAGAGGAGATCGGCATTAGTATTGTTCTCGAAGGTTTGGAGGTAATAGGCATAGGGAAAGACATCACTAGGTAAAGAGTATCTCCAACCTTTCTACGGAGTTCTGGAGAGGTCAATGAACTCGTGTGACATTATCGATCAAACTAATAGCTCTCATCTGGAGAGAATCCAAGAGCTTCAGCGTATGCTTGGGGGCCGAACTCCAAACATGTGAACAGTACTCCAGGAAAGGTCGAATCTGTGCTTTGTAGATTATGACAAGCTGCTGGGATGTAAAGTAGCTCTTGGCACGGAACAGAAAACCAAGTTTTTGTGAAGCGGTTATTGCAATGGATCTCACATGTTCGTCCCATGAGAGGGTGCTGTTGGTGGTGTTCCCGAGCTTTGTTATTCAAGACTTCATAGGAATAGTTGTACCTGACATCATATCATATCATATTAGGGATTCTGGGATCCGCCTTGCTGGAGAAGACGCAAGCTCGAGTTTTGGTTGCATTAAACTCTACTGGATTATCAGATTCCCATTTCAACATCATTGCCATATTTCCATTAATTGCATCACCTGCCCCTATCTCGCTCCTCTGGCTTCAACGGATGGTATAGGGGCTCTAGATGAGAATGTGGTATGAAGTGTACCATCTTCTGCAAAGCTGTGTACGGGGACAGGTGCTCACTTCCAGCAGATCGTTGGTTAGAGCAGAAAAAAAGTTGGTGTCAAGACAGGTCTCTGTGGAACACCAGCATTGATAGCCACTGTATCGGAGGATACTTCGTCAACCACCACATGGAGTGATCTATCTGAGAGAAACTCGACATTAAGCTACAAAGTTGAGGCGGTAAACCATATGACGGAAGTTTCCCAAGAAGGCTTTAGTGTCAGACTTGATCAAATGCGTTGGAGATATCCAATGATACAGCTAGAGATTCCCCATGTCTTTCAATTTCAATTCTGCAATACATGTGTTACGTAGGCAAGCAGGTCTCCTGTTGATCTCTGCTGACGAAAGCCATATTTGCAATATTCACAATTTTGTAGCTCTCTAGGTATTTGAGGAGCTCGATGTTGATTGCTTTCTCCATCACTTTAGAGATCACAGATAAAAGTGCAATGGGTCTATAATTATTAGGAAGGGTCTTTTTTCCTTTTTTTGGAATTGGTTGGACTCTAGCTGTTTTCCAGCTGGAAGGAAACACACTAAGTTTGTATGGAAGGGTAAACAATCTGCAGAAAACTGGTGACGTTAAAACATTATCTACATATCTATGCCAGAAAATTACATATAAAATTACTAAAAACTTGTGATTTAAAAATTTTATCTGCGAGAATAGACATGAAAATTTCTGCTATATGTGAGGTATTCCCCTCTTAGCCCTCTTCTACCAGAAATTTTCATGTATATTCTTCAAGATTAAATTTTGAATAATTTCTTACTAGTAAATGTATGATTTTTGTGGCAGATATCGTAGATGATGTTTTAACATGTTTTAAAAGGACAAATAATAGCTTTCTCCTATTTCTGAATTCCATCCACCCAATACTAAACTTTACAGTAGAAACTGAAATAAACAATTTAAACAACTTTTTTTTATATTTAACACTCACAAGAACAGATAATATGCTTCACATACATGGCCGAAGGGTAAATAGGACACTGATACCCATGGGCTACAAGTTTTTGTTTCTGATGGATCCGGCCGTCCCACCTTCTGCTGTTCTGCATCCATCGGTAAATCAACAGTTTGGTTAATTTTCTATCCGGGTGAACTTTGTCCTGTCCCAACTATTCTTTGTTTCCAAGGTGGTTTTGAATGTTCTGTGTAAACACGAAAACCTTGCCCATGTAGTACCTTGGGGCATGACTATTGGGTGCTCCATATTCAGACAGTCGTTATCCTTCTACTGATGTTTTAAACCTCCCCATGTCCTTCTTTGCTTATTGCAAATTTTCGTTAAATAAAATGGCATTTTCCAAACTGTGACATGTCCAAAATTCATTCCGAAAAGTACTACAGCAAACTTTTCTTTGTAATAGTAACAAAATACATTTGAGATTTGTAGTATTTCAGGAATAATGTTCTTCCAATAATACCAATTAGAAAGAAACTACAAACTTTGAAATAATCCACCAAGGAAAACATTAATAAAAATAGATTTCCACTTTTTCTCGAATTGATCGCATTATAATAAAAGTGAAACTTTAGTCAGATTAAAATATATTAGCCATAAGTCATAGTATAGAGAGTCCGAATGTAAGTGAATCACGTGCATTTATTCCATCATATTTACTCTTTGATTATCGTCATTATCTTCTGTATATTCCGACATAGAAATATCATCTCCTTTGTGTACGGCCTACACGTCCAATAATAATGTTTTTAAAATACCTATGTATCGGGCATAGGAGGCCAGGTAGTTTAGTGGTAGAAGCACCGATCTTCTTCCTAATGACTGTGACTTTCGGTCGCGGGTTCGAATCGCAGCGACGCGGCGGCGGAATATTTCCGATGGTCCGAGAAAGTGGTGAGGCAAGATATAATGGGCCGTTAGGCGTAAGTGTCATCGAGACCGCTCTGGTTGCAGAATCGAGCCTACCACACGAGGTGGAGTGATCTGTGGGTATATCTGAGGTGATTAAATTCGGACTCGCACTACCTTGTGTGATCTTACAGGCTCTTAAGGTGCCCATAAAGGGCAACAACCTCACAGAAAAATACATCGGGCATTTCTTCATACTGAAGACTTTTTTTTACGCAGAATGGCTTACTTAAGCGACATAATTTGAATATCGACGGTGTGTAAAATGTCAGCTGGGACAGTATGTAGTTGGAGAGGTGTTCGATTGTCATATTTTGATTTTTCAATATTCAATCGTGTTTGATTTGTGTATGGTTAAATACATTCCAATGGCTTACTTTTGGATGATACATTCCAATGGCTTACATTCATCTGGGATACACACTACTTCAATAAGTTTAAAAAATGAATGCCACCCATTGAAGAAAACGTTGTTCGTTCCAAAGGTACTGGATCATTTAGCAGCTCGTTAAAAGTATTTACTATTCGCTGTCTTAAGTCACCGAGTGTATTTACTTCGTTAAAATAAACTTTGTGTTTTGCATAGCTCCATAACACAAAATTCGGCGGACTAAGATCTGGAGATCTTGCTGACCAATGAATAGGAACATCTGCTCCGCGACCAATCCATCGTTCGGGAAACTTTCCTGTTAACTATAAACGTACGGATATTGTATAATGACGTGGAGCCATCTTGCGTGTAAAAAGATTTTCCCTAGCATCAAGTGGTATATTTTCTTGAATAATCTTAAGTATTCTAAATATCTTTCTCCATTTAATGTATTTTCGAACACATTGCCGATCATCGCGTCGTTGAGCGACAAAAATAAAATAAGCTGTCTTTTCTGAAATTTACAGTGTGTAACATGGTTCTCTCTCTATTAAACTCTATAAAACTTTACTTAAGAAATTTACATTATTCCTATTCATCAACATTCATTTATCTATCTGCAGTGTGGCCATTTAATTTAGAGAACCATGACACGTTGGAGTTTTATTCAATCATTAATTAGCCAGAACAAACGTGAAAAATATCATTGACACTTACCCTTTTCTTTCACAAGACACTTAAGATTTTAACACAGGAAGGTAAGTGAAGGGATAAACGCTAGTTTTAATCAAAGAAACTCGAGCTCAACAACAATAAACTATTTAATAAACAACACTTAAAAGATAGTGTTAATAGTAATAAAAAGAATATAAATGATAATTAAAGATAATAAAAAGAATACTGTAATTACTTTATTGTTAATATTATAAAATTACTAATAAGAATAATCTAATAATGAACCTAAAGTTAAATAAAATCACCTAGATAATATAAATCTACTAAACTAAAGAAATGAAACTAGAATTATCAAAATGATTTCCCAACCAGGATTGGAATCGAAAAGCTATGAATCAATTAAATGTATTATTAACTTTAACTTGAATACAACTGATTTGAATTAAACTGAAAGTCTGATTTTAGCGAAAACACCCTTTTACCAAGAAAACACTCTGAATAATCTATTAGAATTAATTTAATTAAAAAATGACAAAGTGTCACGTGATTTCTCAAAAGTCTAATTCAAATTAAAAAATATAACTGAAGGTTTTTCCGCATTCTGTTGATATTTATAATGCGTCCTTTTTCTGCAATTAGGGAAGGATCCCCGAATTGTTTAACCAATGATTTTACTCATAGTGATCCTGATTTTAATTTTGAACCAATAATATTGCTAGTAAATTTGGAAGAATGGTTAAACCAATAAGCAGTAAGATAACTTATAATTATTTTCCTCTTTCTTAAGATCTTTCACTCAGAATGTTTTTTAGGGTGGGGATTTCTAAACTTATCTGTCCTTTTCTGAATATTGCTAAATGTTTTGAATATACATATTATTTCAACTAATCAAGACTATATTTAAGTACAATTTCGATGATCTCCAGAAAGGTCACAAAAGGTTTATCGTGTAGCTAATCATTAGTTTCTCGTCCTATCTCGGTTATCAATGTTGGCAGGTTTATAGCTTCCTTTAAAATATACTTTTGTGAATTCACTGCAAGCCCTTTGACCTTCTCGGTTATGGTAACATACCACCCTCGTTGAAGCTATGGGAATTGTCTTATATTTATCTTAGAAATTCCTTGACCTTCTCAAGCTACATATAATATTGAAAACATCTGGCAACCCCTGCATGTTCTTAACTGTTAGATATTTTAATTTTACAGGAAATTTTAATTTACTAAGAATGATTTTGTTTTTAAATATTGGAAATAACCTGTATATAACCCTTATTACAAGTGTATTAGAAAGAAAGTCCGAATAACAAATTTTTATTCCCAAAAGTGTTTACACCAGATAATTACAATGTACTTTAATTTATAGTAAGTCCACCAACAAGAGTTAACAAGACATCATATTTATTAAATTTTGTGTATTATTGTTGGTGGTAATTGAATCACGGCAATAAAATTAGCCGTAAAACGGTGCGAGGTACACAGAAATATCAAGAGACCTTATTAGTTTCGGTTCAAACTCCGCCAACAAGAGTTAAAAATACAGCGTTAATACATTTTGTGTATTGGTGGTGGTAATTGAATCACGACAATCAAATTAGCCGTAAAACGGTGCGAGGTACAAAGAAATATCAAGAGACCTTAATTGTTTCGATTTAAATTTTGCATCCAAGCTTGTTCCTAAAAAGTAGCCTTTACAGAGTGATAACACTTTTCGGGTCAATTTATTGTTATTAAATACCTATATCTACGCCACTGGAAGTAATACCGGTCTCATATTATGTGCAAATGTGGACTGTCTACTTATCCACGTATACCAAATTTCATTGAAACATCTTAATTATCTTGGGAGATACAAACAAAATTAAGAAATTTTTTATAAAATTGAACACCGTGTCTCAAAACGTAAGCGTCTGTGCATACAGGGTATTCCACGAGAGCCGTTCGTTAAAAGTTTTCGTGGTTAGAAAAAAATTAGAATTCTGAAATTTTGGGTTCCAGGGTTATCCAAGATTTTCTTTCTTTTCAAAATATTTTCAAGATCATACTATTTCCGGTTACACCGGAAGTCGCCATTAACTTCCTCATTTTAAATGGAACACCCGGTATATTATTTCATTTTTAGATTCCTGAGAAAATTTCATAGTGGATTCCATCAGGTTTCCCTATACCTATTTTCAATTTTTTCTTAGATATCTTGATTTTTTTGAAAATTTTGACAGATGTAGTGCTGTTTTGAGCATTGCGCCCTTTAACCAATTTCGATTGGTAAAAAGCGCTTCTGTGGCAGACGGAAGCACAGGAATGATTCTTTCGAATGCCATATTGACAACTGATTTATCGCATACAGGATATCCAAAATTTAATGACCAATTACATCATTTTAAAAGTTGAAAAAGTTCGTTTTTTCAAATGGAACACCCTGTATTTTATTGGATGGTCGGATGCAGAATTTGATTCAGCATCGATTTGCTATAACATTCCCTATACCTATTTCCAGTGGTTTTCTTGTTAATCCATATTCTTATCAAAAGGTGATCAAACTCCAAAAGTTCTACCAAAATTTAAATGCGGCAAGATATCTGGAGATACTGAGAGGGTTTGTTAGTGATTTTCTAAATGCCTTCCCTCCACGTGATAGAGCAAACAGTTGGTATCAGCTTGATGGTGCTCCAGCACATTCCACTATAGCTGTACACCGGCAATTGTCACTAATGTTCGAGGATCGGTGGATTGGCCCGCGAGGAACTTGGAACTGGCCACCCAGATCATCCGATTTGACCCCCTTGGATTTTTACCTATGGGGTCGCATAAAAGAACTAGTGTACTCTAGGCCGGTACAAACTAGAGAGGAATTGTTGAACCGTGTTCACCAAGCGCTTACTGATATAAGTCCAGACGAACTTCGGAGGTCTGTTTCGCGAGGAGTATATGACAGAGTTATTCAGTGTTTGAACCAAAATGGAGGTCACATAGAACAATTATTGTGATTTTACATTCTCTTATTATTTTATGTCATTATGTTCCAATTTTTTGTTTTTATTTTATATTTCGTTCTAAATGTTATGTACTAATGTCATGATCTAATTAAAGTAAATTTTTTACCGTTTCATTGATGTTTATTTGGCTTCGAATGCAAGCGATGTTTCGGTTTCTGCCAAAAAACCACATTAAAATAAAAAATATGGATTAACAAGAAAACCACTGGAAATAGGTATAGGGAATGTTATAGCAAATCGATGCAGAATCAAATTCTGCATCCGACCATCCAATAAAATACAGGGTGTTCGATTTGAAAAAACGAACTTTTTCAACTTTTAAGATGATGTAATTGGTCATTAAATTTTGGATACTCTGTATGCGATAAATCAGTTGTCAATATGGCATTCGAAAGAATAATTCCTGTGCTTCCGTCTACCACAGAAGCCCTTTCTACCAATCGAAATTGGTTAAAGGGCGCAATGCTCAAAACAGCGCTACATCTGTCAAAATTTTCAAAAAAATCAAGACATTAAGAAAAAATTGAAAATAGGTATAGGGAAACCTGATGGAATCCACTATGAAATTTTCTCAGGAATCTAAAAATGAAATAATATACCGGGTGTTCCATTTAAAATAAGGAAGTTAATGGCGACTTCCGGTGTACCCGGAAGTAGTATGATCTTGAAAATATTTTGAAAAGAAAGAAAATCTTGGAAACCCTGGAACCCAAAATTTCAGAGTTCTAACTTTTTTCTAACCACGAAAACTTCTAACGAACGGCTCTCGTGGAATATCCTGTATATCTTAATACGAACTTTTTCTCGCAAAATCAAATTTTCTATCGACTGTTAAAGTTCTAGTACTAAAACCTGGGACACCCTGTATAACGACATAACAAATTGTTTAAATATTCACTATAAATTCTACAAATATACAGATGTACAGATTCATTTTGATTCTGCTTAGCTGTGTCTGGGGCTCAAATAAATGTCAAATAATAATTAATTCGCGAGAGAAGTCTACGTAATTACAAGTAAAAGATTATTAATGTATACATAATTATATTGTAAGATCAATACGTGATTTGTTCGAATGTCGAACACATATTAAATACCCAACAGTGCAAAGTATCAAACATGTGTCCGCGCTCATAGCATTGCGCCGCCATCAAAAACGCTTAACATAACCATTAATATGCAATTAAGTCGTTTTATAATCAGTAGATACTTTTCAACGCGACAATAATTTACACCTTTAATTATTGATACGTATTTGTTCCGTATGTGGGTACTTGTAAATATGGTAAGCTGCAAATCTACATCGCAATTTAAATGTTAAAACAATTATTTATGATACCTTAAATAATTATACAGTTGCAGTAGTTCCATTAAGACAAGTAGAAATACTATTTTATTATAATTATACCTTATTACATATTTTCATATTTGTCTTGATAATCAATATTGCCATATTAATAGAAGGTTCCGCCTGTTGGTATTTATCTGTTCTCAGATTGCACCCATCTATATCGGAATTGAAAGATCTTTAAGTGGCATGTTTTATTGGCCATTTGAATGTATACCGGTTACGACTGCTGTTACATCTTCAACTTGCAATCATGAAGTAAATAGTGCATTCCTCTCCAATGGAAGTAGTGAATATGGAATATCAAGTTCGGAACAACGTTTATAATTTCACAGTTTATTTTGATGCCTGATTTTTGAAATTGCGTAGATATTGATATATTTAGTTTAATTAGCGTACTATTTTCTATTGTTCTATGGATTCTACTTTTCCTTGATGTAAATTAGCTTTTACTTCCCTCGCTATACGTAGTAAAGGGAACTATTGTATCGAGGCAAAAAAGGTTTTTCGGATTTTTGCCGTTATGTTCGTTTTGAACATTTCTGAATCAATCTAGACTATTTTTTACATGATATCTCTGCGTGCTGTAAACTGTGGAGACGAAAGTATCCTTCCTAATAATGGTCGTATGAATCAGTGGCGGCTCGTGAACTTTTTAAGAGAGGAGGCTGGACATAAAACGTTTTTTTAAAAATATACTCTATTCAGCCAATTAATTTAACTTTTGCACAGCGACCGTACCAGCTACTTCAGTGACAAAATTAATTGTTGCCCAACAAGAACCAACGTGGATGTGTAGAGTTTCTCTTGCCAAATATTTTTTGTTCGTTTTTTGTTTTTTATTTTTTTTTTTGGATTTTTGATGTTTTTTCTTTTTTTCGGAATTTTTCATATTTTGTTTTTTTTTAATTAATTTTATTAACTTTTTTTATATATTAACGGAATTCTACGGTCTTTAGTTTGCGAAAAATGATCAATAATATTATCATAAAATGTATCATTTTGTTTTAAGTGTATTACTAAATCTTTTTCAATAGATATCAAACTAACATTGTATAAACGATTTTGGTCCATTGTATTTCGCATGTAAGTTTTAATTCGTTTGAGAGTAGGAAATGATCTCTCCACCAACGCCGACGTGACAGGAATGGTGACTGTCAAACAAAGTAGTTTATAAAACTGAGGTAAAACTTGTTGCAAATCATTGTCTATCATATATTTTATCATATCGGCGTGACTGTCGTACTGGCCTAAAATATCTTTATCCGGGTATATAACGCATAATTCATTGTGCAGTGTTATTTTATCAAAAAATTTATATTTTAGAACTAAGTTATCTAAAAGTGTATTGGGAAACTCTTTTTAATGTCTTACCTGACATTACTAATCCTTTCAAATCCGGTAGAGGCCGTTTATTTTAAAAAAACACTTTTCTGTCATATGCTGATCCACTAAATTGGTTTTTCTAAGAAGTCACCGAACAGATAAATTATATCTTAACCTTACTTCGCAGCCTCGCAACGGCAGCAAGTAATCGTATTTCATACGAATGACCGAGTGCGAACGAAAGGCTAGCCTACAGAGGGTGTTGCCATATCCGCTGTTTTACCCTATTTGGCAATTGGACTGGTTGGAAAAACGGCAACTGTGTTGACCACACGTATTTAGCGTTTGAGATATATAGAGAATCTAGCCTCTGGCCACTGTTGCCAGATTAAAAATAACTACTAAGAACGGGGAATTAATTGTAAAATTTAAAGAATTATCAGAGAAACAGGAAATAAAATGGAGATTGATCATTAAGATAAATTGGTAGCCTCCTTCGAGGAGCCGCCACTGGTATGAATGTGAAATTTTGCATCTAGATTGGTGAAAACAGGAACTGTATTTTTTTGAATAGTAGAGTTCAACCGATAACTAATCTTGAAAATTCCTGGCTTCCGGATGGATTCCGCGTCACACTAGCACGACTCGATGCTGACGTTTCGTCAACCATTGCAAGCCTGCCCTGAAGATGCCACCTGTAATGGTTGTGAAACGTCGACATAAAGTCGTGCTATTGTATTGTTTTTTTACTAAAATAACATTAAACGCGTGTAGGCATAAGAAACATATTCGTACCAAGTTTCAGTTTCATGTTTCAAAAAACCACGGAGTGAATAACTTTTTTAAGTTGAAGTTTGGCAGCCTGTATCTTGAGCATGAGAAGTCTAAATGAACAATGATATAAAGGAAGTTCATTATTCTCATCCAAAGAATCTGTGGTTAATGAATTGGCCTAGTAAAATGTAACAGCTTGTGTATTTCAAAATGTTTGAAATATAAGCAAGTAGTAATTACGACACAAACGGCGCCTCATATTATCAGTGCAGGATGCGGATGTAGGAGAGTTTTGCGAGTAATTTGAATGACAGTGTGTATCATATTATATGAATTTAATAGAGTCGGCAATTCATCACGCTCAAAATCTCCCATGATAATAAACGTTTCGTTTTAATTAATTGTGAGAGACAGTATAGGTATACCAAAGTGATGTAAAAAAAGTTAAAATTAGATAATGGGGGGCGATATAATAGCCGCGATGACATATATAATTCAAGTGGTATTATTAACATGCATCTTCAGTTTTTCAAATAAAACCATAGTATTTTATTGAACCATAATGACAACAGTGTTTTCGTGGTCTCATACAGTAGGTATAGTTCAACACTCTGTGGTATCATGAAATCATATCTATATAAGGCAAATACCAATCACTGACTGACTGACTGACTCACTAAACAAATCTTCGGAAACATAAAGGAGACCAGTCTTAAAACTTGGCAGATATTCTCCTTGTACGACGTAGGTACCCCCTAAGGACGGCTTTTTCGAGAGTCAATCACAAACGGGGTAATAGGGACCATATGTTTTGACGTTTGTGACTACTTTATAATCACGTGAAGTTGTCATGACAGACTGTTTCATAGGTCGATGGGTCAGTATCACAGTTCAGACTATCTATGAAAGACTAAACATACCTATAGCCGTAACCACGGTCGTACATACAGGTCTGGCAACTCTATGGTTGACATGAGTCTCTTACGCCTCGCCAAACTCGTATACCCTCGCTCAGCCACCAGCTAGCGCTTGGATCACGAAGTGGTAAAACGATTTCTTCCCGGAATCGCAAGCAGTGTTACTAAGTATTCTGATTTGAGAGAGGAATAGAACTGTAGTTACTCTTGTCAAAATGTATTACTCACCTTAAAAATAACTTCCCCTTTTTCGCACACATAAGAGACCTCGTTAAAACACATTCTTTCCGGAGTATGTACTTATTGTCTGAGGCTTTTTTTGGTAATAATTTAAAAAGGAAATGTATGAAAATAATCGATTGCATATAAAATTTTTTAAAATTAAATTAGGATTACAATCAAAATACATGTATACTAGTTTAGTATGTTGTCTTTCATTATGTTTACAATCAAAATACATGTATACTAGTTTAGTATGTTGTCTTATGTTTACAACATATACATTATACACTAAAACCCCCGGTACTGTACACTCGACGGGTCCGGAAACCTCGGATATGTTGACACTGCCAATTTTTCTCGTAACGCAATATTTACTATTCTGATTTGAGAGAGGAATATAACTGTTACTCTTGTCAAACTCACCTTAAAAATAACTTCATAAAAGACTCGTTAAAACGATTTCTATTCGGAGTCGCAAGCATCCACTTTTTTCGCATTTCCGCATCTTTCGGCACTTTTAAAACAGAAGTTTCTTGCCTTACTTTAATTTTGTACCTCGTTTTGCATTTCGGCACAATGCACGATTTCGTAATTCGTTCTAAAAACGCAGGTATTCCCTGTGTTGATAAGTCAACTGACAGTTGTCAGAGAATACTCTTACGTGGCGTCTTTTGGTACTACGCGAAAGTCGACGCTTAGCGGACCCACTTCTCACATAGGAAACAACCTCGAGTTTCCAGACCTGTCTATACGACCGTGGCCATAACCCATCACAGGATAGGTAACAGTTACTTGACAAACAGCTGTTACATTACCCTTATCTACTAAAAATACTATTAAAGTACTGAGGACCTTTCGGCTACCAAGTAGCCATCATCAGAGTAAACTAAATTAAAAATCAAAATGTGCCTGTTTAAATTATATTTGGGTATAATAATGTAAACAATGGGTTACCCTCAACTGGAGGTAAATCGGAATTTAATAAATTGTTTTTTTGTTAATACATTTCCATCCCTTCTAAATTACCTAGAAATTTGTCTGTACTGTGTTTTAAAAGTGATAAACTTTCTTGAGAAATGGTGTGACGACCTGTATTCGACATATGTTCGGCTGTTTTTTCACCATTATTTTTCTTTATATGGCCAAAATAACATATACATGAATAAAAATGTATTTCAAATATTGTATTATCTGATAACCAAATCGGGTTTTGAGCTAAAATTAAGCTGTCCTATCTCAACGAGGTTTCTTCGACAAAAACTAATACATTAAAACTCTAAATTTGTTGGAAATAAAAGCTACAATATTATCTAATATCTTACCTTCATTGAGATTTCAAAGAAAACTTCGGGAATATAAAGTCTGAAAGTGCTCACACCTGTACTGTTACCCACGGTAAAAGTCTGATTTCGAACAAAAAATGGTACCTATATTGTTAAAAAAGGATTAATGGATAGTTGTTTTCAAACATCATTCATTACAAAAATAATGTAACCAAAAGGTTGGTTTTCAAAACATTTTATGATAATTTGAAAGTAGTGGCTATATCACAATTAACAATCGACATTCAAAAATGGATCATGTTACCATTGAATCATGCATACAGAATTATGAAATTAATATAAATTTTGCAGTTGTTGAGAAAATAACTAGCTCACTTCCGCAATTTGAATTTAACATTTCGAACTTTGCAATTTTCGAAAATATTTAGTTCTCTTATATGAAAGGTTATTAACAGGAACTATTAAATTAGGTACATCAGATTATGTTACGCAAAATACTCTTTTAATGTAGTAGGATGTTTAATACCTGAAGATGCAGGAAAAAGTATTACTTTAACTTTGCTCTCTGTTACTGCATCCAATAATGTAGAAAATCTGATTTTTCAATTTTGGGAGACAGAAAAGGTACCAGAACTCTACTATGAGTAATCAGATAAGTAAGAAGTTTGTGAAGCTACATTTCAAAATTCTATAAAAAATCAAGGAAATAAGTTTCAACTTTGTTTGCCTTTGAAACAGGAGGTAGAACATTTGAATTTGGGGGATTCATAAAAGATTTGGAAAGGAGATTTAAGTCAAATTCTCTATTATTTGAACAATACAGTGAATTCATTTTATTGGAGTTATTAGAGAAGACAAAAGAACTACAAGATTTCTTGTAGTATTGGATGATAGTATGAAGTTTAATAACATAAAAGCATAAAATGATTTAATGTATAATGGAGCTGTCGTCCAAGATGAATTGTTCGGCATTCTAATGTATGTTTTCCTTACTGATATTAAGCAAATGTTTTAAATGATTTTGGTAGATCCCAAACACACTCCATTACAAAATATTTTATGAAGGGAAAGTTCTAAGTTACTTCAAATTATTTTTTTGTAAGTTTATTCCGTGGGTGTGTCCTCAGTCCGGGCTTACACCTATCTGTTGTTTTTTGAATATTCGTTCTTCCGGAAATAATTCAAATCATTTTTTCGAAAGTTGTTGTGTCCTTGGTTCGGTAGTATTGACCCGTGCCATTTTAATTTCATTCGAATTCACACAAATTTTGCACCTGGCTAATTTATTTCGATTTGCCCTTTTCAATATCAATTCAATGTTAAAATATGCGTGGAATTAGCTTTTGTGAAAGTTGTTTTGTGTTTGTGTCCCGATTTCTTTATTGTCCAAATATCTGCGAGTTCGCGAGTTAGTTCTGCAAAATGATTTGATTAAAGATTAATTTCGCTATCGATGAGCCGATCCTCTCGATCTGGTGTGCAAAATGTCATCTGCGACAGTATGTAGTCGGAGAGGCGTTTGATTGTCATTATAATTCATTCTCCAATTTTAATCTTGTTTGATTTGTGTATGGTTAACTAAATTCCAATGGCTTACCTTTTGACTGAGATGCACGGGGTCGTATATAAGATATCGCTGCGCGTATTCGTGTTAACAATATTAGTTTTTTCGCAGCGAAATATGCTTAGTCAGTGTGGACGGGCAGGTACACGAATTGGGCGGCCCGTTAAGATATTTACAAACCTTCGATTGCTATAATCAAAGACGCGCTTGTTTATAAGGTAAGAAATGATTAATGATTAGGTACCATCTTAGCTTGATTTACAGTACCTCTCTCCACTTTATCAACGAGAACGGACAAATATGTCATTACTTGACCAAAACTGATATGGATATACAAATAAGCAGCTCCCATGAAATGCCAATTAATCAGACTTTCGGTATTCATAAGCAGTCTTTATTATGGATGACCAAAGCTTGTTCTCAGTTTCTATGAACATGAACAAATGCCGTGAGAAGAGTTAAAGGTTCATTTAATTGTAGTAGGTAGTCGAAAGTGCAGTGTTGGGAAGTTTTCTTTATCAAACATATTGGAAGACATCGATATCAAATCTTGTTGTTCAGTTACAGTTTACAGTTGTTTCATTGTTCAAGCAGAAGAGACTAATTTTTTGTATATTTCATCTTTGCCTGAATATAGTGAGCGGAGACTTTGCCACTAAAACGTTTGGTCATGTGTTTGGATTGTTTTTCAGAATGTAGATTGTGAGTATCAACGACTTTGTCAGTAACATATAAATGAGTGATTGCTTTACTTGGATACTAGTGTAATGCTTTGTATTTTGGTTGTATGCAATAAGAGTAGCTCTCTAATAGGAGCCTCTGGTAAAAGTCTCATGGAAACGTACATTGCTCCATTATTTAAAAAAAGGAAGGATACATGTGTTGCCGTAGAGACCTGACGAGGTGCAGTAATGTCGAAACAGCCGGCAACTCTCAGCAACTCTATTTACATCCTTTTATGGATTTTACTTTATGTATTATCCTGGGAGCTACTTGTTTGTGATTTATTCCGATGTTAGGTCTAACCAGAGATAATGGCATTAAGACGCAGGTCAATCCATCCACCAACACGACCTATATACTCTACCCTGGCTACGAGCTCCTTACAGTTTCGAAGGAGGTATCTGTCTCTATTCCAGAATTGATCTCTCATGCCACCGAGAGGAGAATCTAGAATCACAATAATTCGATTAGTCAAGGAAATATAGACGAAAAATCGCCAAAATCTCTAAAAATTCTAGCCAACGGAATTTAATGAATGAGGCGTCAATCGACGTGAAATTATGTCTAAAAAAAGTCTACTAGTGAGTGTTTAGGGGTGTGGCTTACTTGCATTACTGCACTCAAAAATGCATGTAAAAGATGCATTTTCCAAATGGTATTTTTTCAATTGTTGAAAACTAGAGCAATAATCAGTAAAATTAGCTAAATTTCTCTTCTCGGGAGTTTTTGAAGTCGCTGAACACAAATTCGATGTCCAAAAAATGTTACAGTGCACCTGGTGCGCGTGACACCCGGGTCGTCTACCTCTTCTTTGGGAATTAATTTTAAAAATTCCCGCGCTAATTTCGAATATGAAGATTATAAAGCAATGCAAGTGAGCCACACCTTCAAACGGTTATTAGTAGACTTTTTTTAGACGTAATTCTACGTCGATTGACGCCTCCTTCATTTAATTCCGTTGACTAGAATTTGTTTCGAGATTTTATCCTATATTTCCTCGACTAGATGTAATGTGGTTCAAGCTTGATTTTCACAAAATTTCTCTGTTGTTTTAATTTATCACCAAATGAACTTTTTAAATTTCTTTCTCTGAAACTTGACGTCATTCAGCAGAACTATCCAGCAGCTGAAATTATCATCATGAGAGATTTCAAAGTTCAGAACTCCGCTTGGCTCAAGTTCTCAAACAACACGGATGACGCCTCGAACAGTGAATTGATGAACCAACACGGATCCCTGTTAACAATTATCATTATGCCAATAAGCTGACTTATTCCTGACTAACTATGCAGATTCTTATGTAGTTAAGGTAGTAGAAATTATTCTAGTTTATCTCCCCCCCCCCCAACCAAGCAAATTCCACTTTGGGTCCACAAGAGAAGGACCCTCTTAATATTTCGGCCATCGATAGCCATATGCCTGGAATTGTCTTTCGACATCGCATAATTAGACCAAAAAGGCTATGTGATCTGACGGAATTCTATCTGTCGTTCTCAAGGAATGTGCCCCTGAATTTACACTAGTTTTCGTACAAACTTGGTATGTTTCCTTCCAGCTGGAAGGCAGCTACAGTCCAACCAATACCAAGAAAGGAAAGAATTATTTCTAATAATTATGGATTCTATTCTAATAATTATGGACCCATTGCATTACTATCTGTGATCTCTAAAGTGATGGAGAAGGCAATCAACATCGAGCTTATCCAATACTTACGGAGCTTCAAAATTGTGAATGATCGATGAAATGGCTTTCGTCAGCTGAGATCAACGACCTGCTTGCCTATGTAACATATGTATGGCAGAAATGTATGGAAAAATCTGGGGAATCTCTTACTGTAGCATTGGATATTCCCATGTGGCAATGATTTTGAAATGGGTATCTGATAATCTAGTAGAGTTTAATGCAACCAAAACTCAAGCTTGCATCTTCTCCAGTAAGGCGGATCTATTCCCTAATACGTCTTCCTTATCCATGCTCGGGATCACCACCAACAGCATCCTGTCATGTGAGGTCCATTGCGAAAACCGCTTCACAAAAACTTGGTGTTCTATTCCGTGCAAAGAGCGATTTTACATTCCTCATAATCTAAAGGATGGGCCATCTCTTGGAATCTTTTTGAACTACCACTTTATTTGTACTTTCATGATATTTGACATCTGATGTATGACAGTTCTTCTGTATACAACACCCGGTTAAAGAAATGGCATGCTATACGTTTGATGAACGTTGGGAAATGTTAAAAATTTACTTTGAATGTAATTCGTGTATTGCAGAATCAGTGCGAAAATTGCGCACAAAATTCGGTCGCGAATATGCACCAAATGCAAGTGTTCTGAAGATTGTGCATAAAGTTCGTTTAACTGGTATGCTGGTAGACCGTACTAAAGTTCCACACGCTCGTTCGGTTCGTACACGCGAGAATATTGCTGCTGTAGCTCGTAGTGTGCAAGCCAACCCGAGAACGTCGACTCGTCATCGCTCTCAGCAATTGAACATTAGTCGCACTACCATGAGGCGTATTTTGCATAAAGACATCGGTTTATTCGCCTATAAGGTCCAAATAACACAGCAGTTGAAGAGGGTTGACCATCCACTTCGATACAACTTCGCTAATTGAGCCTTAGAGCAGCTGGAAGCCCATGGTGAATTTTGGCGAAAAATGATCTTTTCCGATCAAGCACATTTTCACCTCGGGGCTATGTAAACACGCAAAACTGCAGGATTTGGGCAACGGAAAACCCACACGTGATCGTTGAGCAGCCAATGCATCCCGAACGAGTTACTGTATGGTGCGGATTATGGGCCGGCGGCATCATCGGCCCATTTTTCTTTGAATTTGGCGAAACGGTTAACGGAAACCACCTTTTTTGGGAGCAAATTGCTGGTTTGGATGCCGGCAACATCTCGTTCCAACAAGATGGGACGATATGCCACACTAGCAACGACACTATCGACTTATTGCTGTCAAAGTTCGAAAATCGTGTAATCAGCCGTCGTGGACATGTGAATTGGCCAGCAAGGAGCTGCGATTTAACGCCCATGAACTTTTATCTCTGGGGTGCTGTTAAAGAACGTTGTTATGCCAAACGATCCAGCAACGATTGACGATCTTAAAGTCAATATCCAAAATGCCATTGCTGAGATAGAGCCGCAGACGTTGGAAAAAGTTCTGAATAATTGGGTTGAGAGAATGGACTATTGCAACGCCAGCCGTGGCAGCCATTTGTCTGATGTTATATTCCAAGTATAACCGGATACTCTTGGCTACAAAATAAATGCAAGATCATGAAATTCCATCTAGCCGTTTGTGTTTTATTAAGATTTTAAAAAGATTCCTTTCGATCACCCACCCGTTACAAAGCACAGATTCGACCTGTCCGGCTCCCAAACACTTTGAAGCTCTTGGATTCTTTCCAGAAGAGAGCTATTCATCTGATTGATGATGTTAGACTTACGAATCCATTGACCTCTCTAGAACATTGTAGAAACTAGACGAGTTGAAGCTAGTCACCCCTTCATTTTCAAGCTCGGGACCTGACGAACTTCTTCCTATCAGACTTTCATTTTCATATCGAACGGCGAACTCTTTTCCTAGTGAGGTCCTTCCCTATACTTATAACCTTCAAACCTTCAAGGAAAATTCGAATGCCTATTTCCTCCTAACATTCCACCGCTGGCTCATACGATGTTCTTCGAACATTATAGATTTTCCTCTCGTGTAGTCTAAGTATAGAAAAAAAGCAGATTCCAAGTGAATTAAGTCACTCATTTATATATAGGCTGATTATTTGCCAGTGCCAATTAGATAGTGAAAGTAAATGTAATTAAAATCTGAAAATTTGGGGTATGAGTTTTCGGATAACCCAGGTGACCAAAAATATTAACCCTAACTTTCTTATTTTGAATAGAAAACTGTATATTATGACATATTTCGATAATGCTTCCTTTCAATATAGCATTTTGCTACCTTATACTGACTGTATCACGAGATATGGTCGTTTTTATCACGGTAGAGGGTCCAATTTAACACTTTGTGTCTCATTAATTGATGAACAGTAAAACTTATTTTTTAAATTTTAATTCAATTCATTCATTTCTTGGATAAAATGATGCCTTAGGTACATAGTGATTCAAAACGCATAATGTAAAGATTACCCAACTTTTTTCGAATTGGTCATCCTGTATTTTATACCGATCTTTCACTGTACTACGGAGAGCAAGTGAGGTCAGCTCGGAAAAAAGCTGGTGAACCGTCAACAGTGAAATGGAGCCAGTTAAGCAGCAAAATTCAACAAAATACTAGCATGCAACCTGGAAGCTTGACTTGGAGGCATAGAAGTTCCGTCTGGTAGACACTCTACATCCGATGGGGAGGCACTGACTCACCTCATAAGAACCAGCTCCCCTGGCTTAAAGGAGCACGACAATCCCAAGGTCATTTTTATCGAGAAATATGTTATAATATACAAAGTGTTCTATTAAAATTTAAAAAGTTTGAGTCCACTTCCGGTAAAACCGGAAGTGATAGGATGTTTCAAATATTCTAGATCAACTGGGCATATCCGAAAACGAAAACGTTATCTAGTTTCTCTAGAACGTTTAATTGGAACTCGCAAAAAACCACCTGTTTAATATTTAACCTTCTGTGTATATGATGATCCTAAATTAGACTATCTAAGTAGAATTGAGTAATCCAATCAACAACTTCTTCTCCTAGTTATCACTAATTGAATTATCTAACGTTAAATCGACTTCGTGTGCGTGATTTAAACAATAGAATTGATATTGTTCAATAAGTGAAAGCGGGAAGCTGATATTTGAATGGAATACATGCATTACATTCGAAAAGCTTCTAAACGAACTTGAGTCGTTATTTATGGTTTGTTGAAATTGATCTTTGATTTTATTCTATTGTTCTTCTCACACCAATTGCACCTTTCACTCTTGTTTACAAAGTGATTATGGGACTGTCATTATGTTCATTCTCAATGACATTTGATTAACTGTTACCTTTATCGTGTTGAGTCTTGACTCAGAAAGTACAGCTGGCACTATTTATGTATCGCAATTTAATTTCACTTGATTGCAATTGTGATGAAAACGTGGGACATAACTTGAACTGATTGTATGAAAATAAACTAACTATGCAACTTTCGGTGAAATCTATTATGTTTAGTTTTACAACACTCTTCTTCGAACCATGCAAATTTCTCTTTATCATATATAATTTACCTTTTGAGGTAACCAAGAGGAAAGTGAGTTGTTGATTAAAGATTTGTCGTAACCATTACTGATTTGCTATTTGCTATTCGGTGAAGTTTCCCAACTTCCTTGTTACAGTTTTGGTGGCTCAAAGGGACCATTAATAATCTATGAAGAAGACTATTAAATTCAACTATTTTATAATTAAATGGTGTAACTGAATCAGCAGGAGTATACCTATTTCTTTGAGTGCTTTTCTTTTGTATATGTTGAATTCCAAGTGATTACAATCCTTTATAATGTTAATATCGAAGTAAGAAATTTGTATTTGTACAGTGAATTTGAGTGAATCGAATTGGCAAATAAGCGTGTTCAAAAAGTCATGTTATTCAAATCTTTACTCATAATCGCGAAACTACCATCGACATATTTATGCCAAACTCTTGGAAACTGATTTTAAGGAGGTTTTGGAGTTCGCTCAGAAAAATTTTTTGTTTATAATAGTTCTAGTTAAATGTGAAACTAAAGAATCTGTGCAGTTTGTATCGGGGATATTAATATTTGAAAGCCACTTCTTCAGACTGTTTATACACTCAGGGATTGGGATATTTGTAAATGGTGAAACATCAGATGGAACTAGAGTATCACCAGGTTCAAGTTTGAAATCTTTCAAGTTTGCAATTAGTTCCAAAGAATTTTTTACAGACAAACTTGGTGCTGTTTGAAAGTTGCTAAATTTTTTAATCAACCATTCTGCTATGTTATACGTGGGACAATTGATGTTTGAAATGATTGGTCTCATGGAATTACCTGGTTTATGAATATTCTTAGTATAAAGAACATTTTTATCACTCTTGAAACACAGGAATGACAAATATCTACGTAACTTAGAAGGGATGGAAATGTATAAGCGAAAAAGAAATTCAATGAATTCTGATTTATGTTCAGCTGAGAGTGATTCCTTATATACTCTATTAATTGTAAATAGTATTTAAACAGGTAAATTTTGATTTCTAATTTTAATTAATGATGGCTATTTGGTAGCTGAAAGGTCCTCAGTACATTAACAGTATTTTTATTGGATAAGGTTGGATATTTGTCATTTATAGTGTTATAGTGCATCCACAGTGTGAACTCTTTTATAGTTTACTAGAAACAAACATTTGTTAGCGTTAATTGTAAAAAGTAAAAATTAGAGTCTTCTTTGTACTATTTTAGAAAGTCTGTTTTCACCATTATAACGCTGAAACTATAACAACCAAAAGCTGAAAGGTCCCCAATACTTTAACAGTATTTTTAGTGGATAAAGGTGATTGTCTCCTTTTATATTGTTCTCTTAATGTTATTGCATCCAAAAATGATCTTACAAATAACCTAATAACTTAGAATTGCAGCTTGGAGATTATGTAGATAATACAATAAAATCTTCTAAGAAATAAGGTTCGCCATCACTGTCAAAACAAGTTAACTTTTATCGTATTAATGAAATTCGCTTACCGCTAGTGTAGTGATATTAGTACGGTTGCCACTTACATCGGCGACCCGGTATCATACCCGAGTGACGGCTGAGATATTTTCAATAAATATCGCAAATATTTCAGGCTAAAGGCGGTGATATTCATTGGGCAAGGTGATATCTAACCATCCCTTCTTATTCATAGGGTATCCATAGTGTGAACTCTTTCATAGTTTATTGCTGAGTGAAGTCAAACTGGTATTTATAGAAGAAGGAGAATTCCATATGAGCACAATGGGATGCAGTCATTAACGATAAACAGATATATGCAGTATTAATTTGTTGAAATCGTGTCATGTGTCTTTAACAAGGTTACATGGTGAAATTGACAAAATTGTTGTAATTGTAGACATTTTTTCAGCTAGGATGTTTATCCTAGTATATTTATTTATATCTGTTAACGTCCTAAAATTGTGGTTAAGATTGCCTGAATGGGTCGAATGTAGTGAGAATGAACGCTTCTACTATATGGATTGTGTATGTCATTATTTTTCAAAATTGATTTAGCTGATGCTAAAACTGACGTATAACGATCTGTACATTCATCACGCTCGATTTCAATCTAAATTTCTTGAAGAATTGCCCCCACGTTTTTAATTCGTAATTTAAGATCCGTAAAAGGGTGTTCACTAATAGTGAAAATAATTGTGCTTCCAGTTGCAAAAATTATCAAATTTAATTTATAAAGGTAAAGGTAGGAGACGGAACATGTTATGAATGAAGAACCGACCTATTAATTTATCTAAATTAGCCTCTTGCTAATTTTCATGTACCGACCTGTAAGGACTGTACCTAATTATTTTCGACAGGGCAGCCCTGGCTTTCGGGTAGCATTTTCAAACGTGTCATCAAATTGAACCGTAATGTCTCGCTTCAAACATCAGACACGAAGGACCATTTGTTGTCTCATAGAGTGGACTGTATTCAATGGTTGTAATTAAACACTAATTATTCATAATAATATAAATTGTTTCTTGCTTTCATCGTTATAGTGGATTCTATATGACTGCGTCAACATATACCGAAACTAATATGTATAGTATTATAGTAGTATTATTAAAAACCCTTATTATTATAGTAGTATTATTTAGAACCCTTATCAGGGGATTTATATAAACTGGACCGAGAGAGAACAATACACATTCGAAAATTATCTCTTGAATGGCACAGAAAACTTTACTCTCACGATCAACACGAAAATAGTGGGCTTAAATCAACTAAGTGATTGACGACAAATTTACTGTATTTACTTTGGTTGCTTTATAATATATCGATTCACCAGATTTATTGTGGCTCTTTATTTTTCTCACACCTAGGTATTGCACAAGATTGAAACACCTTCTCTGGTTCTGATTGTGTTGATGTATTGTTGATACATTCGGCCAGTGTACTCTCTACGGTTACATACTAAATGAATTATGCATAATCTTAAATAGTACATTGGCATCTTTCAAATTCCTCTTCCTAAATTAAAAAGAAACTACTTTTTGAATTACAATTTGAATTACTCTCCTTCGATACTAGACTATGGCATCCAGGTTATCCAAAAATCGCTACATATATAAATGCGGGTGGATACAGTAGGAAATATCAAAGTATAATAACCAGACTTAAATTAAACCATGGAATTTTCTCTTCAAATTTAGCCAACATTGGTATAAGAGAAAATTCAAATTGCTCTTGTGATAACACAACTATTGGAGATCTTAATCACATATTTTTTAAACTACAACGACATTAAAATATACAGGTGTCCTCGAACTGCGTGGCTAAAATGAAACCGAAGATTCTTTGATTCGAAAAAAATTTGATGAGCCTTTTTACTTTTGCCTCAAGTGTCTTGTTTAGCCGGTAGAGGGCTTCAAAGTTGCAAAAATAATTTTGTTTTTTCGGTATAACTTGAGAACGTGATGGAGGACTTTTACAATATTTGGCAGGTGAGTTACTGTCAATAATAGCCGTTTTTGAGAGTGGAGCATAGAGCCTTAGAGACCATAGAAATGGCTCAAACTTGAGGATGTAACGGGAAAAGTGTCCAGAACTTTTTTGTGGTCGATGTAATTCACTCTATATTTTGTATGTAGATAGCTTATCTAATTTGAAAACTTTTCTTACTCTTAGAAAATTCGATAAAATCAACGGATCAGCTTGAAAAAAATAATTTTCGAGTCTCTGCAATTTTGGCTTACTAATTTTACTTGATTAAAATACCTTAGTTGCCTTTGCTTTTCTAATGTCATTTTGGCATTTGGAGAATTTATTCTCAAAACTGTCAGTTTTTACTTTGCTTTCCGTAAAAATTTTATAAAATTATGGCTCAAAATTTCACTAACACTGTAATGGTTAATATCTCGGTAAAACACGAATAATAAAAACAATAGAAATGGGGAAACGATGTGATTACTTAGGAAAAACAAATGCTAAATTAAAAAAAACAACAGCGGGCCGGCCAGTTCACTGGTGCATCGTGTCCTCTACCTCATGGGTAAACCAGGCCACGACGAATGTGTAAGGGCAAGTCTTCCAACAGTTCAAGTAGCCTTTGTTCCAAAAAGTTCAAGTAGTTCTCCCCGTTCAATCGATCGGGTATAACGGTAGGGCCAATAATAAAGTTATCCACAATTCCAACCCAAACATTGATTTTAGTTTGATTCTGAAAATATGTAACTTCCGTTTCATGAGGATTTTCATCAGCATAGAAATGTTCATTATGGAGGTTAAAAAGACCACATCTCGTGAAAGTATCTTCGTCCGTGAACAGAATTCTTCTACAAAAATTGGGGTTTGCATTTTGTCTTTGGACAATAAGCCGACAGAAATCTAGCCGATGACCTGGATCCATGGGCAATAAGTTTTGAACTATTTTAATATGATAGGGATACAACAGTTCTTCTTTCAGTACATTATGAACTAATGATTTTGAGGCTCCAATACGAAGTCCCAAACGTAGTGTGCTTATCCCAGGTTCAGTTTCAACCGCTTCCAGTATCGCTTCTTCGAGCTCTAACGTCCTTCTTGTCCGTCTGCGTCCAGTTTCTCTACGATTTGCTTCAAATTTGCCAGTTTCGCGAAGGTTTGCCGATTTGGAATTCTGCGATGCGGATATCTTTCCCTTCTCCGGCCATTGCAACGACAAAGTCCATAAATCAATAACATATCAACCATTTCAGTGTTAGTGAAATTTTGAGCCATAATTTTATAAAATGTTTACGGAAAGCAAAGTAAAAACTGAAAGTTTTGAGAATAAATTCTTCAAATGCCAAAATGACATTAGAAAAGCAAAGGCAACTAAGGTATTTTAATCAAGTAAAATTAGTAAGCCAAAATTGCAGAGACTCGAAAATTAATTTTTTCAAGCTAATCCGTTGATTTTATCAAAATTTTCTAAGAGTAAGAAAAGTTTTCAAATCAGATAAGCTATCTACATAAAAAATATCGAGTGAATTACATTTACCACAAAAAAGTTCTGGACACTTTTCCCGTTACACCTCAAGTTTGAGCCATTTCTATGGTCTCTAAGGCTCTGTGCTCCACTTTCAAAAATGGCCATTATTGACAGTAACTCACTTGCTAAATATTGTAAAAGTTTTTCATCACGTTCTCAAGTTATACCGAAAAAACAAAATTATTTTTGCAATTTTGAAGCCCTCTACAGGGTAAACAAGACACTTGAGGCAAAAGTAAAAAGGCTCATCAACTTTTTTCGAATCAAAGAATCTTCGGTTTCATTTTGGCCACGCAGTTCGAGGACACCCTGTATAACATAATTTTGGAGTACCTATACATAATACAAAGTAATATTTTAATTTAAAAATGTAACCAATATCTACTTAAATTTTTGTGTGGCTAAAAAAGACATTTCTAAGGTCAACAGCCCCCCCTCCTATAAATATTTGAATAATTGAATAGCTAAATAAGTAAATAATGCATAGTTAGTAAGAGTGTCAACATAATGGAAATGCCTGTAGAGAAGATGGGTTAGATAGTTATAAGTACCTGATTAAGTGAATGTACGCTCAATTTAATATGCATGAAGATGGACGCTTCAATACTCTATAATACAATGTAATTTACATAAGGAATGTAAATATTTTCTAGAGGAATCAAAAGTAATTATATTACAGAAACTATAAGGAGCTCTTTCAAATCGTCGTTAGATTTGCTGCGGAATGTAACAATTGAGGTTTTAAATGGCAAAAAAAGTAAAACTACCGATCAACAACCCCGATTTTGAATCTGGGTGCGAGGCACACGCAACTATCTGCAATCTATTATGCTTGACTGCGTGTTCAAGATGGCCATTGCCATTATATTAATCCGATAAAAATATGGAGAAAGAATCACTTGCATGGTCCACTGGGCTTCATATCGCCATCGAGATGCACGGCCACATTTTGACATAACTGAGTTTGCTTCGAAGAGATTTCATCGCAAGTTTTTTTCACAATTTTACCGTGTACTTATGCGATTCTCTTCACAAATGTTACTACTATTAACGCAGATGTTGAAACATGGAGGTACAAGATGGGAAATGTAAATGTACTTTGTATAACCGAATGTAATTAGGTGACTATCCACGAATGTTTATAGTGAGGAATAGAACGAATTATACCTTTTGATAATTGTATATACAGGTTGAGTTTAAGAGACCAGTGACGTAGATGTATAATTTCCTGCACTTTATGTAGCGATAAGTAGACGATACAATCGATTCGATTGATTATTTAACTCGAAGTATTTGCAGTAAGCTAAAATAATGTTCTTAAAATGTTGGAAGTAGAAGAAAAGATAAAAATATTGTAGCGCCTACCTACAATTTATCAAAATGTTCATCAAAATCTCTCAACAATATAATAGAAAAAAATGAATTTTATCTGAAAGACTATGGCATTCTAGTGAATTTATAAAAAATCAATCCGTACCCGCAGATCATCTATTAATGTGCTTGGACGTTGTTTCTTCATTTACAAATATACCAGTCGTTCTGGCATTGAGTAGCATCGAAAAACGTTGGGCAGAGATTAAAAATCACAACTCTAGATCAATCTGAGTTTATAAATGCAGTAAAGTTTTGTTTAGAATCACTTATTTTCAATACGGTGAGCAATATTTTGGGCAAATATTCGGCACAGCAATGGGATCTCCTAATTCAGCTACTATTGCTAACCTAGTTATGGAATGCCTAGAGGAATCAGTAATGAATTCATTAGATTTTCAACCAGTATTCTTTAAACGATATGTAGATGATTGCCTAATGTGTTTTCCCAATGATAAAATTCAGTACGCGATTAATAAATTAAAAAGTTTCCACTGTAAGCTTCAATTCACTTGTGAAAGAGAAGTGACCAAAAACATAAATTTCCCAGATATCAACATTAGGCATGATGCATATGGGAAAATAAAAACTTCGTGATTTACTAAAGAAGTCTGGTTTCAACGTTATTTACCCTTCAATTCAGTTGCACCAATTAGTTATAAAGAAGTGTTATAAACAGACTTAAAGATCGCGCGGTTAAATTGTCCCACTCAGAGGGCCGTCCCAAAAATTACATAATTGTTCGTAATACACTGGAAATGAATGACTTCCCAAAAATTTGTCAATCCCATCTTTAAAGGAAGAATAAACGAAATCCATAATGGAATGTCATATACGAGTATAAATAACATAAACGGTAATAAAGATAATTTTATAACATTACCATAGATTCCGGAGACCTCAGAGAAAATTCAGAAATGTTTAAAAAATTATGATATAAATGTTGCGCGCAAACCTACTAACTGGGTTGGGAAATATTTTTTAAATGTAAAATCTTTAATACCTAAAGAGTAATAAACCCACACAGTATCTATACAAATTGAATTATTTAGATTGTCACCGGAGTTATACGGGAATCTCTAAACAATATTTACAAAAAAAGAGTGTGACCATAAGTATAGTACAAGAAACAAAAACTTCGAAAATTCCGCCGCCCTTGTTAAACACTGCTTTGATTATAACCATCAATTCAATTACAAAAGTGTTAATATTTTAACTAAGGAAGTCAATTATTATAAAAGATCTATTCTGGAGATGATTCACATAAAACGTGACTCCAAGTCTGTAAATCATAGAACTGATATTCAGTCATTAAGTCAGATTTATACTAATTTATTTGATTAAAACCCTTGCAAATTCCTACATACGTCTTTATAATGTTAAAAGTGTGTGTGTTAGTGTGACCTATTTCCCTAGAATTTATATATAAATGATGAAAATAATAGAATGGTTCTTCGGTAGAAATTCTCGTCAGGAAACGTGAATAATTTATTTATTATACCTAAATAATTTCTATTCGACGTCCACACATGAACAGGTCGTACCTTATCCTCTGAAAAAATATTGTTAGAGTACTGAGAACCTTTCGGCTACTAGGTAATCATCATCAGAGTAAACTAAATTAGATATCAAAATGTGCCTGTCTAAATACTATTTGGAATGAAAAGTATAAGCAAGGTACTACCTTCAGTTGAAGATAAATCTGAATTCATCAAATGGCTTTTTCCCTTTTCAGGGTCAAATGTTCTTTTACCGAGGTACAATATTCCTTTTAGTTTGATTCGCATATAATTTGGAACCCGACTCACAATCGATTTTGTAAATCCCGAATAGGAATCTTTATTAAAGGGGTTTCCTAAGCGGTTGTTTAGCTTGTTATATTGCAACCTTAGAAAGCTACAGAAAATGAGAATGTTATTCACGATGCCACGAATTGATAAAAAAGATCTCGCGATTCGAACACTCGGCGGGGAAACAGTTGGAAATACAATGAACAGGTGACGACCACGAAACAATGCAAAGTGAAGCACAAACACATTTTGTGTAAGAAAACAGATCACGAGGTCGTCACCTGGTGGTTGTAATTCCAACTGTTTCTCCGTTGATTCCTTGAATCGCGAAATCTGTTCTTACAATGCGTACATTGTAAATAATCTCCTCAGTAGGACATATGCTTTCCGGTACATGCTGTTGGAACATCTAGGTCCTCTAAACATTTTCTAAAGTGGTAGCTATATCTCTGCTGGTGATGATTGTACAGTGACTTCATCGTCTTTCTCGTTCCACTGACGAGCTCATAAGAAGAGCGAAACAGCTGTCTGGAACTAATAGACGAGTTGTCACTGTTCAATCTGCAGAACCAGAACTATGTCGACAAATATCTAGGTAGCTTAGGGGATGGAAATGTATAAGCAAAAAAGCCATTTAATGAATTCAGATTTATTTCCAGCTCTGGGTAATTAGACTCTTAATTCCAAATAGTATGCAAACAGGCACATTTCGATTTCTAATATAGTTTACTCTTCTTGGCTTCTTGGTCTTGAGAACTTAACAATATTTTTAGTGAAAAAGGTACGACCTGTTCATCTGTGGACGTCGGTAGGAAATTATTTAGAAATAATAAATAAATTATTCACGATTTCCTGACGAGAATTTCCATTATATTATTTGTATCTTTTCTTCTAGTTCTAACATTGGAAGAAGATTGTTTATGTTCAGTACAAACACTTCAAGTGTCACTTCCACTGTTATTTCATTTTGTAGCTTTTGTATTATTTTTCAAATTTACATTTCGATATATTTGGCAATAAACTTTCAGTAGTTTTTGGAAAATTTTCTTTATGTACTGGTACTTCCATCATAATTCAAAATGAAGTTCGGACAATTAAATTATTAAATGTCGAACTATTGATACGTCTAACTATCATGGATAAATATACCTAGGTTTAGGCATTGTTTAAAAAGTAAAAACTAAAAATATCTTTTTATTTTGTGCGCAACGAAAAATAAAATCTTGCATGGATCACTGGCGTTACAAGCTGCTTACTCTCATCGAGAGGCATCTAGCACTCGGGCCATAGACGGTCAGATTTGAGTATGTTGTTCCCGGGCGTAATCATCTTAGTAACGCCCTTGATACATAAATAGTTAGACATTATTCGGGAATTATGTTCTATGTTATAATGATTCGAACTGATGTTTGTTTACAAGTGGGTGTTTAAAAATGAACGTTCACCTGATGGTATCACTTTTGACACATTCAATTTTAGTCCATATTCGGATGATGAAAAATCCTCAAAATCAAACATATTGTACAAACAAGTGAATGAGTTTTCGTGCAAAGATTCAATATGAGCCTACCAGACTATATTAACACCATTCGCTAATTACTCATCACAATGTTGAATATTTTCGTCATACAAAATATGAACGGAAACTGTCTGCTTAACATTGTCAGGTATTTCAGTTCACTCTAATCATATGATAAGTTAGAACTGCTCAAATTATAGGGCAGAGCAGTTTCGACGTAATTGCAGGGTTAAGTTTTGCAGTGTCATTTCGTCCATTTTAAGAATTCAACTGAACTGAAATAGCCAACATCATTTCACTATTTATCTCTTAGTGACGATGCATTTCTCATGTAAAAATATGTAATTCAATGTAATGCAAATGTTGCTGCGCTTCATTTTTAATTTTCTATATGTTTATATTGAATGTGTGCCTTAATTCCAGATTACGTTCTAGGCATGATGATCGGAAGTCTTTTGTCAGCAGGATAACCATTTGTACTTTTAGTTGCCAAAATAACAGAAACGGTAAAATCAACCAATCCGTTAATATACAGGGTGTCCTCGAACTGCGTGGCAAAAATAAAACCGAAGATTCTTTGATTCGAAAAAAATTTGATGAGCCTTTTTACTTTTGCCTCAAGTGTCCTGTTTAGCCGGTAGAGGGCTTCAAAGTTGCAAAAATAATTTTGTTTTTTCGGTATAACTTGAGAACGTGATGGAGGACTTTTACAATATTTGGCAGGTGAGTTAGTGTCAATAATAGCCGTGTTTGAGAGCGGAGCTTAGAGACCATTGAAATGGCTCAAACTTGAAGATGTAACGGGAAAAGTGTCCAGAACTTTTTTATGGTCGATGTAATTCACTCAATATTTTTTACGTATATCGCTTATCTAATTTGAAAACTTTTTTTACTCTTAAAAAATTTTGATGAAATCAACGGATTAGCTTGAAAAAATTAATTTTCGAGTCTCTGCAATTTTGACTTACTAATTTTACTTGATTAAAATACCTTAGTTGCCTTTGCTTTCCGTAAAAATTTCATTAAATTATGGCTCAAAATTTCACTAACACTGAAATGGTTGATATGTTATTGATTTATGGACTTTGTCATTGCAATGGCCGGAGAAGTGTACAAGTTTATAGAGAAAAATATCCGCAACGCTGAATTCCAAATCGACAAACCTTTGCTAATATCGAGAGGCGACTTGGCGAAACTGGCAGATTTGAAGCAAATCGCAGAGAAACTGGACGCAGACGGACAAGAAGGACGTTAGAGTTCGAAGAAGAGATACTGGAAGCGGTTGAAACTGAACCTAGGATAAGCACACGACGTTTGGGACTTCGTATTGCTGCCTCAAAATCATTAGTTCATAATGTACTGAAAGAAGAACGGTTGTATCCCTATCATATTAAAACAGTTCAAGACTTATCGCCCATAGATCCAGCTTATTGGCTAGATTTCTTTCGGTTCATTGTCCAAAGACAAAACGCAAACCCCTATTTTTGTAGAAGAATTCTGTTCACGGACGAAGCTACATTCACGAGATGTGGTCTTTTTAACCTCCATAATGAACATTTTTATGCTGATGAAAATGATCATGAAACGGAAGTTACACATTTTCAGAATCAAACTAAAATCAATGTTTGGGTTGGAATTGTGGATAACTTTATTATTGGCCCTACCGTTATACCCGATCGATTGAACCGGGAGAACTACTTGAACTTTTTGGAACAAAGGCTACTTGAACTGTTGGAAGACTTGCCCTTACACATTCGTCGTGGCCTGGTTTATCCATGATGGTGTACCTCCTCATTTCACATTAGCTGTGAGGCGACATTTGAATGCGGAATATCCAGATCGCTGGATAGGTAGAGGACACGATGCACCAGTGAACTGGCCGGCCCGCTCCCCTGATTTGACGCCCTGCGACTTCTTTCTATGGGGCGCTTTGAAGTCGAAAGTTTATGCAGCTCCAGTAAACACACGAGAGGAATTGTTGCAACGAATTAATCATGAAGCGGATTTATTGAAGAATGATCCTGAAGTACTAGCCAGAGTTCAATTCAATTTCTTGAAACGAATTAATTTGTGTATTCAGGAAAATGGGAAACATTTCGAACAATTGATGCCTTAGCGATATCTCAAAAAGTTTTGTTGTTTCTTTTAATTAATTTAGCATTTGTTTTTCCTAAATAAACACATCGTTTCCCCATTTCTATTGTTTTTATTATTCGTGTTTTACCGAGATATTAACCATTTCAGTGTTAGTGAAATTTTGAGCTATAATTTAATGAAATTTTTACGGAAAGCAAAGTAAAAACTGAAAATAAATTCTCCAAATGCCAAAATGACATTAGAAAAGCAAAGGCAACCAAGGTATTTTAATCAAGTAAAATTAGTAAGTCAAAATTGCAGAGACTCGAAAATTAATTTTTTCAAGCTAATCCGTTGATTTTATCAAAATTTTTTAAGAGTAAAAAAGTTTTCAAATTAGATAAGCGATATACGTAAAAAATAGTGAGTGAATTACATCGACCATAAAAAAGTTCTGGACACTTTTCCCGTTACATCTTCAAGTTTGAACCATTTCTATGGTCTCTAAGGCTCTGTGCTCCGCTCTCAAACACGGCTATTATTGACACTAACTCACCTGCCAAATATTGTAAAAGTCCTCGATCACTTTCTCAAGTTATACCGAAAAAACAAAATTATTTTTGCAACTTTGAAGCCCTCTACCGGCTAAACAGGACACTTGAGGCAAAAGTAAAAAGCCTAATCAAATTTTTTTCGAATCAAAGAATCTTCGGTTTTATTTTTGCCATGCAGTTCGAGGACATCCTGTATGTAAGAATAAGCTAAAAACCCATAATGCAACAACTTTGATAAAGTTTCTGACTCCGACAAATCTGGGATTTACAAGAACGATTGTCAGACGTGTTCAAAATGCTATGTGGCCCAAACTAGAAGGAACATTCTTAATCGGTATAAGGGAAATTTTGCCCACATAAAGAAAAATAATGGAGAAAAAGAGCGTTAGCCGAACATATTTCTTTTACAGGTCACACCATTTCTCCAGATAGCTTATCAACCTTGAAACACAGTAATGACAAATATCTAGGTAATTTAGAAGGGATGAAAATGTATATCCAATTTAATAAATTCAGATATAACTCCAGCAGAGGGTAATAATAATAATAATAATAAATCTACTTTATTCATAAGAAAAGGTGAAGTGTCAGCAATAGCTGTTTTTCAACTCAACCCTAAGGAGATCCTTCTAGGGGATCTTTACAAATAAAAGTAAATATAAAGTATAGATGTGAATGTAAAAATAAATATAAAACTATCACAAACGTCGTAAAAAATAGCGGAATATAGTAGATTAATAAAAGGGTAAAATATAAATGTATGTAATTTACTCCTAGAAAAAGCGAAAATAAGTAAAAGAGCATTAAGCCAAAGAGAATACGCCAGGTTAGTAGCCAAACTGTCAGTTACTTTTGTAGTAAGTGAAGCTTAAGTCTCTTTTGAAGTTGGAAGTTGTATAATGTATGTACTCACTGGGAAGATCACTATACAATTTGGGTGCGTTGTACGAGAAACTGCGAGGGAAAATGGAGGTTGAGTGTTTAGGAATCACAAGTGCATATTTATTACGGGTGTTGGTGTTATTACGTGATTGGAACGTGCAGAGTTTTGCAACTAAGTATTCCGGTTTTTTTGAAGTCAAGACCTTATGGGTGATAGTCAGTAGATGCATTTTACGTTGCTTATCCAACCTCAACCAGCCTGATTCCAGCATTTTAGATCCAATGTGATCGTATTTCCTTTTATGCTAGGAGAAGCGGAGACAGGCTTTTTGAATTCTTTGAAGGCGATACGAGTCACTTTGTAATAATGCAGGACCATATATACAATCACAGTATGACAGCTTAGAAAAAATAAGAGACTCGCAAAGTGTGAGTTTTAGTTGAGTGGAAAATATGTCTCTATTCGGGAAGAGCTGCCTCAAAACGTTGAACGAGGCTTGACATAGGTGGTTGACATGTTTGTTGAAACGTAATTCTGAATCAAAGTAAAGTCGCAGATTGTTGCTTTCCTGAACCAGTGGGAGAAACTCATCGTTCAGCTGAATATTTATGGAGAGCTTAGCGCTATCTTTCTTTTTCTTAGGACCGAATAACATGACGAAAGATTTGGTGCTATCTAGTTGGAGGTTATGAGCCAATGAGATATCATACAAAGATTGCAGGTCGTCATTAATGTTTTGAATGGCCCTAGGTAAGTCCTCGAGTGGGAAAGATAGGTAGATCTGTGTATCATCGGCGTAATGATGTATGTGACAATTCTTTGCATGCTGGTAAAAGTCTGAGATGTATAATGTGAAAAGAAGGGGTCCGAGAATGGATCCTTGTGGTACACTAAATCCCTTATATACACTACTAATTAGTTAAAAAGGCACATTTTGATTTCCAATTTAGTTTTCTATGATGATGACAAATAATGTGATTGTTTCTTATTTATAGTGTATCCCCAGTGTGAACTCTTTTATAATTTTATTAACATGGCCTAATTGATTGTATCAATTTTGTTCACAATAAGAAAATTATCCAAGAGTCTTCTTCCATTTCTTGGATAGTTAGACATTGCCTTTGCCAAGCTTTATGAAATCTGAAACATTCGAGTAAAAATCATTTAATATTAAAAATAGCTATCAAAATCTGAAAAAAATTGTGCCAAGAATCCTGCTTTGAATTAGCTGTCAATAATACAGGTTAGAAATGTAGCCTCACTATATTTTAGAGTCACCAGCCGCCACTGGTTTAAAGTCACTGCCAGTTGGATTTGAATATAGTATGTGTGTGTATATATTCCTCCTGATCAGAACCCTGCGATCATTAATTGATTCATACTTTTTATAGACGTTCATCATTGGAATACCTGCAAAACCACAACAACTTTATGACACTTGAGAATTAAATATCAAGCTTCCTTGACTGCACCTTTATCACGATAAAACATTCATTTTGAAGATTTCCTACAAATTATTAATATCGTCCAAACATGTTCCGTCGAGCTAACAAAAGGAACTAAAAATGTGCAATACACCGCAAACAATACAAGAACATAAATTATATTACGAATGTTTTGTATTTTTAAATTATGATTTGAATTACAGTAGCCGATGCAGAGGCTGATAAATAATTTATGAATTAAACTCATTGCTTCAGCAATATGTGCACGTTGCACTACTTTCAAATGTCAGACAGTTGAGATACGTATACTGCTTGTGGTGTAAATAATAATCGAGAAAAAGCTAAGTATAGTTTTCAGTTTCATGTAGAAACCGTGTGCAGTAGTTTTGTTATGTCATGTAGTTACGTATTATTTATATTCCAACAAGCACTGTAATCGAGTTGCATTGATATAATTCATAAAAACGTGTGGCTGTTACCATCATAAGACTTCATTATCGTTACATGTGCAATACATATTTTGAAATGAATATCTTTAGAAATATGACGTCACCTTCTAAATTTTTTATTCAGTATTTCACAAAATTTTTCGTCTTCCGAACTTTCGAGTGACAACAAGTCGTCTGCAACAAATATGCTTGCCGTTCCAGTCCTACTTCACTCTTTTGGAGTGGTGAAATGACTCAACAAAGACACTCGGAAAATGATGCATATCCATCACAGTTTGCATCCTAAGTCGTCCTTTTCCCGCAGTTATCTCCCACGTCACCGGGGAGGTAGGGGACTCCTTAGTCTGGGTTTGCATCGAAGTGTGGCTCTGAGGATAGTTTGTAAAGTTCTTAGGAGTGGAGGTATTTATCGTTAAGGCACACTAAAAGCTGCGGAAGAACTTGGTCCCGAATTTCACACCAGTCTAGAAGGTCAACTAGAGGGCGACCTGGAGTTTCAAGCTTCTCGCCTGAGAGTCCAGATAAATGCTCAGGCGATATGTTGACAAGCCGATACACGGTGTTTTCTACCGAAACATCGAAACGCTTGGCTTGTCAATCAGGCTGACCTTCGACTACTTAAGGACAACCAGGCTTACATCCGAGACCGAGATATTTACCGCAGCCTGCCAAGATGGCGTAATCAACACCTTGGTCTATCGCTACAACGTGATTGTTGTGCAGGTTCCTGATGTCAGTTGCAGGGCCTGTCAAACAAAAGGCGCCTGAGAGGCTTTTTCACCTGTTGTTGCATGTCTGTCAAAAGCGGCCTCGGCGTACATACCCTACGGGTGCTGTATTACCATCTAAGGCACTTACCCTTCATGTCAGGAGATATTGAGTCCGTTGTTGGAAATTATCTGTTTCAGACAGTCAGGTCCATACAAGCAAATAGGTCTGAGGTCATTTTAGTGGCTCTGATCGTCGATGTTTTGGGCAGAATTCGGTCTTCGCTGCGTTCGCACTGAAGATCATTCTGGTCTAAAAACTCGGCGCAGATCTTGATAGACCGGATGCAGACAGGATGACTACTTACGGCACACGATTTGGGAACCTGAAGCTTGCCTGCGGGAGGGTAGGAGTAGCTTCGGTCAACTGATTTAGTTTTTCTGGTGTGATTGCTGCGATGTCGCCGGAGTGTGTATGTGGATAACCATTTTTACTGATATGCAGTGACTGGATGAAAAATGTTGAAAGTTGAACGGATCACTGACCATTATCACATCCACTGAATAATTTACAGGGTGCGCAAAGATTTGGGTCCAGAAAGTGATAATCTCATTTTCTGATGGAAGTCCCATTTTTTCACCTTATGATTTAATTCTATTATGAAAATGAGCCATAGTTGTAACTCACGTCCCCATACCCAAAACCCACAATTTCAGAGATATAACATAATATTATACTTAATTCTGCATATTAACTCGTGAAATGTTGATTTTTCTAGTAAGCTTGTGCATAACTACCGATCCCATGTTTGGTGACAAATGAATTAAAGTTGTTTACTATCAGATTAATCATCTGAAAAAGTTTAATATGACTCATAAGGTTGAATATTAATCGTATAAAAAATAAAGTTTCATTCTCACAATCCCATGTTTTATTACAATTATAGAGAAATTTCCCTATAATAGTAAAAAATTACCATTTAACTTATAACGATGAATCACTTAAAATATACTATATAATGCAGTGTAAACGAAACATGTAGTAAAGATTCTAATAAAAAATGAGAAACTTTATTTTTTATACTATTAAAATGAACAAACAATTTAAATATCAATTTTCTAATGATGTTTCCAGATGGTCTTGCTTTTTCCAGATAGCTTGCAGAAAAAGTATCACATGTTCTTGTGAAAACCTTATTACATTCGCCATAAATCACTAATAAATCAAAATTTTTATTATTATACCCAACACCAAGCTATATTGCACTTTTGCAATCATTAAAGGTTTTTGTTCATTGCAATATTTGACCGTCTTATTAATACATCACTAGCTGGATCTAGATCTTGTCAGTTAATTAGTTTCTTCGTGGACAATTTGAAGTCGATCTCTCTTTAGGACTATAACCAATCACACGAAATTTAACATCGAATATTGAGATGGAAAAAAATTTCTTATGTGGAATTCGAACCCTCAATTATGAATTTCTAGTCCAGAGCGTTTAATTTCTAGTCCAGGGCGTTAACCAATTACTTAATTTCGAAGATGTTGTTTTTGTGAAACAACTTTACAGAAGCAATAGAAATCATCGATAAAACTTATGTGAGTGTCCTATGTAAAATCTGCTAAGTTATATTCTTGATTTAGGAATCTGTGTCTGAATCTCAAATCCGAGAGCAAGGTGAAAAGTTCCTGAAAATTAAAACAGATGGTGCCACAATCGAAAATCCCATGTGACATTTGGGACGTACCATCTTTAACTAGAACTCATAAAAATTTTCAGACTGATATGTCATTCAGTGCTGTTTGGACAACCATCGAAAGCGAGCAACCTTGAAGATTTTTGTAAACATGGAAAAAAGTGAATTTCGCGTGTTGACTAAACATTATTTCTTGCGTGGAAAAAACATTAGGCAAACCAAAGCATCGCTTGTTAAATATAATGGGGACTCTTCACTATCGATTGGAACGATTCGCAAGTGTTTTACCGATTTTCGTTGTGGTAGTATGACCACAACGGACGCCCGACATTCCGGTCGTCTCATTGAGGCAACAACGCCAGAAATTGTCGATAAAATCCATGGTATCTCAACCGAACGGTGCGAAACATTTTGCATAAATGTTTGAATATGAGAAAGCTATCGGCCAGATGGGTGCCACATTTACTGTCTGTTGACAACAAGCGCGACCGTGTGACAAGCGCGATAAGAAGGACTTTTTGCACCGTTTCGTAACCGTGGACTAAACACGGAACCATCACAAGACACCAGAGACCAAAGAACAGTCGAAACCGTGGACTTGTCCAGGCGAATCGAAGCCGAAAAAGGCCAAAAAGGGTGGTTTATCGACCAACAAAGTCATGGACATAGTTTTTTTTTGGGATGCACACGGTATCGTTCATATGGATTACCTTGAAAAGGGCAAAACGATCACTGGCGTATATTATGCAGAGCTGTTGGATAGATTCGACGCCGATTTGAAGCGAAAGCGGTCTCATTTGGCGAAGAAAAAGTGCTCTTCCACCAGCAGAACGCATCGGCGCACAGGTCTGCAGTCGCACTGGCAAAATTGCATGAATTGCGCTACGAATTGGTTCGTCATACACCATATTCTCCAGATTTGGCTCCCTGCGATTTTTATCTATTTCCAAACTTGAAGATATGGCTCGGAGGAAAAGTTGATCTGCGTATCAGTCTAATAAACTATGGAAGAGTTAAACCTGTGGATATGCTGTAACTATCACCCATATTCACTGAAAATAATGTCAAATTACTGAAGACCCTTCAACTACTAGGTAGTCATCATCAGAGTGAACTAAACTGGAAATCAAAACGTGCTGGTTCAAATACTATTTGGTGTTAATAATATTTATCTAAAACTACTATATAAACAAACAAGCGATTGTGCAATGGGCTATTCACTCTGTTTTTGGCCAATATTTTTCTAACTGAAATCGAATCAATGAACGGATTCTCAAAATTACTTCCTTATATTGAAACCTCAAACAGCAGTTTATCAATTCACTCAGACCATCGTTAAATCTTTAGAAGGAAACAAATTAGCATCGGGCTTATTCATAGACCTGTCAAAGGCATTTGCTTGTCTCAACAGAGACTATTTAATAGAAAAGTTACAAAAATATAGTGTCAGAGGAAATGCGGCAACTTGGCTCACATGATACCTAAAAGATCGTTCACAGTATGTTTCAATTGCTAAGGATGAAAAAAACTTGAATTTCCAAGCTTCGTGGGAGTCTCACAAGGCTTTATATTGGGTCTTATATTGTTTTTAATAATGATCATTGATTCAAATAGTATAGCTATCCAAGAAGATTCTGTAATCACTAATTTTGCAGACGCTGACCTTCTGGTGGCAAGCAAAGACCGGAAAAAATTAGAACAAAAATGCAAAGATTTGTTTAATCAAGCAAAAAGCTGGTTTGATGAAAATGAATTAGATATTAATGAGGAAAAGACTAATCTTCAGAGATAATGAATCGAAAGACAAACCTTCGAGTATGCTGAATAATGGCAGGGATATCGCCACTGTTAAATACATCAAATTCAGGTAATCGTTGAAATCGCCCATTCTGAAGGATTGCCGAAATTGTATTATTTGGAAGGGATCGAAAAACGTTTGATGGAGTGTGGCGGGCTACAAGGAGATTATGTTGAGGAATAAAATAAGTTTTCACCAAAGAAATCATTTCTTGTTTCGTTTTTCAGCGACTTTTACCTTGCCCTCCTATATACCTACATAGTGTAAATAGTTCGAAGTTAAATAATTGACGTACGATCTTTACTTATTTCTCGAAGCTTATCAAGCTCAAATATCTTGAAGTTGTCCATCATTCCTTGCTGATTTAATTCCACTGATTCCTAGTATATGTATACAACAGTTTTGTAATGCCGTGTTCTTACTTATTATTTATATAATTCTGTCATGAGTTGAACGGAAATTTTAACATTGTAAATAATGGCATTTGGAATAATCGAACAAGAAACAGAAAAGGAAGTTCGATATTAATTCTCCTTTCGGCTTATGAAATGAAAATGTAATCTCTTCATACTTAATTGGATTACCTTCATAGCTGGAATAAACTTGCTTTGAAGACCAAGGGAATGAGAATTGAAGTACTGAGCTAATTTATTGATACGCCAGACACGTATTTGTTCATTCGCTATCTCTGAGGTTTACCTAACCCATCTTCATGTCACTTACATTTTATACACATTATACTAAAATGCCGAACAAGATAACATGTAACGCAAATGTAGTTACAGCATTGGTAAAAGCAGCATTCCAGTCCTAGACGTTTTAGTACATAGACTGTGCTTCAAAATATCAGTGTCGACAACTGAGGTAATGGCGATCGACACTACAGCAAAGCCGTAGCTTTGTTTGAAAATTAGGGATCGGAAATATTTTTACATTGCCAAAAATTTTATGAAAGTGGTCAGACGTTTTCTCTCCGCAATGTTGCTGCTTCGTTTATTGCGCAGTGTGTGGAGGCCGTTCCGTTCCATAGGTCCTAATTCAACATTAAGAATTTTTTATTATAGGTATATTCTTATTGGTTAATTTTTTCCTTTTTCTTTTCGAGAATCTACAAAATCCTTTCAATAGTTCTGCAGCTAACCCTTTTTATTTTCGATGGTTCCTTTTTGCCATACACTAGGTGTGACAAAAACAAACGTCTTCTGCATCTTGAAGGCTATTTTCAATGAAAATTCCCCCCACCTACTTTGAATTAGCCACTGATCCTAAGGCTGTAACTTCCTCTCTTCGTTGTCCGCGACAATGCAAATTCTTGAAATATTTGTATTGAATCGCTTGGATTTCGTAAAAATGCAATAATATGTAATTTAAATAACCAAGGGGGTCCACTTCCGGTGCCGCGAATACTAATTCTCAAAAAAGTTGTCCAAGTAGTTTCCCATATAAATCTATCATTAAATATGGAATGCTTTTATGGAGTAGTGCTATAGAGATAAAGTGATTAAAAATATAGATCTGCAGAAAAAATTTTGATATCGACCCGCAAGTTTTCGGTGTAAAATTTAGATTTATCAAAAACACTCATTTTGTGAATCATAAATGTTTATTTCGAGCTTGGAGATTTGTTGCGTTACGTACTGAAAATAATATCATCATTATAAAATTTCAATGTAACTTGGGGTATATCTTAACGTCTTCCATTAGCGGTTTCTAAATCACTTCCAATATATTACATTTGACCCGCAGAATGTTGGAAACCTATTTTGCTAACAAAAGTGAGGGATGCAATTATCGATTGATCGCAGTTCATTATGAATTCGGTGACCAGCATTGTCCCATTTGTAGATATAGCACTACCCCTAAAATATCTCAAAGCTGTTGCCCTTTACGCATTCTATGAGAACAACTCAAGGCTGTTTAATAGGGCGATTCGAAATTGTGTCTATAGTTAGGTCATAAGATTATAAGTATGGGAAATTACGCTCCGGGCAAAAATTTACCACCAATACGTATAAGAAATTGAGCCCAAATAATTCCACAACATTAAATAATTTTAAGAAGATATATGACTGCCAAACATATTTTTTCAATATCTTCCTTTTTCAGTATCTAAATATGTTGTATGTGACATTACCTTGAAGCTGCAATTCTAGGTTAGTAGGTTAATTGTAACCCTATTTTTGGATGCAATAACAATAACTGAACACATAAAAGAACATATACTATCACCTAGTGGAAATTCTAGGTTGATAGGTTATTTGTAACTTCATTTTTGGATGTGGAAACATCAACTGAACACGACCATCTTATATTACCAGCCCGCGGCAATGATAATTTAGTGGGTTATTTGTATTTTGAATGCAATAACATAAACTGTAGGTATAGGTAATTAATTAAGGTGAAAGCTATACGGAAATTACCTACCTGTTTCGATGTCTGGGCCAAATTTCACAATGAGATTAAGTTCATGTTATTACGGACCCTTGCTATTAAAATATTTTGGGCCCAATTCCGTGCTGCCATTCTAATATGGATCAATTCATTCGTATCCCTTCGAATTCCTAGTTTCGAATGCGTTCATTGTATACTAGCAATAGGGTTACTAGTTGACTCTATTTTAATCAAGGATAAAGGTAAATTGATTATCTTCAATAACATCATTGAAATTCACTAATATCTTTATACAAATTCAAATAGATACAGTCGGATTCAAACCTATAAAATAAGAATATACAAAACTAATGAACTATATTAAATTGTCCAACTTGCCTAAGCCACTAATTGCTTAACTTATACTTAGTATGAATCATAATTACACATGGAAAGGAGTGCGTGTGTGCGCTCATCGTTAATGTACCCTCACAGCGGCAACTCTGCTATTCAATGCTATTTTTCATGTGCCTCTAACCAAACCTGAAGCTTCAATGTTTCCTCACACAACTGACGTTATATTTATACCGGCTTCTGTGTTTTTAGAGTATTCGAAGCATTTTTATTAAATCTACAATATGTATGAAATAAACAAAATAATGTGTTTCAAAACCACCAGTATTATATTCTTCTGTATCGTTTGACTGACTCCCTCGTTTGTCGATTTAATGGGTCTCGAAATTCGATAAGGTGCAGATGGAGATGTCATTCAGGCAATTTTGAAGGGGAACCTTGATAGAAGGCTATTACTTATCCGGAGATTGTTGGAAAGAATGAAAATATGGCGGATGTGAAATGAACTTTTCAAGCAGCCTTAACTACTCGATTAACCTGAAACAGAGTGATATGTCAGAAACATTCTCTTTTTGCACTTCATACTTCAACCCCCGATCAACAAAATATTCCTACAAAATGAAAAATTCGAGATATTTTCAGTGAATTGGATAGTAAATTAAGAATAAAACACAAATTCCCTCTAGAGTCACAAAATATTGACAATTGTAAAAATTGTATCCTCATGATAAGTAATAAGTTTATTTGGAAGATGTCACTCTGTGGTTTGTGAATAAACATTGGCATAATTGATATGGAGCAATCCGGTTTGCAGCAGACTACGTGATTTTTATATTTTTCAATTTGGTGCTGTTTTCTTTCAAAGCATTAATCTAAAAACTCGGAAGTCCAGTTCGAATCTCGCTAAATACTAATGAGAGTCCACACTCATAAATTATTTTTTCATTTTGTCTATTAGATTGTGTCACAAAAGAAACAAACACAGTGGTAAAGATTAATCAAATAACTCCCAGGTAATGAGCGAGGCATTTTCTTACAGGATAGGTATTTCTTTTGCACAAATATATTTGGTTACTCAGGAGTGGAGATGGAAGCTTTCTACATTTATGACAGTGAAATAAAAATTCCATAGAGATATCTTAAACTTTATAATAATCTGATTCAAACTTAACCACATTCAGATATTTCAAATTACCACTATCTGTTGTCTTTTTAATTCAATCTAAAAAAATAATGTATTATCTAACATTGTTACATTTATGACAGTGAAATAAAAATTCCATAGAGATATCTTAAACTTGATAAGTTATTAGTAATAGAAATGAAATGTAAATCATAGAATAAGTAATTCATAAAATAATCATAGTTATATTTAGATTTGTAAATCATAGAATAGTATCTTAGGTATTTAATTAAAACACTAATTATCATAACAATGTTTGATAAAGATATAAATAAAATATCGAAACGTCAAAAAGAAAAAATCTTATTTTATTTTTATTAGTATTAAAGAACCAAAATACCAAGAAAACGTATATGATGGTAATTAATAAAATGAAATTTACTCATTTTAATGGCACGTTAGAACATATTATATTTTCTTTTGCCTTTTCTTCAATTATTATTTCTATACAAACACTGCTTATTGCAAATCGATAAGTTAGTACAACATGCTGAATATATTTTAACCTACTACTACCATCCCAAACAAGTATTCTAGAGAATGTGCCGGATGTTAAGACTGCAATTAATTCAGCTGAAATTGTTAATATGAAATTAACAATGGGTAACATAGAGAAGGTGGGACTTGTTCTTTAACAATCTGTGTAGAAGCTAGATGCATTGACTATAATGTGCATAAGTATGTGTCTTATTGTTAATTAGCTTTCTCCATTATGATGACGTTTCCGCTCAACATATTTAGATCAAGGTTGGTCCTGAGTAATGTAATTTATTCGGTTGTAAAGTACGATTTAAAACGCTAAATTTAATATGTATCTCGTGATAACTGCAGCAAATAATATCGATTTCATTACAACACTGTCGTATCAACATAATTTTTATAACTGTAATGTGCTTCGCAACGTAGCTACTGATTTAGAGAATGACAGGAATGACATAAATCATATAATGCAACGCCAGTTATTCAAGTGAAATGATATTTTATTGTTTCAGGGCATGTAGTAACACTGATAATATTATTTATTATGGTATTATGGGAGTGTCGTGAAAATTCTTTTCACGAGACTGGGATTAGATATTGTTTTAATATCTTAAGTATTTTTAAGACATACAACAGACGCTGAAACTTATCAAATATAGTTTTATAGTTTTGATTTTCTATGCGCCGGAACAAAGAATAAATACATTAAGCACCTAATGTATATTATCATTATTTGGTAGCTTGCGGCTATCACACTTTACTTACTCTTTTAATATAATTGTATTACTCATTCGTTTACTAATAATTTGATATTATGCTGCAACTATTCAAATATTGTTTTTATCCGGAGTGAATTCAAGTTACAATTAACTATTAAAGTTTTGGTTTTTCAGTTTGGTTTTCAATAATTTATGTAGTGATTTGCACATTCATGCAATATGGTGTTTGATCTGTTCTGTTAATACCTTCTCATTATAGAGGGTATTGGTTCTGTGCCATGTCAAAAAGTCGAAAAAAAATTTGTTGTATGAGAAAATGATGATCACTCTATTTTAAGACTACATGTAGAAGAGAGTATCGACTCACCGAGGTGATGGCATTCCCAAAGTTTCACCATCATTAAGTAGACATCATCAGAGTATACAGTTTACTCTGATGATACTTCGAAGATGAAAGATTCTCAGTACTTTAATATACAATACACAACGGTGATTATTTCGTGCTCATTACAGTTTATAGTGTATTCAAGTTGTGAACTTTTTCAGTGTATTGGTCGAATAAGCTTGATTTTTTCTTTTTTTTTAATATTTTGAGTGCACTAGAGGAAAACCTATAATGTTCGGAGAGCATCGTGTGAGCCAGCGGTGGAATGTTGGGAGAGGAGATACGCATTCGAATTTTTCGTTTTTCTTTTCGATAGAAAAATGAAGTAGAAAGAAGTTCGACAGGTCTCGAGTTTGGCAAATGAAGGGGCGACTAGTTTGAGCTCGTCTAGTCCGCCTATCTGGAATCTCTCGTGGTGGAACAACAGATGAGATTTTTGATGAACACCAACCCTGGAAATATCTATAGAAAAGGAAGAGATCTCCCACTCTTCTACGATGTTCTAGAGAGGTCAATGAACTCGTAAGTGTGACATCATCAATTAGACGAATAGCTCTTTTCTGGATATGTTTCAATACGTCTGGGAGCCGAACTTCAAACATGTGAACAGTACTCCAGGACAGGTGGAATCTGTGCTTTGTAGATTATGAGGAGCCGCTGGGATGTCAAGTAGCTCTTGGCACGGAATAGAAACCAAATTTCTGGGAAGTGGTTTTCGCAATGGACCTCACATGATCATCCCATGAGAGGGTGCTGTTGGTGGTGATCCCGAGCATGGATATGGAAGACTTCATAGGAAAAGTTGTACCAGACATCATCATATTAGGGATTGTGGGATCCGCCTTCCTGGAAAAGACACAAGCTTGAGTTTTGGTTGCATCAACTCTATACCAGATTATCAGATCCCATTTCAAAATTATTGCCAGATCTCCATGTATAGCGTCAACCTGTCTGTCTCGCTACCCTGGCTTGATTGGATGGTATAGGGGCTCTAGATGAGAAACCGGTATCAGGTGTACCATCAGATTAATTATATGGAGCAGAAACAAAGTTGGCGCCAAGACAGAGCCCTGTGGAATACCAGCGTTGATAACAATTGCATAGCAGGAACCACATGGAGTGATCTAACTGAGAGAACAAGTTGAGGAAGCAAATCATATGACGGAAATACATAGCATTCAGCTGGAACTCCAGAAATTCTCTTGAGTTCCATCACTGTGTTTCCAGAGTTAGTGAGGTTACTCTGGAAACACAGTAAAAATCCAAGTAGATCACATACGCTACATAGGAGTCGAAATGGACCGATTTTTGAAATGGGACGTACATATTCAAAAATTAGTCAAAAATTAGATCAATCATCTATGAATTCAAACAACTCAAGAATATACTAAATATAAATCACCAATTACCTACTCTGCTCTGGTTGAATCGCTTCTACAATGTGGCATAATAGGTTGGGAAAGTTTATATAAAAGTCATTTCACGATTAGGGGCTTAGAAACCAACGAAAAATTATTTTGAAAATAATGTTGGATAAAAACAGAACATACCCAAGTAATCTCCTTTTATGAAGAATCTGGAGTATTAAACATCTTTATAACTATAAGGTCATACTGATGACACAAAATCCGCTACAAAAAAGTCCATATTACGACTATGCACCGAGCTCACAAAAAATTGGGAGAAATGTCTTTCTCTTACGTAGCTACTTACATATATTGTCTTCTACCTAATAACATGAAGGAATGTAAAATTAAATATAAATAATGTAAATTACCTATAATAATAGCAATTCTCTCAGATTCAATTTGAGTAATCTCCATTATATACACACCTAAATGATCTAAATATTATAAACTCGCAAATGGAATTCATCATATCCATTTTTTACAAAATAAACAGAAAAAAATAAAAAAAATCCACCACACAATATTTCATCATTGAACAATATTCATATCACACATATCCTGACAGATTATCAAAAACGTATGTTACATTAATTATATAATATATTAATTATAATGCATGCAAAATACATATTTCAGTGAATTATGAAATTACACCTACGCAAGAATCAGCGATGTTTTCAGTAGGATATTTTTATTTTCTTTACTTATGGTGGTATTGATGTATTTACTATCTCTGGAAATAAATAATTATTATTATCATTTATATTGTCTTAATAAGATAGTCCCTTCGGCAGTCCTGTGATAATTCTGGAGAACTTTAGAAATATGTAATGGAAATTATTAGTTCTTGATGTAAATGGTTACAGTACAGATGTCGGACATAATAATCCTGTATTTCTACCTAATGGCCAATTAGGATTATTGGTATCTGTTCTATCTAACGTATTATTCATATTATCCAAGCCATGCTGGAATAATTATTAATAATTGAACATTATTCTCCAATCTCTCTATTTTCTCTCTTAATTGCGACATTCTACTTTCCCTTATTAGGAAACTGAGCATTAACTGAAGATCGCATAATACTTAATTTTTGATATTATAATCTGCTTAAGATTTCATCAGTTTCATTATATTTTATGCTATTTCTCTTTTATGTGTTCCTGTTAATTGTACCAAATAGGGTGAACTTCTACTTGTGGGACATTTTCTTATTACACCTTCGCAGACGAAACACAAAAAGTTATTGCGTTTACTCAAGCTATTTCTAAAATCTTCAAAAAAGTCTCTAATGCAAAAATTCCTTCACCATAGAATTTCGCAACAAATTTTAAGCAACTTTAAAAAAAATCCGTGCGTCTGTCCAGATGTTGTTACAAATGCTTGTCTACACAATAACTCAACAACGAAAGGTTCTGTCATATTAAAATTTTGACAAAAAATCGTTTGTTGTTCGGTAACGAACCCTAATTTTTTGTCAGAGAAATCGTGTTATAAGCACACCTTTGTATGAAGGGTTGAAAAAATAAAAAAATAACTCCGAAAATTCACCATTGAATCGATCCAATTTTTACAGTAAATGTTAGTTAATTTAAAACTTTTTTCATCCAAATTTCAACAAAATCGTTTAACAACAATAACAAAAACAATTATTGAAGTAAACTTAAAATAACACCGACCTTTAAGAGTTTGTAACAAACGGCAATGTGGTCTAGGGGCTAGGACAAATGGCTACCACACAGTAGGCTCGGCTTCGATACCCAGAAACGGAAAATAAATTTTTGTACATTTTGTTAAAAACCTTTATAATTTGAATATTATTTGGTTGTGTAAAGATAATGAAATAAATAATATCTTTACACAAATGCGAAGAGTATTTATTTTATAGAATGTGAAACAATTATATAAAAATCAGTAACCAACTCAAATGATTTGCGAAGAGCAACTTTGCCACGCACACTATTTATCTATTCTCCAAGCGACAACACATTTCTAGTTCTCAATGTTTCTTACCTACGTTGATTGATTTCCAACCGCCATGCCATTCTTCTTCAGTTCCAGATGTTATACCAAACATGATCAACAAGTCATTACGAGCACCCAATCTAATAATATTTGATTATGTACATTGGCTTTACTCATCTACGGGAAAATGGCACGCCTCTAAAAAATTGATTGACGTGGAAAAAACGAAATGGGCAATCAAATCGTTCCAATCATATAAATCGCGTTATTTAAACTTAAGAAGCAAAAAAAAACTTGTATACAGAGATGTTAGGAACACAGTACTGCTGAATCAGCATGTAGCTAACACAGCAAGCAAATTCTTCGAATCTGTGCTACACAAACTCATGTGAAGGTGGAATACCCACTTGGTAACTAAGAGATTTTGCTGTATGTATTCCTAGAAATTGAGGGATCATTCACCAATAAATCTCTCGACTCTAACTAAAGAGCATTGAGAATGAAAAACATCAATGAAACTTGCTGCAGATAGTTAGAGTGCATGCTAAAAGATAGAATTATTCACTCCTCTCTAATGGGAGAAACACTACTAGAAAAAGTCAGCAGAGGCTGTTCGCAAGAGGGACTATTGCCCCCTTGCTCTGGAAAAACCTGAGATGGCATGGTTCTAAAATAATTGGGTACACTTACACTGATGACATACTTATCAGTCTTATCACAGTCCAAGATGGTGCAAGACGTAGTAAAAAAAAAATTGTAATCCATAGTTAGAATTAAAGACCATGTATGTTGATATCCATTCGTAACTTCCGTTACTCGAGATTCAGTGTTGTTACGTCATCTTCAAATAGAATTTCAAATACCGCTAGACATTTTTTCTTTGTTTCAATGTTTTTTTCTACGATAATGCTAATTTTACTGTGAACTTGGCTTTACCGATCATTCAAAACAATCGAAGTGCTAGGATTTCAATGCACAACTAATTTGCAGTAAAAAAAGAAACAATTAATACAATAATTAATTTGCAGAAAACATTTTTTTTAATGGTAATGCTAACTTCACAGTGAACGAGAAGCTACAAATTTTTTCATTTCTCATCTGATTTACAATAAAAAAAGAGTCATTTAATACAATATTTGCGTTTTCGAAAATCTCAAATGGTAATACTAATTTTACAGATATTGAGGGGTTATATATAAATTTATTCACAAGTGCTTAATTATACGTATCGATATGGTCATTTCATATTATATTTTATTGTTCTTGTGTCTGTTTTGAAATGTCTATTGATTCCAGAATATTAAGTTGAGTTATTTTCCCTGAATATGTAAGACATCGGGACGAAGGGTAAAATTATGATTATGTTGCTATAGGTGGTTCACCCGAGCTCCAGTATGGTTAAAATTTCAATTCCCAGTGCCCCTTAATAACGCAGCATATTTATTGAAAAAATGTGGGAAGTAGTGGCATGAATTGAACCTGCAGTTGCACCGTGTTTTGTTTATTGTAATAAATGACTAAAATAAATGTATTAGTTATTCTTATTCAGAAAACATGAATTGTGTTTTGGGCATACGTTTGTCCAGTATATTCATTTTAACTCATTCTTTATTATGGTGCACCTATAATTTTGATGGAGCAACATACTTCAAGTCTGCCCTGCTGGGTTTACCTTCTTTAAATCGAAATAATGTTGTTTCATTGTATTCTCTTTCGAAACTTAAATTTATGTCATACAGCAAGTTTTTTTTACCGTCGGAGTAACGCAGTCACATGATCTTTTTATAAATTCTCCTTTGGAAATAACGGTAGCTCTGCAATATATAATATGTTGCAAACGTTATTTAACTTACCTGCCAGCTATTTTGATCTTAATTCTTGTGCCGAATTTTATTGTTTCTCCTGTCAGGATGCTTCGGTTGTTATTCTGCTAACGTACCTGCAGGCTGAATTATTAAGAGGAAATCATCAAATTGATTGATGTTTCTAAACAAAGGCGTTGTTGCACATACCTACTAGTTTGTGCATTTAATTAAAGACTATCACGATATTCTCTTAATTGTGAACACTAATCAACTATAATAAAATAACGTTGGAACTACCTTAAATGCGAGGTTCATCATTGCGATCCTGCTTATTATAACCACAGTTAAAAATAAAGTTACAAACACTTTATACAATGTAATAATGATTCTTGACTCAGCTTTGAATTATATGTGAATTTCTTGGGGTCACATTAACAGATATATCCTCTGATGATGGTCGTGAGACCGAAACGTACTGTTATATTGAAAGGGTAGCATAGAAGAAATTTTATCAGGATCTAGGGTTCGGTTTTCTTCAAATAAAATTGTAATAAATGAAACAACTTTTTTATTATGAAAATAAATGTCAAAATAGTAATTAAGGCATATTAATTTACAAGTTTCACTAACCATGCTACCTTTACCATGATCTGTTACCATATGTTTTTTTACAGTAAACTGTTATATTCGTAAGATTCGTAAAATAAACATATCTTATATTTTTTTATTCTTATATTGTAGTGCTATATACTCATATGTTGTATTTTGAAATGTTGTGTTGTTCATCACTTTATTATATTGTTAAACCATATTAGAATTAAGTTACCCATCATGTACAAGCTGTGATTACCACAGCTTCAGTGATTATCTTTGTTTATTCATGTAGTGATTGGCCCATATGTATCTCAAATATTGTAAAATCTAACTTTCGTGAATAAACATTATTATTATTATTATTATTATTATTATAAGTATTTTAAAACACAGTGATACATAGTGAGTGTAAATAGATCACGTTTGAAACGAAGCATCGCGGGATAAGTAAAGTATTAACTGTAATCAAATACTGAAAGGACTACACTAAGAAGAGTATAGTATAGTATAGTATGTTATTAGAATATAAGTAGGATTGCTTCGGATGCAATGTTAAAATTTCTACCTGCCAACACATTTGTTTGATTAATATACATTAACATTTGTAGGATTAATATAGATTAATATTACTTCAGATGCAATGCCAACCTGCCAACAAATTTAGAATGTTCTACAACACATTGTATATATTTGTAGGATTGATATAGATTAACATTGCTTCGGATGCAATGTTAAATTTTCTAACTGCCAACACAATGTATATATTTGTAGGATTAATGTAGATCTAAATGATATATTAGGTTGTTACGATATAGTTGTTCATGGTATATTCTCTATAAAATGGCAATTTTCGTTAGCTACAATAAACCCTAGTTTTATAAGCTATAAAGTGCAATTTATAGAACGTATCTCAACTAATTAAATGTCTACAGACACGTTGTAAAATTTAACTTCCGGATTGAAAAAATATGTATTACGACTTTTCACGCACAAGATACGGCTATGTTATATGATAGACCTACAACTAATTATTTATTACGCAATAAAATAACAGAAAAAATGTTATTTAATCTGAAATTATACTCTTTATGACGTTTATATTATCCTACTATATATAATGAGGATATCATCGTCTTTTTGTACGATCAAGTCTAGTGTAGGTACTTAATAATGAATAGGAATGCAAAAAGTAATGAAGTAATGATGGTGCTTGAAAATTCTATATATTATTCATATTCTATAGTATAGAAAAATGATAAATAGAAAACTTTTATTTCGTAATATAACCGTCTCTTTCGAAATGTTTAGTTGACTTAAATGAATTAAAACGTTCTTTATATCTTACTCCTAATGATGTATGGAATGAAACATAGTGTCCGTGATTATACGAAAATATTGGCTGATTCATTGATAACAAATTCTCTGACTTGAATATAAATGACAATTGTGCAAAATGTACATTTCTCTCAGATCATCATTCCCAGCTATAATATTAGAATGAAAATTGCGCCAAATTAACATAAACAGATATATTTAAAAACGTTAACAATATTAAATTAACTGTGATCCATAGATTACTAACTTCCCTCACTTGTAGGAACCGAAAATATATTGTAAAAGGCTAGAAACAGATAAAGTTGTTGGAAGACACCCGACTTGTTATGTATTTCGAGAAATGAATATTAAATGAACTGTGATCACGTGACTTTTGTTGGCAAACTAGCTTACGGGCACTCCTGCTCGTCAAATATATATGATTGTAGCAGCAGAAAATATGTTGGAAATGATCAAGAAAAAGTTAATGGAACCTTTATGTTACATTGAAGGTTTCATTAAAACGGTGTACTTTATCACTCTATGTTTTAAAATGACACCTAGTGTCAAGTTAACTCACTTCTCTCAAAAATAGTCTACATCGAATCAAAAAGGCTCAAAACGGATATTTCCGCTAAAAAGAAAAACTAGACCGATTACAAAAGATCTCTTATCCTAAACGTAGTTAGGGATGTAAAAATTCGTTGATTTAGATTTAGAATCCTGGGAATTCTTACATATTACCTCAAACGCAAAAACAATTTATCTATTTGCATGTTACTTTTCATATTTATTTGATATTGCTCTTTTTGTTGTTGTTGCGGAGGTGAAGAAAACCCTTTATGGGGAGGTTATAAGCCTTTGGATCTCATGGTCTACTGTGAGAGTCTCCTTTACATGCATATTCACTGAAAACTTCACCCCTTTTATTGGCTTGTCTGGCTATTGCCTCGGTGACACTTAGGCCTGCTGGCCCATTGTATCCACTCGAGTATTTTCGTACCTTGTTCGAGTTTGTACAAGTCCTTTACTGGGTGGGAACTGTTTAATTCTGGTTCGCCGTTAGACTCTCCAAAAATTGACTTGCGGTCTATCAGTGCCTCGCATTTACACAATATGTGTGTCACTGTTTATGTACCCTAACGCAGAGTCTGCATGTCAGGTCACCATTGTACAGTCCCATTTTGTTTAGGTACCCTTTACTGGCGCATGGCCAGTCATGAGTCCTGTTACGACTTTTATTTTTTCCCTATTTAGTGCTTATAAGTCGGGATGTCACTTCCTGAATTCTCATTGCCTTAAGTGCAGCCTGACTGTCTGTCAATATGTGGATCTGCTCATCTTCGATGGCTCTCCGATTGTTTTCCCTCACGGATTGAAGGATTGCATATACCTCTGCTTGAAAGACAGAGGTATGTTTACCCAATGAATAGCTGAAGCCACTCTTTGGGTTTCTTGAGTATACTCCTGCACCTGCACCTTTTTCAGTCTTAGATCTGAATACCAGATCTCTCCCTGTAGAGTGTCGCCTAGGTTTGTATGTACCCATTCAGTCCTTTCTGGTATTGCTCTCTTAAACTTTGCACTAACTCAAATTCATATGAAAAAAGGATAACTAGAAATTATAAACAAATAAATGATAAAAAGATTTGCAAAAATGGCAAAATAAATAATGGTAATGCAACAACCCAAAAACAAGACTAAAGCTGCGTAGTCCATCATGAAAGCAAATGCAAAATTAAGCGATACTTAATATCACCAACAACTTTATAGATTATTACAAGAACCACAGGAAATAGCTGACGCTGAAAACGACATTATATTCACTTGAGGAGTAATCCATACTTATTAGAATAGAAAGCTCCCACCAATGTTACTATGTTACTATATTTATTTGCAATATCAAAATATTCATTGTATTTATAATTTTTAATCCTTAAAATATGTTATAGAAATGTTAAGTGTTTATGATATTATTATAATTGTTACTTATATGATTGATGACATCAATACTTGTAGAAGTCTATGGTTAATACATTTGTTTTATATTATCTTATCTACCTGTATCATTAACATATAAGCTTTACATTCTTCACAGGCTATCTTGTTTATTAATTTTTTATTTGTCACTTGAAGCTAGTGGTACTTGAACATAACCAAGTGGAAATCAAGGAATTGTTGCTCAAAGGAATCGATAATACAAGATATAACATATTTGTAATTATTTATTTAAATTCCAATTAAAATTTCATTAAGAAGCAATTATTCCTTGACATTTCAAATATGCTGCGGAAATTATATCATCACATCAAAAGAACGAAAAAAAAAGAAAGATTGATAGCTTTTTAACAACAAAGAGCTTATCGTTTATATTTTTACAGACGGGCACAGTAATTGATTCAAAAATCTTGACGTATTGGAAACGCTCGGAATAAACAATTATTAAGTTCTGATTTTTACAAGATTATCACGATAATTATGCTTGTTAGAACTGGAATCATGAAACTTCTTGTTGAAGGCAATTTCAATTAGTCTATAAATTTCCATAATTTCAATTAAAATGTGGAACAAAGATTACATTGCAGAATCCATTAAAATTTATGGACTTGTCAATTTGATGAATAACAAGTAAGTAAATACATCAGTGACTCCGTTCTGACTATTTAATAACACAATTAGCAATTTACTAAAATACATTTCTGAGAACGAGCAAAAAGTGCTCGTTTAATAACGCATATATACCAAATTGCCTTTACTAACAACTTATCTTGTTAGCAGACAAAACCAACATTGTTAGGCACGGAAGGGCGACCGGAAACACCGGCAGTTGTTACTGTTTTCTCGGATTAATTGGTGTTTAATTACATAATGTCAGTTACTTGAGAAGCTAGTACATATAAAAACTAATTCATGCAACAGTCTACGAGTAGGGAGACAAAAAAAGTTAAAAAGGCGTTAATATAGTAATTTCTTTATCAGAATCCCTTCGATCCATTGCCGAACCTAGACATAATTTAATTTAGTTATGAAGTATTTTATGAATACTAATGTATATTCTTCAGAATAGAGAAGAACGTTCTTGACCAAAGGTACTTCTTATATCTAATGACGAATAGTTTAAATTGAGAGCAACTGCATAAGTCAGCAAACGTATTTTTCAATTTTGGTTTTCCAAACAAAAGAAAAGTTGAAGTCGATTCCCCATACTTGATCCCCATGCGTTATGAATTTCGATTCTGATGCAATTGAAAATATTCGACAGATAAACAACTAACCTGGACGTAATTTAATTTATTTATGAAGTATTTTATGAATACTGAAAATGTATATTCTTCAGAATAGAGAAGAACCTTCTTGACCAAACGTACTTCTTATATCTAATGACTAATATTTTTAATTGAGAGCAACTGCATAAGTCAGCAATAGTATATTACGTTACTAGTGTGAAATGGCACTTTCCACACAAGTAATGTACACTATTTTTCCGACGACCACAGATTAATGCATAATTGCAAAAAAATTAATATTTTTTCACTTTATTTTGAGAATTTGAGAATTTTACAAAGAAAAGTAATAATTGAACAAGATCACTGCTTAGAATTGTAGAAATTAAAAGTAATATTGTTATTATTACAATTAGTAAATTTTAATGGACTGAGGAGTTAGACAAATTTCTCTCTGTTATTTGTACACTATGTACAATAGTAGACTCGATGTCAGTTTCTCGAAGAGGCGGAGTGACGGCTTTCCAAGTACTGCGGCACCCATAATTTTATTGGCAATATTTAACCTGTTAGTAACAGAATCGTCAATATGTTCTTCTGCGACTTTGGATGATTTCCAATCCCCATGTCTTTTCAGAGAAGATAGATCTCCTCCTGCATCTACTAATGTAGTAGCAGAAGAACGGCGAAATGAGTGCCCTGTGTATTTTTCAGGATCCTTTAGATTTAAAAATTTAGCTAGGTATATTTCCAATTTTGTTAATGCCCACTACTTGTTTTGTGCATGTTTGGTCTCTATAATTAAGAAAAAAGCGTGTTTCGGTAGCTGGCGGTATTAGATTGGCATATTTTTTATATATGCTATAAAAGTTTCCAATAATAGTGAGCTTGCGACAGCATTTATTTTTTGTATTATTAATTTGAATGACATGCTTGCGACATGCACCAGATATACCCATAACCAACACAACCTAAAAAAAACCATAATTAAATAAATGTATAGACTTTGTTTAAATACCGATGACTTACCTTTGTAAGTAAATGAATCTCATCGGAAGCTTTATTTATAAATTCACAAATTTCTTGTTGCGTCAAAATTTTAGCTTTTTTCGGTTTATATCCGTCACTTTTCCTTTTTTTAAATGCCTTAAGTTTACTATATTTGGAGATATCTACATTGTGGTGAATGGATAAAGTGGTACGCAACATAGAATAATTAGTCCTTAATGTTGAGCATTATTGATTCTATTGGAAAGTTCACCATTGTAGCAAGCAAAACGTTTTCAGAAAAGAAGCTTCTTATTTTCTTATTTCTTCGCCATGAAAGAAATTGATCGTAAGCGTATTCGTACCTTCTTTTGGACTTTTCAGGCAGTAAATTTAGTGACGTTAATTTTGCGGCCTCTTAAATTTCAGGTGGAGTACATAGATCATCACTATTAATCTCTGCATCCATGTTTTATGGAATTTTAGATACTATTTTCACGGTTTTGTATATGATAAGAATGAAACTGACACTTCTAAAGTTTATCTGACGTTTTCGCAATATTAATTTCAAAGCACACTTCAATTCCATTATGCAATACATATAGCTATAGATACACATATCACTCTAGTGTGATATTTAACTTTTCATCTTTAGGGTGATATTTGTCATTTTCGAAGTAACTCAATAGTGTGCTATTTGTCATTTTCGCATGTGGTCGTCGGAAAAAGTATTTTTCAATCCTGATTTCCTGAACAAAAGAAAAGTTGAACTCGATTCCTCACACTTGCCATACGTTATGAATCTCGATTCTGATGCAAGTGAAAATATTCGACAGATAAATAACTAACCTGAACATAATGTAATTTATTTATGGAGTATTTTATGAATACTGAAAATGTATATTTTTCAGAATAGAGAAGAACGTTCTTCACCAAACGTACCTCTTATATCTAATGACGAATATTTTTAATTGAGAGCAACTGCATAAGTCAGCAAAGGTGATTTTCAATCTTGGTTTTTCTGAACAAAAGAAAAGTTTAACTCGATTCTCCACACTCGCTTCCCAAACGTTATGAATCTCGATTCTGACGCCATTGAAAATATACGACAGATAAACATATTTTCTGCGTAAAAAACATGTCATATTGAATTTGATTGATTAAATACATCAAATTATTATAACTGTAGTACGTAAGATTAAAATCTCAAACTTGTAGATTATATCTGTATCAATTATCATTAGGTAAATTAAAATTTCTTGTACCTAGATTATCTTCTCGCTGTCCTTCAACTTTTTATAATGTTAGGTCTAATACAAAGGTATTATCTACATGTCCGATATTTGTCATGACAACAAATTCAATGTTATTTGTTCATAATGTGACTCATTTTTCAATAATATTCAGTGTCTTATTATTGTGTTCAGGTAAGGTTATTTGTCACCATGTAATCGAAAAATGTAGCCAGTTTATTTTCATTATTCCAATTAGATATTATTTTTGTTATATATTTCTTGTTATTGTTTATATTATGTTGATCTCTATTGTTTGTCGTATAATTGGATTAACCTGTTGGGCATATATATACTAAATAAATTATATTCAATTCCAAATTATGTTTCATTCCATCGTTTCATCTAAGAAATATCACAATTTCTCTTATTTCGATCCGGTTTTTACAGAATTTGCAAATTCAAAGCATGTTTCCCTATTCTCAATATTACTCGCATCTCCTTAACTAACCATCCATAACTAGGCGTGTTCCATATAACCCTTAATGAGCGTGCAAATCGAATTTCTTTGTGAATTGTTGGTAACGCTATTTGTTAGCGCATTTAGTCACTGCTTATAAATTAGCGACACTGTGTTGTTCAACAGGCATCGTAAGATGTTTAAGTTATTTTGGTGGAATTCATTTACGGAGGCGGGAAATTGCCAAAGATCTCGGGCTATAGATTTCTGTTAATGTTCAAATTCTACTTTATAATGGCTTTCTGTTCTTGTTTTTAGTGGCATGTCGGATTTCATCCTGCACGAATATAATTGAAAGCCATCACGAATGATAATAATATAGCTTATATGCCAGTGCATAGCTTAATTAGCATCTCCGGACTTGAAGAAAGAATCGGTTTTAACGTTTCAGCGTATCAAGTTAATTAAACTCGGGGATCTTTATTATCTATTGTCGGTATAGAGGATGAAATTTTATGAGGCGTTTTACATTTTTTCTGTGCTTATTTTTTACTCTTTACGATCTCGCAATTATTTCTCCTTGGTGATAAATAAGTCTTTATCGGATGTAGGCAACAAAGATTTCGATGGCGATGACAGCTGCAATAGAAGATTAAGATCAAAGGATACATGTTCTAAAAACCAATTAGTCCAGACCTGGAGTTTTTGAGATAATGGTGCCTTATCAAAAATTCTTTTTGCGTTATGTTGGGTTTGGTACCTACTCAATCAAAAGGCAAAATAAACAATATGTTAATAAACAACAATTATCGGCCTAAAAACCAATTAGTCCAGTCAATTTTAGTCCAGACCTGGAATTTCTGAGATACTGGTGCCTCATCAAAAATATTTTTTGCGTTATGTTGGGTTTGGTACTCAGATCAGAAGGAAAAATAAACAATATGTTAATAAACAATTATTGGCCTAAATTTAAAAATGAGTAACTTATTTGTAACCAATAATGCTTGTTTATTGTACCCCTTTTGTTTCTAACCTGACCTAACTTAACCTTTTTTTTTTCTGGGAAGAGGCAAGAGCTTTGTATCTATCACTCAAGGCAGTGCAGGACTTCACCCTTAACATGGAACCTCGTGAGCATCACTTCAAGTTAAGGGCGGGCCTATCCTTCGTGGAACTTACTGTTGTGTATTTGGAGTCTGATGAGTGTGTCTCATGTTCCGTTTCGGGTTGGGATCTGATTGGATCCTTTTCCTTACTAGGACTTCAACGAATCTGGTGCGTTCAGTGGTCTGATCTATGTAATGTTCTGGTGTATTTGAATCCTGCTACTGTGGCTCATTCCGTTTTGAATTGGGATCTGATTGAATCCCCTTCCTTGCTAAGACTTCCATGCGTTTGATATGTTCGGTATTCTGTTCTGTGTTTTTCTGTATGTATTGTTTGGGATCTGATGGATGTTACTTCTATAGGACCGATCTTTGCGTTGTTATCTATTGTTGTTATTTGTGTTCCGTTTTAAATTGAGATCTGATTGGATCCTCCTTCTTACTAGGAATTCGCCGAGTCTGGTCTGATTGATATGTGGTCTGATTGGGATCTGGATGTTCTAATTTCTTCTGTGTCTTTGTTACTACAAGATTGGACCAATATTCTCCTGTTTGTTTTGTGTTATGTCTATCTGATTCGGAATAGGACCTGATTAGATCTATCTTCCCTCTGTGTTTTCCCAACATCTGATGTTATCTCTGTGGATTGTGTTTTGTCTAAGAGCTTATGGTACGATGGCCATAACAATCGAAGACCTCTCTTCCTGTTTTTTTACGGTATTTTCTGTTTTAGTAATTTATCACTCTGTGGATAACTTTCTGTTTCGTTTTTTATCGATGTTACGGTTTTTGGGGTCTTTCCTGTGTGTATCTGTACCAAAATATTGTTTTTTCCACATTATTAAGGTACCTAAGTCCCAGTACTATATCGGTTCGTTGATATTTCCTGTTTGTTCCGTTTTAACCATGATGTTCTGGTTTCTGGGTTTCCAGTACCCCATCACGCTATGGTGTCTCGCTTTGTACCAAAATATTGTTTGTTCCCAATATTAAGGTACCTCTTTTTCAGTACTTTATCAGTTTGTCGATATTCCCTGTATGTTTCAGTAAGTTATCTATGATGGGATAACTTACCTCTTCCGGAACATATGGTTCTCCGTATCAGCCGCAATCTATCCGTCACCTTCTTTTCAGGAACATGTGACTGGGAGACCCATAATCTATCCAGGGTCTGGGTGCCTGTTGGTCCGCGGGAGCATGTCTACTCCTACCCTTGACCCTGCTGTCAACAGGGCCATGAGCATTCCCCTATCCGCCACCTGACTCCTGTTTTCCAGGTCCAAGAACCTAACCTAACCTTATCTTTTTTTTTTTTTTTTTTTTTCTGTGGAGAGGAAATGCTTGATGCACACCAATAGCTTTAGATCTATCACTATTTGGTAGTGCAGGACTCACTCACGAATGAGCATACCTGCTAAAACCTCTCCTTTCTTCATCCATATCCCGGGACCGCTTTTCGCATTACTTCGGAATATGGATTGTCTTGTCTATCTTTTCTCATTGTTGTTTCTAGCTTTTTATCACCCTAGGACAGGTGACCTGTCCATCGTCGGAATGGAACTTAGCCCAGAAGTTTCTTAGTACGTCTTCATCATAGTATGTTGGTCTATTCGTACTGGTGTTATTCCTCTTCTTTGATCTTTATGATCCTTCTTATGAGGTTTGTGTACTTGATGCGTATCTCTTTATCCATGAGGTATGGGGATTTCCTCCTGTTCCTCCTGTTCTTTCTTGATGATTATACTCTTTATCAAGTTTCCAAATTTAATCCATGCTTCTTCATTATCTAGCATAATGTCGACCATGGATTTCAGATCGATTACTGTAACGTGAAAGTCCGGAATCCTACGTCTCTCTAGTTCCCATCTGGGACATTTCACGATGGTATGATGTGGAGAGTCTTGCATTCCGCAATAGACGCATCTGTTGTCTTCTGTGAGTTTGAATCGGTGCAAGTATTCTTTGAAGCATCCGTGGCCTGATAGGACTTGGGTGATGTAATACTCCACTTGTCCATGTTTTCTCATGATCCACTTTCTGATATTAGGGATCAAGGTCTTGGTATGAGAAGCCTTAGGAGTATTGTCCCATCTTGTTTGCCATCTGTTCAACAAGTTTTCTCTCGCGATGTTTTTCGGAATTCTTTCATACGTTTCTCTGCGTTCCTGGGCAATTAGATGAATTGGTGGAGAATCAGCTAAAACCTCTACCGCTTCACTGGATGTAGTGCGATAGGCACTACATATTCTCAGATTCAGCTTACGACCCATTGAATTCAGTATATTTCTAGAATATTTGAATCTGAGGATCGATGACCATATAGGAATAGCATAGAGAGCCGTAGATATAGCTACTGAGTTTATCAGTTTTCTCTTGCTACTTGATGGGCCTCCCACGTTAGGCATGAGATTGCTTAACGCCGAGACAACCTTTGTTGTTTTTTCCATCGTTTTCGTTAAATGGGACTTGAAAGACAATTTCGTGTCCATCCAAATTCCCAGGTATTTTATGGCCTTTTGAGGAATAATTGTGGCCTCCTTAACCTTAAATGTTAATGGAGGGACCTCCCTTTTTGTAGTTATAATAACTGCTTCTGTTTTATCAGCAGCCAGCGTTAGTCCATTTGTGGTTAGCCAGTGATTAATAATCCTTATGGCGCCATTTACTTTTTCCTCTAGTTCCCTATGGTTCCTTGCGATAGCTACGACCGCAAGGTCATCAGCAAATGCAGCTGTTGAAACACCTTCTGGTAAATCCAGTTCCAGGACTCCATTGTATTGGATGTTCCAAAGAGTAGGGCCTAAAATGGAGCCTTGCGGCACTCCACTGTTGACTGACCTTTGTAATAAGGTTTCGTCGAAGGTATTTTCGATTGATCTGTTCGAAAGATAGCTTCCTATAAGTTTCTTGAGGTCTTCATCTAAACCAATGTTATCTAATTTCCCCAGAAATTTCTTCCACGAAGCCGAGTTAAAGGCGTTCTTGATGTCAAGGGTAATGATGCATCCAATCTTACGTTTTTGATGTGGTCCATTAAGTACTCTCGGTAGTTTACCCAATATTAAGTTTATCGCATCTGTTGTCGAATTGCCTTTTCGAAATCCGAATTGTCTTTCTGAGATGATAGAGTTCTCTTCTAGGAAGTTTTGAAGTCTCTTCAGAATGAGATGTTCTCAGACTTTGCCTAAGACATTTAGTAGACATATTGGTCTATATGACGATGGAATGCCTTCGGGTTTATCCGGTTTCTTGATCAGAACAATTTTAGCTTGTTTCCAGAGTATTGGGAATTCACCTGAGGACAATGATAGATTCATAACTTTCAGAATTTCTTCTGAAAATTCGTCAATTGCTATTTTAACAATTTCCACCGAGACGTGATCTAAGCCTGCGGCGCTCTTAGATCTGAGTCTCTTTGAGGCGTCAAGTAGCTCTTGTTTCGTGAAAGGAGAGACGTTTGCAATTTGCAGATCCCGTCGGGGAAACTCTCTGTGTACTGGGAATAATTCATCTATGATTTCCTCCGCCAGATTGTATGGAATGTTATGCAACCTTGGGGAGCCGTGGATTCTCCTGGTGGCTATTTCATAAGCATTACCCCATGGATTCTCATCTAATTCTCGACAGAGAGCCTTCCAGCATTCTCTTTTCGAGCGGTTGATCTCTTTACGTAAGGTCTTTTTAGAGTCTTTATACTCTTCGTGTGCGGATTGGAATGCCGCCGTCTGGTGTTGAGTTCTTGACCAAGCTCTTCTCTTGGCGATACAGATAACCTAACTTTATCTAACCTTACCTAATCTAACCTAACCTAACCTAACCTACTAACCTAACTTTGTTGATGTAGAATGCAATTATTGCAATCGTGCTAATCTACACACTCATTTCTAAGAATTTTCTGAGAGTTATATATTGAAACCCGGAACTCAATGTACGTAGTATGATTTTATCAGTGATACTGAATTAACGTAGTAATATGGAAATGGGACTCAATTTACGTTTTCCGGTATAATCATCCCCTGAAGTTTGGCATATAAATGTTCGAATAGCCCGTACAGAGGTGACTTTTCTCGTCATTGTATAAATAATTTCACAGAATAATGAAATGTAACGTTGCAAAAAAGTATTTTAGATTTCGAAATAATAGTCCAGGCATTTAAGGAATTTCGCCGAGGTCTAATTTTGGTCTATTCTTATGTTGACGCGCTGAGCACGATGGTGTAGCTTAATTTTGGATTAAACCTGTGTTCGAAAAACTATGACCATTTTTTGGACCCAAAAATGGCAATTTTTTGCGATTTGAGAGAAAACAATAGGTTTTGTGTAAAAATGTTGGGAACAAAAGATTTTGGGAAAATCAATAGGCTATTTTTGGCTCCAGTCTGAAGTAACGATTCGAGGTCTTGGGCCCATTTATTGTGTGTTTGGCATATTGAAAAACTGAGTATATGTCAGAGTTCTTGTTTCTTTTTCATATTCTGTTCGGTGGAAAGAGAAATGAAAATACTCTTTTTTCACCGAAACAGGATATGAAAAAAACAAAAACTCCCTGACAGATACTCAATTTTTCAATATGCTAAAAAACACACTAAATGGGTCCTATCTTGAGCCTCGAACCGACTTCGGAACGGAGCCAAAAATCGCGTATTAATGTTTCCAACAAGTTTTTATTTCAACATTTTTTCATACAACCTATAGTTTTGTGTCACAGCACAAAAAATCGAAAAATTTACATTTTTGGGTCCAAAAAATGGCCATAGTTTTTCGAGCACAGGGTTAAGCCAAATTTAAACTACACCATCGTGTTCAGCGTGTCAAAATACATAAGAATAGACCATCATTAGACCTCGACAAAATTGTCGATTTTCCTCCTTAAATGCCTATAAGTGAGGGTATTATGTGGTTATGAGCGTACATACTGGATCTTGCTATGGCAATAGCTTATTTACACTGGGGTCAACCGTCAAGACTATTATTGTTATTATTATTTTCGATGGTGAACTGACATTCGTTTACAACAGGAAACAAACTAATTGAACGCATGAACACAAGCATTATCCAGACAAGAATGCTTCCAATAAAGTAATAATCATTTTATAACGAGGGTGTATACGCAATTTACTGCTGATGTTTTCCTTTTGAACGTGTAATTACTTGTTCATTTAAAATGTAATTTAATCTATAATTGACGGTTTCATTTTTTTGATAAATCAGATGTTTTGTTCAAAATATACGTTCCAGTAATTACACAAGTAAATTTACATCGTATTTGAACTAAGTGAAATATAATTTTTCGAAATTATTATATCTTCACGACATTCACAATTTGTATATTAATTTAAACGCAAACTAAAACTCGTGTGTTTGTAGAAATTGTATTGAATGAGTCATCGCTTCAAAAAACTAGCTCCTTTATTCTATAAATAGGCCAGTGGATTGATTGTAAGAAGGTTTCAAGTCCGGTTAGGAAATCATTGGCCAACAGGAGAGCGTGGATTGCTCATTGCACATCCGCTTCTGTTTGGTCATAGTGGAATGATTTTGCTCCATACATTTGTATCGGTGATATTGTTATTTGAAAGCCATTTGCTAAGAATCTTTATTGATTGTGGTGTTTTTAAATAGTGAAACAACATCAAATGAAACGAGAAATCACCAGGTTCAAGTAATTTTTTTATAATACAACTATTTCTCATAAAAAATTTTACTGGCAGACTTAGTGCGGCTTGGAAGCTGCAGTTAAAAAAATTTGTGAAATCGGAAAAGAGAATCAAAAGTTGGCATTGTAATTTTTTCAATAATTGTTGAAACAAAAATAAACAATTTTCAAACGATAAACTATCTGCAGATATACAGGGTATTCCACGAGAGCCGTTCGTTAGAAGTTTTCGTGGTTAGAAAAAAGTTAGAATTCTGAAATTTTGGGTTCTAGGGTTATCCAAGATTTGCTTTCTTTTCAAAATATTTTCAAGATCATACTACTTCCGGTTACACCGGAAGTCGCCATTAACTTCCTTATTTTAAATAGAACACCCGGTATATTATTTCATTTTTAGATTCCTGAGATAATTTCATAGTGGATTCCATCAGGTATCCCTATACCTATTTTCAATTTTCTCTTAGATATCTTGATTTTTTTGAAAATTTTGACAGATGTAGCGCTGTTTTGAGCATTGCGCCCTTTAACCAATTTCGATTGGTGGAAAGCGCTTCTGGTGTAGACGGAATCAAAGGAATGATTCTTTCGAATGCCATAATGACAACTGATTTATCGCATACAGGGTATCCAAAATTTAATGACCAATTACATCATTTTAAAAGTTGAAAAAGTTAGTTTTTTCAAATGGGACACCCTGTATTTTATTGGATGGTCGGATGCAGAATTTGATTCTGCATCGATTTGTTATAACATTCCCTATACCTATTTCCAGTGGTTTTCTTCTTAATCCATATTTTTTATTTTAATATGGTTTTTTGGCAGAAACCGAAACATCGCTTGCCTTTCGAAGCCAAATAAACATCAATGAAACGGTAAAAAATTTACTTTAATCAGAACATTAAATTAGTAGATAACATTTAGAACGAAATATAAAATAAAAACAAAAAATTGGAACATAATGACATAAAATAATAAGAGAATGTAAAATTACAATAATTGTTCTATATGACCTCCATTTTGGTTCAAACACTAAATAACTCTGTCATATACTCCTCGCGATACAGACCTCCGAAGTTCGTCTGGACTCATATTAGTTAGCGCATGGTGAACACGGTTCAACAATTCCTCTCTAGTTTGTACCGGCCTAGAGTACACTATTTCTTTTATGCGACCCCAGAGGTAAAAATTCAAGGGGGTCAAATCGGGTGATCTGGGTGGCCAGTTCCAAGGTCCTCGCGGGCCAATCCACCGATTCTCGAACATCAGTGACAATTGCCGGTGTACAGCTATAGTGGAATGTTCTGGAGCACCATCAATTTCATACCAACTGTTTGCTCTATCACGTGGAGGTAGGGCATTTAGATAATCACTAACAAACCCTCTCAGTATCTCCAGATATCTTGCCGCATTTAAATTTTGGTAGAACTTTTGGAGTTTGATCACCTTTTGATAAAAATATGGACTAACAAGAAAACCACTGGAAATAGGTATAGGGAATGTTATAGCAAATCGATGCAGAATCAAATTCTGCATCCGACCATCCAAAAAAATACCGGGTGTCCTATTTGAAAAAACTAACTTTTTCAACTTTTAAAATGATGTAATTGGTCATTAAATTTTGGATATCCTGTATGCGATAAATCAGTTGTCAATATGGCATTCGAAAGAATCATTCCTGTGCTTCCGTCTACCCCAGAAGCGCTTTCCACCAATCAAAATTGGTTAAAGGGCGCAATGCTCAAAACAGCGCAACATCTGTCAAAATTTTCAAAAAAATCAAGATATCTGAGAAAAAATTGAAAATAGGTATAGGGAAACCTGATGGAATCCATTATGAAATTTTCTCAGGAATCTAAAAATGAAATAATATACCGGGTGTAGTATGATCTTGAAAATATTCTAAAAAGAAAGAAAGTCTTGGATAACCCTGGAACCCAAAATTTCAAAATTCTAACTTTTTTCTAACCACGAAAACTTCTAACGAACGGCTCTCGTGGAATACCCTGTATATGCGGAGAGCTAACCTTCAAAATCTGATTGTTGGAAAATGCAGTATAGTTTATTTTAGGTAGCATGGTAACAGAACGATTTCAAAAAGTGAGTTTCCATATAAAATATGGAATTGTCAATATATATTTCAGAAAAGTAAAAGTTCATTGAGCAACCATATCATTCTTATTCATATATTACAACCTCATTAATCTTCTTCGAATCCTTGATTCATATCAATACACTGGTTAGATGATTTGTATGTTATAATATTCGGCGATCGTCACAGGACGCATGGAGAATATTTTGAAAGCTGTTTCTGTACAGCGAACTCCGTTGTTATTGGACCAGAATCATGATATTAGCGATCTACAAGGAAATCTCAACGTTTTGGACCAAAAGATGGAAATCATAATAGAACTTGACAGACAATAGTTGAATATTGAATGTTGGAAGATCATACGCCAATTGAAGACATCGATGTTGAAACTTGGAGAGCTGATGAAATCTTAGGAAACTATATAAAAGTATAATAGGCAAACATAGAAAGAAGCTTGAATATGGATGCTCTCTGTGAGTTAGATGATTCTGGTCATTGGGTTAAGGGTAGGCGTAGAGTTAAATTGCCATTGATAGAACTGAAGAATTTTGACGGTGATATAAAAGATTTGTTATCATCAAACCTAGTTTTAAAATCTGAATAGAGGGCATTTAAATTTTAAACGTATGTCCTGGTAGTTTGTCTGTGACAAATTGGGAAACTTCGCGCCGTACAATGTTTTGCTTCATTAGCTATATTCATCCAAGAATAGACAAGAAGACGGTGACTTGATCATATTTGTATCATTATGTGCAAGCTTCTACAAGTTAGAAGTGACCACAAAGCGAATAGCCTAAGTAGTGTATTATAAAATCCCTACCTCGCTACTAATATTATAATTGCGAAAATAAGTTTGTGTAGAACACAAACTGTATTGTCGGACTGTTTGTTATTATTTCGCGTGAAAACTAAGCAATAAATATATCTTTGTATTTGGATATCCCATTCATTGCTTGAATGAGATCTACTATCCCCCATTCATCTCATAGACCCCCAATTTTCCTTTTGCTGACATGGACCCCTTGCAGGTCGTCGTTGACCCCTGAGGTCGATATATACCACTTTGGGTATCACTAGATAGAGATTAGTACTTACATTTAGGTTGCATACGAGACTACATAACTAGTGGCGGGGATATTAATAATATAGTGAAGATGGATATAGAACTACTGAAATGGAACTATAAATTGCGGAAGTAAATAGAAGTAAATTAGGAATCATTTTGCTATATAAATTATCAAGATTTCAAAACACTATCATAAAGTATGTCGAAATGATAAACGTAACGCTTTGACGATAGGCGGGTGACAGTCAATATCAAGTTAACAAGCTATAAATCATGATGCGGCAAAAGACAAAAATGTAGGTCTGTCTGCAATAAAAATTAAATATATGTTCCCTGCGCCACACGCGTCACCTGTGAAGCCAATGAATCATGTGTGTCGAAGGAATAGTGGTAGAAAATTAGTAAAAATGTTTTATCTTTAATACTACTGAAACATAAATATTTTATGTGATGTAGTTATCAGATCCCAAATTTAGGTAGCAAAGATTTTTTCTACTAATTTATATCTACTAAATTATTTCAGTTACTGAATAATCGATTGCTGAAATATCTCCATTAATGCCATTTCTACCAAATTCCATGTGTATGTACATTATGAAAAGCCCGCAATCTTATTTTCTAATATTTCCGTTTAACTTAGAATTAAAATACGTAATTCTGGAATTTTCATGAAATTCTCCTGTAACTCTAATACAAGTTTCATAATCAGTTTTTTTGATTTCAGGTAAATACAGCTTCCATTCATCTTTCACACAAAGCAGACAGCGACGTAGACATGCCAAGGTCAGTACAATTCTAACGGAAACATGAACTTGGGTTTCGATAAAGAAATTGTGTGAATGTTTACTACGGAGATTGTCTAAGAATTCATATCAATTAGGACTTGGCATTCGTTCAGAAACATTCTTTGCAGACATACGTAACAGAGCTGCTACGCTATCGCAAAATGGAATGAATGAAATGAAATTTTGTTTTTCCGGGAAAATAGAGATGGATAGAAGCATGGAACGTAATGCTATGTAGGTTGCGTGCCATAAAACGAATGGGGAGTTTTATCATCAGAGAAATGCCCTTCTTAATAGACAGTTGGATATCGTGAAATGATCGACTCGGCCAGACCGGAACTGCTTTGAACTCTGAGCGACTTTGTTTATATGATCTGCATTTTTTTTGATACTTATTTTTGTAATATTTTTTTCCATACATGAATATATTATTTGTTATTCAACATCCTGGGAGGTATTAGCCGCAGGGGTGGTTGGATTAACTGCTCCAAGAACGCTAAGAATATTCACAACTATGATGCACTTTTGTAAATACAAAATGACCAAAATATCGTTATCCAAAAAAGCGTACCACACGCATGCTCAATGGGTTTGAGATTTGCAGATCGCTAAGAATATTCGACTAATAAATACGAAAATAAGAAAAATTATGCAATTTTGTAAATATAAAATGTGAGTCATTCCACGTCAGAACAGCAACGCTCAATGGGTCAACATCTCCGATTTCGTTCAAATTTTGGGGATAGTTTCTCATTACCGAAAAAATAAGATCCTGAAAATTTCAGGTCGATAGGAACTAAAATTTTGGATATATCGGGCAATAAAAAAATTTGGCCAATTTTAACGTGAAAAAATTCAAAATCAAATCTATTCAGTAAAAATGAACTTTTGGGACCAAAAAATATTTGGGAAAGTCCAAATTGATAGAAAATTTTCCCAGGAATCCGATTAAATCGGAATATCTAACGTATTTAGCTGACGCATGCGCAAAAAACTCGAAAAACTCAAAATGTAACTTTTTCTTTAAAAATTTATAACTCAGCTGTTGCCACTTCCATTTTTTCAAAATTTTCAGGGAAGGTAGCTGAAACCATGTACTTTCATGTAAAATATGCGAATCCATGCTCTTCATATGAAAATTTTCGTCAAAAGACCGAAAATACGGAAATTTGATATTTTTTATTTTTTTCGTTATATTTTGGTACGATGAGCATTGTAGAATTCAATCATAATTCAATAGAATTAAAAAAATTGGTTAATAAAATTTGAAATTAATTTTATTTAAATAATTCAATTTAGCAGAACGTGAAAAAAATATTGAAATCCAAAAAAGTTGCAATCACAGGTCTATAGATTTGATGTTTTTAAACTTTTCTAAATAATTTCACTGATTTCTGAATTCCGGATGAGGTGGATTTTGTGTTCAGTCAATCAAGAACGGTTCTATTGATTTCATATAATTTTTATAAAAATCATACAAATCTCTTGCTGTGAGGAGTTGATTCGTCTTCGGACGTCGCAAGCTTTCTCTTGCTGCTTATCTTTTTAAACTGCCACCAATACCATCACAAGCAGATTTACCACATGCGATGTGACAAAAAAAGTTCCAAATTCCTGTCAGACCATGTTTTTTTTTACTAGTTAGGCACATCCATCCGTGAAATATTCAAGTTGAGTAATTTTTGGAAAATGATTTTTGATATAATCAATCACATATTTAGTAAAAGTTTGCACCATTGCATTGCCATGCTGCAAATCTTCTGTGAGAAAACAAAGAGATTTGTATTTTCCATGGATATTCTTGAAAATGGATTATAAACGAAAATGTATATGACGTCATCAATTATATTATTTAATATAATTACATATAAAAAAATGTTGGATTTTAATCTACATTTGATATACAAGAAAGTGATATACTTACAATAATTTCAAAGAAATTAATTATTACACCTTCGTTTCTTTTACGTTATTCTGATGAATGGGAAATTAATTACTTCTTGGATATGTAAATTTTTGTTTGGTGAATCACATTGATTCACATCGTTACTTATTTCAAGTCCAAGCGCATGCACAGAACGGATTCTCCAATGCTCATCGTACCAAAATTTAACGAAAAAAAATAAAAAATATCAAATTTCCGTATTTTCGGTCTTTTGACGAAAATTTTCATATGAAGAGCATGGATCCGCAGATTTCACATGAAAGTACATGGCTTCAGCTACCTTCCCTGAAAATTTTGGAAAAATCGAAGTGGCAGCAGCTGAGTTATGAATTTTTAAAGAAAATGTGACATTTTTGAGTTTTTCGAGTTTTTTGCGCATGCGTCAGCTAAATACGCTAGATATTCTGATTTAATCGGATTCCTCGGAAAATTTTCTATCAATTTGGACTTTTCCAAATATTTTTTGGTCTTGAAAGTTCATTTTTACCGAAGAAATTTGATTTTAAATTTTTTGACGTTAAAATTGGCCAAATTTTTTTATTGGCCGATATATCCAAAATTTCTGTCCCTATCGACCTGAAATTGTCAGGATCTTATTTTTTCGGTAATGAGAGCCTATCCCCAAAATTTGAACAAAATCGGAGATGTTGACCCATTGAGCGTTGCTGTTCTGACGTGGATTGACTCATGTACAAAATATCGTTTTCCCAAAAAGCATACCCTACGCATACGCAATGGGGTTGAGATCTTCAGATTGCTAAGAATATTCGACTAATAAATACGAAAATAAGAAAAATTATGCAATTTTATAAGTACCTATAAGATGTACAAAATATCGTTTTCCAAAAAACATACCATTCCTCTGTTGGTTTCGAGCTATGAAGAATTTTTGGAGTACCGAAAATCTACTTTCCACGATAACAAACTTTCACTTTTCAATCAACCATTTTCTTTCTTTCAACCTATCAATGCAGTTATTCCTAATTACAATGTTCTCAACGAAATAGGCAGAGAAGCCCTTTTTCGTGAGCTCATCCATAGTGAATTTAGTGGCCATTACCAAATATTCACGGATGCTTCGAAATCAAAAAATGGACCTACAGGATATGGTATAATTACGAACTGCTTGCTATCTGGGAAGCTTTAAAATATATAAATGATAATGCTAATACAACAAATAAGGAAATTGTCATCATTTCGGATAGCTTAAGTAGTCTAAATATCCTTAAATCACTCAGAATATCATCTAACCCTTCTTATATTGTATTCAAAATACTAGAAATAACTGAAGCCTTATCTGAAAAAAAGTTAGATATTTCATTTCTATGGGTGAAAGCACATTGCGGCATTGAACATAACGAAGCTGCAGATAAGTTGGCTAAAAGTAGTTGGCATCTTCAAAATATAGAGCCATTCAAGGTTCCCATCGAAGATATGTTCAATGTAATCAAAGGTTCGTACATCAAAACATGGAGTGGACAATTAAAAAGTAATCGCACTGGCTCGACTTACAAGCAATTTTGCATCAAAATTCCTTCTAAACCCTGGTTTAACAACATTCAAATTGATAGATGCATTACAAAAACGTTCATTAAAACAATTTGCAGAATGCGTTCTGGGCATGCACTATACCCCAAATACTTACACAAAATTGGTATCAATAATAGTAACTTATGCGTTTGTAATGAAGAAGGTACTCTGAACCATGTTATTCTGGACTGCGACCTCAATAAGGACCTGAATAATGTCTTTTTAAATCAAGTGCACAAAACGAATCCACCACATCCTCTTGATATTAATTCCATTTTATTTTGTGATAAGCTCTCAACGCTTTCATGTCTATTTAACTTTATATAAAAATTCTCGGGAAATAGGTCACAATAACACTCTGTTTTAAATTTTCGTCTTTACGTACGTTTCGGTCTCACGACCTTCATCAGAAGACTTATTATGTAAAAAGGGGTTAATTAAAACTAATTAGCACAAGCGTCCATATCGCACAATTTTCAATCAAAAAGCGCACGCCGTTGAAACGAACAGAACCACGAATAATCGAAAATTGTATCGTTAATATTAAAATATACAAAAATAACAAAAGAGTTCTTAGATGCTAACCCTCAAATTTTAGTTTTGAACGCGGATAAATGTAATAAAACCGTCATAATGCATAGAAATGACAATGAAAACAAAATGGGAAACCTTTTGAATGATGAAACAACTTATAAGAAATTAAAATCTGACCCTACCTTATCAGTACAAAATAACATGAATAAATTGATAAATAAATGGCATAAAGATAAGATAATCCCTATTGAATTAAAAAATAAATTAATTTGCCATAATGGGCTAGCACCTTATATCTATGGGCTTCCGAAACTACATAAAAACGATATACCCCTAAGACCCATTGTAAGTAATATTGGAGCTCCTACTTACAATTTATCAAAATTTCTATCTAAATCTATCAATAATATAATAGGAAAAAATGAATTTTATGTGAAAGACTCATGGCATTTTAATGAATTTATAAAAAATCAATCCGTACCAGTAAATCATCAACTAATTTCCTTGGACGTTGTTTCTTTATTCACGAATATACCTGTCGTTGAATTGCATCAAAAAACGTTGGGTAGAAATTAAAAACCACACACCTCTTGATCAATCGGATTTTATAAATGCGGTAAAGTTTTGTTTAGAATGCACTTATTTTCAGTACGGTGAGCAATATTTTGGACAAATTTTCGGCACAGCAATGGGATCTCCTATTTCAGCTAACATTGCTAATCCGTTATAAATTCATTAGATTTTCAGCCTGTATTCTTTAAACGATATGTAGATGATTGCCTTATGTGTGTTCCCAACGATAAAGTTCAATATGTGATTAATACATTCAACAATTTTCACTGTAAACTTCAATTCACTTGTGAAATAGAAATAAACAAAAACATAAATTTCCTAGATATGAACAGTAGGCATGATGCAGATGGAAAAATAAAAACTTCTTGGTTTACTAAAGAAGTTAGGTCTCAACGTTATCTTCATTTCAATTCCGTTGCACCAGCTAGTTATGAAAAAAAGTGTCATTAACAGCCTCACAGACCGCGCGGTGAAATTGTCCCACGCAGAAGACCGTCCCAAAAAATTAAAAATTGTTCGTAAAACACTAGAAATGAATGGCTACCCAAAAACGTTCTTCAATCCTATCATTAAAGAGAGAATAAACAAAATCTATAATGGTTCTTCATATAAAAATAACATAACAGGTAATACAGACAATTATATAACTTTACCATACATTCCGGAGACATCAGAAAAAATTAAGAAATGTTTGAAAAAGTACAATATAAATGTTGCGCATAAACCTACTAACTGTGTTGGGAAATATTTCTCAAATCTAAAACCTGTAATACCTAAAGATAAACAAACCCACACAGTATATAAATTGAATTGTTTACATTGTGATGGAACTTATACTGGAATCTCTAAACAATATTTACAAAAAAGAATGTACGGCCATAAGTATAGCACAAGAAATAATAACTTAGAAAATTCCACCGCCCTTGCTAAACACTGCTTTGATTATAACCATCAGTTTGATTACAAAAATGTTAATATTTTAACTAAAGAAACCAATTATTATAAAAGATCTATCCTGGCGATGATTCACATAAAAAGGGATTCCAATTCGGTGAACCATAGGAACGATATTCAGGGATTGAGTCAGATTTATACTAACTTGATAAATTAAAACTCTTGCAAATTCCTACATGCGTCTTTATAATGTTAAAAGTATATTTTAGGAAAAACGCTTATAGTAAATTCCAATGCAGGTCTAAAACCTTTTCAAGTACGTCATAAATCTACATCTGTTTCGAGTAAATATCAACAAATAGCTTCGAACTTCAGTTGCTTTGAGACCATAGCAATATGCGTTTGTATATTATGAGAATTTTACTGAACAGTGGATTCTTGTTACAAAAAAATTATACTTTAATATTAACGATACAATTTTCGATTATTCGTGGTTCTGTTCGTTTCGACGGCGTGGGCTTTTTGATTGAAAATTGTGCGATATGAACGTTTGTGCTAATTAGTTTTAATTAACCCCTTTTTACATAATAAGTCTTCTGATGAAGGTCGTGAGACCGAAACGTACGTAAAGACGAAAATGTAAAACAGAGTGTTGTTGTGACGTATTTCCCGAGAATTTTTATATAAATTCGTACTGGGTCAAGAATCTTTATATTGTCTATTTAACCATATCAACACGCTTAATTTAAATTTGTAGCAGCTTATATAGGATATTATCGTTGTAATAGGCTATCCCGTAGTAAATCCTTAATATATGTTTCCTTATATTATCCAAGACAGTACTCCTATGTTTGTTATATGTAGTCACCATGATATGTCGCTTGGTGCAGAAGACAATGTGCCCCTGTTTTTCCTTTTTGTTTATCTGGGGGCAACACGCTTATCAAGAAGCACTCGTTCTAGGCTAGCTAGAGTAGGTATATTATAATTAATATAAAGTTAAAATCTTGTTGAATGGCTACTTCTATTAAGGCCAATAAAATAGAAGGAAAAAAAATACGAAAATATGAAAAATTATGCAATTTTGTAAATACAGTAAGAACGAAATATAGTTTCCCAAAAAAGCGTACCATACGCATGCTCAATGGAATTGAGATCTGCAGATCGCTAAGAATATTCGACTAATAAATACGAAAATCACAAAAATTATGCAATTTTGTGAATACAAAATAAACAAAATATCGTGTTCCAAAAATGCATATCATACGCATGCTCAATGGGGTTGAGAGCGGCTATAATAATGGAATGTGGGACACCACAACTGTATCATTAATAAAAAATTTGATTCATATAAATAACTTATTAATTAAGCAACAAGAAATTTGAAATATTATCACTTATTGTATTCTACTTACAATTTTATCAATCTATACTTCTCTAGTTCTGAAGTGGTGAATAAATTGCGAGATATTGACATGAAGAAATTAGTATACTTTCTCTAACAAAAGCCCTGGCCGAATTCTAAATTAAAAACTTGTACATACATCTTCTGGCAGTATCTAATCGGTAAAGTATAACAATTCTTCCATACATGGATTATTTCAATGCAAGTGAGCAAAAGATTCAAATCTGACTGCTTACATTGAAAACTATAACAGCCTACGGTAAAATCAATCTTTCTTACCACTGTTACTATAGTTATACTCCGTAAATACAGGGGACGCGTTGTACAGTTTTCTCGCATTCTGTAATTATAGTTATTATGAAGTTACGGGTGCGGTGGGGGAATGGGGGACTTCAGGCAAGCGAATGGTGATTATATTTTGGTTCTCTTTCCATAACACAAATTAGCCAAATTCAGCTAACAAGTTAGCAAAACATGCAGAATGCAATTCATTCCATTTTAAGGTCAGCCAAACAAAGACTTACAACGAAGTTGATTCGTTACATCGAATTTCCATAATGTACTTCCATTTCCTTTTTAGTGAATATCTTGAAATGATATTTTTCAAATGAACAATTATTCGGAAAATCTATTTTTTGGGAAGCATATATTCACATCTTAATTTTCACAAAATTTGAATATTAGGGCAAACCAACAGATTTACTGCAAACTATATAAGAATACTTAAATAATATTTACTTATTCTTTTTTGTGGAAACCGTTTTGCGGTAAAAAGTAACCGTTGACATTCTAAATCATATCATGAGTAAGTTTTATGATTCCAATATTCTTCCTACAACTACTGTCGCAAGGCAGAAAGTTATAGTCTAGGAGCCAGAGCGAATTGATGGTCTGAACATTAACCCGATGGCACTATGGTTTATCGTTAGAGGACGGTTCAATGATCAATTCATCTCACAGGTCGAATTTTCCCTGGCTGCTAGATCTCGAGATACAGCATCCGTATTTTTTTTTTGACTGGAGGTTAACCCTTTCCAAGTTGCGGTTACTTGAGAAGCATGCCATTCTTATAAGCTTCCACCATGTGCTTTCATTTTTTATCGTGTCCATTTATCAGGCCAACGAGTTAACATTGAACCGAAAATGGACTGCAAGTTAACCCCCCCAAACGTGGTGGAAAATGTTCATTGGTGTTGGCAATTGTTAACATACCCTATGCCATCAAAAGTTATCTGTCCATTTCCGAGTAATTGGCCATTATTTGGACCAAAAATGTTTCTTTTTTTCATTTTGTGGATAAAATTTGCGGGTTACAAGGTAACATGATGGCACAATGTTAAATAACTTTATTGGAGGTCAAATAAAGATTTAAAATTATTGCCATCACTCCTTGCCTATTTCAACCCCCCAAAACCCCATAAAACCACCCCCCAAAAAATATTAATAACATGGATAATATGACCAATTTTATGATAAATTAGTCAATTATTGATATTCCGGCGGGGTTTAAAATCGAAACGCCTGTTTTGTTTTATTTTTATTTTTGGAGGGTTGTTTTATGGGTTTTCGGGGGGTTGAAATAGGCAAGGAGTGATGGCAATAATTTTAGATCTTTATTTGACCTCCAATAAAGTTATTTAACATTGTGCCATCATGTTACCTTGTAACCCGCAAATTTTATCCACAAAATGAAAAAAAGAAACATTTTTGGTCCAAATAATGGCCAATTACTCGGAAATGGACAGATAACTTTTGATGGCATAGGGTATGTTAACAATTGCCAACACCAATGAACATTTTCCACCACGTTTGGGGGGGTTAACTTGCAGTCCATTTTCGGTTCAATGTTAACTCGTTGGCCTGATAAATGGACACGATAAAAAATGATGGCACATGGTGGAAGCTTATAAGAATGGCATGCTTCTCAAGTAACCGCAACTTGGAAAGGGTTAACCTCCAGTGAAAAAAAAATGCGGATGCTGTATCTCGAGATCTAGCAGCCGGGAAAAATTCGGTCTGTGAGATGAATTGGTCATTGAACCGTCCTCTGACGATAAATCATAGTGCCATCGGGTTAATGTTCAGACCATCAATATCGCTCTGGCTCCTAGACTATTATGGTCGGGTTCTGGAAATCGATGCGTGACTTGACAAACTCAAAGTTCGTTCAAAATCAACCGGTATAAATGTGAACATTTATACGAATGTTATTCGTACCTCCATTGGTTTATCGTCGAACAACGGCAGATGGTCGCAATATGGCTCCAGCCAGATACCTATTCTAGAATTTTTAGTTTGCCAATACGATTTTGGAAATGCTTCAAAATAGGCGTTTGTTTCAGCGATAACTTCACAGTTGGAGCCAAATCTCTTTTAGCCATTTTTTCAAGTTTGGAAATAGATAAAAATTGCAGGGGCCCAAATCTGGAGAATATGGTGGATGACGAACCAATTAGTAGCGCACCTGTGCACCGGCGCACGATCCTGTTGGAAGAGCACTTTTTCTTTGGTAAATTCGGCCGCTTTCGCTTCAAATTGCCGTCGAATCGATCCAACAGTTCTGCATAACATACGCCGGTGATCGTTTTGCCCTTTTCAAGGTAATTGATATGGACGATACCGTGTGCATCCCAAAAAACCGTCGCCATAACTTTGTTGGCCGATAATCCCACTTTGGCCTTTTTCGGCTTCGATTCCCTAGAACAAGTTCACTGTTCCAACTGTTCTTTGGCCTCTGGTGTATTGTGATGGATCCATGTTTCGTGAACGGTTATGAAACGGCGCAAAGTCTTTCTTATCGCGCTTGAACATCGCCAAACACTCCTTTGAAGTTGTCACTCGGTGGCGCTCGTTGTCAACAGAAGGCAATTGCATGCAAAATGTTCCGTACCCTTTCGGTTGAGATGCCCATAGCCTCAGCAATCATGCGCACTTTAACTAGGCGATCTTCCAATTTAATACTATGTATTTTATTGACGATTCCTGGCGTTGTAACCTCAATTGGACGATCAGAACGTTCGGCGTCCTTTGTTGTCATACTACCACAACGAAAATCAGTAAACTACTGCATCGTTCCAATCGATGGTATAGAGTCCCCATAATGTTTAACAAGCGATGATTTGGTTTCCGTACGACGCAAGAAATAATGTTTAATAGAGAAGCGAAATTCACTTTTTTCCATGTTTACAGAAATCTTCAATGTTGTTTGCTTTTGATGGGGGTCAAATCAGAACTCAATGACATATCAGTCTGAAAATTTTAATGCGTTCTAGTTAAAGATGGTACATCACAAATCGCACATGGGATTTTCGATTGTGGCGCGATCTGTTTAATTTTCAGGGAATTTTCACTTTGCCCTCAAATGAACACTTTCAAGCAAACAAATCACAATTCGATTCACATTTCACACACACACACATATAACTGTATGTTAGTTTTGACGCATTTCTCATTAGCCCTCCTGCTGCATTGTGTGCATTGCACACAGTCATCACCGCGAACACTATCACTGTAAATATCGCTGCACACGAAACATTCTGTATCAGCTCCTGACTCTGAAGAAGATCCTTCTGGCAAGACGTGGAGGGTGGGGCACTTTGTTCTTCGAAAATAAATTTTCGAACATCCTTAACTTTATATAAGTAGAATAAAATGAATATTTCGTCTGGAATTAGTTTACCAACAATCAAATAACCCCGTGAATCGTTAGTCAAGTATCCTCATTCTACATTCCAACATATTTAATTTAGCACGTGACATCAACTAGCAAGTTTCAAGGCAAAAATTTCGACTTAACGCCGCACAGTGGGCAAAATCACAGATTTATGTGAACAAAACTTCAAAATTCTTTTTGACAACTAAGAATGGCGTAAACCTATCAATACGTATATGTATTTTCACTCTTTTAGAAAACTGCTCAACTCAGGTATAGGTATTATATTATAATATTTAAAAACAAAAAAAATTACAAATCTTTTATCTATAGATTCTATAAAAAATTATATTCTTTAATAAATTCTATAATTTAGAAATATACAACACATTTATTCACTCAAGTAGCTACTTCTATTAAATAAAATCAAGAATATTAAACAACCACTAATCTTCTTCACTTGTATCATAACATGATGGTTCAGATTGATTATCATCTGTTCATTAAGATTTAAGCTAGATAAGGATATTTGTTGGTTCGGAGTACCTACTGCACGTTAATAAATTAAGCACATCTGAATCCAACGGTATATTATTTTTTTGGCAGGTTTCCGTAATGAATCAACAATAGGGTCCTATGAAACTAACAATATTGTCAACAAATCACTTATTTGTTGCTATTCGTAAATTTTTTCTAGTATTCCGTTCCCTAAAACGTCGAAAATCTTTGTTTCTTGCTTCCTGAGCCTCTTGAGTTAGTTGACCAAGTGGAACAAATTGATTTTCAATAATGTGAGTGCTATGATATGTGTTTTTTTTTTTGAAGAAGAAGAAACTAATAAATGAATCACCCTGCACAGTGTTTGGAAAAAAATTCTATATCACCCAAAACGCAAAAAATCGCAAATATTCTGTGCAACATTAAAAAAACTAGAAGGATTGGTGAAACAAATTCTAAAAAAAGTATTTGTTAGCTCTTGGGGGTTATAGAGTTTTTCTTTATTGAATATAGGCATAAATTCAGAAATTGCTAAATTAACTCTACATGTAGATTACAATGTAGATCAAATATAAAAAGGGAAATAACTATACTTGTATACGGTAGAAACAACGTGTACATAATAATCAGACCTTCACTCATTTTACCATGTATTTGTAAACACAGTAAATAGTTAATATTAATATTATGCAACTTTTCAAATAATTATAATAACATCTAACACTAAGGAATTCAAAATTTTTGACTTGACTATTGTCCACCTAAATTCGTGAATTTACCTAATGTGATTTTGAATTCCTTATCGTCACTGGCAAAACACGCGAGCGTCTGTTACGATAACACACATAATGCTACGTCATTGTAGACTTCGATATTTTGAATTGATGCTCCATCTACTGAGGTTAGAAAGAATTAAGATGAATTGGTCAACTGAACACATTAGTCAACTAGATGCTGGAGACATTCCAGTTACCAAGTAGCCATTCTCAGAATAAATTAAATGAAGTATGAAGTGAGTCTGTTCAAACAGTATTTGGGATCAATAATGCAAATATGGGAATACTCAGCTGAGAATAAATTTAAATTCATTGAATTACCTTTTTGCATTTTCATCCTTTCTAAATTACCTAGATATTTATTAGTACTGATGTCTTCTATCAGTAATATAACTTTCTTGAGAAATGGTATCTGGAAAATGTTTTCACTACTTGTTCTAAATATTATGAAAAACGTTTCAAACTCTTCCACCTTTATTAGTTGACCTTTAACATTTTTTGAATATTCAGTTCGTCTAGAAGTTTGTATACTACTTTTCAGGGACACAAAACATGTGGATACTAACGAATGACTGTAACTACCAACCCGCTACAAACCTTAAATATAGTTTCGAGAGTCTACATTATCATACATTCAAACACACAAATACATAAACATAGGCTCCAAGCGCTTTCGGCAGTCTCAACGACAGACAAGAAAATTATATTGTTTAAGAAGTCGAACGAGAATTTAGCAACAGACAGGTCTGAATCCCAATAGCGGTTCATTGTTATTTATTCCGTTGATTTGTTGCTGAAATTCTTTGCCACTAAATGCTGTTTGCGTTTGATTCAACTAGTTCTTCACAATTTATGTTCCACCCATTCGACACAAGATGTGCTATTTTCTTCAATCTTAGAATAAATTTCATATAACTTACGTTTTGAAATGTCTTCTGTCTAAGAGTTCAACAAGTTTACGATCCAAAGTATTTCTCACCAGTTTAGTACTAATTCAACGCTCGTCGCCGCTTGCCTTTGCAAAGGATTAGAATAAGCTAAATACGTGTCCTGACTTATTATTCGAATTGACAGGGATGATCGAAAACCAGATTTATTCTACAACTCCATGTTTTTATTATTCTAATATTTTGCTGTCAGTTGAACTGCCAAATCATTGAATTGCAACCAATTTTATTCAATTGGAGATTGAATTTCGAAAAATCATTTCAAGTCTGTTAACTTTATCAATAATAATAATTAATAACATTTTTCGAATTTTAATTAACTCATACAAAAATGTACATGTAAATTATATAAAAATATGATATTGATATAATAAAATAAAACACTTTTACTTTGTTTTTTATCACATACAGGATGACCCAGAGTCCCGAAGAAGTCCAATAGCTCCGATGCTATTGGAGATATTGGCAAGCGATTTTTTTATGAAATGATAACACAAATAGGACATAATTGTAAAATATTGGTATTCATATACAGGATGGTCTCTATTGAGTAATACACCAAACTTATGTTTTTTCAACGGAACACCCTATACTGCGATCATTATTTATAAATCCCTCATTGATCTGAGAAGAATGATATGACATACCATGGGTCTCTTATTAACAGTTTCCGAATTATAAGACATTTCAGAGTTAGAAGGGGTCTATTTCAAAAAATCACTCTGTGCTTACTGATTGATATAAACCGCGATTCTTACGCTAGCAGTTTTTTTCAATATGATGGAAAATAGTATCCATTAGCAGACATCTCTCGAAAATTTGCAAAGTATACACGGTGAACCATAACAGAAAAACACGCATAAATTTCTTATTCTCCATGGAACATCCTGTATATTATTTCATTAGTCGAAAAATCTTCCAATAAGCTTTTCAATGATGTGAGGTAAGTATGGTCAAAAGTGAACGGACAGGCTGTTATTAAATAAAACAAACGAGAAACTAAACTTTCCACTGAAAACAATGCACTAATCGACAAGGCTGATCAAGATACCACAAATTACCAATTAGTCTCTACATTCAAATAATGAACAAAAAAAAATTGTGTATTTGATTGAGAACAGATCATGATTTGATAGATTTAACAAGTAATACTAATCTAATAAACAAAACAATACCTTAACAATTGAAATATTGGATCTTAAAGTAGGTGCTCAAAGATAAGACCTTGTTGTTTGATTCAAACATTTAGTCTCTGTAAAAAAAAAAGTTAAACACTCAATAGCATGTCTGGGTCAATAGAACGAAATGCATCCCTTATTCTGATCTTCATGTCTTCATCAGTCGTTCGTCTAGCACGAAAAACTTTCAAAAATCCCCATAGTAAAAAATCTATTGGGGTTAAGTCGGGAGAACGGACAGGCCAAGCGATTGCTCCTCCTCTCTCTATCCAACGATTCGGGTAAGCTTGATTTAAAAATTGGCGAACAATTCGATGGCGTTCCATCCTGTAGGCAGCCATATGTTTCTTCTTGTATTTAAATTTACGTTTTCTAAAAAAAGTGGGAGATCATTTTCTAGAAATTCCATGTATTTTCAGTCGCATAATAATGCTTGTTGTGTTTGATAACTGCTCCATTGCTCTCGAATTTTGCTCCGTCACTAAATAAGATTATATTCAAGGAATCTCATTCATTATCAACTAAATTAAGCATTGTTTCGGCAAAAGTGATTCGGGTTTGAAAATCGTCTCCATACATTTCCTGATGAAGTTCGATGTGATACGGATGAAACTTATGCTTTAATGTTATTCGATTAATAGTGCTTTGTCACATTCCAGTTTCTGTAACAATTTCTCGAGAACTCACTTTTGGATTTTCTTCTAACATCAAAAGGACGTCTGGTTCTTCATCATCGCGGATTCTTCGACAAAACAATACTTTTTTTTTTATAAGTGACGTTCCTAGCAGCTTCAAGTCTGTCTTTTACTTTTTGAAAAGAGGCACTTTGCGGTATACGTGCTTCTGGATATTTCTTCTGGTAAATTCTTCTTGCCAATAAAATATCTGTATCTTCTCCTAAACAATATACACCATATTTATCAGCTCTTGTCGCGTTTAATTCATTTCGAAAATGGATTTCAGAACAGACAAGTAGCAAAGTTGACAGTAAACCACTTGATTTGTGCATTGTTTCCAGTGGAAAGTTTCTCATTTGTTTTATTTATTAATAACCTGAATGTTCACGTTCGACCAAAGTTACCCTACATCGTTGGAAAACGTATTGAAAGACCTTTCGACTAATAAAATAACATACAGGATGTTCCATAGAGAATAAGAAAGTTATGCGTGCTTTTCTGTTTTGGTTCATATTGTATACTTTGCACATTTTCGAGAAATTTCTGCTGATTGATACTATTTTTCATCATATCGAAAAACTGCTTCAGTGATAAGTGAAACATCAACTAAACTAAATATTTCTAATTTCTGAACTTCCATAATATTTTAATCTATCCCCTGTTAGCATTTATCATTGAATGAAAAAAAAAGTACTTTTAATAATAACTTGAGAACGTTACTATAGTTTCAAGACCAAAGTGCCATTATCAAACAGATACATAAGAATTATTACAAGTGGTATAAAGTATTTGATCATACATTAGCATTGAGTAACGAATTAACATTTAGTAACATTTCAGAAGTAATTGATCGAAATGCCTCCCATATTCTGTTCTCAGGTGTAGTCGGGTTCAATTTTGTACACCTTATTTTTCAGGAACACCCGTTAGAAAAAGTATGGTGAGGTTAGGTCATGTGACCTAACTAAAAAACTCTAAAAGAAAAACTATAAATATTACAAAGATAAAAAATAAAACTGTGGAAAATAAAGAACAAATTTCCGATACTTTTAATGATTTTCTCTCAAACATAAGGAAGAATTTGACGGAAAAATGAATACGATTTTGAATTATAAACCATTTAAAACATACGTTTCGAACTTTATTTACCTCAGACCTACAAACGAAGTAGGAAGAAATAGTGAGATATATAGCAAAACCACTAGCTTATATTATAAATACATCATTTGAACTAGGTGGCCCATCTGCATTCAAAACATCGTTTATCAGACCAATTTATAAAAATGGAGATGAAATTTTACTAACAAATCATTGGCCTATCTAAATAATAACAAACTTTGCAAAAGTGTTCAAACAGTTGTGAAATCTAGATTGACAGACTACAAATAATACAAAATTCTTTCTGAGACTCAATTTGGATTTCAAGAAGGCAAATCAACACATGACACAATTTAAGCTTAACCTTCACTAAGCATGTTCATCGAACTGGCAAAGACTTTTGACACTTTCAGAAAGTCTTGAAGATAATGATATCAGAAGTATAACATTAAAATTACTGAAAAATCTGGACAATAGAACGCAATTCGTTAAAATGAATAATGTGGCTTGTAAATTGTCAACCACGAAATATGGTGTTCCGCAGGGGAAGGTTTTCGGACTATGACTATTCATAGTTTACATTATCAACTTTTTCTTCCTGAAATCTAAAGAATCTATAGTGTCATTACATGACAATACTGCCATTTCTATGAAGACGAAACTTGGGACGATTTGAGAAAGAGACTTATTAACAATAAAAAACTGGTTTTATTATAAATTATTAACATTCAATTCTGAAAAACCAAATTTTATTCCGTTTTCCTCATACAAATATTTTCTACAACTTATGATTATTTACAATTAGTTGGCATGGGTATCTGGTCTGAATATTCTTAAGTTTCTGTTCCTTTGATGTACTTGTTCAGCATAAATCCTAGTAATTTAGGATGATATACTGAGATATGAATCTATAGAACAGCTTTTGGTAGTTGGCAAGAATGTTATCAAGATGTATAATGAATTAATTCTTCATTACGGTCCTGTAGATTTGACTGAACGTGAAAGATTACACGAACTTTTATCCAATGTATAATTAGAATTCGAATAATTTATCTTTACATTGCTTTCATGAAATATCGTAATTAATCATTTTATAACAAGTTTTGGGGAACATTTTTTTTGTCGGCTAATAATTAAAGTAATTCATCGTGGTGTTTCTTAATTAATTGTTTAATTAATACTATCAGAAACATAATTTAGGCAAGCGATATGGATTTCCTGTTTTGGATACCCGAGACCGGCTGAACAAAGGTAGGAATTCAGTTTAAGCGCGGGTATATTTATTCGTTCAAAACTGATCTTATTGAATGAAGTTATTACATTTAGTTGCAGGAAAGGAAGTGAATAAATTGGCACTAGGTATTATTCAAAACCTCCACTTACTGTATATTAATGATATATTTAGCGGTTTTCTTTGTTTTCTTGGTGTTCCGTTACATTCATTGTAGCCTCATCCTGGTAAGATAATTGTTCTAAAACAATCGTAATAGTCATAAAGATAAAAAGAATCATCAACTCAGAACCTAATATATAAAAATCTGGATGATTCAAATGCCGCTTCAAAATGGAATTTAGTATGTCACATCAATATATAAATAAAAGATTAAGGAGACATTGTGTTTCACCAATGATTTGACGTTTTGAAATTTTTATTTCTTTCTTCATCAATGTACTAACTAAATGGTGCACAAATATATATGTGGGTTATCATTCTGCTGGGAGTAAAATCAATCTTGGTTTTGACGTTAATACCTACAAAATCAGCATATCAGCATAACACCATCATAGTATTTTTACTGTCAATTTCCTGAAGGGTCCAGGATAGTAGAAAGCCCCACTCAAAAATTTGAGGACTAATTGTATAAACCATTCAGACCTATAAAAACGTTGTCAAGTAGGAAAAAAATGGTGTACATAAATTTTTGCGTCCGTAATTAAACTTTTCCATCCCTATAACGTTTTTGATAAAATCCACCCCTTCTGAGTAATAGCCATTCTAGAGCGAAACTAGTGGTGATTTTAATACTATATAATAAGGAAAACATGCTAAAATCATATATATTTAAAATAATTAGACATCATTCGTTTTGGAAAACTATACATTTTTTGTTCTCATAACTTTTCTCCAATAATAAATATTTTCTACTTTCCATCAAAAAAACGTAAAACTGTCAAGTTAAGTTTGAGGGGCGTATGACAGGAAGTGTAGAATCCTGGACCTTTAAAAATGCTTGAATCATCTGACTTAATGCCAATTATTAAAATTAAAAATGCATATTTTCAGAGTATTGATACTTGCCCACTCTGCCAGTATTAAGGTAGGAAACTACCAAATCAAAGTATTTTACTCCAATTTTGATGAAATTCACAACTAAGAAGTTTGTGGGGTTGCTGTGTAAGAATTCGTAATCAAAATTTGAATTCCCAATATGGTGCCTCGTTAAAATTTAAAAACTTTCCACTACCTCAAACTTTGTCAAACAATGCTCTCAAAATGGATGACTTTCTATAACTGTAAATATTTCGAAAAAATGTATGCCCTTCTAGTTACAACCCATTTAAAAATCGATATAAATTGATTTTCCTTCATAGTTCTTGTAAATTAATTGTTTAAGAAAGTGTATGAAATTATGTATGTTTTAACAACTAACAAACTCCAATTATTTAAAAAAATATTTTTTCGGCAAAAGGGCTATAACTCTAAGGGCGTACGTTTTTTCGAAAAAAATACTAGAAGAAAAGGTTTTCATTTTGAGGGCAAAAATCGTATATAACATTTTGCCTCATTTTTACATTATTTGGGAGTAGTCGATTTTTATAGTTTTAACAAGCCGCCAATATTGAATTCACCTTTTGGAATTTTTCAATTTTGATGACGAATTTTCAATCAGCAGCCCCAAAAACCCTCTCGTTGTGAATTTCATCGAAACCCTCAATTCCCATTTATCGTACTACAGACAACGCGGCAAGTGTCAGTAGGTACTGTCTTTCAAATTTTCTAACGAAACATGTTTATTTGACATCAGGATTCACCTTCCCTTTCATACTCCCTAAACTTAACTCAACAGTTCTACGGTTTCTTGAGGAAAATATGGAAATATTTATTTTCGGAGGAAAGTTATAGAAACAAAAAATAAGTATTTTTCGGCAAAAAATGATGTCTAATTTTTTGCCTTTTTGAATAGGTTTTTTAACCCCCGCTTTTTTCGCTCTAAAACTCGGAAGAGGTGCAAATATTAGAAAGGTGGAAAAGTTGCAATACGGACACAAAAATTCATTTGTATAATTTTTTTCTATTTGAGAAATTTTTATTTCCTTACATTTCTGAGTGGAGCGTTCTGATTTGCAACACCTACTATCTTGGCCCCTTCAGGAACTCACAATACAAATTTCATAAAAATCTATTTACTGAAAAAATATTGATGCTTTTTCACTTTTTTCGGATTGTACTGTCAATATATTTTGAAGAGTGAAGTGTCAGACTATATAGCATTATCTAATCTCTTCCGAAAAGTCTACCTATCCAGCAGTCTGTAACTCTTTTATTGTTCCTTGTTTGTCATTAATAACTTTTCGAGTTTCTTGAGTTAACTAGTAATGAATAACATATCAGCTGGTATTGTATCAACAAATTGCCGTTCAAAAATCGGTTGTCTGTAAAGTCGGTTTACTGACGATAGTTGAACGTGACAACGTCATAAGAAAATACTGATGGAATGGACGGCTGGCTGGTCCAACCTGTCATTTCAGACACGTTGTTATGATATGTGGAAGATTTAACATTTATGTTTTAATTTCTTGAAATCATAGCTACGCTCGATAATTATTTCGATCGAATAGTAAAGCAATTGATTTTTTACTCATCGTGAAATAGTTCTGTTAACTTATTGTTTAAGTTTTGTCAATTATAGCATAACCTACAATCGCTGCACTAGCGGACCGATGCTATTTATTTTAATGATGAAAGCACGAATATTCGACAATATATCACTGAACATATATTTAATATCGAAAGAACCTTTATCGCCGCAATCATCGTTGCTATAAACAATTGACACCACATTCACTTTTCACTACACTTCATACTTGACGAAAACATGTAAATGTATTATTTTGTATAGCAGCTGTCCACGCGGACGCATCGCTCACTCAAGTAGGAGACCCTCTCGCTTGCACTTCAAGCTTTAAATGGAACGCCTTAGAGCGAGGTAACGCCGCATGCTTAAATGGAACGCCTCATGAGTCATGTTTTCTCGTGCGTGCAGCCGGCTCCATCGACGTTGTCACGTCAAAAAGTAGACGTTTCTGACAATTCACATAATAAATAATGTATTATATATTAGCTTCCCCCCTTTATCTCTCTGTCCTCACCATCTTCCAAAATTTCTATTCAAAATCGTAGCGTAATCGCATCCATTGCTCCATCTCCGAGTAAGTACATAAATCAATTGTGGCATTATGTTACTTTTCTATGACTGAATAGGAAGGTTATATTATTGTTGTATTTAGGTTAAAACTTCGGCGGTGTCAAAGCAGCAAACAATAATGAACGTCGAATCGACAAATGCATAATATGTGGTATTTGAATTATTATCTGACATGTAACATCCTGAAGACTTCGTGTATCTGAATAGCTAGCATGACCCGAGTATCACTCGAATTCCAACATTACGCATAAATCAATCCGTCGTCATCGATCATCTGGTACTTGTGGGGGACCTGGTTGATGCTGGCGGGTTCTACGAGGAAAATTACACAAGAGTCATAGCATCGTTTCCGGCATTCTGCCCTATGACCCGTTATCATTACCACCGTAATGTAAGGCGGCGCACAACGTTTATGCATCTACCACACATACCGGTTTGTTTTCTGTTATTAGATATTGCAAACATAATTTGTATCCATTTCATTCCATGAAGTTTGACAAGATATTCATTGATTTCGTGTGACCGAAGATCACACATTTTCAACCGATTTCTTTGTTAGCAATAGGAATTTTATTTATGTAACAAGAATTTTTTTATACCGTTTGAAAAAGTAATCCTGATGAATATGTTCGAATTGTAATTACTATTTTAGTTTTAATACCAATAAAATAAACAGGTTAAGGTCCTTGCAACATCTGGAAACTGACCATTCACACTACAAGTCGACTATATCACTACACGATGAAATCCAACACTTCCACGCACGTTTTGGCATTACAACTCAGTTGACTAGGATGGTCTTCGCATGTTTTCTTGGAGAAGCGTATGTTTTGAATATGATGACCCAACGCAATGTGCCACAGACATATCGTATATCATCAGGCTAGGAATGCAAACCAAAATCATTGTCATCTGGTGAACGATGGGTCATTAAAATCTGATCTACGGCCCTCATTTCAAAACAAACAATATACCTTCGTCGGCGCGGTAATCCATGTCTGGATACCATAGAAGAATATGTTGAAGCTAGAAATATATGCAATGGAACAATAAACGCTTCGGAAGAGGCATATAATCCCAAAATAAGATCAAAGCTTATCGAATGCCCGAATGGCTCCCGTTCGTTTTGTACTTTTGCCAAAGCAATTGGTAGAAATTTCGTTTCCAGCTCATTCCCTCCTCTAACCAAAAATGATGGCACACTGGGTTACTACAATAAATATTCAACCATTTTGCTGAAACATTTGCAGTAAATTCCACTTTGGATCCAAAAGGGAAGGACCCCTTTCTAATATGTCTACCATCGATAGCCATATCCCTGAAATTGTCTTTCGTCAGCGCACAATTAGGTGCATTCTGCTTGATCTCGATACCAAAAATTTTTGGGGCCAGACGAAATTCCATCTGTCGTTCCGAAGGAATGTGCGTCTGGTGTTCTGAAGAATGTTTACTCTTTCATACAAACTTGGTAAGTTTCCTTCTAGCTGGAGTTCAACCAATTCCAAAAAGGAAAGAAGGCCCTTCCTAATAATTATACACCCATTGCACTATTATTTGTGATCGCTAAAGTGATGGAGAAAGCAATCAACGTCGAGCTCATCCAATACCTAGAGAGCTTCAAAATCGTGAATGACCGGCTTTCGCCAGCAGAGATCAACAGGAGGCTTGCTTGCCTACGTCACACATGTATGGCAGAAATCCATTAAAAAATAAGAATCTCTAGCTCTAGCAATGGATATCTCTGAAGTATTTGACCGAGTTTGGCACCAAAGCCTTCTTGGGAATCTTGCGTCATATGGTTTGCCGCCGCAACTGTGTCGCTTACTATAGAGTTTTCTCTCAGATAGATCACGGAGTAACCTCCGATTCAATGGTTACCTACACTGGTGTTCCACAGGGATATGTCTTGGCACCAACTTTGTTTCTGTTACATATCAACGATTTGTTGGAAGTTACCTGTCCCGACCACAGCTTTAGCAGATGATGGTACACTTCATACCGCTTTCTCATTCAGAGCCCTTATATAATCCAATAAAACCAGAGGAGCGAGACAGAGACAGATTGACCCAATTAATGAAGATCTGGCAATGAGTTTGAAATGGGGATCTGATAATCTAGTAGAGGCTAATGCAACCAAAACTCAAGATTGCATCTTCTCCAGAAAGAGGAATATGTCAATCCCTAATATCATGATGTCAGGTACATCTCTATTCTTATGAAGTCTTCCATTTCCATGCTTGGGATCACCATCAACAGCACCGTCTCATGGGATAATCATGTGGGGTCTATTGCGAAAACCGCTTCACAAAAACTGAGTTTTATATTCATTTGTCATTTCCGGCAGAATTATATCCTGTCTTGACACCGGGTGGCAATGTTAAAGTAACGTATTTTTATTTGGAACATTTCGTTTTTATGTGTGGGGTTATAGAATAAAACTTATAATTTTCTGATATATTTTATAATGAAACATAAATATTCTCCATAACTTAATTAATTTCGGTTGCTTCGTTGGAACTGGATTATTGGATCGATCCATCTCAGACTGGAGCTGTTATAGTTGATATGATGAAACTTGACATATAAAAAGGTACATTTACGTAAACGCCGTAGACTCCATTCAGCCCACAACTTTTTCCCCAGATAACTAAGCCAGCTACGTAATATCTGTTATTGCTTGGATCTAAGCATACCAAAGGTGCTCCACCATCTTGCTGTAATGAACAAATTGCCAATTAGCATCATTAAGATCTGTCAATTCAACTATAATATCTATAACAAGGTTATTCGATCATATATTCGGAACAAATGTTACATATAGAATGCGAAGCCCTCACCTACACCTACCAGATGCACAATAACTTCTAGTATTAGACATGGCAAAATATTAATTTATATGTCAATGATGATTCTTACTACAAGCAAATCAGGTTTCCATAAAAAGAAATAAGTGCTGGAACAATAAATTCTCCTTCACCGTATTATAGAAACTACAAGAGATGATAACTCTAGTCCAAGTTACTATTAGCCACGCAAATAGAGAACCTTAGTAGTATCGTTATTTGAGGGAGTTTTAATCATCAAGCTCATCATTGTCTTAGCCATCACTGTGTTGTGGTGTCTATCTGTAGTACTTTAACCATTCAAAGTCTCAGATTGGTTGAGTGATATTGCGAACTTCACAAACTGTATGTATCGATTTGCTTTTTCGCACATTTCCGGCTGCTGGTTCATCGTACAGGTGCTTTTGAATATTTCCTCGGAGGTTACTCATGATCCTAAATTTTCTCTTTTTTAACGAAGACTCTGCAATGGATATCCAGTCAGAATCAAATTTCTCTTTCATCCTCTTGATATTTTCCCTCGAAAAAAACCGTTGGTGTCAAAATGTCGACGTCACCATCAAGAACTGGAACCAAGACCCAGCTAAGAACGTTGTTGTAGGTATTTAAAATGATTTAATTTAGGTTTCTGTATCTTTCCTTCGGTTAAATGAATCATCAAGTTAAGAATTTGATTATTTTCTGATAGATAATTACCTGAAATCAAAACTAGTTTAAATTAAAGTTCACTTACAAAGCACGCATCTCGCACAGCTTGACCACCAGCGCAAATTTCTCCTTGTGGATCGAGATATTTCGCTACGTTTAATAGAGGCGTGTTGGTGGTGAAACCTGTACTACACGTATTGTAATCCACAATATTCACGAAGACTTGCTTCATTGGTGTTGTTGGAGCATCGACAATAGTAGGTCCAGTTTGACCCCACCCGGAAACTACACATCTGAAAATTATAATAATGTTATTCACTAAGAGGACATTGACGAAGAGGAATTAAGTATTTGTTAATATTTTTTGTTTTTACACTTTGCCCACACGAGAAGGAAACCTATAATGTTCGAAGAACATCGTGGGGAATGTTGTGAAAGGAGATAGGCATTCGAATTTTTCTTGAAGGTTTGGAGGTTATAGGCTTAGGGAAATACCTCACTAGGGGTAAAGTGTTCCACAACTTCGCTGTTCGATAGAAAAATGAAGTCTGATAGTTTGACTAGTCTGACTAGTTTGAGCACGTTTAGTCCTCCTTTCTGAATTTCTCATGATGTAACAAAAGAAGAGATTTCTGATGAACACTGACCATGGAAATATCTACAGAAAGGGGAGAAGATCTCCCACCTGTCTACGATTTTCTAGAGAGATCAATGAACTCGTAAGACGTAAGACTTGGATGGAATCCAAGAGCTTCAGCGTATGTTTGGGAGCTGAATTCCAAACATATGAACAGTACTCCAGGACAGGTCGAATCTGTACTCGGTAGATTATGAGGAGTTGCTGGGATGTGAAGTAGCTCTTAGCACGGAATAGGAAACCAAGTTCTTGTGAAGCGGTTTTAATGAACCTCACATGATCTTCCCATGAGAGGGTGCGGTGGTGATCCCGGCATGGATATAGAAGACTTCATAGGAAAGTTGTACCTGACATATCCTAACGATCAACAAAAATTCAATAATTCTCCTCTGTTAACTTTGTATAATTAGATTTCTCCATACGTTAACCCCAATTAGGTAAAATTCCAATAACCATCTATCTTATAATAAAAAAATCTATAATAAAACAACTTAAAAAGAAAATGAGCAGTGAACAGGATGAAATTCCAAGTGTGATCATAAAATTATGTAGTCATGACATCTGTGATGTTGTGTCTTATATCATAAATAATTTATTTGAGTATGGTGTTTTCCCCTCACAACTGAAACACGCAATTATAAGACCGATTTACAAAAAAGGAAATCCTGAACTACTAGACAATTATAGGCCAATTAATTTGCTAAATAGTTTTCAAAAGTCTTTGAACGTGTTCAAGAGTTATCACTTTTATGAATAGGTGTAATACAGTAAATGATGTGCAACATGCTTATTTGAAGAGAAGATCAACTCAGACTGCTATTTTTCAGTTTACACGGAATATACTCAAGCTTCTTGAAAAGGGTGAACTAGCACTGGGTATTTTCATAGACTTATCCAAGTCGTATGACTGTAAACAGGGAGTATCTAATGCAAAAACTAGAAGCGTATGGTGTCAGAGATGTTGCTGTCGAGTGGTTCTGGTCCTATCTCTCTGAGAGAACACAATGTGTGGAAATGAAAAGGGGAAATCAAACTGAAAAATCGGAAAGCAGTGCTAGTGATATCGGAATTCCTCAGGGGACTATTGTCGGGCCAATACTGTTCATTGTTTTCTTAAACGATATCAACAAGATTACTCAATGCGGTTGTTCTGTGTCAAATTAAGCTGATGATACGAATATAGTGCGAAGCTTATACAGCTGGGAAATAAAGCCTTTGAAAATGCTTGATCATGGTTCGCACAAAATAAATTAATATCAAATGAAGACAAAACAAGCACGGTTATTTTGAGAACAGACCACTGTAAAAAGGAGATACCATAGCACATGGTCATAAAAAATAAGAACATTGAAATACAAGACTACACAAAGTTTCTAGGTATATATATTGATAAGTTCCTCAAGTGGCACCAACACACTGAATATCTATCTAAAAGGCTAAACGATGTATGCTTAGCAACAAGAGTTATTGCGAAATATATGTACGAAAAGACGCTGAAAACTATATACCATGCAAACTTTGAATCGGTAGTGAGGTCCGGCATAATCTTCTGGAGAAATAGCTTAAATTTGGAAAAGGTTTATAAGAATTGTACATAAAATGAGCTATAGGGAATCTTGCAGAGGAACATTCAAACAGAAGACAATAATGACAGTATATGCGTTGCATATGTTTGAGTGTTTGATGTTTTTTATCAAAAACAAAAATGACTATAGTAGACAATACAAACCAGGAGTATGAAATGAGAGCTGTAAATATACATTATCCTATTCATAACTAAACCTCAAGTCAAAAAGTCCTCTCTATATGTGCGTTAAAATTTATAATAAACTTCCAAATGCTATTAAAAATATTGAGAATCCAGGAAGTTTTAAGAGACGTGTAAGTGAACTTTTAATGGACACGGAACTCTATAATTGGGAAGAATATTTTGGAAGAGTACTGTAGGTAGCAGTTTGTTTTAATGTGACGTTATTTCATTTTATGTTTGTATATAGTAGTAGCTATTTGTGTTATTGTATATGGGGCATTCTCTGAAATAAAGAAAGATTATTATTATTATCTTTAGATTACCATTAAAGTGAAAATCGAACGTTTAATAGTTATTTTATTAAGTTCTTTTATATTCATCATGCGTTGCGAATCACATGAAAAAATCCTGCTAGTTTAGTGAAATATTATTTTACTGTGAATTATGTCTCCTTGTCTCCTTCCTATTCATCAAGAATTCCCTCCAATCGTTTTGAATTACTTTAATTTTGTGGCATACTATGATACTGTACCTTTGTCCGATGAAGGACCGCCCATTAACAGGAAGACATGCAGTGTTGATCATCTGTTGTCCAAACAATGTAATGGGATTCTGGAGAACAATAACTGCTAGGTCGTCTCTCAAAGTGTCTCCTGTTACGTTGAATAGAGGATGTAGAACGATCCTTCTGGCTACGCTACTTATTAGGGGGCTTAGTACCGCCCCTGGTGGTGGTGGATTGAATACACCCATTATCACTGTTAACCCTGAAGGGTTACCCCTGAAATTTGAAGAATATATAAATCGATTTCTTAACTGATCTATAATGGATTTTTAAGACATTAAATCCATCTAAAAGTGTAACAATTTAGATTTCATAGTCTAAGACTTTGTGAAACCAATTCATGCTATTTGTCCAATGTAAATGTTCTGCCAAGAGCTCCCCACTTGGGTTAGAGAATTGATAATTACAGTTCAAATATTTTGCGATGTGTTTTGGAAACCGATTGAGAAAAATAAGGTAATTCGACTTAATGGTTTTCTTATATTTCATCAATAGCATAGAGATGGTAGGTGTTTTTGCTTTTATAATTTTCCAGTTCACCTGCACGAATAACCTATCAACATTGCTGCCAGGTTACCACTTCGAGATCGCAATATGAGAATGTCTCAAATTTGGACCTAGATTCAACAAACCGTACATTTTTCGTTTGTTTGTAGATGCAACCAAAACACAAAAAGTGGAACGCGATCTATATGATAAAGAATACTGTTAGGTCTAAGAAATGAGATATAACACCTTATCTCAAATTTGGGCACCCTCCTATCTCAAATTATGAACTTTTTTTTCAATGACAAAAATGTGGGATACTTTTTTTTGGTAACAGTTGATTTGTTCGTGCCAATATTTCATTAGACGGCGAAGCTAAAGTTTTGATTAGCTCACTATTTTTTTCATAACTAGGTATTTTATTTTCTTAAAAGTATCTCAAATTGACCTTTCCTACTGTTTCTAAGTAGACACATTTCTGAAAAGCGAAAACATTGTAAGATAATTAGAGGACATCCGCATAGGTTTCTGTTCTGGAGAAAATGATTACTTATTATTATTACTATTTTGTGAATATCGAAACAATGAAAAATAATGTCGGTACTCACACAGAAGCCTGCACTTTATGCGCAGCTGTCAGAACATGATAAGGACTCAATAGTACGCCACTCCCTGCGAAAGGATGTGTAAGGTTTCTTAAATATGCTTCCCAAGGATATGCTCCATTATTTGCTGGTCCGTCTGCTACGTTGGTCGATGGGATGAAACGCTGACCGCATGTACTATTGGCACCCTGTGCGTAACAAGGTATCGTTCCTGCAGGACATGGCGGAGCAACCTAATTCAATAAGATATCGTTAACTCAGGATAAAGTAAGGTTTGACCTGAGACGAATTAGAATAACAGTAGTCCCTGAATACGGATTTAGTGGCAGGACCAAAATCCGATTATATTTAATAAGATAATAAGTAATAAATGTCATTATGCGTTTTCTGAACTATTTGTTTGTCGTTCGAAACAGTTTCAGTTGCTGATCGCGAATTTGATATCATTGTACTATTCAGTTTGAATGAATATACAGGTAGTGATAGCGAAAACGCGATTTTATTTATTGTTGAAGACAACGCCAATAAGTTACACTAGAAAACAGTTTCAGAAAAATCTTATTCAGTAATATTGTGAAGGCGTAGAAATATTTCAGAAATGTTTAAATTATTGATCCGAATTTTTTGATGCTACTTTTATCTAACTAGCTGTGATTGAGGTTCACAAATTTTGATTATACTTGGCTTTTGACATTCAATATATACGCAGTTGGATTGAGGACAAGCCGTTAAGAACAATTTCAGAGACCTGTACTGCCTTTGTTGTAATTCGTCCTAGGTTGACCCCTGTTTTCAATTATTTTACCTTGACTTAGTAGTTACAAATTGAATTTTTAACTAGTAAAATTTTATGGTCGATTAGGCTTGATGGAAGTATGTAGAGAGAATAAATGCTTTTAGATTTAGGTTCTCCATGCAATCAGACAAAGTAATCTTATCCCACTTAATCAATTATTAATTTATTATTTAAATTATTTTAATTTTAATATTTTTTCAATCAGTCATGTCGTATGTAACATACCAATCATATTTCTAATAACTAACGATCAGTCAATCAGCTATTCCAGCCTTATTCTCAAGACGTGCAAGCTTAATTAAAATAATGTAACATCTTTCACTATTGCCAAATCCGTTATTTTGATGATGAGAACGAAGCAATCAATTATGATTTATTTACAATATAGAATTTTCTAGTTTCACAGGAATTTTTGAAATCTAAATTTACATGCCTTATTTATATAACTCGAATGGACGAATGAGAAAACAAATAACTACATTTGCTTATGGTAATTATTCTGGTAGATTATAAAAAACTGATAACGTGCACAAAGTTAACATTAATTGCGTCAAAAAGTACAGAAACGTATATCACTAGAATATTTACAGAGGCGGAATACTAACAATCTTGTAAACATGGCAAATGGGAAAAATGAGGACCAAAGTTATGGAAATTATGTAGGATGAGTGAATTATCTCCAGAATAATCAAGACGAGATTTTGTAAAATTGTTATAGATACTGTGTTGGAATCAATAATAAATTTGTTGATTTTATAGTTTTATAGAGAGTTGCATGCAATATATTCATTTGCGTAAAATTAACTAATTAACTAATAACCTCGATGCGATAATCAAAGAACACCAGCTGAATCAATCTGTCAAGCTCATCGAGTGGGGCTTCTATCATTCCCTGTGAATATACAAAAGATAAATATTGGAAAAAGAAATTGTTTCCAGTATTGTTTCAATAAATTCAACATTCAATATTAATGTACATCACTTGAAAGCTTTGTGATGTATTTATACAATAAACTCACACTGAGGAGACACTATAACACTTAAATAAGACACAATCACCCTTTACATTAAAAATACTGTTGAAGTACTGAGGACCTTATAAAGTTTCAGAGTAAACTGTTTACAATTGAATTCCTAAATACAGATTGTAACTACTCCGTTTTTCAATCTCAGGGATAGCAAAATATTGAGTGGTTCGAAGAATCCTCTCACAACAAGGAAAAGAATAATGATACTATGTATTACGGTTCGAAGCATGACTTTTAATCCTGAGATTGAAGGAGGAATTGAAAAGTCTTTTAGTCTCGGGGTACGTATCCTATTTTTTGCACCACAGGGGCTAAAACTTACAAATTCGTTAGAAATTATGTAGAAAAATATTCTACATTACCGATTATATGATTTGTATTTATTGTATTGGAAACATTCTTCTGGTGTAAAAATATTATTGATAAAGCGTTATAAAGAAGTTGTTGAAAAAAAAAGTTAAATGAAATATAAAAGAAAATCGACTTCACCAAGTTTTGAATTTGTGTCCTTCTGTTTATGAGATCAGCGGTACTGAAATATTTTAGTCCCAGGGTAGTAAATGTGGCACGTTAGTTCATAACATGAAGAAGGGAAATGCAAGGTGTAGTCCCTGCGGGCCGAAACAAGAATTTTGTATTTTATCCTTTTTGATCAAATGTTTAACTTTAATGTAATATTTAGAAATATGTCTGTTGGAATTGTCTCTAAATCATCAGCACAAATTGGATCATTTTCTTCAAATTCTTCAATTTCTAACATTCTCCGGTCAGTTTGTGTCGTGCCGTTTGCTTTTATCCAACTTCCTCAACTTTTGGCCTATCAACATTTCTTAACCGCTGATTCTTTATGAACCGATCCATGTTAGTCAATTTAATCCAAAGATTTTACTGCTTAATTTTCGGCATGTTAAATGTAAACTCATCCCAAAATTTTCTCGCTATTGGAAACAAGTTATAAACTTGAGAGGTTCTTCAGTCTAGATCCATCAGTAACATTATAAAATAATAGACAGCTGTTTCGCTCCCTCTAGCTCATCAGCGGAACAAGAAAGTTTGCAATGTTACTGAACGATCATTTTATTGAGAATATAAATAATCCGGCTCGAAAGCTAGAGAGAACTATAATCTAATGCCATCTACCCACTAACAAATCCAAGCAAAGTACGACATTGACTGATAGATTTCTCGAACTTTTCAAAAGTTACGGGACTATTCGAGTGCCAGATGGCTACACTGAACCAATGTAACAATTAAGAAATTAATGAATGAATGAATCTCAGATAGATGGCGCCGTTAGATATTATGATTCGCTCTAGCATTCTGTTAGCCGAATTATTTATATCCTCGATATGATGATATTTCAGTAACATTTCTCGTTCCGCTGATGTGTCCGAGAGAGCAAAACAGCTATCCGGAACTCGACAGAATGATATTTCAGTAAAGTCTCTCGTTCTGCTGATGTGTCGTTAAAGAAAACCCTAGAGCGAAAATTCCTGAATCATAGTATTTTTTATCTAATTTCAAGCAAGTTTGAAAAAATTGGTCTGTCTGTCTGGATGTATATCACGAAAAGCGATAACTATAACTCAAAAACGGAAGGTCATATTCAAATTTTTGACAAACGATTGTGTAATAAATACACCCTTTTATGAAGGGTTGAAAATAAAAAAAATCGTATTTGAACTTTTACAGTAAGTACAAGTTAATTTAAAACAGCTTTCATCCAAATCGTTCAACAACAATAACAACAAAACAATTATAGTCCAGGAAATAAAGGTTTTGAAGCGGAAAATTTGAGGTAAAGGACCGATTTCGATGTATGAGAGCTCATTAGATTCGTTTTGGCCTCTAGATCAAAATCTGCCATAGCTACATAGGTAGAAATGTCTCAGATTGTTAATAAACAATAAATATTGACCAAAAAATGATGTGTTATAACAATATATAAAAAAAAAACTAAAAACGCTATATTCCATCAAGTTTTAGCGGGTAAAGTAGAAAATTGCAGTTATTTGATCAATAAACAATGCTTATTTAAGGTTTATAACAATTTGTTAGTTATCTATTTGTTAATAAACAACAAAATAAAAATTTTCAAAATAATCAAGATTAGATTTATTTTCAGGTAATTTGAGGTCGCTGAATACGAATTCGATGTTATTTTTTGATTGGCTGTTAATCTAGTTAGTTGATTAACAATTTTGTTAATTATAAAATTAACCCAAAAAATGGAAATTTTGAAAATAATCAAGACTAGAGTAATTTTCAGGTAATTTGAGATCGCTGAATACGAATTTGATGTTATTTTTTTGATTAAATGTTAATTTAATTAATTAATTGATAATTACTCAGTTACCGAATTAACAAAAAAATTCAGTGTCAATTCCGTATAATTTAAGGCCGCTGAACACGAAATTGATGTTACTTTTTGAATCGAATGATAATTTAATTAATTAATTAATTTACTTGGCGAATTAACAAAACATATTCAAAGTTTTAAAATAATCAAGATTACAGTCATTTTCGGATAATTTGAAGTAGTTAAATTTGAATCTAATGTGATTTTTCAATAAATTGTTCATATTATTAGTTGATTGATAGCGTTGCCATGGTAACTGAGAGAAGTGCAGGGGCGTATGAGCTGAATTCAGAACCAGTAATTCAACCTCCAGGGCCGTGGCCGTAAAGGGGAAGAGTGGTCTTTCCCAGCAATTTATTCAAAAAATAACATCAAATTCGTATTCAGCGACCTTAAATTATACGAAATTGACTCCAATATTGATTATTTTGAGACTTTGAATTTTTTTGTTAATTCGGTAACTAAGTAATTATTAATTAAATAATTATATTAACATTCAATCGAAAAAAAAACATCAAACTACTCAGCGACCTCAAATTACCTGAAAATGACTCTAGTCTTGATTATTGTTCAAATTTCCATTTTTTGGGTTAATGTGTTTATTAACAAATTTTTCTATTAACTAATTAGATTAACACCCAATCAGAAAAATAACATCGAATTTGTATTCAGCGACCTCAAATTACTGAAAATGAATCTAATCTTGATAATTCAGGAAATTTCCATTTTGTTGTTTATTAACAAATAGATAACTGACAAATTGTTATAAACCTCAAATTCACATTGTTTATTGATCAAATAACTGCAATTTTCTACTTTACCCGCTAAAAATTGTTGGAAAATAGCGTTTTCAATTTTCTTTTTACTATGTCAAAAACATGCCATTTATTGGCCATTATTTATTGTTTATTAACAATAGGACAAATTTCCCGCTATGTAGCTGTGGCAGATTCTGATCTAGAGGTCAAAACGAATCGAATGAGCCCTCACACATCAAAATCGGCCTTTTACCTCAAATTTTTCTAATTTGGGTTGATTTTGTACTTTATTTCCTGAACTATTATAGACACCGTTCTTTAACAAGTTATACCGGGACATCAAAAAGTATCTTGGTCAAGGGTGGTGGTGGAATCTAGTGTGTCTTTACTTGTGTCAAATTAATTAATTTGAAGTTTCTAAAAGTGCGAAATTTCGCAATTTTATACGGAGTCTCTAGCGCTTCAGACTCCGGGATTTTCACTTGGCCTATCGAAATTAGAAGGTTCGAATTATATAAAAACATTAGCTACGAACGAAGTCATTTTGACGTTTCCCTCGAGAAGCTCGCTACGCGTCAGTTGAGTCCTGAGAGTACCTGCTTCTATTTTAATTAAATTTTCCTATTTAAACGGAATTTTTGGAAAAAAGAAGGGCCGTCGGGTGCGTATCGCGACTAAATCTAACTACATGGAGCGAAAACGGTACGCAAAAAGCCCTCGTAAAGAAGTTCTATGTTCCTAACTTTTGCATTCTTCCATCTCGCGAGCTACGGGCTTCTCACGTGAACGTCATTCCATTTATCGAAAATTAACTATTTTAAAACCGTTTTCGACCCGGTTTGTGGCTATCCCGACCTTTTAAAAGGTTCAAAGTTAACATTTCGACAATTTTTATTACTATATTAATTTGTATTCATTATTGTTCTACAACTGAAATAAATAGGTATGAAATTCGTAGCTTATTGATGATGTCAGTGTGACAGTGACATCATTATTTCAAACGTAAACTAAGACATACGTTTTAGTTTCCACAACCACCCTTGACCAAGATACTTTTTGATATCCCGGTATAAAACGGAGGTGTGGTCTAGGGCTGGGGTACCTGGCTCCCACTCAGTATACTCGGGTTCGAATTCCATAAACGGAAAATTCGTTTTTTACGTACATTTTCTTAAAACATTATTAATTTGAATATTACTTAGTTGTGTAAACATAATGAAACTAATAATTTATTTCATTATCTTTGCACAAGAGCGAAGAGTATCTTATAGAATGTGAAACAATTATAGAAAAATCTGTAACCAAATCAAATGAAGAGTAACTCAGCCACGCATATATTCTCCAAGCGGCAACACATTTCTCGTTATTATTTTAATTTTTATAAAGTTGTTTACAGCACCCAGAATTATTGTGGATAAAGGTATGTTTAACGTTTTGTTTGTACGGTAAGATAACCTTAAAGGACTAAAGGTCATTCAAGGAAACTACAGAACTAAGGTGTGCTCGAACAATTTATCGAAGCTGCTTAAAAAATTAATAACCTTAGAGATCACAGCAACTGTGGGTGCTGAATATGTGAAACATTAATTGTCCGAATATTATATGTATTTGGAATCATTGAACTCCATTAAAAACTGACCTATCGTTGTGCTTCCGAATGAATAGGAATGTTATTTCACACATTGAAACATATGCCAAGGTTAAATTATGTGTTGCAGTTAGTTCCTAAGAAGGAATTATTTCAGAATAGTATATTCAACAAGTTTGGAATGGCTCATATTCCAAACGTGTTAGTAGACTATACTTTCTCTAACAAGATTTTAGAAATTTGAAAAAAAAGTATTTTTTTATTTGGAAAAAATGTTACTAATTCATTTGGGCATATAATGAAGGAGAAGCTGCAATATCATCAAGAGTTGCTTGCTCGCAAGAAATGTGCCACAATTTTACTCCAGCTGAATGCCACACAATAGTTAACACTTTGTCGAGACATGTCTAGGCGGTGATAGTGTTACTTTTCTATTATCGTTGATCTCCACTTCCCTCGCTAAACGTAATATATAGCGTAAGGGGAGTATTGCAATTGGCTCAAAAAAATATTCACGCATGTACGCGGATATATCCGTTTTGGACATTTCTTAATCGATCTGAACCATTTTTAACATGAAGTCGCACGCATGTCTGCGTGCGTAAAAACTGTGAGATCAATTGTCGCCGTTCCTATTGCCAGTATGCATTTGAAATTTGGCAGATCACTCTAGTAGTGAAAATAGGTAGTTCCGTTTCAAAGTGGCATTTGACCATTAAAGTTTTTCAAATGGAATTATAGTATTTTATTCAACCATAATTACATTTAATCTGCAAAAGTGTCAAAATTCCCATTTTAAGATTCAAGTGACCTCATCGATGTGAAGTAACATTCTATTTAATGCGTTCATTGGTATTGGTTGAGATGGTAACGGGCTTAATAGAAAGTTCAGCTTAGTCAAAGACCATTGTATACTTTCCCTTGTTACGTTTTTCAGAGGGTTGTATACCCCACTCTCAGATTAGTATACCCATGCTGTTGTAGAGGATACCAGCAAGGGGATGTTGAGGACCGTCCAATCTGTCCTCGTCTCTGGCCAGTTTGTCCGCTTTTTTCAGCCTGAGTCACCCAGCAACCAGGTCAGGTTGAGTCTGTTTCCATCGGCTAGCCTGTTAAGGATCTTGGTATCTCTGACAAGTATCGTGAACGCAGTCGGACTTTTCAGTGCGTTGAGTTCCGCTTGACTGTCCGAACAGATCGCGATGGTCTTATTTATCTTACCATAGCCGAGTAGCTTCTCCTCATATCTAAGATTCCCCATTCGCAAGGAATACGCATCAATATATCCAGGACCGCAAAAGCCTGCTCTGACTCTTGTGTTTGTTCTAGACGCATCCGTATATCAAATCGTGTCGTGCTTTGGCGTTCCGCCATTTTCCCGTTCCTCCCTCGACTGGATGACGCCCCTGAAATACTGCTCCGCTAACCACAGTGTTTTGATTCTGTCCTGCGGTGTCCCCTAAGTAGACGAGATTGATTTGCAGTCCATTTCTTTAGAAAACCATTGCAGCTAAGCCTGTAGACCGCCATCATTGCGATATTCCTCATCGTCATTGATAGGTTTGGCACGCCTAGAAATGCCCTCAATGTACTCTTCTTCGTGGATGTAATGCCTTTGAGGAAGAGTCCCTGTATTCTGTCCAGAAGTTTCTGGGCTATAACCAGTTTGGTTATTTTCCACCATACATGGGTGCAAAGTGTCAAAGATCTAGCATAATAAGAACCAGTCGAAATTTTGATATAAAGATTTGTCTCAAACACGGCTGACTGAAGTTAAATGAAAGCTTATAACATTGAATTATTTGGATCCACTGAAAATAGCGGATCCTTCCTTCAAATGTATACAATTATCAAATGGAAAAATAGCGTCTTTCACTAAAGTGAAACGAAATAATGTTGATGATTCAATGCAGTCATTGGACGAAAAGAAATGAAGAAATATGAAACACCAAGATGTGAAGGCAAATCTTACATCAAAAATGGAAAATGTTATATGATTTTGGTTGCACTCCATCTCTTCAGAGAGCCATTGCAGCTAAGCGTAGACCGTCATTATTGGGAGATTCCTCAATCTGCGGGCTACAGGCTTAGCTGTAATGGCTCCCTAAAGAGATGGAGTGCAGACCAATCCAGTCTATTCAAGGTGCAGTCTATTTAGGACCTTGCTGGGCGTGCCATCCCTATCCATGACGATGAGGGTCGTTGCACGCCGAGCAAAGTCTTAATGCTGCAGGCGGCTTACTCTTCCTCGTGGATGTAATGTCTTTGAGGAGGAGTTTCAGTATTCTGTCCAGAAGTTTCTGGGCTGTAACTAACCAGTTCGGTTTTTTCCCAGTATAAGAGCACTGCATGACAGAGTCTTGGGATATAATAACTGAGTAGATACACATCAGCTGCTTGAGCCCCAAATCCCAGTTCAGGTCGATTGCTCTCTTACACTGCCAAGAGATTATCATAGCATTGGTACCTAGTTTCCAATTGCTTCTGCCAGAGTAGTTTTTGTCCAGGGTGAATCCCAGATATTTCACCGTCTCGGAAAAGTCAACTGACTTACCCCCGATTACCATTTTTTTCAAAGATTCGATTTTGTACCTTCTGGAGAAGATGATAATGGAAGTTGTCTCCGGCTCTACACTAGACTCATGTAATTATCAAGGTTTGTTGAACCCTCGTAGGCTCGTCTGGAGAGTATGGCGATGTCATCAGATAACTTACAGCCTTTTATGCGTTTACTCAAATTTGATAGTTCACGTGACAGCAGGAGTCAGTATAAAACAAGGCTATATTATAGTGTGAGTAATTCCGAGAGTTAACATAATAGCAGGTGTCACTATAAAACATAGAGTGATAACAGTATATTATATATCTATGGATCAAAATATGACTTTAATCCTGAGAGCGGTGATTGTTGCCCCTAGCGTTGTCAGAGTGATTTGGAACATAATTTTCCGAATTGATTAATCTTTCAACAAACAATCCAAAAAAGTCTGAAATAACAGTGAAATGATAACAACGAAATAATGAGAGAACAGCAAATTCTCGACTGAAGTATCATTTTTGTTCCCTGGTGTAGTGAATTGAAATAAAACATAATTTTCTTAAGTGATTAATCTTTCAACGAAGAACCCAAAAACGTTTGAAATAACAGTGAAACGATAACAATGAAATGATGAGTGAACAGCAAATTCTGGACAGAAGTGTCACTTTTTTCCTTAGTGATTAAATTTATATTTAAGCCCTAGGGAGTAAACATGACACTTCGGTCGTTCAAAATGAAGACTAAAGTGCAACTTAGTCCCGGTAGTGCAAAAAAAACTTTATGAATACTATTTGAATAAAATTTCAATGTATCATTTAACGTCTTTCATAAAGGGGTTTCTAAATCATTTCTAATATATTTTCTGTTCTTACAATCGTACATTTGACCCCCAGAAGTGACCGAAAGCTATTTTGCTAATAGAAGTGAGAGGAGTCAGTGATCGATTGATCACAGTTTATTTGTTTATTGCCAATTTTTCTTTCTTTGTTACTTAAAATAGAGTACATAATGTCGAAAGTGAATGAACTTTTCCTATGTAATGGAATTTTAACTATTGGTTCCTCATAAATTTACCGACAACAGGGTTTCTTAAAAAAGATGGTTTTGTTAGTTGGGCCAAGTTCACTGAGCCAGGGCTCGTATTATGTATGTTATTGAATTTATCTGAATCTAGTTGGCCATGAATCATTCTAGAAGTCCATCGTTATACTCCAAGTCGATTTAATCTGTATTTTTGGAAGATAGTAATGTTTGTACGAGAAGCTATCATTAATTTTCAATTAGAGCTAAATATTTATTTATTGAAGTGGTGCGATAGTTTTTATGGGATTCCAGATTACTGTCATTATTCCCAAGTCAACGAACCTAAAGCAGGCATACTACGTTTCCTTTAAAACGAATAATAACGCAATAAAAAAGGACATCTGGTACAGCGAATAGCTTGTTTCTGCCGAAACAATATTATAAATTAGATTATAGTAATTGACACTCACCTGCCATCGTGAAGGTAGGTAGTTTTAATGTATTTTCGGAGCATAACTTGCGTATCCTGTCGACATTGTTAATTTTTGCATTCTTACTTATGGTCTTCTCATACTTAGGCCATTAGCCCTGTAGCAAAGTAACTAATTTTGTGAACTTTTACCACCCATTTCAGTTGATATCTTTTTCTTATGTAAGACTAATAAGCATCAATTGAAATCCCAGTTCTCTAAATGTTATTAGTTTTTTTTCAATGCTTGAACAAACTTGATACAGGTTATAGCGGATGAAAAGATACTTTTTTCCATTTTGACAAAAGGTGAAAGCACTTGTACGACATTAAACAAAAGAAGAGAAACCGTTATCTCATGCAAACCTCATTCCGCCACTTGCATATTGCTCATTGGAAAAGTTATCAAGCAATCAATGCGGAAAATCCTATTTAACGAAACTACGAAACTATAAATTTATTTAATATTCATGGCTTGCTTGTCTGTTCCATGATACCGATTAATCTGCTTTTTTTCGTCAATATAGCAGTAGAATGTTATGTGTTCTTCCATTTCATGTACTCAGATAGTTAATATATCTTGACAAATTAACACAGAAAGTGGAAGAAACAAAACTACCGGTATTGGTTTTAGGGGAATCTCTCGAAAACCGTTCTGAGTTTCAGATAATATATTATTTGACTCTATAAAACTTATGAGTCTGTTATAAATTACTCTTTCAAATACCTTACTGACATCTGAAAGTGAAGCAATTGGGCAATAATTATTGATGAAGTGCTTATCACCTTTTCCAAATATTGGCTTTATTTTGGCTACTTTCAGAGATTTTGGAAAAATGCCATGTTCTAAAGATAAACTAATAATATACAATAGAGGTTCACAAATTATTTCAGTAATATATTTTAGTAATTTTCCTGGAATCTCGCCTTGTGCCACTGATTTTACATTTTTTAATCTCATAATTTCCCTAAATGCCTCATAGCTTGTTGTAGGTTTCAAAAAACTGTTTTATAAATAATATAAAAATTACAAACTTCAACTTATAAAAAATATAACAAACTAACTTGCGATATTGTTGCCGCTTGGAATTGAACCTACGCTTCCGGGAGCAAAAGTATATGAACCAGGGGCCATTTAATATTGTTCAAAAATTTTCAGAAATACATTACTTTATATATTTTTTATTTTAGTATCGGTATTTCATAGTAAACTTTCCCTACTTATGTACTTGCCTTTATGTTTCTTGGAAATAAATAAATGCAAATAAAAAAATAAGAAATCTTTAATTTTATTCTACTTTTATTGGAAATAAATTCCAGCAATTGTCTATTTGAGAATCTACTCTCTGATTCTAGCAACTGTTTTTCGAGCAATGTTCTTTTGGGCAATTATGATGAAAATGAAGTCAGATATTATAAACGTTACAAGTTGATGATAGAGTTTAAGCTTGAATATCATGAAAAAAAAAAACGTCCAAAGAGATTCAACCTTACCAAATGACAAGCATCTCTTAAAGGGTTTAATAATCTATGAACAAGACTATAAAATGGAGCTTATTTTTATAATTACTTGGTGTAACTGAATTCGCAGAAGTATTTGTTTGAGTGGGTTTCCTGTATATGTTGAATTTCAAATGATGACCTTCTTTGATGAAGTTAATATCTAGGAAAGGAAGCTTTTTATCTGCTTCTAAGTCTACAGTGAATTTGAGTGAATCAAATTGGCTTTAAAGCGTGTTCATGTAAATCAAAATCTTTTTTGATAATCACGAAAATATCATCATCATATCTATGCCTAACTTTTGGAAACTGATTTAATTTTGATTTAAGGATGTTTCAAGTTCGCTTAGAACAATATTGGCGAAAAAGGGATATAATAGATTGCCTATTGCATATCGGCTTGTTTGTTTATAGTAGTATTTGTTAAAAGTAAAAAAAATTACTACATTCATAAAGAAGTGCATTGTGTATCGCGTATATCAATATTTGACAGCCATGTCTTTAGAATGTTTATCAACTCAGGGATTGGGGTATTTGTAAATAGTGAAACAACATCAAACGAAACGAGAGTTGTAAATCAGTGTTAGCCGAACATATTTTAAATACAGGTCACACCGTTTCTCAAGAAAGTCTATCACTCTTGAAACACAATAACGATAACTATCTAGGTAATTTAGAAGGGATGGCAATGTATAAGCAAAGAAGCTATTTAATGAATTCAGATTTATCTCCAGCTGAGGGTTATCCCTCATATACCCTATTAATAACAAATAGTATTTAAACAGGCACTCAGTACTTTCACAGTATTTTTAGTGGATAACAGTGATTGTTTCTCATTTATAGTGTATAGTGTATCCACAGTTTAACTCTCTTCTAATTTATTAGGAAGTCATGTCTATCTCTTCTTTAGTGGAAAAACAAACAGCTCAAATATATTAACATCAAATTAATTCAATATCACTCACTGTTGCGTAAATCGAGCCTTAGCCTTTCACAACTACCTAATAGATTAAGAACCAGAACGTATTTATGTATATTACTCACGGCTGGTGTAACTATTCTTGGGTCGATTCCTGTAGCATCACCACCAGTACCAGGGGCGTAGCATATACCCGGCGGGGCACAAAAGTAAGGATCACCTGCTGGAGTCACCCCTTGGCTATTTACGTAATCAATCACAGCGCCTAAGCAGAAAAATACCGTTGTGAAAATGTTGAATTTTAAACAAACTACAATTGTACCTAGCTGGAAGCAGACAATGAATACTAAACAAAAGAACATCGTGGACTTTTCGAACTAATAGCGAACTTTTAGTGAATAATATTTTAGGAGCTTTAATAATTCTTCTATCACGATCTGAATACTAATGTTATGGAATACATGTTTACTTATTTTATATTTTCAATCACAAAAGACGGTGCGACATTGAATTATCGTAATTGGAACTCCATTTGAAGGTGCAAACCGTAACCGGGAAATTTGAAGTGCTATTGATGTTCTGTTGAAGGCTGATATTCATATTATATTCAATGTTCAAATTAACAACTGTTTTATGATGTTTAAATATTATGATCACCGGATATAAATAATTCTAGAGCTGGGTAGTTCCCGCCATGAAGGGCAGAATCTCAAGGCATCCTCTGCCTATTCACCTACATTTCAACTTTATTAAATTTACGTCGCAGTTCTAGTTTTCAATATATTGTTTATCATATAGATGGAATAATTTTAATAGCACTTCTGTAAACGCCAATAAAATGCATAAATTCATTGCGAGTTTTCTTTCAAATTTTCACTACACGAGAGGAAAACCTATAATGTATTGGATAAACTCGATGTTGATTGATTTCTTCATCACTTTCGAGATCACAGATAATGGGTCTATAATTATTAAGAAGGGTCTTCTTTCCTTTTTTGGAATTGGTTGAACTCTATCTGTCTTCTAGCAGGATGGAAACACTAAGTTTTCATGAAAGGGTGAATAACGTGCAAAAAAACTGGTGTTAATTCTGGGTCACATTAGTTGAGAGCAACAAGCGCCCCAAAAGCCTATTTGGTATTGCGATCAAGCAGAATGCGCCTAACTGTGCGTTAACGATAGACAAGTCCAGGCATATGTATATCGATGACAGCAATATTAGGAGGATCTTTCTCTTGTAGATCCAAAGTGGAATTTTCCAGCAAAAAGGTTGTAATTTTCTTGTGATGTAGTAGTCAGCGTGCCATTCGATGAGCTTCGATCTTATCTTGGCGTTATATGCCTCTTTCGAAACGTCTATTGCGAGATGGCCGATATTTCTGGCTTCAACATATTCTGTTCTGGGATCCAGGCTTGAGATCCCGCGCCAACGTATTCTGTTTCTTTTAAGCGACGGCCCAAAAATATATTTTATTGATCTATGGTTTTTCGTATGATGGTGATTTGTTGGTATGGGGTATGAAAGATTCCATTCCCATTTTGACAATGTTCGAGATCTCTCAGGCACATTGCGCTTAGTCGTCAGATTAAAAACATACGTTCCTCCAAAAATAACATACGAGGACCATCCTACTCGGCTGAGTTGTGATGCGGAGCTTTGCCATCAGTCACACCATCGCTAAAGATGATGGGCCAGAGAATAAGAATAGCTGCCTGGAGCTATTTAGCTGTTGTGTCACTAAGCGCCATACTGTTTTTGTAGATCAGACACATTACAAACAAGTATTTTTTCAATTATTGACTTTTAATCAGTTATATTTTTTTGCTCAGGTTCCCTAAGTGCACCATCTTGAGGATTTTCTATCCTCAATGTCGCGTCACTTACCCTCTGTGATCCCCGTTTCCTATTAACGCTCAGCTCCACTCCACAATGTCTTCTCCAAAAACCGAGCTCTGTAACCTTCATGATGTCTGGGTTCAAAGTGACTGTCCCAACACATGTTTTCTATTAGCACAGATTAGGAATCTTGATAGATGCGACACTCTAGAAATGTCTTGTGAATTGTTAGCAGGTAGTTTCTTTGACCTTGATTAGGGGAGTCCTTTAAATGAGTTACGGCTTGTTGCCACCTGTAATATTCTCATTATATCAATCTATTCACAGTTGCCACATTCTAAAGCTGAAGAAACGAATTGAAATAGATATTGCGTAGAAGCCGGGCTAACTTTTTATTGTTGAAAAGAACGTATATTAGCTAAAATTGAATATACATGATGTTTTGTTTTTGAGAAAATGAACCTTATCGTAATTTTTTGTGATATTAAATTATGAAAATAGTAAAGTTATTTTCGCAAAACCAAGTTAATTTACTATTTACATATACATAGACCTTTGTTATTCAATTATTTCTTATTTGCTTACATAGAGATATCTCAGATAGTAGATCAATGGGTTTATGATTATCAGAAGGCTGTTATAACTTTTTTATGGCATTGGTTGGAATATAGCTGCCTTCCCGTTTGAAGGATGGTATGTAACAGAAATCCAAGCAGTGAACCTAGTTCAATAAAAGCGATAACTGTTATATCAGCTAAATGATGGTGTCAGTTTTATAGGACGCTTCTTCCTCTTAATTGATTACGTTGGAAAAGGAAATAACATTACTTATGCAGAACTTATGGATGACCATTTGTTTTGAAACATGAAACCACTGGATGAGAAAAAATTCGGCTCAAATGAAAAGACTGATGTTGATAACCTCGAGAGACCCACGTCCAGGTAGCTTACATGAAACCGGAAAAACGTTGAGAGAAGAGATGTGTTTAGTGGGTATTTTGTGAAAACTTAACCATTGAATCCATTTCCTTTAATGTCAATCAATTCCCGTATGATGTCATAACATACATTTTGAATATTTGATCTTCATTGGTGAATGTAATAAGTTTTATACGATTGTCACGTCATTATTTGCAAGAGATTCCAATGAACCGATCACATGTACATCCTTCAATAAGCTTAGGAAACATGGTGCTATAAATGATTCTAAAGTTCCAAACACCTTTATGAAATTTTTTTATTTTGGTAGTTCCAGTAGGCCTCTTCACATAGAAAATAAGTCAGTTCAAATAATTACAAATTGTGTAAAGTACATAACTTTCTATTTTATTACTACCTGTTTTAATTTGTATATTTTAGTACATGATTCTAAATTTGATCAACAATTTCAACAACTACTTTATGATAAACTAAAATAACTATAACACCATAAATAAGTTATTTATAAATTTTCGCCTTTACGTACGTTTCGGTCTCACGACCATCATCAGAAGACGTATCAATGTCTAAAATGGGATTTCTTAAAACTAATTGTATCAAGCACAAAGCGTCCTTGTCGCACTAATTCCTATTAAAGATGCCCACGTCGTTGAAACGAACAGAAACACGAGTAATCGAAATTGTAACACATCAATGTTTATGAATATGTATCAAGAATTCACTGCATAGCAATTTTCTTATATTCGAAGTCATTTCAAGCAATGAAATTGAATAAGACTGAAACCAAAAAATATAACGCTCAAGCGTCAACTTTCCGAAAGATTTATGAGGTAATAGAAAAATAAGAAATAAGCACCCTTATCTACAAAAATACTTTTAAAGTACTGAGGACCTTTCGGCTAGCAAGAAGCCCTCTCAGAGTAAGTAAATTGGAAATCAAAATGTGTCTGTTTAAATATTATTTGGAGATAATAATGCAAACACTCTGATGATAGTTCTCAGTACTTCAACAGTATGTTGAGAGAAATGTTCAAGGATTTTGAAATATTACATAAGAAGGATATTGGAAAAGTTCAATATGAATGAATGCAATACAAATGCAATTCCGGCCTATCCCAATTCTATTCCACAGCCAGAAGAGATGAACGGAGAATGCAATGCACCTTATCGAGAAGCTGTTGGTTGTTTGATGTTTCTAGCTGTCGTGTCACGTCCAGACATAATGTTCGCTGTCAGCCAAGCCAGTCGCTTTCTTTCTAATCCGAAAAGGGAGCATTGGAGTTCCGTTAAGAGAATATTCAGATACTTGAAAGGTACGCAGACTTTTGGATTCATGTATTGTGGAGAGGAAGTTTGTTTGACTGCTTACTCGGATGCTGACTTCGCTGGAGATTTGACTACGAGGAGATCGACTACCGGATATTTGAGTATCATAGCTGGAGCTCCCGTGAGCTGGTCATCACATCTACAAAAATGCGTATCACGATCAACTACAGAATCTGAATATATAGCCGCTTCAGATGCAGCACAAGAGATCAGTTGGTTACGCATATTTCTGCAAGAGCTTGGTATTGATATGTCAGAGCCCACGAAATTATTCATGGATAATCAAAGTGCTATTCGTTTAATGAAAAATACCGAGTTTCATAAACGAACCAAGCACATCGATGTGAAGTTTCACTATATACGAGAGCGTGCAGAGGATGGTTCCCTCATCGTTTGTAATGTTGCTTCAGAAGATCAACTTGCTGATATTCTGACGAAGGCCCTGCCAAAGGAGAAGTTCATCAAGAATAGAAATTCCCTTTTCATACTTCAGAATACAGTTTACAAAGAAGGGAAGTGTTATAGTTAGCTTTGTTATCTGTTTCTGATATTATTTTGATGTATCTAAGGTTTTATATATATGTGTACAAAATAGTTGATAATAAATAAGTTTCTTTTTGGGTTCATATTCATTTTCACTTTCGTTCAAATCACTGTTTTTACAAAATTCTCAATGTCCTTAGCTCACCAAATGGAGAATGCATTGTATTGTGCATTTTGAATTGCGTACTTTTCTCTAATTGAAGGGAGTATTCTGAGTATTTTGTGATTGACAGACATATTGTACTATACAATATTTACATTGAAGAAGTATGGGAAAATTTGAATCTGTTGAATAATCGAAAATATAAGATTCTGTTTAATTCTCTAACTCACCATTAAGAGCCATTGTACTCATGTAAAAGCTGAATTTACGTTTTTGAGATGATATCAATACACTTCTATTAGTAACCCTTAGCGATTTGCTATGAAAATAGCTGAAAAAAATCAGCATAAAAAAACGTTCGAAAGCGAGAGCAGTCGTGCATATAATCAATGCCTAGGAATCTATACTCACGGGCGAGGGTTCAGTACCGATTGTAAAATGATGCATTTCAATGTCCCTGATTCAATAGTAAACATGACTTGAAGTAGGAATTCGACATAGAAGAAATTATTCTGGCTCCAAATCATGGAAATACTGAGCTTGTCATTTCCTGTGATTGAAATGATATTATTACAGAAACGAATATCTATGTGTAATATCTGTTGTTTGAGAAATTCTATGTAGTTTTTTAAACAAGTTTTTAATTAACTTTGTCAGAGAATGGGTGTGATTTTCTTCAACTGAGAATTCCATATTGTGCATAACCAAGTTATTATTTGCAAAAACAATGCCACATTTATTGAATATTACATAAAGGATTAAAAATGTTTCGTTTATTTATTTAACAAGCGTAGTTTGGAGTGCGTAATGTTTTTCCCGCGCAAGAAATAATTCTTAATCAAGACGCGAAATTCACTTTTTTCCATGTTTACAGAAACCTTCAGGGTTGCTTGCTTTCGATGGGTGTCAAAACAGAACTGAATGGCATATCAGTCTGAAAATTTCAATGTGTTCCAATTAAAGATGATTTTTCGATTGTGGCGCCAACTGTTTTATTTATCAGGAACTTTTAACCTTGCCCTTACTACATTACCGAAGGCGGTTAATATTTTGAAATTATTTAATTATTGAACTATTATTTGTAATATTTCAATACCACGTGCCAAACAGTTTGATTTCTCATTTGCTCTAATTTCATAATTAAATTCAAAAACTCTGTTTTTATTGCACCTGATATTATAGGATTACCGTTAAAATCTTTCAAATTCACGATATAATTCATAAATAATTCACATTCTTGAAATAATCAAAGTTGTCAGTTAAACACTTATTATATATATTTTTTTACTGAATTTACTTCTGCATATTAAGTGAATCGATAATACTATTGAACGATTGAAAATTATTATCCACAATAATTCAAACCACCCCATACAACATTAACTGGCTGCTCTTCAAAGCATGATACATAGATTTGTTACTATCCTCATGTCAAAATTAAATTATCATAAGGAATTTTCAATTATAAAACAGATAGCAACTAATATAACGGCTATAACAAAAAAATGTTGATTGATTTGGGAAAAAAGATTATAATGAAGCAATGAAATTAGTACTCTAGTACAGTTAAAATTCATAATTATAGATCAATAATATAGGTAGGTAAACTTTCTGATAATGTATGCAATTTACTTAAAAAACACAATGTTACCACATCTTTTAGTACAAATAATACACGGCAAATATATTAAAAACAACAAAGATAAGAACAAAAAAGATCAAGAATCAAGAGTACACAAGGTAGAGTATGATGATGAAAAATTATATATAGGGCAGACAGGAAGATCTTTCAAAACTAGAATTAAAGAACATTCCAATTTGAACTAAGGAGATTAACCATATTAAAGAAACTGATCATCATTTCAAAGATGATTCTGAGATTCTTCATAAGTCAGTTAAAAGTAAAGTATTACTTAGAGAAAATTGGAATTGATAAGTTTAAAAATACAGGAAACCTTAAATGATCAGAAAGACTCAATCTTAAGTTTTAATTGGAGAAATCTTTTCAGTAATTATGTATAGAAGTTCAGTCAATAAGCTGTGGAATTTGGCCTACTTTCTAAAACATAAGCAGGGCGTCGTATCGGAAAAATTCTTTTTGCATGATGTTCTGTGACCCCAACTTATTGACTGAACTATAGTGGTATCACATTCCCTACCTAGCGAAGTTATGAGAAAATTCTTCCGTAAAAATTATACTCTTCTGAACACAAAACGTTAAAATTAGTCCAATCAGTAAGCTGGGGAACTGTCTAAAAAAAAACAAGAGGTCTTATCAAAATTCTTTTTGCATAATGTTCTGTGACCGATTTGATTCATTCGTAGAGGTTGAGCTAAGTGGACACACGGAAACAAAGTAAATTTTCTTTGTTTGCGGAAAATGATATTTTTCAATTTTTTTATTAATAAATTCGCAATTAGCGACCACAAAAAACCCTATAACGACTTATCACACTATGATTTCAATGCCTGGAAAGATTTTTTTTCTGGTTTTCCACAGTTTTCCGCAAATTTTCCAAGTTTTAGTATACTTTGGATCAAAATACGCGACTTCCAACATCTTTTATGTATAAAACCATAATCGCGTGAAAAATGAGCAATTTTGTATGAAAATGACGAGATTTCCCTGACTTTACGCCCATTGAACGAGTTTTCGTCGGATTCGTGTTCAGCGACCCAAAAAACCCCCTCGAACTCATTTTGGAGGCTTCATTTTAATTTTTTTATAAATACAAAATTATCTTAGGAAAGGGGATGAAAATAGGGTTAACTTAGCGTTTAGGGGTGAATGGGAGGCCGTGTCCACTTAACTCAACCCTTACGAATGATTCAATTCGGCCCAGCACATTATTCAAAAATAATTTTTTTATACGACCTCTTGCTTTTTTTTTAGAAAGTCGGCCAAAATCCCCAGCTTATAGATTGGACTAAATATAAGTACATGTAAAACGTTTTTGCGTAATATGGCAAAAATCAACATTCAACTCCAATATATTATGTTTCCGTTAATAATAGTGTAGAACAAAGCATAAATAACGTTTCGCTTATGACCTTTTGCAATATAATTTATATCAATTCGGATTTGACATTCTCCAAAGTGGTTATCTCGCAGCTGTGGACAGGAATCGTTGCTATTCGCTATGCAATTAAACATGAATGCTGATTTAAGATTGGAGAATTGTGGAGAAAGTACATCTTTGCAGTGTTTACTTTTAATCTCTACATTGTAATCGTATGGCCGAAGGGGACGTACGGTTACGTAGAGCCCAAGTGCGAATTAATTAGCTCTGTGTCACTTACTAAAGATCTCAAGCATAAATAGAATCTACCGATCAAACCAGATAGTTTTATATTTGATTTAAATTATTGCTTCAGAATTTCTATCCGGTAATAATAATAGGTTTGAAATTACCTACTCTTTATGCAATTTATGTTTCGATTATGAAATATTCTGTTCCATTAGACAATTTATTGAATAGACTGGAATACCTTTTGTAGTTATTAATACCTACGGTGTCTCGTCATACTTCAAACACATCACTAAATTCAAGACTTCTTCAGACCATTCCAAAGATTATAATAAATGTTCGAAATGACCACATCTATTTTCGACAGACAGTGTATATATTATAATGATGCTTAGTTTAAAGTTTTCTACACTTTCTTCATTCATGTATTATGTCAGATATCCTGTTAACTAGGTGTTCCCGATCATTGGTTCTCTCTTGATAAACTTTATTTTCAGTGTGACCCGCAAGAAAAAATCGAGAGGTGTAAGATCTGGACTTCTAGGAGGCATCAATATCGTACCTCAGGAATCAATCCACTCTTCGTATTCTTCATCTAAATAGTTCTTCACAGTATTAGTTTTATGGGCTGGTATATTGTGGCCAAATTAAATTATCTTCATGGACTGTATATAATAAGTCTGTAATTTCAGTAGTGAACAATTCCGTTAAAGTCCAAAATATATGAATATGAATATGTATAAAAAACCTACTAATTTGTCTACAATTAAAGACATCATATCTCGGAAACGTGCCTGAATATTGCAAATTCTGTTGCGCTAAAGTACAATTTTAAACAGATGTGTTTAAAATTATGGTATATCATGTAACATAATATTATAAACTGTAATAAAGATAATTTTATAATATTACTAAATATTCTGGAGACCTCAGATGAAATTAAGAAGTATTTGAAAAGTATAATATAAAAGTTGTGCATAAACCTACTATATAACAGTGTAGGTAAATATTTTTCAAATCTAAAACAGTTAATGCCTAAAGATAAATAAACCCATACGGTATATAAATTAAATTGTTTATTTGTGACGGGACGTGTACGGGAATCTCTAAACAATATTTACAAAAAACAATGTATGGCCATAAGTATAGCACTATAAATAGGAACCGACCGCCATTGCTAAACATTGTTTTTATTATAACCATCTGTTCGATTATAAAATTGTATAATGTTTTTGCTAAAAAAACCAAGTATTATAAAAATTTCTCCTAGAAGGGATTCACATAAAAGATGATGTTAAGTCGATAAATAGTAGAACCGATGTAAAATCATTGAGGCAAATTTATACACATTTCATTGATAAAACAATTTCAAAATCATACGTGCTTCTTTATATTGTTCAAAATCGCTTTAGACCTATTATTTTCCTACTCTCCGCCTTATCATTACCAAATTCTTATTTGACATAACCAAATTAGGCTATTCTATTTCAAAAGAAGTATACACATAAATTTGCCGGGAGATGTATGTTTCATATTTATATCTTTCCTTCAATAAGGAAGTACATGACACAACACCAGATATAATTGCAAAACAACTAATTAATTAGCTAAAGCTTATGGATAAAGGAGGTATGTATAAAAATTCTTTTCTTCACTATGGTTGATTTTAAGATTATTTTCACTGATTTTCATGGTCAGTCGGCGTGCAATTCAATGATGGCCGGAGAAGTGTGATAATTCTCGTGTTTTCAACATTTTCAAGTCCCTGGATATCATCTCGGATGTTGGGATTATGAGGCCTCTTCTTCATCTCTATAGCTTCTCTGGTTATCCTGGATTTCCAGTTTTCGATGTTGGCTAGTATCCTGGTATCGTCGAAATCTATGTTGTGTCCTGTTGTCTTCGAATGTTCAGCTAAGGACGATGTTTTCTGGTTTTTCCGTATAGTGTTCATGTGCTCCTCTTTCGCAGTTTTTACAAGGAATCTCATAAACTTGAGATTCTAACGGAATTTTTGTTTTCGAATTTCCTAATATTGCGTCTATTTGTCAATCGGTTTGGTCTATATTTCCTGGGAGTTCAAGATTTTGCTGATTTTATCGGTTGTTCCTCTCACATAACAACATCGTCTCCATGTTCTTTGGTATTGTTTCTACTTGATATCCTCGCGTTCATTATCTGTCGTTTTGAAAGACCATTTTTCCGTAACGCTTGTTGGAGTGACAGTGGCATAGATAACGCCCCGCAACCCTCGTAGGGGGGGGGGGGGGGTTGCTCGTCTGTAGGGGTGCAAGAGGAAATCAAAATGTTAATTTTGAGTGTTGCAAAAATACTTTATATTATGAGACATATAAGTATATTTGTTATTTTCCTTTTCTTTTTCTTTTTTAGAAAAAGGAAGAGGCGCAAAGAGTTCATATGCGGGGGGCGGAGCGGGAATTAGCAACGAGGTATCATTTTCTGATTTCCTTACAAGAACATCTAGCCAGAGTTTGGATTTTATTGTAGCCGATTGCAGTGCGCGGACACACAAATTTTCCATTTATAGGTTTGCAATGACCGGTAATAGAGGTGATCCCATTGATGCTCCTTCGATTTGTTTGTGCCACAGGTTGTTATGAAAAAATAAGTATTCTTCAGGTAATGTTTCGTCGGGGAAAGCATATGGTCTTCAAATTGATATTTTCTTTGGATAACCTCCAGTGATTCTTCTGCGGGTACATAGCGATGTGACATCAAAGCTTACCAGAAGTATATCCGGGCTATATAGTTTGATGGCTCAGAAGTTCAATAAAATGGTTGGCCTTCTTGACAAATTATTCCGTGTTCTCTGCATGGGGTTGGAGTACCCTAGTGATTCTGCCGAAACGTCGTCAAGACCAGTGTATTGCTACCAGGGACCAAACATCTACAGGGAAGAAAGCAAGGAAATCCAGTACCAATACCCGCGGAAATATGGAAATCAACATAATATGTTTCTACGGGGAGAGGACATTGTACTAGACTTTTTTAGGGAAATTGTTGAAGTGAATTGGTTGTAAAAGTAACCAAGTATATCTTTTTTAAAGGGAATGCAATCTCAGTTCACTTGGTAAAAGCACTTTTAAATTAACTTAATTTTACTGTGAAAGTTTTGAATCGATTCAATGTATATTTTTGGATCTATACAACTCTTCCGAAAAGGGTGTGTTTATTCCAAGACTTCCCTGAAAAACAATAAGGTTCGTCACCGAACAGCAAAATATTTTTTGTCGAAATTTGAATATGATGGGACATTTCGTTTTTGAGTTATCGTATGTATAAGATTTCGCGACATCCAGAATGACCGATAAACGGATTCTTTCAAAGTTGCTTAAAATCCGGTGCAAGAATTTCTGCTCTACAAATTTTTTTTACGATTTTAAAATAGCTATAGTCTTCCGAGTTCGTCGCGAATATTATAATAAATGCAGAAGTGTTTCGCTGGCAGTGTGGTTTTGTTCCACTATTTTTTCATTGCTCATCGTTTCATGTATATCGTGGCTAAGAAATCGAATGCTCATCTTGTTTACGTTCAAGTTCTGTGAGATATTTAATCTTGACTGTTGCATTTGCATTATTATTTCAACACGATGGAAATTCAAATTTCTCGTCACCTTTCACGATATGTGCCTTACAAGTTCCTGGGGTCACAGTTACTTTCAGTAAAACCTAATATAGCTTCACTATTTGTCTTTCATCTACGTGCATGATATTGAGCAATACAAAGCTGGAATTTCCTATTACTATACTTTGGTTCAATAAGGAATATTCCATGCTGATTTGATTTGTGGGTCATTATGTTTATATAAGAAGGATATGTTCACCTGGTTGGAAGACAAAGTTAGAACGATATATGAACAGAAGAAATGAACTCGTATTAATATATGTTGAAATATTCATGTAAACGTTCGGAATTTAAAATTAATTTTAACTTCAGTACATTTTTCCGAAATCATTTTCCAGAAAATTTCATTAAAATTTAAATTTCGCCGCGGCAACACTTCGTCTTAGTTAAACCGACCGCTCCAGCAGATTCGACCGGCAGCGAACCAGTTGTTATAATATTCCTCTCTGCAATTGGCCAGATACTTAGCGCTCCGAACGACGCGTGAAAAAGGGCGAATAGCGTCGAGTATTTCGATGGATGGCTCTGTTCAATAACTCGAAAAAGGCTCCATGTACGACTGTGAATTTTCATGATATATTTCTGAAATTCAATTTTGAATATGATGTTTTTCATTAATCCAGACCATTCCCACATATGTTTCTTATGGATTTTTTATGAAGTCCAGAAGCTTGTGCTTTAGGCCTTCTAATGGATCAAAGTACTGAACAGTAATTGAGCAAAAATCCTATTTTTGCCTTTTGCTGAATCAAATTTGCGCATAATCTATCCTTTATACTATAACATTCTTGGGGATAACCAGTCTGAGCTGTTCTGGTGTGTCTAAATGGAACCGCTCGTGATAAATTATGAGAACTTCTGGGATGTAAAGTAGCTTCTAGCTTCTGGTACGGAATAGTAAACCAAGTTTCTGTGAAGCAGTTTTCGCAATGAACTCACATGATCGTCCCATATGAGGGTAGTTTTGGGCATAGGTACTGAGGACTTCATAGGAATAGTGGTACCTGATATCATTATCTTAGAGGTTGTGGGATCTGTCTTTGTGGATTACAGTATCTTGTTGAGCTGCAAAATCTAATGAGCTTTCTCTCATGTATGGTTTGGCACTGTGTCCGTAGTAGCGGAACATACTTTAATCTATTGCCAATTTCAAAATATTATTGTTCAAATGACTTATCAGAGGTCCGATTTTAGCTAGTTTATTATTTATTTTGTTATTATTATTTTTATTATTTTTAGTTAATTTGAATTGTCTGCAAGCCAACCGAAGGAACCAAAAAGTTCTGAAGATTTTTGAGCAGCAAGTAATATAGAAAAATGCAAAATGTCTAAAATACATGAAAATGTTGTACACATATATAGTCGAGGAAATAAAGCAGAAAAAAGGTCAACGTAAAAAAAAATTTGATAATCTTTTATATCGATTCAGGAAGTCATTTAGAAAAAATGTTACCCTTCATATTTTTCTAATGTGCATTTTAGCATTTATACAGAGAAAAATACATCTGTTTGAATGAAAGTAAGAAAAAATGTCAAAAGGCCAAATTTCTCACTCGGAGGTTTTTGGGGTCGCTGATCGCCAGATTTGAACTACGACGCACCTGGGGCTCATAACATCCTGGTACTATCGTCTTCTTATTGGAGAGGTTCTCTTGAGGTTGCCGGTGATTACCATGATACTTAATAGTAACGTGGTGGTCAGGATACCCTGATAACCTAGGTCATCTCCATGTATTGTTTTTTAATATGCTCTGGAATGCAATCAAATTCGTATCTCCTGCGTTCGGACCAATCGCCGAAGCATCTGATGTTCAGATCTTTGATATCGACAACAAAGTCGAATTGTTCTAATCCGAAAAAAATTAGTTGTGAAATATTTTCTATTTTAATGGCAAAAATGTTGAAATTTTTAATAACAATGTTTCTTATTATCAGTTATGCAAAAAAAAGATAAATACCCATATCGTAAAACTCGAGATACGAATTGGATTACATTTCAAAGTATATTAAAAAACAATCCATGGAGATGACCTAAGTCATCAGGGTGTTCTGACCACCAGGTGACTATAGATTGTCATGGTCATGACCCCTATGCTCAAGAGAACCTCCCTAACAGGCTTCATTCCTGGAGAATTGCCTGGAGACGACGATAGTACCAGGATGTCGTGAGCCCCAGATGCTCACTCAAAATCTGGCAGCGGAATCATGATCAGTAACCCCAAAAACCTTCGAGGAAGAAATTGTGGTCTATTTTGGCTATATTTAGCCATTTTATCAAAATTTTTAATATTATCGCATTCAAAAAGATTAATTTTCCTCTGTAGAAATGCAAAAATGCACATTAGAAAAATAAAAAATGGTAACATTTTATCTAAATGACTTCCTGAGTCGATATAAAAAAAATTATCAAAATCGGTTCATTAGGTTTTTTTTTCGACCTTATCTGCTTTATTTCCTCGACTAGTATAAGTCTCATAGCAAATATGTTGTCTGGCAACCCTACATGTAGCTCAACCCAGCTTGGGATGTCGTTCGATGCAATCTGGTTTCCCGTGAACAATATAATCTCGCAATAATTAGCATGGAGAGGTTTTTAATTATCCCATAACGGATTGTTTAAATATTGCGAGATACATTTCAAGCAACATATGTTTATCATAAATTAGGCTAACCTCGGTGAAGTCGTGTAGTACGTAAACGATTATTCTACAAAATCACGAAATCGGTTGAAATTATCGGTTGGCTCTTTTGTGAAACAATCAAGTTGGAGTTTTTGAACAGTTTTTACGGTGATTGCTCTTAGGGTTCACATTGCTTTGCGGCGAGCGGGTCAGCGAGTCAACCAGCACTTGTTTGTTTTAGGTTTCTTTGATAATTATACGTGAACGATCACGAGCTCGCCCGCCCAGCGCACTCAACACATCCGTATGCTAAGTGTTGGGAGTTTCACTCCAGCTGCGTTACTAGAACTCGCTGCTGCTGCCCCGTCTTTCCACTTCAGACATACCATAGCTTGATGTAATGTAAAATTTCAATTTTTATTTAAAGCAGGTTTCTATACTAATTTGAATATGTTCATTCCGTTTCATTTGGAAGTAATTATTTCGGGATGAATTATAGCATTTGCACTATATTATAAGGATACAAACACAGAAGAATGTAGAATTCATGATAAACATCGAAAGGAGATTGGCTACATGTCAAGTCGTCACCGGGCAGGTACAATCTTTCCAACACATTTTAAAACGTTAATAATTATTCATGTGTTTTCGTCGGAGAGTCCCGCAGTTGGAAATTCCTAGAAAAGGGGCTGATTCATATATTAAAATTAATTTTTACACCCTACTTACTTATGATTAAAGCTCGGAAAAAATGCAACCGAAAAAGCCAAAAATATGCGCATTTAAATGCATCAAAAATTGACAAAGAATGCAAGGATTTCAGAAAAAAATGCAAGAATTTTAGAAAAAATGCAAGGAATTTAGAAAAAATCTAGAAATGATGTATATTATAATGTTGAATAATACTATTATTTCATTATTTTATTATGGTAGGGAGTGGGGGCGGGAGTTAATAATTATACAACGAAAATTTATATTAAGTATAAGATTTTATTATTAATAATACATACTATTAAAATTATTAATATACCTAAGATAACAATAAAACAAAATAACAATATAGGTATTTAAACAGACATAAGTCATGTCTTACAATTATTACAAAAACTATTATTAATTAAGTGTTTTTCAAAGTTTTCCAAGAGGAAACTTTGTCTCTTGTCAGAAAACATGTGTTTAAAAATTGAAAAACTTCGTTCAACAACAACTGATGTAATAGGAGCATATTTATATTTACAAATGATGTTTAATTCTAAGTTTGGTATATTTACATCGTTTTCGCCCACAAAAACTTTCGAAATATTTTTCAAAATTTGAAAGCCTGTATTATTTTGAGCCACGTATTTGAATTTATGTAGAACGACGGTTCCAATTTGTCCAGCGACTTTCTTACAATTTGACTCAAACTGGCTAATTAGAGCTACTGATTCCGTTAATGGAACACAAGATTTTTCTAAACTTTTAATAGTTGTAGATACAAACATATAATTGGTTTTATAAATACTAAACTATTCTTTATTAATGAATTTGTAAAAAGATTTTTTGAGTTTAAAAGAGATGCAGCATAAAATATAGCTGCATCCAACCAGGTACCCCAACGAGTTATTACAGGTTGTGGAGGTGAGGCAAGATTTGGATATTTTTCTATGTAAAATTGAACGCGTGTCGGAGCTTTTAAAAATACTTTTTTCACATTGTTAATTAGGTCATTGACCAAAGGAAATTGCTCTCTTATACATTCTTCACTCTATTAATGCTATGAGCTAGACAGGTTACATGTTGCAGATTAGAATAGAAAATTTTTAAATTTTGTCCAGCTTTAGTCATATAAGGTGCATCAAATAAAAATAAAATAATTTTTTCTGTCGGAACAATTTGGGGCAAAAAAAAATTGTTCAATGAATCTTGGACAAATTGTGTAATTGTTAAATTATTAGCTTTTTCAAGTTTTTTTGAAGCAAAAAGATAGGATCTGCTGGGATTTGTTTCCCCTAAAACACCTATTAACGCATGTGCGATATATCTACCGCACGAATCGGTGGTTTCGTCTACTACAATATAAAAATAGTTTGAAATGACTTCGTTTTTAATACAAGTTAATGTTTGTTTATAAATTGAGTCGACACTTGCTTTACGTAAAGTCGACTCGTCAGGAATATTTACACTTTATCCACATAGTATTAAATGTCGTTTTAGGCATTTCGACTCAAACACTTGTACTTTCTTTTAATCAGGATACAATATACAATAGGTTCACTAATCGTAACGCTTTCGTTGGAAGATACTGCTCAATTAAAGGTTTACCCAATATTGACTGAGGGAGGCCGCTTCCGCTGCGAATCCCCCGGTTACAGTTAATTGTTTATGGTAGTTGGTATTTCCCATTCTAAGAATAAAGTAATGAAATTATCATTATAGTAAGACCCTTTCAATAAAGTAGGTAGGTACTCTTTCAAGTTCTTTCAATTTTGGGGTAGCAGGTAGTTCCAAACCCAAACTGATTTAATAAATTCAATAATGAAAACTTTCTGTTCAATAGGATTGTAAAATAATTGGCAATAAATGCAAAAAATGCTCAAATATTTAAAAAAATGCGAAAAAAATGCATGTTTTATTTTTTCCGTGCTTTACTTATGATCTTCCATTTGTCTTTAGCGAATTTGAGCCGCGTTAAGTACAAGGGACATCCTTGGTTTCTTGTACTTTGGCCCCAACAGCGGGTCATATGCTGAGCGTGGGGTTTCTATGTGTTTCCATCTTTTGGTATAGGTATGTATTTTTGCCTGTTTCCGAATTATTTCCGCAATTCTAGATATTCCTGTATCGCTATGGAGTAGGTCGTTTGTTACGTAATATGGTGCATCTACACCGGATCTGATTACCTTATTCTGTATTATTTGCAAATTCTTCAGTTGCGCGGGTGATGCTTGTAACCATATTTCGGCGGCGTATGCTATTGTCGGTCTTATCACAGAAGTATTGATTCCTAATTTACTTGTAGTACTTAGTTTGCTTTCCCTGTTGAGAAGCGGATATAGGTGCCCCTTTATATGATTTGTTTTTCTCTTTATGATCCCTAGGTGGGGAATGAAAGTTAGCTTCCTGTCTAACCTTACTCCCAAGTATTTCACTTCTATCACCCAAGGTATCTTTTTCTTGTTTATGTCAATATCCTCCGTCGGTTTGTGTTTAAGGTCACTCGTTGAGAACATTATCGCTTGGCTTTTTGTGGCGTTCACTTCTATTCGCCATTTGTTGAACCACTCTTCGAGATCGATGATGTATCTTGGAAGCCTTGCTTGTTTGTACTTTATCTGGACGTGTTGGCATAAGGCGCCTATGCCATCTGCATATTGCACCAAGTCTACTAATGTTGTCTTAGGTATATCTGCGGTGTACAAGTTATAGAGTACCGGTCCGAGGATCGGCCCTTGCGGTACACCTGCCTTAGCTTGTCTTTCATCCGATGTGATATCAATCACCCACATCTATAGCATTTTCCGGTATATTTTTCAATATCTGAATTGTAATCTTATTGCTGCCGAGGGCTTTCCGGAACTTTGTACTTTTTATTATCTCTTTGATTTTCCCATTTGATACTTCTGTGAATCTATACTGCTCCTCTATCCTTAGCATAAGCTTCACCTCTTTTTCTATTTTCTCATTGTGTCGTCTAATTTTCTTATATTACGTCCATGATGCATTATGGGAACAATAAACATACGAAAGAATTCCGAGAATGGTAGCATCAAAATGGATGGGATCACATAAGATAATGGTATAGGAGAAGTAATCTATCATGATCATATCAGATGCACCTATGTTATTGGAAGAAATGATGAACTGAAATATTATGAAATATGAATCTAGACTTTTAATTGAAGAGTATTGCAAATCTACCTGAATACGGAATATCCAGAATCGAACATACATTTCCAAGAGACCGGGTGCTGATTATAGTGTTCGATATCTGATTGTAAGTTCACATATCTGATAGACCCTTGCTTTATTTTAGCCTGTTCCCAGCAGTTCCTACTTACAAATGGACAATTCTGAGCTACTTCAATGCAAACTCGTGCATTCCGTGGTAAGAGTAGCAGATGATTTCATCTATAGACCATTGTCTGTTTCCACCATTTCAAAAATGTATATGCATCTTGTTTCATATCTCTCCAATTTATATTCGGATCATTACATGTATACTTTCAGACAGTTCCACGAAGTAACTAACGTTTTTATCTTAAGACACAACATGCATAATTTACATTTATTTCATTATAAAAACAAGTTTACTAATCCTCTTCCTCCAATTATAAGTAAACTGGATATACGAAGATTTTAGGGTGGCATGATCATATATCAGTGCCCTTCCCCTTATTAGGGAATTTCAACATTTACGCTAAAACATCTTTGACAAGTGATTAAAAGTGGAAGAACTCGTAGAGAATCATTGATTGGATACAATCGTTTTGAGTAAGATGGAATACAAAAATTGATCAGTGGATTTACGGAAAACTGGCAGTACTGAGCAGTCCTAAATTGGTATAATTGAATGATTCGATATATAATATATAATCCATCCAACTTATCCAACTCATAATTGTTATCAAATCTTGTTAATTGGGTAATAGCACTTTAAATTATGATAAAACACATAAAATTTGTCGTAAAGGAATGAAATTTTGAATTTTCTGTTTAATAGACAATCTTTGCCATTTATTGTTTGAATATTGTTTTGAGCGTATGACCCCAACAACTGGGTCTAATATAGCGCAACTTGGATGTCCAATTTTATACCACTTTTTCAATTATTGATCGCCTGATTCCGCCAATAATTTGCACAATGTTAGGCTCCAATTGGAACAGTGTAGCTAGTTTATCTGCATTTAACAAAGACCTCACAAATCCCCATACAAAATATATTAGAGGCGTCAAGTCACAGGATCATTTTGGCCAATTGACAAGTCCGTACCGCGAAATCGCCGAACGTTTCCTTCAATGCATCCATTATTCACTCGCTGTATGGCATGCAGCGACATCATGTCCACATTCATACGACTTGATTTGGGAACAAAATAGTCTCTTATCATGGCTCAATAGCATTTTTACATTGACCGAAATCATTTTCAAAGAGATTAAGCATACAACAATGTATTTTTCTTTTTGTAATGATCTTTAAAGAACACTCTAAGTGCGACAGTTAAGCTTGTTGATATAGCTAAAAACCCAAAAACACTTTATTTCTTTTTTTAATCAGTTCTATATTTATGCGAATCTAAGTCCCCTAGAGTCGCCTCAGTCGCCTCAAGGCTGGTCATATAGTGTGCAGAGAAGCACTTGCTCTATCAGCCAGAGTTAACAAAGGTCAATTCATCTGGATCCTTGGACACAGTGGAGTTGTGGATTGTGAAACGGCCAACGCCCTGGCTGGACGGAGGTCACCAGAAGGACCCACATAGCATTTTGAACACGACTCACAATTAATTTGTAAATGCCGTATTTGTCGAAACCGGAAACTCCATCAAAGGTGTTGCCTAAACGGTGTTTTAGCTTGTTCTTACATCTATAAACTGGTTGTATTGCAAATTTAGAAAACAAAGTATGGAATTTATCAATTACTGAAGAATGGTAGGTGAACCTTCTGAATTTTATTGAAGTTTTTGGAGGTAATGGCTCTAATTTGGTTAGTTGGCTACGTTCAAATTTGTTTGGAAAACAAATTATTGATCAAAGATTTGTAGTAACCATTATCCAACGCAATTCGTTGAAGTTTCCCAACTTCTTTGTTATAATTTTGCTGGTTCAAAGGGACGTTCAATAATCTATGAACTAGTCTATTAAACAGAGCTATTTTATATTTAAATGATGTAGCTGAATCCGGCGGGCCGGGGTATACCTATTTCTTTGACTGGGTTTTCTGTATATGTCGAAATCTAAGTGTTTAAAAGTGATAAACAAATGGTAATCACTTAGATTTCAACATATATAGAAAACCCACTCTAACAAATAGGTATACCCCAGCGGATTCAGCTACACCATTCAGATATAAAATAGCTCGGTTTAATAATCTATTTTATAGATTATTGAACGTCCTTTTGAGATATCAAAATTATAACAACAAAGTTGAGAAACTTCAGTAAATTGCGTTGGACAATGGTAACCACAAATCTTTGATCAATAATTTAATTTCTGAACAAAAAAGAAAATTGGAACGTAGCCAGCTAACTAAATTAGAGCCATAATCTTCAAACACTTCAATAAAATTCAAAAATTTCACTTATCATTCTTCAGTAATTCTTAGATGTAAGAACAAGGTAAAACACCGTTTAGGCAATACCTTCGATAAAGTTTCTGATTTCGACAAAACTGGGATTTACAAAATCAATTGTGAGTCTTGTTCAAAATGCTATGTGGGTCAAACTAGAAAGAACATTTTAACTCGTTATAAGGAACATTTTTCCCATATAAAGAAAAATAATGGTGAAAAATCAGCGGTAGCCGAACATATTTTGACTACAGGTCACACTATTTCTCAACAAAGCTTATCACTTTTAAAACACAGTACAGACAAATATCTAGGTACTTTAGAAGGGATGGATATGTATAAACGAAAAAGCAGTTTATTAAATTTCGATTTATCTCCAGCTGAGGGTAACCCATTGTATACATTATTATTATTATTATATAATTAAGTTTATTCCGATAATGGCTACTTGGTAGCCGAAAAGTCCTCAGTACTTTAACAGTATTTTAAGGACGATAGAATAAATATGCAAAAATTGAAATACGTATTTCAGTAACTAAGCTGCTATTATTAAGTATATCAATTGGAGTATACTTTGATTATGTCGACTTGGTAGCTGAAAGGTCTTCAGTACCTTAACAGTATCTTTAGTGAATAAGGTTGGCTGTTTTTATAATTTATAGTGTTATAGTGTATCCACAGTGTGAATTTATTAATAGGAATATAGTGGTAATATTCATTGTTGCTATATTTGCTCTATTTACCTAAATTATGTATTTAGTGCACTGAAGAAATTCCTCCGTTGACAATCTCTGCATGGCCTTGATGTATTGGGGTATGGGATAGTTGCAGGGAAGGCTTAAATCGTGGTAGCAAAGAACTATCCCTAGGAATGGAATTTGTTATATTATCTATCAAGAATATGTTAACAATTCGAGTTATCCGACCTGACACCAGTTAGTGGAAACTTTCTGTATATGCATGGACAGTATATGATTCGAAGGCCCGATCAAGTTCAAATGTACGTTACATATATAAACCGTAGCTTATATACCATGGTCATGATATGGAAAATAAAATCATCTTCGTCTATTGACAAAGATTCCTTCATAAAAACTATCGTACGAATGAAAAAATGTAAAATATAATAGTTTGATGGCGTCCTCAGCTTTTATTTCCAATCGTCCAACGAAAGATTGTCGAGGTTTCAACCCTATCCTTCGAGAACTCACCGAATGTTCTTCCAGGTCCACTCGATATAACTCTGTGTGAGAACTTGCTTGGCAGAATGTGCACGAGGATCGTGCTCCAGCAAATATACTGGTCAATGCCGGTGGTAAGCGCTCACTTGTTACAAGTTAATTGCGCAAAAACTCTATGCACATTGTTGGGTTGTAGGTAAATTGGGTATCGATGGTTTTTCGAGAATCTCTCGGAACTACAGTATCAACGTTTGTTCGATAAGGACTGATTCCCACCTTAATTCTCGCTTAATTGTCAGGTGTACAAAACAAGACTCGATACAGAATGGGTCATTTCCTATGAGATTGAAATGGAATATATGTAACGCGATGTACAGAAAACTTTCAATGATCGTTATGGTGTCGATTTTCGAGAAAATTCGGAAACTAAATTTAGGGATACGAAAACGATTTCGAAATATCGGTTATGCTTCTGATTTCAATAACATCCTATAACTTGATACCTAGTGGATATTTTTGTGTAACTATAGAAACTTCAGTGCAGTGAGCACGTTTTCACAAACAGTTTGTGTTCTTTCAATTAGAAGAGTTGTGAGTTGAATTGCAAATCATGTTGAGTTGTCATTAGCTATCGATACAGTTAACAAGGCAAAAAGTGTATAAATCAGTGAAGTTTAATATGTCATGTATCAGTTTGATCAAATTCGCGTGAATGAGATCGCTCATAAACATATCCACTAGAATTCATAAGTTGATTTCAAACGTGTAATGAATTGCGCTATCATAAGAAATTATATGCTAAAATATCTGACTTACAACAATTAATACGACATGATACAATTGCCGTTAAGAAATATGTAATCAAATCTGAATAATTTAGTTATCTGAAAAGCTATGATCCATAGAGCACTTGTCCAAATTATTGACAAACAATCAACCTCACTTTGGTGATATCGCCATAGGTAGGTACGTAATTCTTCTTGAAAGGACTACAGCGTTGTACGACAGTTCAATGGAACTATGTGACGTCGTTCAAATTTGGAAATAAGAATATCGGGCACTTCTGCGAGTATGCGTTTTTATATATATTCATAACCAGAAGAGAGTTCCAAGCGGATATTTCAGCGGAAATCCTTAAATTTTTTGTTACGCCAATTACAATTTATACTTCCCTTATACTGTGTATAGTGAGGGAAGTAAAAAATGCTATACTGCTACTAAACGAAGATCCAGACACTTCACATGGGAAGCAAAATGTAATCTTCAGTGCGAAAATTCCTTGTTTCTATGATAAAATTCAAAATATCGAAATAAAAGAAAGAATTTCACAAATTTTGAATCATTCCATATGAACTTTCAATGTCATGACATAATTCTTTAGCTTCAATTCATGATGTTGAGAAAGCTATAGTGAGAAAATAGATGTTCATTTAGTTATCCAATCTTCAATTCCCGCTTTATCGTTACATACAAAACTGTGATATCCATTAAGTAGAATGAAACATATTAAAATTAGTGTGAAGCATAAACGTTTTTTTTTAATGGAATGATCCACTTTATCAGCGGCAAATGCAGCTCATTTAAACCTACTTTTCAAACAAACTTTTTTTCGTCTCAATGTGCTACGTTGCCAAATTATAAATTGATACATTTTATTTATTAAATATCAGCGTCCGTGAATACATTCATGTTGTAAACCTAACTGGAATAAATGTATTATGCGGTAGAGGCACATTAAATTATATTATACCGGGTTCTCAATTTTTTGGGGTCTAAATATCGATCGACATTTTCACACTCATTTTTTGCGATGTTTTCAAATAGAACATGCAAACTCAAGTGTTCAAGGGACAGTTTCCAAAACATTCACCATCGTCATACATTTAACCCGCAGGAGTGCCCAAGAGCGAAAAATTGTTTGTTCTATTAAAAAGAGGGATCAGTTAATTTATATGATATTTTTTCAAATTTCAGGAGTAGCATTGTTGACATTGTTATTTCGAGGAATAAAATGTCGCTTGTCTTTTATTCTATTTAATGTTTTAACTCCATCAAAACATCCGATTTAAAATTTGATATTTTGAACGAATTATTCTCATTTCAAAATAATCTATTGTTTTTATTTTAAATTATACGAGTGCAATGATATCGGGGTCATCATAGGGCATTATTAGGATTATTATTACTTTCGATAATAGAACGATATCACAATATTTCTCTATCGAAATATTCCGCGGTACACTGAAGGTTAGTTTTCTCCACTCCCAAGCTCTGTATATTGGTTCAATTTGAATACAATAGCCAGTAATTTCACGACAATTTCTGTTTTAATTCAATTTCTCCAAACAATTGTCACATAAATAGTGAATAGATAAAATATACTGAAACACATGGTAAGTACTAAGGGAATAATGGTCGTATACCAAGCATGAACTAGATATCAGGGTACTTTCTACTGCACTCGTAGAAGAACAAAACATTCTAAACGGAACATATGTTGGTGTATGAAGAACCAAGCTTGAAATTTCAGCAAGTTCTAGCGGGTGTCATTTGAAATCTTGAATAACAAAGTACCATCAATAAAATTATCTTCATCGCGTGTCGAAGAGAGTACTAAAAGTTATCACAAGTTTTTAAATGAAGTGAAGTCCGGACACGGACTATGTCTAGATACCTTATCTCTTTTATGTGCCAGGGGTATCCCAGAATATGAAATTTAGTTGATAAGACTTGAAGTGGTGCTACCAATGCAATATTCAAAGGAATATTTATGATTGGAACTGTTTGAATACCAAATGTAGGGTTATTATTGATGAATTCCTTCTATCAACTCATGAGAACTAGTTATTAGTGGATAATTATTTTCGAATATAAAATATCTAAGCTTTTTGGCTGAAACATGACATTTGAAACTTCTGTGCATCCGACGTCTTGTGACCAGAGTGGGCATACAGTCTGACAATTTTAATGCGTTCTAGTCACGGCCATATATACAGGTCTGGAAACTCGAGGCTGTTTCCTATTATGTGAGAAGTGAGTCCGCTGTTGCGTAGTACCAAAAGGGTGGCGCATGAGTCGAGGGATGTTCCCTGGCACGTATATGACCGTGTTTGAACGATATGGCGCCTAATCCTGACAACATAGAGTTTCCAGACCTAAATATACGACCGTGGTTCTAGTTGAAGATGGTACATCACAAATATCACATGGGATTTTCGATTGTGGTGTCATCTGTTTTATTTTTCAGGGACCTTTCACGTTCCCCTCGAACATACTCCTATTAGTGAGATTACTAGGGTGTAAACTCTCTTCCATATTCTACATGTATTTTTAATTGCAGTAAAATAAAACTAAAATGTATCTTTGAATATAAAATTGTTTCAAATTCAATCTTCAATTTTGATTGGATTACTTGGGTCTTCCCGTTGTGTACAATAAATAAATAAATAAATACTATTATTTAAATGAAATTTAAAATAATGTTCCGGTTGAAGTAAATATTACCATCACATCAATTATCGGAAATCTGAATAGGTATAACCGCAACTACGTTGCCAGTAGATCAATAAAAAAGCTTTTCGTCAACAAGGTTGTCGAAATACGTATTCAGATTTTTTGGTATTGCTGTGGAGGTTGGGTTCATTCATTTGATGTTTCCGTAACCTTATTCTTATCCTAAGTTCGATGTGAAGTGTAGCACAAACGATATTGTCCATACTTATTTCATCAATAGATCGAAGGTCTGATGCATCACTAGTTCCATGAATAATTTTGATATCTTCAATGAATAGCGTGATAATTATGATAACATGTTAAGCAACGACTCGTCGTTCTTGATTGGTGAATGTGGAAGTCACGATCGATTGTCGTCGACTTCATACGACACCGTATCTTTTATATTCGAGCTCACTAAAAAAAAGTCTAATGTGCCCAAATGTCGATGTGATGAAGGATAAGGCAACACACGTTATATCGGTTAGTCGTAATTAAATGGCATTGTTAAGGAGTTCATGTAGTAACGGTAACTTATCCGTGGAACGGAAAGATTGTACGCCCTTGGATATAAACGATGCTGTGAAGATCAGTGTTCGCATCTCATTACAAAACGTTACAATTCATTCAATGCTTCCCTACAATCACAAACACTATCATACTAGTATGATGGTGATAATTTTCAATAGATTCAGAGCAGAATATTTCTCACTGGAACTTAGTATAGATAACTAATGATTTTAAATATTCGACGAACTGTACCAAATGAATATACCCAAACGTCAGTCTTCAGAAATGTTAATACACACTTCAGCAACTAAGTACCTACCCATCACAGACCGATATAATTATTTTTGAGTTGAGTCATGGTTTTCAGATCATAGGGGAATAATAGATTCTATATAACCAAGACTTGGTGAATATGGTTAACTTCTATGGAATCAGGGGAATAGTATTGAATTTATTCAAATCCTACTTCGAAAATAGGTCTGTTAGAATGAATAATTATCTAATGAGGTGACAGTTCAGTATGGAGTACCACAAGAATCTGTATTAGGTGCAATACGTAAATGATTCAAATATCAAAAACAGTGTGTTAACATGTCAATACTGCTACGATATATCTGCTTTAGCCACTGGAACGAATAAAATAAAATTGAAACAGAAACAAATCATCGTATCTTTTGGTTACAACTGTATTATACAAAATATTAAGATCCAGGGCTTATATATTGAAAGCAGACTCAATAGGCAACTCATATTGAAACAATCTGTAAGATAATATCAAGTTCTATTTATTTTTCAGACAATTGAAAACATTGACTACTGATGAAGTTATGAAAACAGCATATTTTGCCAATATACATTCATGGTATTCTCATATGGGGTTCGTTGGCAAATGCAGATAAACTTTTCATCCAACAAAAAAAGGCACTTAGGATAATGAGTAACATTGAACAAAGACATGCGTGTAGAGCCTTTTTTGAATCTGAAAAGATTACCTAACCTTGTATATATTCTAGAATGCTTAAAGAATACTCATTATAATTTGATTAATTTTAAAACTAATGGTGAGCATCATAACGTCAATACTCGCAATCCCAATGCTTTACAAACTCTTGTACATGTAAAGAATGTCACCAAACAATTCGTTAGTTATTGGGGACCTAAGTTGTACAATAAGTTACCGAATAATTTCAAAAAGAAGCCATCAAACCAATTGCATGTGTTTGTCAAGAAAGTTCTCATTGAGAAAGCCTTTTACTGTATTGACGAATATCTGAAGTGCGAATCTTTATAATTTGTGTAATCTTGAATTTTAACTTGTGAATATGTCTCTCGTTTATCGTTCATCTTTAATTGTTGGGTACATTTCCTTTATTGAAAAATACAAAAAATATATGTTGTGAAGTATTGTGCAGCCTCAATTCCTGTATTTTTGCATAATTCAACCGTATTTTGGCATAATTCAACCGTATTTATCGTAATTTCGTCTTGAACCATAGTAAAACTGAGAGAAATCTTAGTTTTGGAATTATGTAGAGAAAAATTTGCATCTGTAAGATCCTGCCATTAATACCCATAATCAATACAGCTTTTATCATTGAAATATCTTCTAGTTATAACGTCTTTTAACAATGTTTGAATGTCGTTTCTGCAAAAACGTTTTTAACTTATATTCTTTGAACTTTACTTCAGAAATGGGATGAGACTTCCATATAACCAACCCGAACAATATATTTTCGAAACGACAAAAAGGGAAATAGTAGTAGTATCAAGAAATTAAAAGGCAAAAGTGTATTAAGACCTAATTATGCGATACGTGGGACTATCTTTACAACATTTCGTAACAAATTTTGTACATACCACGTATAAATTCACCTAATGTGCCTCGTAAACGCAAAATAATGAACGTTTCAACTAGAAGCAAAAAGCTATCTAATCGAATGAAATCACTGTCCTCATTATACTTGATACTACATGCACATCTTTCATGAATCTTGTTGACCCTTGTCATATTTCCATCATGAAGATTTTTTTTTGGATTTATTCTGCAACTTGCAGCTGGTAAACAATATTGTTATATTCACGGCTTTGTTACCAATTATTGCCAAAACGTTAGTGGTGGTTATGCGAAATATTGATCACCTTTAAAGAGGTGGAGATAGTTTTTTATGATAAAATTTTTCGAAATTTTCACAGACCGTTGAGAATAACAATATAAGAATACGTCTAAATGTTTTGGAGGGTTTCACTACACCGTTTTTTAAATATATTGAGTCAAAAAAACAACATTTTGACATGAAAGCTTATGGGGACGTGGTTAAATCTTCAAATAAAAAAAAACTGCTTAATAGAAATGTTTTTTTTAATGTAATAGCATTATTACAATAATATTCTGTGCAAGTTTGAGCGAGTTCCACTAATTATTTCTATGAAAAAATAGCTAAGAATTTTGAATTTATGAATTTTAATAATTGCAATTAACTTTTAAAAACAAGATAAGTCGACGACAACTATGCGATTATTATTTTTACACGTGCTTATGTATGCAACTCAAGCCGGCAATATTTATAGCGTTGCCAGACCTCCGCTCTCGCCCTCCGCTTGTAGTATAGGAATCTCCCATCCCCATACGAGATTACCTAAAATCCCAAAATTGTAGAATGCGACCTTATTTCTATTAGTAATGTTATCAAGTATATGTTTATATTTCATAGCCTCGATGTACCAAACAATATGTTTACTGTTACGAGTATAATAAACATATTGTTTAGTATAAGCTACCTTGACATCTTAGACAAGATTAACTAGGACACAATAACAATAACATCATATGACATTATTATATATTCATACATTCATATATTGGCATATCAGAATCACTAATCACATATCATATGGAGAGATTCCTAATGATCAATCATCGTTTAGATTAGTACTATTCATTTGTATCCGTATTGTTGTTATTTTAGTAGAGCAAGACATTAAGTCCAAATGACGTCAAGCTCTACATTTAGTAAAGTTGAACTCTTTTATAAGTGAGTGTGTTTCAATTCCTATGCCTCCACCAGGACCACGGGTCAGCTTAGGGCAAACCGCCCTGACTTTAAGAGTTGATCCCCACACGCTTCCTCTTCTTATTTTTCTCCCGCTTACACTACCGAACCTCCTTAATATCACTTTTTCCATTCATTGACACTGGTGAAAAAAGGAATACAATTAAATTTGATACAAATTAAGATAATATGTAATTCTCTTAGATTTTTATAATCGCTGCAATGTATTGGATTTACCATTACAAATCTTATAGTAGATAAAAACAAGAAATTTTACTTTGTTAAATATCACTTTATCTGAAAGAAAGTTCATTGCAAATTCGAACTTTACTGTTCATTATCAAAACATACAATCATCATTTTATGTTTTGATAATGAACTGTGAAGTTCGAAATTGCAAGTAATATTTAAAAAATTAAAATTTCTCGTTTTGATCTGTAAAAATAGGATATCACAAAGTAACGGACAGCTAGCTCCATTCAAAATGCTATAGTAATTTTATCTATATTCTACTTAGTGGTAATATCCAAAATTCTCAACTCAATTCAAAACAAGTATTTAATTAATAATTGCCTGATTGATTGGTTTTTGGAATTCAGACAAAATACAACTGGCTATGTCCTCGTCTATACTATAGCAATGTGGACGTTTTTTGATAATCGAAGGTGATAGTTCAGTAAAAAATGTGAAAAACATCTACAATTTCATAGATCGCACGAAAATGCAAAAGATCTTTTGCATTTTCCTGCGGTCTATACATTTTTAAAAATGACCCTCATTTTTTCATACTTTTGACTGGACTATAAGATGAAATATGTGTTATCTGTTTATTGGGTTATTCCAGAGGAACAAAGAGTATTTATTGCATGTATAAGCTATTGTTTACATTTGTCAAATAAAATATGAAAATTATATACTAAGGTATGTATATAAAAACAGATTTAAAATGTTCGTAAGTGAATGTAGTTAATAATGGACTTAACAAATTTGAGTGGACATGTATGACATGCCATACAAAATTTATATAGACCCATTCAAAACTATTTAAAACAACCAATTGGCCAATGGGGCAACAAACATTCTTTTATCAAGTAGAATGCATGATTAATAAAGAATTTTTTTAATGTGGATTCAGTAACTCTCTTAGCTTCTTGGGTAGCTTGTTCATGAATATTTTACTATAATAGTTAGCAGAACAGCGACTCGAATTTAATCTAAAGTAGTCAATATGAATATTACAACATCTAGTGTTATAATTATTAATTATGCAGATTATTATTAAAAAATGAGTCTCAGACGACATACCCATTAGTTTGCAATCATAAATATATAACGGAAAAGTTATAATTTTGAAATCAATAAAACTGTTTCTAACACTTTTCTTCAAAGGCGAAAAATCCTATCCGAATGAGGTGAATTACCCCAGTCTTTCAAGGCATATGCGACTGAATAAGGGAGAAGTATGCCATGCGCATCGCCTCTTCAGACAAGTAGTCTACTAAATTTCTTATCAAGAATTTTTTTTTTTGAGATTCTGTTAGCTACACTATCAACATGACATTCCCAACTAAGGACTGGATCAAATAAGATATCCAAAAACTTTATATAGTCGGGGTTTTCAAAAGTAATGTTTCTGTGTGAATAACATTATACCAGTCTCGTCAAGATTTACGAGCAGTTCATTTGCACAAAATCATTCGAAAAGACTGTCTTGAGAATCACTCAAGCAAGCCACCAAATCTCTTTCGTTATTCTCGCTTCGAACTGTGTCATCAGCAAAGCGCAGGAGATCAGCCGCTCCCATCGCCTGACTCAGATCATTAATGTAAATAAGGAACATTAGCGAACCAATGACAGATCCCTGTGGAACTCCACCGACAACCTTGCCATGTTCCGAGGAGGTTCCATTGATGACAGTGTACTGTTTTCGGTTGAATAAAAAAGAGTAGATTAAATTAAAGCTGTTGTCATAAAATTTGTAAAATTTCAGTTTATCAACAAGAATAGAAGTAGAAACCAGGTCAAAAGCTAGGAATAGAATAGAAGTGGTAGCAATTATGATATCCTGTCATATGTTACTATGTTTGTTTTCGGGCGACCGTGCAGAAAGACATTTAAACGCCATTATTTGAGTGAAATTATTCAGGAACGATCGCATCTAACAATAATTATCAACCTCATATAAACTTAAATCATTCTAAGTTATGTAAAATATCATATTACTTATTATAATTACTGCCGGGAATGAAATTATCACATAATTTCACAGGCGTTTTATTTGTAATGTAAGTGTATAAATTATAACTACAAATATAACTATTTCGACCCTACTTCATTAGAATTTCAAATTTCCAGACTCCTTATATATTTTCCCTGTTGCGATTAATCTCAGTCAACAAACGAAACGATATAATAATGGGTCTATGTTGAATTTTAATTCAATTGAAATTAATTATCTGTGAGCTAAGTTATGTCAGCAGAACGGGAGAACTGAATTTGAATAACTGCTGATGTATAATTTACAGCATTTACTTGATTAGATAACTAAATAATATAATAGTCAAATTGTTCATTCAACGTTTATGCTGTCATCTTTCGTGATGACATTTCAACGCCGTTGTGATGTATTAATTAGTTATATAGCATTTAATCGCTGATTAGAATAGGTCAATTCTACATTTATGTTCTCACACTTAGATCGTACAGTTTTGAGATCAATCTATTTAGGATATTGTTAAGAATCTACGTCTTATATCGCCAGTATTAAAAAAAAGTCATCACCCTACGCTCTTATATTTCGTCATGATATTGCAGTATTACTGTCTGACGTGTAATATTAAAAATAAAGGCGTAAAGCCAAAAAATAAAATATTATGATAACGGACCTACGTTTCTATATTCAATCATATTCTTTTTTTAAGGTATCACAAAACATTGTCTTCATTCATATTTGCAATTTGTCAGTAATCACATTTACCTATCTGACAGAAAATAAATGTGTGGGATTCGAAAATGAAATTCTTTGGTGCCCTACAGCCTACACTGCCATTTTCAATCATGCTTGCTATTTTTGAGCATAAACAAGATCTCATCGTCAGCTATGTATGCTATTTTTTTTAACTTTTAACAGTATTTTCGGGCGTACAAACAAGCGTGAAAAACAAAATTTGGATATAATGATTAGGGTCATCTTTTTTTTATACTTTGACTACACGATAGGAAAATCTATAATGTTCGAAGAACATCGTGTGAGCCAGCAGGGAAAGGAGATATTCTTATTTTTCTTGAAGGTTTGGAGGTTATAAGCATAGGGGAAGACCTCACTAGGTAAAGAGCTCCACAACTCCGCTGTTCGATAAAAAAAGTCTGGTAGGAAAAAGTTCGTCAGGTCTCGAGCTTGACAGTGAAGGGGTGACTAGTTCGAACTCGTGTAGTTCTCCTATCTGGAATCTCTCGTGGTTGAACAACAGACGAGATTTCTGACGAACACTATGGAAAAGGAAGAGATATCCCACATTTCTACGATGTTGTGAATTGTACGCTGACGAAAGGCAATTTCAGGCATATGGTTATCGATGGCAACAATATTAGGAAGGTCATATTTGAGGGCCGTCTTGTACTGTTGAGACTGAACTGTTTCCTTTTGAGTACAGGGTAAATTTAATAATATTCTTTATCTTGCAATATTATTAATGACAATCTTCTTGAATAGTAGAATCTTGAAAATTTTTGCCTTTCAGATGAATTCCGCCTCACAGTAACACGACTTGATGCCGGCGTGTCGCCAAGCATTACAGCTTCAGTTCAAGCCTCAAGTCTGCCTTGAAGATGCCATCTGTAATGGTTGGCGAAACGTCGGCATTAAGTCGTGCTATTGTGACGCGGAATTCATCTAGAAGCCAATAATTTTTGATGACAATTGTTGATTATACGAATTATTGTACACTTTTGTAAAGTGAAGAGTTATTGATGGGTATAAATAATAATGAGTTCTCGAATTGTTTTTGAACAAAATCTAGGAAGTTTGCTGAATATATATTAGAACCCAGAACACAACTTCAGGGTATTAAATCGAACCACCTGTATATTTCAATGTTTTTGGGTAGACACATAAAAACAAATTAAACGATACCTAATAAATTTTAATAAAGTAACGTAGACTAAACTAAAAAATATAAGATACATTATATTAGCTATACAAATTTTCAAATTAATGACAATGAAACGATTTTCAAACGTTGTCAAAACATTTCATGTACCAGGTGTTCTAATCAATTTAGATGTTTTGTCTCCACATAGACTGTCCAATTTTATTCCTTAAGTCATCAAAATCGCTAAGGGTGTAGCATAAACCAAGTCTTTCAAGCATCCCTTGAGGAACAAATCCGAAGGTGTAATACCCGAGGAACGAGGAGGCCAAAGAATCGTTTCATTCCGCCGTATCATTTTTTTCAGCTTCAATAAGATATCCCCTCTGAATAGCCCCCCAAAAATAATGAACAAGACATGAATATTAATATCATTCGACTCTAACATGAAGTCGAATATATTTTTATTGTGGTATATTCATTGATTGGATGACATGGCATGTGCCCCAACCTGAAAAAGGAGAAATATTAAAATGTTGCAAATGGAATCATTGTACCTATGATGTATATTTCACTTTTAAATAAGTCTAAAAACTCTTGAAACAATATACATTAATTGTTCAAATAAAATCTTCACATATAATTATGAATCTAGGTAAAAGGGTATATACTTGGTTTTAGAAAAAAACAATTTTTAGTTCGAATTATAGTTATGTTGTAATTGGAATTCGAAAATACAATAATTTATTTTATTTAATTCAGTAAACTCTATTGCATCACTAATATGTAATAATAGAATAGAATAGAATAGAATAGGTCTTTATTCGATTAGGCCATTACAGCGTAGAATAAGTCAATATTTTACATAATAAGTTAATCAAATAATTAATACAATCATATAGAAAAAGAACAGATCACATATAAAAAACACAGTATTCAGACTCAGTAATACATTAAAATATTTAAGTCAATAGTTTACATAATAAGTTAATCAAATAATTAATACAATCATATAAAAAAAGAACAGATCACATATAAAAAACACAGTACTCAGACTCAGTAATACATTAAAATGTTTAATTCAATATGAACATTATTATAGAATGAATAAATCTAAGAGTAATCACAGTTAAGAATATTAAGTGGAGATAATCAGCTCAAACTACGTTCAAAATATTCATTCAGATTATAAAATGATTTTTCTAGTAAGTGAGATTTTATTTTTTTCTTAAATGCATGTTTTGGAGTTATAAGTTTGAATTCATCAGGAAGATGATTGAAAATTTTGATTAATGAGTAAACTACATTTTTTTGTACCAGTGTAAGGTGAGTACTCATTGGTACATAATTATCTCTTTTTCGAGTTTCATAGTAATAATTTTTTTTATATTTTATAAATTCTTCCGGATGTTCATTTACAAAGCACGATGCTTCTAATATATATATACCAGTAAGGGTGAGTATTTTATTATCCTTGAATGCATCTCTACAAGATTGTCGGTTTGATAAACCTAAAATTGCTCTAACAGCCCTTTTCTGTAACTTGAAGATTCTGTCTGCATCCACACTGTTTCCCCACATTATTATACCATACTTAATCTTTGAATATATGTATGCATAATAGGCTTCAAGACAAGCCTTCAGGGTGGAACAGTTAGAAAGTGTTCTCAAAGCAAAAACAAAACTACTAAGTTTTGGAGCTAGCCGGTGGACATGTGCTTTCCAATTCAACTTTGAATCTATTTCTAAACCTAAGAATTTGGTTGTATTCGTAGAACTAATTGTTGCATTATCAACTTCTACTTCTATCATTGATAGTTCCTTAGCTGAAAAAGTTATTATTTTCGTTTTGTCTACGTTCAATTTCATATAGTTATCTGTGAACCACTGTTGCATTTTTTGGATATTGTCCTGAATATCATATTCAAGTTGGTACATAGTTTTTCCTTGTATGACCCTCAAGTTGTCATCAGCAAACTGTACAGTTATACCATTTTTTTGAATTTCGGGAAACTCATTTACGTATAATATAAACAGAAGTGGTCCCATTGTAGAGCCTTGAGGTACTCCCGCTTCAGGACATACCCATGAGGATAAGTGTTCTTTTCCCGTTACTATATCCACAATTTTCGTACTTTGCTTCCTAGATGTTAGGTAAGATTTCAGTAAATTTTGGAAGGGACCTCTAAAACCGTATCTTTGCAATTTTTCCAGCAGCAGATTGTGATTAACTAAATCAAAGGCTTTTGATAAATCTGTGAATATTCCTGCTACAACATTTTTATTACTAAGACCATCTAAAATCTCCGCCAACGCCTGAAATACAGCCCTTTCAGTATTTCTATTTTTTAAGTATCCATTCTGATAATGGGAAATAATTATATATTTGCTTAAAAAGTTGATCATTCGCGCATGTATTATTTTCTCAACAACCTTAGAGATATTGGATATAATGGCGATTGGTCTATAGTTATTCATATTTTTGACGTCTCCTTTTTTCAGTACCGGTATTATGACTGTCTCCTTAAGTTTATCTGGATAAACACTAGAATCGAATATTTTATTTATTATATGACAGAGGGGCTTAACTACACTAGAAGAGCAATATTTCAGGAATTTGACAGATATTTCATCTAATCCTGTAGAATTTGTATTTTTCATAGAATTAATTGTTGATATAACTTCATTTTCGTCTGTATGAGCCAAATAAAAGCTGTTAACGGTGTGTTTAATATTATTTAGATCATATTTAGTATTTTGTGTATTTATATCTATACCTACATTTTTGAAGTGAGTATTGAAATTATTTGCTAGTGTGTCCATATCCATTTCACTACTAATTTCCTTCCATTCAGATGTTTTATAATTTGAACTTTTCCCTGTTTCATATTTTATTATATCCCAGGTAGCTTTTATTCTATTGTTACTTGAAGTGATGTAATTTTCATTAAATCTTAATTTAGTCTCTTGTACTAGTTTTTTGAGTGATTTAGCATATGTCTTATAAATAGAGGTGTTTTTAGAAGTTTTAAATAATATTTGTTTTATTTTACTCTTAAATTTAATTTCATCAGTGATCCACAGATTATTTCTTAATTTAGATTTATTACATGTAATGATTTTTTTTGAACTATGACTGTTAGTAATTTCTAATATTTTATGCAAAAGTAGTAAGTAGTAAAGTAGTATTAGCGTTTTTGTAAATTTTAATATCACTTCCACGTGATACATGCGCGTTAGACGTGAATTAGGAATTGTTAGTATGTAAGCACCGCCCTTTTGCGTCCTTATTCTGTCTGACCTCGCTAGACAGGGTGTGATAAGAAGTTTGGTGTCCTGTCTAGTCATCTTGTTCAATCAGGTGTTCCGAAAAGGCTAAAGATTGCATTACAAAAACAAAACTGTTATCAACATATGAAGTTTGAATAGAATCACGTTCTATATTTTCTATGAGAAATCTTTACTTGTACATCTGTCATATTTTGAATCAGATACAACCCAATTCACCAAGTTTGGGATTTGAAGGGCCTTACAATCAGCACCATGGTGTTTTAATACTAGATAACTACTATTTAAATGTCTCTCGGAGCCCTGGGACACCAGTGATCAACGGAAGTCAATCCATAATTTTGAACTTACCCTGACCTTATACATTTCATGTTAATTATTGTAAAGTTTTTAATTCTGTTGTTACAAATCCAAACTTCTATTTCTTGATGATTCTTGGTAACATTGCATGAAAACATTTGTTTTTGGAAGACAATAGATTTCTTCATTCCTCAATCTAAAATAAAACGAATAGCATCAATGATGTTTCCTAGATTATTTTGTTGTATGTACTCGTACACACAATGACTTTAAATCGGGTGTATAGGAGAGTCTTGTGAGTAAGAGCAAGCTAAACGCATTGTATTGTTTTACAAGTTTCACAAATAAAGCACTAAAGTGGTTATTGTGTATAGCATTTTAAACCTAGGATTATGAAATTTAATATCTGTGCGAATATATTTGTGAAATGTCGTTTGTTCTGTTATAGGAAATGTGATCAATGACTCTTCAATTCCATGGTTGTTTGAATATTTTTTCTGAAAGTTCGATAAATCTTCATGTTGATAACTAATAAATTCTGGAATTTAGTTATGTTGAATTATGAATATCAAAATTTGGTATAATATTAATGCGCATAATCTAAACCTAGCTAACAACAGCTTGAAGGAAATATATATTGTAATGATTAATTTGAAGAAATAATCGGCACAACGGAAATATGAATAACTGCATATGTTATTAACAATATTAAAAGCTGATATAATTGCCTAATATTTGTGCATTCATAACTTATGTATTGATTATTAAATAATTGACGTCATTGTCACTGTGGGATTAAGAGATGCTATCATTTATTCAGCGTATTAACACATAATTGTGTTCGTGTCATTTAAACGTAGGCTGATAACGACTGATTTATGACTTTCATTAAAACAAGCCGTTCGGCAAGACTTTGCCGTATACTCAGTTAAAGACTGAATGCTTGACTATATCGCGGAAGTTTCTTTGTCTTTGTACGTTTAATTGGAAGCAAATGCCCCTTGTTGAAGGAAGTTTTATTGAAGTATATCTGCAGCTATACACTAAGTACATAAAATTATGTTAGCATCGTTCACTATTTCATTAAACTCGTTTATGTTGAAACTGCACGAGAATCAATACATTTCTTAAATAATAACTGAAAATTACTTCAAAAATGACTCGCGGAATTCATGTGGTATTTTTGTTAACGAAACTCTGATTGACGTATTGTTTCCACGATTCTCACTTGTAAATTAAAATAGTTTTTTTATTGTTTTCACTTATATAATTGAAAAAAAAAAATTTGATCGTGGTGATCGATTCCGAATTTTTACTTCTCTCACTATACGTAGTAGTTGGGAAGTATCGGCCCATTTCATGTCTTTATTCCATGCAACAAGCCCTGTACCTTCTGCGGTACATTTTCATAGTTCATGTGACAACAGGATAAAAGAAGGTTATATTATAGTGTAGATTGCGAAAGTCAACTTGACAGCAGGTGTCAGTATGAAACATAGAGTATAATTCAATGCCTTTCATTAGCGGCTTCTAAATCACTTCCAATATATTTTCTGTTCCTATAATCATTTACATTTGACCCGTTGGAGTGTCCAAAAGCTGAGGGAAGTCACATATGTATGTTATCAATAGATTTATAGATATATTAATATATGAATGAAACGTGCATGTAATTTCAAAACACAAAACTATTTTATATAAAACATCATTGAAGTAAATCAATTTGTTACAGATAATTTTGTAATATATTATAAGAAACGTGTATTACAAAATCACCAAGGACGATGATTATTCGGTACCACTACGGTATGCCTAACACAGCGATGAAATTAACATTCTAATATTTCTTTATACATATAGCCTATATAACTTATACAGTTTTATTGATTCAGATAATAGTACATTTTGGAAAGATGAGATTATACTTTTGAAACTACATCAAATTTGAAAATAAAAACAAAATTAAAATCAATGGGGTGTCACCTGTTTCCAGGGGCGATAGCATCTGCTGTCAGGTTTCAAACACCAGACGTCCTCATAACACAGAGGACATATACTGGGAGAACAAAGACTTTGGGCCGTGCGGGTCTAGGATTGGCTAGTCTAGCGGAGCCGGAGTCTACTCGTGTACACCCAGAAGGGGGATTTCAGAGTGACTTCTGGTGTATTTTTTTAGAGTACTTCCGACATTACTAGAAGTTTGAAAATACGCATAATCTTAATATTATTGAATGGTAGTACGGATTTAAAAAAAACATCGATTTTCGAGCAAGGGTTCCCAAATTATTGTGGTTTTTTACGAGCCTAGCGCGGCGGTAAGTTGTTCATTAAGTATTGAAGAAGATGATCCCGTGAAAAAAATAGCGGGTTACCGCACCATAACTTTTTAGGGCTATTTTACAAAAACGCTGTTTTTGCATTAAGCTTCGATTTGCAAAAAGTACACATCCGATCTTGCTGAAATTTTGTGTGGTACTTGGTGGGCTACAACCTTTCAAAATTCCAGCTCTTAATCTTTAAAAGAACAAGAGTTATGACTTTTTGAAGTTTCGAGCAAAATCGATGGTTATTTACAATTTTCGGGGTCATCGCTGGACCGGGTTCATTCACAGCTCACTTTTCCCGTCTCTTTACGGCGCATAAGCTTATTGAAACCTTTCTTTTTTAACTCAATCCGACGATGTCCGACGCGAAAAACCGGTTTGCCATTTTTACCATTTTTTTTGGACCATTTGCGATGATCAAAAAGTATTCGATTTTAGTTCCTTCAATTTGTATCATAATTATCTACTTCAGGCAAATTTTTCTCCTAACTCAGAACTATGCTAAAATTACCGAAATTTTTTGCTGATTCTATCAAACTATAGATCCAGAGAAACAGAGTGAATTGTACATTAGGATAATTGTTATTTTATATTCTAAGAATTAGTGTAAATGTTTAAAAGACAAAAGAAAAGATCCCTTTCATATAGGTCTAACTGATCATTTAGGATATTGTTATGGGCGTTTTTGACACCTTCATAAATCTCTATTGATTCTAATGTATTTAATTTGAAACCTTTGGTTTGATTACGTAAAATGCTTAGGCTATCTAAATTAGGAAAGGTGTGACCTGTTTTAAAAAATGATTACCAAAGGTTGAGTCTGTTTTGTTAACGTTTTTGGTATCTAAGTTTAAAATTACTACAAGTTCTATATCAGTGTAAATTAGCTCATAAACCCCAGATTAACTATATTTAATGAATTATACATAAAATGTCACAGTTCAGTCTCTGGTTGAGACTGATTTTGAGATTATGACGTGATAAAATGTTAGCAAGACTTTCACTTACGGAACCAAAAGAGAAATTAATTTTTTTAATACATTTGGGTGTTCTATGTAATTTACTATTTGATCCACCGAAAAATCTGTATTGAAGACATTCATTTTATTGTGTCCAACTGTAGTAACGTTATCAAGTTATTACTAAAAGTGGTATAAAAACAAAGTAATTGTGCTTTCATTTAATCATAATGATAAATTACCACAAATTGACGGCTTCTACCATCGATTTTTGGTATAAAATAACCATCAAAAGATTTGATTGATTTTCATTAATTCAATGAAACATAATTGTAACTTTAGTGTCTCGAACACCGTAGCTTCTCCAAACAAGTATTTGAGTACTTAATATTTGTTTGAAGAACCTACGGTGTTACACAAATATAATTACATTCATCTATTAAATTAGTAAAAATTAAACTTTTAATAGTTATTTTATTCAATTTTCGAAGCTTAATCGTCGAAATAAATACTCAGTTCGCGATAATGAGCGGTGTCAAATAATCAGTTGCCGAAAATATGTTCTGCCCAGGAATTTGTTCAAGTTGATTTAAACAGTTCGCGAACTGAGCAATATATAGTTGCACAAATGCCGACGCTTGAAATATTAACCTAGTATTCAAGAAATATCTAAAAATTTAACAAACTTGACTTTATTCATATTGCAAAATGAACAAATTCGTCAAACGAGTCTATCCTTAACTGCAATTCTTCGTGTCCGCAGGCTGCAATGGTGCAATGAACGAATATACTGGGTAAAGGAATGGCATCATGTGGTCTTTAGTGGCATGCCCATGATGGTCTGTCGTAGATTCAAATTCGTATTTTAACCTATTATCAAATTGGTATTTATCCTTATGTACCACCTACCAAGGATCATAATACCGGGATATCAAAAATTATCTTGGTCAAGGGTGGTTGTGGAAAGTAAAATGAGTGTCTTACTTTGAATTTTTGAATATGTTTTGTTGTGTCAGAATCTGTTAAGTCGAATTAATTAATTTGAAGTTTCTAAAAGTGCGAAATTTCGCAATTTTATACGAATGTTATAACAGAAGTCTCTAGCGCTTTAGACTCCGGGATTTTCACTTGGCCTATCGAAATTAGAAGGTTCGAATTGTATAAAAACACAATTGCATGAACGCCAAACGTCCTATGTAATTAGCTACGAACGTAATCCTCGAGGAGCTCGCTGCGCGTCAGTAGGTATGAAATTTGTAGGTTATTGATGATGTCAGTGTGGCAGTGACATAATTATTTCAAACGTAAAGTAAGACAGTACGATACACGTTTTAGATTCCACAACCACTCTTGACCAAGATAATTTTTGATATCCCGGTATAATACCGTAAAATATAGATACATCGATAATTATTTGAGAACTTTGATTACTATAATCTTAGAACATAGTTTGCTTTTATTTTGACATAAGAATTGTTAACTTTTACTTCATAATTCTTATCTAACTTCAATTTAAATTCAATTATTTTTTAAATAAGGAAGCTTACCTGCCTCATCACTCTACCAGATGTTCTAAATATACCTACCAGCTTTGCTTGAAAGTTCTTGAACACGGGTTGCAAGAAATAAATTAAATAAATGATATGAAGAGAAAACGTGAGCTTATTCTAATCCTAATTTTCTAACGCGATAAAGGTCAATATAAGAGCTTTCAATTTTACTGAAATTTTCATTACAGTGAGTGGTGAGGTTGTGACTACATTAATCAATCAATCAATCAATCAAAACGGATAAGGACAAGTCCGGAGCACTCAGACCGCTTGATTAGGTCAATTGTGCGCCCCTTGATACAAGAATCAGTCCAGCAGGCGGTTGAACAGTGACAACACGTCCTGTAGTCTCAGAAAGCTCTCATGGGCTCGTCAGTGAAATGAGGTAGACGTGAAGGTTCGGCACTTTGTGGGTGTTTTATAATATCACTTTCGTAGATGGTTGATCACTGACTTCACGTCTGCCTGGTCTCATTGAGCAAGGCGAAACAGCTGTCTGAGACTATAGGGCGTGTTGTCATTGTTCAACCTGGTGAACCAAAACTTTGTCTATGGACTGCTAACACGAAATGTGTTTGTATTTCAGTATGCATTGTTGCGGAATCGTCAGCTGGTGGCAGTATTTCCAACTGTTTCTTTGAATAATGTGTAGTCAATGTGTAGCATTGTGAATTGCATTCTCAGTAGGACATCTTCTTTCCGGCAGATGGTGTTGGAACATCTGGTTCGCTAAACACTTTGAGGGTGTTTTATCATATCATTTTCGGAGATGGTTGATCAGTGACTTCACGTCAGCCTCGTCTCACTGACGAGCCCATGATAAGGGCGAAATAGCTGCCTGGTACTGTAGGACGTGTTTTCACTGTTCTACCTGTTGAACCAAAACTACCTCGTCTTAAGACAGTTATATAGGAATAGGAAATTAATAAGTTTTAACTTGAGGAAAAAACGTTGTGAATGTTCAGTGTTGTCTATCCTTAACTACGGCTTAGTTTAGTATTTCCCTTGCTTGCTTCAAACTACTAAATATCGCCTTCATGAAATCTAAAATTACTGTTGTACATTTGCTTTTGGACTGCGTTAATATGACAGAGGATCAGCTAAAATAAACAAATCTGTGCTGGTTTAGAATCGAAAATTTGTTAGATATCATATGAGCTCGTTGGTCTTTCATGCACTTTCTACCTCCACTCCCCGTACCTTAAAAGTAGACTAATATATAGAGCAAGTTTGCATGATCGCTGCATACGTCGTCATGCTTACAATTTAGACTTGCCTAAATTTCGTTTTGCTTGATCAAATAGATGTTTCACCTACAATGCATTTAAAATATATAATAATAAACAGGTTCAGATGGTTTTCTCAAGAGAAAACTTGCATCGACGCTACTGAACAGTTGGCTATATATTGCAGTTTGTGAAGTATTTTATTTGCTATTACATGAATCTATTTCTTTTCTCTGTAACAAACTTAGATTATTAAATCATTATTTTTCCCTTTTTCATGGTAGTTTAAGTAAGTTTATACTTTCTTTCCCTTTATTTTATTTTTGTTAGAGGTTGAGTAAGAGTAGCATAAGCTAAACTTCGCCTCTCTCTTTTTTACATTGTATTTTTACTTTGTACAAAATAAATGCAATTTATTATTATTATATTAACTTTGTTTCTGCTAACACGAATGTATTTCACTATGCACTATAGTAACGTTATCAAGTTATTATTACAATTTGTATAAAAACATAGTAATTGTTCTTTCATTTAATCATATTTTATGCAAGTTTAGATTGTTTTTTCATCACGTAATGGCTTATTATATCTATTGTACCTGCTTGGATATGTGCTACTATTCTGACAACTCTATTGTAACTTGCAACATTTGGAATGCGCGAATGCCGCTTATGCCAGTGGCAGCCTTATCCATATCTTCCATGTATATTATACTTATCGTAGTTCTCACAGGCGAGAGTGGAACTCTAGCAGTATAGGAAGTATTAAATATATGGTTTATGTTAGTTTTATATGTTTTTCATTGCGGAATGAAGATTAATTTGTGCACTAATTAGTAGTTTCGTAAATTATAATCTTTAAAATCTAAAATTCTCTGGAATATAATAATCCTGCCAACAATTTCACCCAATTTAAATTTTTCGTTGAAAAATGTTGTTTCTTCACGGCATTCCTCGGAGCAATATTTATAACGTCTCTTAAATCGAAAAGAAGTATCAAATCCCGCAAGAAACTGTAGCGTTTAAATTCTTCCACCTATACTATGTTGAACGTTAAATATTAGCTCTTAACGATACCGAAACCTGCTTATCGAATGGTACAGGTTGGTTAGTACAATGTCTGTACGCGACGAAGTTCAAAAGTAAAAACTTGTAAAATGAAATGAACAGTCAACTATCGTCGGCGCAGCGTTCGTTCCTCGACTTTTCGGTCATTGCATAAACAACTTTTTCTTCACATATCTGAAAGCAAGTCTTTGTAAAGTCAACTTGGATTCACTTAAATAACTATTGAAAAAAATTTAGGAAAGTTAACTGTTCTGATATTCCTTTCATAGTATTTCTTAAAACTTGAAATTAAATTGTTTCTTCTTAATTCTCGATTATATCTCATCTGTTCCTGCAATGTTGATTATATCCAGTGTGCAAGACTTTTGCAAAATCCATATTTATTCAAATTAATAGTAATTCCGTCGAGACGAGATAAATTTGGTGTCTCGTTTATTTAACAGCTGCTAATCCCAATTGTCGAAATGAAATAGGTATATAAGTTTCCAATTCGTTGTCTATTAGTGATTTATTACAGACAGTGCGTTTACGACAAAGTTATTTTATTATCAGGGTGCGTACTATTGTCAAGATTTTCAGATGTGGGATGCGTAAAGGGAAATTACTTCAATGTTACTTGCGAATGCGTTATTGCTGTATTTCAGAATGATGACAGTTATTGACAATAGTCCAGCAAATAAGCTGGGGAACTTTCTGAAAAAAAGCATGGCGTCGCATCGGAAAAATTCTTTTTGCATGATGTTCTGGGGCCGACGTGGATCATTCGTAAGGGTGAGCTAAGTAGACAGGACCTCCCATTCACCCCTAAGCGCTAAATTAACCCTATACACCCCCTTTTTAAGTTAATTTTGAATTAAAAAAAATGAGTTTTTGTGTCGCTGAACACGCTCCGAGGTCATTTTCCTGGAAAACTCATTCAATGGGATGAAAATGAAATTGCTCATTTCTCACGAGATTAGCGTTTTATACGTGAACGATGTTCGCGGTCGCGTATTTCGATCCAAAGTAGATCCTAACTAGGAAAATTTGCGGAAAACTGTGGAAAACCTGAAAAGTAAATCTTTCCACGTCATTGAAATTATCGGGTGATAAGTTTTTGTGTTCGGTGATTACGAATTTGATAATTGAAAAATATCATTTTCCAGAAAAACGAAGAAATTTTTTTTATGAATACTTATATTTTTAAATGTAATTTTTTGAGTGTCGTGTTGATTAGCATTTGTGTTTTCGATGTGCACGTTAAATTAAAAAAATTAAAAGTAATGGAAAAAAGCAATTGTCTGAAAATTCCGGAAAAATGATAAAAAATACTCAATAGGTTTTTTTTGTCGATAATTACGAATTTGATATCAAAAACGTTTGAAAATAACATTAGGATTATGTGGAAAATGAAGGAACATTAAAAAAATACAAGCATCTTTGTTCTAATTGATACAATTTTGTAACTGTTTATTTGAAGTTATAATATTGAAATTAGTAATTTTCTTTGATTTATCCGGAATTTTCAAACATATGTTTTTTTGGCATTACTTTTAATGTTTGTAATTTAACATACACATCGAAAACACAAATACTGATCAACACTCAAAAAATTACAATAAAAAAAATAAGAATTCATAAAAAAATTCTTCGTTTTTCCGGAAAATGTTTTCAATTTTTTAATCATCAAATTCGTAATCAGCGACCACAAAAAGCCCTAGTTTTCCACAAATTTTTCTAGTTTTGGTCTACTTTGTTTCGAAATACGCGACATCTTTTATGTATAAAATGATAATCTCGTGAAAAATGCGCAGTTTTGTATGAAAATGACGAAACTTCCCTGATTTACAGCCGATTGAATGAGTTTTCAGGAAAAATGACCTCAGATTCGTGTTCAACGAACCCGAAATTTTTTTTTAACTGAATTTACAATTATCCTAAAAAAGGGGGAGAAAATAGGGTTAATTTAGAGTTTAGGGGTGAATGGGAGGCCGTGTCCACTTAGCTCAACCCTCACGAATGATCCACGTCGACCACAGAACATCATCCAAAAAGACTTTTTCCGCTATGACACCCTGCTTTTTTTTTAGAAAGTCGGCCAAATTCCCCAGCTTGTTGACTGGACTACAAGTTGAGGGAACTGTTCTCCTAGTCTTGACCAAGGTATGAGCGAACGACATGCGCAGCATAGGTATTATGGTAATAGCCACAGAATCATGCAGTTCTCCATTTTGATTAGTTGACAAGTAAAATTACTCTGTGTCAGTTTATTTTTACGGTGAGGAATATGATAAAAGCAACCCTTGAGTGAAAAGGATATAATCGGTGAGGTAATTTCCCGCTTCGCATCCCTCATCCATCACATACTACTACCGTCCTTTTAAAAGGGCCGTCTACGTCTTGGGCGCAGGCCATGAAACATAATCCCTTTTTCTCACGTTTAGTGCGCGGATCCGATGTACCTCTAGCGCGCCAAGGGTACCTATTGCTATAATGTAATAATTATTTTCAATACATAAAAGAAGACTAACTCTTCTACATGTTTGGCTGCCAATTCTTTCATTCGATTATCACATTAAAATTCTTTGGTTGGAGGGTGGACATCTTAAAAAACCATAGTTAGACTCTATGGGTATTAATCTATACGACACGGTCTCTCCAACGAAAACGCTTTAATATTTTGCGGCGATATTTTGTACATTCATGTAAACTCTTTGTGAGCATAATATAAAAATATTTTTCAATATACAGGGTGTTTCAAAAAAAAGTTGGAATACCTTGTATTTGAGGTTGAATTTGGATGGTAGAGCTAAAATAAAGGTGATTTGCTGTTACGTGTCCTATACCTATCTGAAATAGTTTTTAAGATATTTAAAGATTAATAAAATCACAACATAAATTGTAAAATATAAGTAATTTTTGTGACGTTTCAAATGTGATGCCTCGTCACCAGAGTAATGTCTCAAATTATAAAGAAAAATAGTTATTCGTTAGAAATGTTTTACAGGATGGTAAAAAATTGAATTGAATTATAGTCAAATTGAAAGTTGTTTAACTCTCTTATTTTAAATGGAACACACGGAGTAATAGATTTGTTTAAATTTGTCTATCGATGTGCATCATCCTATACTAATACTTTCTCAGATTTTCGGGTTTATTATGATATCACACGTAAATGTATAATTATTGTTAGTGATTTTAGTTAATCACATAAAAAATTATTTAGAAAAATTAAACATATTCCGATTGAATAGATATGTAGAAGATGTTGCACATTATTATCAGAGTTGAAAATGATTCCTTACTCGACGGTGATTAAGGGGTCAAGCAATTATCAATTTCAACCAATAGATTAAAAATTCTATAGTAAAATCATATCAAATTTTTGTTTGTTTTCCGATGATCATTGGAAACAATCCAAATATCGCAAATAATACTCAAGTAGAATTTGTGAATGAGCGATATATGATCATTTTGGTTATATGGTGTTGATGAAAAAAAATGTGCGAGTATTGTCAATTATTGCGTGAAAAACATTCCGATACTGGACTCCAGGCAAAGAATTGTTTCATGGTTTATATGCCAAGTATTGCAGATATAATTAGTTTTCAGTAAAAAAATTATCCGTCAATATTATATCTTATGATATAGATCAATTATTCGTATCCGTTCTAATAATGATCGTTTTTGACCTACAGGTAAAAATTATGCCCGGATTTCCGAGGGCTAATTCACTAATGACTAAATGTGCATTTTATGTCTCAAGGTGCACACAAAATGTTTTTCTACTTCGAGATAATGACGGTGACGTATAATTAACTTTTCAATCCATGGCATGTATTGCCATTTCAAATCCAGATAAAACTATTTTTAGAAATTGTGCTTATGCTTCTGTTTTTTGGTTTGCTGGACTTAGCTCTCATGTATCTCTCACTTTTATAATCGTAACCAGCATCTCACCAAATCTCAGACTCTTGAAACCTCCAATGAGGGAACTTGATAGAATATTGAGTTTCAAAAGTTTTTGATTTCTGATCTTGAGGAATCCATGGAATCGAAGGTTTTGATTTGAAGTATTGCATTCCTTGCTCGTACAACCATTAGTGAAACAGTAATGATTTCCAGCCTTTAATAATATGACACAACTATACGTCGGATCGATTGAGAACCTCATCATGCTACTACTCAAGTAGCTCATGTTAAATATAAACTATTCAATAGTCTAGTGTCAAAAAATCTTTAGTTTTGCTTCATACAAACCGTAAAATAAAACCCACGAGAAATATGGATTACATTGTTTAGATTGCGATAGAACTTATGCAGGAATGTGACAAGAGGTTTTAAATTCGGGAGGGGCTGCAAGATGTTCAATTTAAATTACAAGCTATGCAGTTGGTTTGATAAAATCTACTCAATATTTTGTATTTTATGGATCGTAGAACTTTTTCTAATACTATTATGTAGTAGGTATACGTCGAGAAAAGCGAATTTGTTCATTTCATTATCAATTCTAGGGCAGCCTCTCTAGTGTAGATCGATCGGTAACATCACAGTCTAATAGTTTGTTTTGGACTTTCGCCAACGCAATTGATAGCAATTTCACTTCCAGTTCATTACCTCCCCTAATCAAAGATGATGGCTCACTGGCTGCTAGACCATAAGAAAAAGCCTGTGGAATGTTTGTAGCAAATTCCACTTTGGCTCCACAAGGGAAGGACCCTCCTAATATTGCGGCCATCGATAGCCATATGCCTGAAATTGTCTTTCGTCAGCGCACAATTAGACGCATTCTGCTTCATCTCAATGCCAAAAAGGTTATGGGGCCAGACAAACCTGTCGTTCCAAAGGAATGTGCGCCAAAATTAACACCAATTTTCTGCAGGTTGCTTATCCTTGCATATCAACTAGGTGTGTTTCCTTCCAGCTGGGAGGCAGCTAGAGTCCAATTCCAAGAAAACGAAAGAAGAAGCCTTTCTAATAATTATAAACCTATTGCACCATTATCTGTGATATTTCAACATCGAGCTCATCAAATACCTAGAGAGTTCCAAAATCACGAATGACCGCCAATGCAGCTTCCATCACCAGTTATCAACAGGGGACCTGCTTGCCTACATGCATGGCAGAAATCTTTCGAAAAACATGGGGAATCTCTAGCTGTAGCATTAGACTTCTCCAAAGCATTTGAGTCCGGCATCAAGGTCTTCTTGGAAAACTTCCGTCATATATTTGCCGCCTCAACATAGTTACTTATTTCCAAGTTTTCTCTCAGATGGATCACTCCATGTGATGGTTGAGGAAGTATCTTCCGATACAATGGGTATTAACGCTGGTGTTCCACGGGGATCTGTCTTGGCACCAGCTTTGTTTCTGCTCCACACCAACGATCTGCTGGAGGTGACAACCTGTCCTGCCCACAGCTTACCGCATTCTCATCTAGAGCCCCTATATCATCCAATGAAGCTAGAGGATCGAGACAGACCGGTTGGCACAATTAATGCAGATCTGGCAACGATTTTGAAATGAGGATCTGACAATCTAGTAGAGTTTAATACATTAAAAACTTAACTCTTGTATCTTCGCCAGGAAGGCGGATCCCACCAACTCTAATATAATGATGTCAGGTACAACTATTCCTGTGAAGTCTTCCATATCCATGCTCGGGATTACCACCAATATCACCTTTTCATGGGATGATCATGCAAGGTCCATTGCGAAATTCGCTCCACAAAACTTGGTTTTCTATTCCGTGCAAAGGGCTTTACATCCGAGCAACTTTTCATAATCTACATAGCCCAGATTCGACCTGTCGGCTCTCAAACATACGCCGAAGCTCTTGGATTCTATCCAGAAGAGAGTTATTCGTCTGATTGATGATGTTACACTTACGAATACATCACCCTTTCATCGTAGAAAGGTGGACGACCTCTCCCTTTTCCATAGATATTTTCATTATCGATCTTCATCAGAAGTCTCGTCTGTTATTCCACCACGAGAAATTTCAGGTAGGTGGACTAAACGAGATCAAGCTAGTCCCCTTCATTGTCAAGCTGGGGACCTGTCGAACTTCTTCGTATCAGATTCCATTTTTCTATCAACCGGCTCACATGATGATCTTCGAAGATTATAGGTTTTCCTCAGGAACCAAAATAGCCGCCTTAGGTACTCAAATGGTGATGGACTCATAATCTGAATTTCCTTAATTTCCAATATTTACTGCACCACATGATGACATATATAGCGCTATCGTAATAAGATTATTTCACTTTAGACATAGGTACTTTAGACGTGATTGATCGAACGTGATTCTAAAATCAAGATACCGGTATCTGGGTTGCGTTACTTTCGAAAGCGATAAATGCGTTCTAATTCATTAAGCAGATGATGGAGTTCGATATGTTTTAATTGTTGCATCGATTGTGGCTCGCAGTAAATAAATAGGATATAATGATTTACATCTGGCACGCGTGAGATTTGCAACACTAGACCCTATTTGTATGCACTTGCAGAATAGTGACACTAGATGGCGCAGTCAGCGTCGTCTTCACGCTCTTGTTTTGATATCATCTATGTAAATAAGGATATAACAACGACCGCTGAGGCATGATGCGAGACGCCCGAGTACCTGTCATTAGCGCGACATGGAAATTGTGCGAATTCATGACCGCTCACGTCCCCGTCCTTTACAATGTAACTACGATTTAAATTCCACTCATTTTTAACGCTCATGTTGTAATGGGATTTCGATCGAGATGGGTGTTCCGTGTCGCTTGTCCAAGCTTAGTTTGTCAGCTTAGTTCCCCAGTATGCAAACTTGCTGAGAAACGAAATCGTGAAGAGATTTATTAACTGGATCCGTTCATTCCTTACACTCCTTCCAGCTCCCACCAAAAATGATGATGCTTTATTCATGTGTGATTGTGTGGAATAAGGCAATTCAATGACAAAATGATATGTTACTTGTCAAAATCAAGAATTTCTCCTCATAATGGTCCACAATTCCGTGTACATTCAGATTAAATTTCCTGAATCATGAAGGTATCTTACATTGACTAATAGTCTGCAAAATTATTCAAAGACTTACACTATATAAATACAAAAAATATATAAATCTGATAATAGAAATCAGGCTACAAATTGCTCAGGAACTTTAATAACTCATTGATGATCTCACTGTATATAAATTAAATTGTTTACTAAAAATAATGTATGGTCATAAGTACTCGTATATTACTAAAAACAAAAAATTGGAAGGTTTCACCGCTCTTGCTAAACGTTGTGTTGATTATAACCATCAGTTCGATTATAAAAATGTTGGTTCATCATCATCATCATCATTTGAGGGGAGCACTTAGGCCACTTAGTTGGGGCCATTGTGCGCCCCGTGGTCAGAAGCCTATTCTATCCTAGCAGGCTGGTGGCTAGCCAGAAACCCAGAATATTCTCAGTGCTGGCTTTCATAAGTTCTTCTTCTGGGAGCAGTTTTTATTCTCCGAAGTGTCGGTGCCTGAGGGATGCCAATGCTGGGCATTCCAACAAGATGTGAAAGGCAGTTTCTTCCGCCTCTCTACATTTCCTACATATTGGGTCATCTGTGATGCTCATATTCTGTAGGTGTTTGTCAAGACGATAGTCGTCCCTCTGATGTTCTTTCTGCTCAGAGAAAGGCGTTTCTTTGAAAGCCTAGACTCTTTGATGAAGAGCTTGGCCTGCCTCATGCGTGGTGATTGTCGCCACAGTTCAGACCACTCTTTATACAGTTGGTCTAGAAGGGCGATACCCCCACGCAATTTGATGAAGCGACCATTCGCTCCGGCCCGATGGGGACTTCAGACGACCTTCGCCTGGCCAGGGAGTCGGCCATTTCGTTTTATACAACTACACTGTGTCCAGGGACCTAGATGAGTTGAACTTTATTTCTCCCTGCATTCTTTGTCAAGCCTTGATGTGACTCTGGGTGATTTGAAAGCTCCCAGGGCCGACCGGCTGTCTGTGCAAATATATATGCGCTTATTTACATAGTTTCTTCCCAGGTTTTCCATGGCACAAGTCAATATTGCGTAGACCTTCACCTGAAAAACCGTGCAGTAAGCGCCTAGAGTCACTGAGATAGAGGTATTTGGCCTTTTAAGAAGAAAAACATGTTAGTTAATATTCTAGGTACAGAAACCAATTATTATAAAAGATCTATCCTGAAGATGATTCACATGAAACTTGACGCTTTTTTTGTGAATCACAGAACTGATGTACAAACATTAAGTCAAATTTATACAAATTTAATTGATCAAATACTTGTAAATTCCTACATATTTCTTTATAATGTTTAAAATTGTGTTTATGTAGTAAGCTAATATAATATATCAGTTATACCGGTAAAGCAAGGATATTTACGTCATCGGTTTAACAGTGTACCTATTTGGCGCGAAGGGATTTTCATACAAGGTCAAACTTGGGCAGATTGTTTTGTCTCTTTCTTGAGATGTGAAATCTTCCACTATAGAAACATAAGGTTTTCAAATACATATTCATATATTTCACACTTTAATTTGTGACATTTTCAATTATTCGTGTTTCGTTCATTATTGCGACTTATACATTTTTAATTGAAATTGCTTAGTGAAATTAGTTTAAGGAATCCCGCCCTTTAGTGACGTTAATTAGTTTTCAAACGTCTTCTGATGATGGTCATAAGACCGAAACGTACGCAAAGACGAAAACAGTAAACGTATGTGTTAGTGTGATCTGTTTCACTAGAATTTAAATATACTTTCTTAATGAAGCTAATTATGGTATAGGAAATAGGTTGAATTTACAGTGAGGTAAAATCCTTCTTGAGGTAATTCAGTGTGTTTTTATACCTAATTTTTTTGATAACCGTGCTTTTCCTGTATAGGGGTACGAGATTATGACTAACAACTAATGTTTAGTACCCGGAACTACTAAAGATGTTTTTGTAATCTACGAATATTATTAAGCCGCCACTCCCAAGAAAAATGAATTCAAATAAATTATTAGAACTATTTTAGTTGAAGTACATGGAATTTTTGATGTCGGTTACGACTTAAATGGGATGAAGTGAGAGTCCACAATACAACCAAAAATCGAAAATTGTTATTTGTGTTGAAATATTAATAAATTCAAACTACATACATTGATTCAAAGACTAAAGCCACTAAATATGATCTTATTCATCCGTGTCTTTCAGAATTAGAAATTATTATTCTTTAAATGTAGTCGCAATCGATCAAAAGCGAGATAAATCAATGATTAACATGAATACTAGAGTTTTGGACAATGTTCCAATTTATTAAGATCGTCCCACTCGAATAACGCAGAAGGAATGCGAATAGGTAGGTGTAATATATTCTTAAAATTCGCAAATCGATTACCATTCTTCAGGTTGTATGTAAACTAATGATATTAATAATAAAATGAATTGTACTGCGTTCAACGAACATAATGAACGAAAAGATTAGATTAGATTTTTATTATTTTTTGGGAACATTGGGATTCGTTTGATTTCATTATAAAGAAATTTCAGTAGCGAAATTCCAATAAAGTTATTTTCTCCAACACGCTTTTAGAAAGTATCCATTCTATGATTAAATAATGTATATTCTATTACTAGATAACGGCCAAACCGTTTCTGATTGGTCGAAAGCAGTGATAGAATATACATTCTGACACAGTATGTTAGTATATTATTTAAATAATGAAGTAGTAATATTTCGGCAAACAAAAACTACTTTTTGTATGAAATTTCTAAAATTAGATCTTTTATCTGGACCATGCAACTGAAATATTTGTTGAAACGAAAAAACCATAGAATGATGTCTACTAACACGTTTGGAATGGCCTTCGGCTCGGAACTACAAAGTTTCGTTCGTGTAGAGTCATTTCAAACAACTTGTTGTAGAATATTCTGTTCTTCTATGAATTTTTCGATTCAATAACTATTAAGGTTGCACGGTTGAGATAAAACATCTGATATTTTTGTAGAATTTTAGAAGGTTCTAAATAAGCTTTGTGAACTTTTTAACTACTGACCGATTGAAATAAGTATAATATTTAACTTTATTGCGTCTAACATAGATTGGCTTAACTTATATAATATAGATCCTGCCTAGTAAAATTGAATGTAATGATGTGTATATCCGGTTGCATGGATGGATACTTTATAACCTCAAGCAATGACAAGTTTGGCGGTCATGTCAGTCGTCAATTATTGGTTTTTCCTTTCATGAGAATATTTTAATAATTTTAATTATAATTATAATGCGTCAATGTCAAAGAGTTCTATATATAGAGTAGACAAGTAGTGTGTTAAGCATAGGAAAGCGCTGGTATCTAGTCGGACATTCTGTCCTTCTCGCACATGTAATGCGCTCGTAGTGCGCTCTCACTCCCACGGTCTCCCCTTCTATCACAAGAGTATAAGAATACAAGAATAAATATAACGCGCGCACATCGTGCGGGTGAGAGCGCAGTATGTCCGTCAAGCTTCCAGTGAAAGACTTAGTAGTCTACTCTATATATAGAACTCTTTGATCAATGTTGTATTGTACCTTTTTGTTCCTCGAGAACATCTAGGCATAGGTTTCCAAGTCATGAACTTAAAATGACTTCTCTCAATTTTTTGTTTTCGGATACTTCTGCAGGTCAATATTGGAAAGATTTAGAAACAGCGAATGAAAGGTGTTAAATTTCATTCAAATGATCTACATAATGTATTTTTTCCACTACTAGCTGTGAAGATGACAATTACTGCTGAGAAGTTGAATTTCTCTAGTAGTGGTTAATACTTTTTTCTACTGTTGACCTAGGTTAATAATGAACAAACTCAAATGTTTTGAGAATCCAGGGATAGTTGTTCAACAAAAACTTGTGCAACGTGATTTTGTATACCCAGGAGTTTGTCTTTAACGTATTTGCTGCTTGAAATTACCTAACACGATAAAATTATTTGAATAAAAAAATGCCATCAGTTTAAAATTCGCGCTCAACATGAATGCCTGATGACATTTGTGAATCGTGACCGTAACCTACGAGTGCCGGACAGAGCCGAGCTTGGTTATGTTAAAAACTATTTAAACAAAATAAGAGTAAGACCACGAGAACACAGAATTACCAGAAGACGACATTGAATAAAACTGATTATTTTTCAAGTGAGTAACCTTGCTACAGGCTAGAGATAATAGATGGTTTTGTAAATTTTAGGTTAGTATTCGAAGTGAAAACAAGATTTCAGTAGTGAAAACGATAGAAAAGGGAAATAGTTGATCTCAACATAGAATAATGTGCCCATAAAGTAGAGGCCTTTTTATCACTTGCATAATCGTGGAAGTATGCCAGTAGTAAGTAGAAATCATCTCTACGTTTTTGGTACTGCACCAAACTGTCTGTACAGTAACTTTTTCTGCGATTTCTCGCATTTCTGGCGGTTTGCAATTTAAATTTTCCCTCATTTCGGCTTTTCACATGTATACGTAATGTATACGTAAATATTTCAACAATATTGTTTTCGAGAAATGTCATTTAATAGAAATGTCAAAATTGATTTCCAGCCTACTTACTTTTTATCAGACAGAAATTACGCAAGCATAATTGTTTACTTTATTTAACTTAAAAATATTAAATTCTAGTTTAATGTGCTAGTAGTGGAAAAAATAGTATATACACCACGGTGGTGAAGACATTTATAGACCTCGCGAAATAATCTTGATGCTCGGTCAATAATAATAGTCTTCAACACCTTGGTGTATAATATACTATTATACTGGCCCCTGTCTGCCAGGTTGACTTTTAAAATTATTGACACTATAGTAATAACCTTGTTTTACACTGGCATCTGCTCTGTCTCATTACTTGACAATTTAAAAAAAATTTTATTTTTGTTTATATAAGGTTTAAATTTCATTGTTTCTTGAATATCATCAATAAAATAAATTCCCGTGCTTCAAACGTTGAGAAGGCGAAATAAATTATTCAATCGTAGTGACCGGTTTTCACCTCAAGATTATGATATTGTATTGTCGTTCTGAGGAATTCACTGCACTGATGTTTTTTTAAATTTTCCTTTGTAGTATCAAAGATTTCGCTGCTCCATCAAGTATTTTTAACATAGACCTGGTACTGCACTTTGCTCCATATCAATTAATCTTACAAATCGTTCTGGAGTTATAAATAGTCTTCAATATCAATACAAAATTCAATTCCATAAATTGCATTCAATACTGCTAACTCTGATAGGAATATAACAGTGCGCGAATTTATTCTCCACCTCTTTTTCTTGTAATTTTTGGCAGCTCAAAAAATAATAACAGTGATGACTGAGAATTGCTGCATCATTTTTGATAATTATTCGAGTAAACTTCCAGTTTGCGGTCTGTCGATTGTGAAGGATTAACAATACAGCAAGCGAGGCAGGTAATAATTAAAATACCCTTATCCTTCACCCATTGCTGTTCATTCTACAGTCGAATTCAAGACATTTGGTTGGCATATATATCCCGTTATGTTGATTGTGATGGATATTCAAGACAGCTTGGAATTCAGTTCCAATACTGTTAGCTATATATTACGACTGCTATTTCATTGTTGCTTAGGATCTGAAGATCGTTGCTCTAGGTTTCTCTGCTTCAACTTTGAATTTCATATGTCATAAACTGACATGAATAAAAGCCTAGGTCTGTGTTATAGACCATCCCCAGAATAGTGCTGATACATTATGTTTGGTAGTATTCCTCCAGATTAAGGAATAGTTCTAATGTCAAGGTATTTATTATCTGTCAGTGTATCATCATGAATAAAGTGACCCATTTCTCGATCAAAACGATGAATCCAGCTAATAATGAAACTACCGAATTTCAGGAATAAGTAAGAAAAACATTCCATATCAACGTATGTCTGGAAATGCTTCAATAAAGAGCTACGGCGCTGTATTAATTAATGAACGAATAATAAAATAATTTATTGAATAATAAATAATAATTATAACATGTGCTGGAGATGTGACATGAATGTCAATGCAACCTTCTAGCCGATTCGTCCTGGATTTTTATTTTATAAGCCTCCCTTATTTTGTTTTGAGAAATAAAAAATCTGAGGGATTTAAGTCGGGTCAACGAGGGGGTCACACAACAGGACCGTTACGGCCTATCCACGTCTGAGAGTAAACTAAAATTAAATGATTGCGAACTCGAAAACTAAAACGGGTAGGTGCTCCATCATGCACAAACCAACTTGCTAATCTGATTGCGTATGGCACATCATCTAGGAGATCTGTAAAGTCGTTTTCCAAATAAAACACAATCAAATTTGTTTCACCGTTTAAGTGTCGAGGCATCATTAAAGGTCCAGTTCAGTGATTTTCGATTGTCTCATAAATTTATCATAAATTTGTTTTGAACATTGCTACAAAATATGTGGCGATTTTGGCGAACAAATTTTCAGAAGGAAATGCTGGATTTTAAAAGGCATATATTGACAAAAATCTAATTGGAGTTGAAAATCTTGCGGTTAATAGATTGAAGGCGTTGTAAATGCCACGGCTTCAGCAACTGCTGATGCAAAATTTCCAATACACTACTCTTAGGTACGTTTTCCATCGAAGCCTGGTACTAATTTCTGGGTTAGCAGACACATTATTTAAAACACGTTTTTCTTTCATACATTTCTAGCTTTCTGCCACAATCGGCTCATTTCGACAAAAATGTGCCATTTTCTCTAAAGCGTTGATGTAATGGACCAGATCAATTTTTGGAAATGCTTCTTGGTAAAGTCTGAGAGCTTCACGACTACAACCATTTACTTTGCCGTACATGTCGGCAATGTCAGAAAATGTGTACTCTTCCATAATGTAAGAACAAAATTTGAAAACACTTATGTTATTGGATGGTAATGATCGGAATCACTAAATTTTGCATATAAAGCTTTAGCTACATTGAAAGTTATGTCAAGGTGACAGCTATTGACAGCAAAATTTAATTGTCACCCTGAAGTTTCAAAGCTTCCTTTGACTATTTTATGTAGTAGAGTTAATTAATTTATACTCTCAAATAGAGTTTGCATGACCATTTACAAATCGGTTCTTTTCGAAAATGATTTGCCGGGCAACATTTTCCCAGAATAACTTTTTCAACCAAAATTAACACAGAAAAACTATAAATATTATTAAATTAAAATAAATGGAGCAGAGAATATATTCCAGGTGCCCCGTAACGCCGGCCCTGATAAGAAATTTAGTTGACCAGTACTGTATAAAACATTCTAATGGTTAAACTACCAAAATTCAATGACATTTTCATTGAAGCATTTCCGGATATTTGTTGATATGACATTGTTTTCTTATTTTTTCTGTGAAGTTAACTCCTGAAGTTCAACATGTGATTTCCGGACATCCTATATAATGATATCACGTATTGTCATCCTATATAATGATATCATATTGCACGATCATTCCTTTGGAATGTTTCTTACTATAGAAACTTAATGTTCGGATATACATTTACTGATAACATTCTCCATGTGATGAGGAGCTTTGTAAATTAGAAGTGTGTGAACTGATATTCAATTTGTTTCCATTATCTTATTATTACTCTTGTAAAGCTAGTTATTGACCCAATCAAGAATAATAGAAAGTAAACGAGACAAAATAACAGGATATTATTAAGATCGGAGAAATTTTGAACATGTTGATATGAATGTTTGAGAACAATTATACTTGGAAAGGCAGGAAGTGATTATTTTGAAAGAAAAACCCCTTTCGATTTGTAGCGAAAGTCTTGTGATTCCGTCCCAGTGGACTTTTTCTTTTTTTTTTTAAGCAAAATATAACGCACAAGACGAATAACAGAATAAATTATTATTAAAAGTGTTCGAATATGGTGCCAACTTTTTGAAGAACACTGTATATCAACTTTTTTTTTAACCTGCAGATGTGTCCGAAACTCTTATTTTAAGGTTCAAGTGACTTCATCGATTTGACGTCACAGTTCATTTTGTGTGTTCAGTCAGTGGCATTGAACATACAGCACGTATATTTCTATGTTCTGTGGTAGCAAGGAAAGAGGTTATGTAGTGTAATTTTGATGCAACAGCAGGTGTTAGTTAAAAACAAAGTTATATTCTAGGGTCAATAATTTTGAAAGCCAGAATGACAGCAGGTGTCAGTTAAAAACATAGAGTTGTAAAAGACATTATGTAGACTATTCGAATAAAATTTCCATGTAATATAGAGTATAATTTAATGTCTTTCATTAGCCGCTCCTAAACCATTTCCTGTTCCTGCAATCAAAAAAAGTGAAAGCTAAAACTGTGCTAACAAAAGTGAGGGAAGTGAATGATGCACTGATCTTAAAATAAAATCGCACTTCAATACATTTTTCAGCTCACCATGATTTTGATGATTTTGCAAACAAGTGAATACTATAGCTTCTGGATATTATTTTGTTTCCGATGAATTTTATAATCCTGATGACCCATAGTACTAGCTTTGTTTCATGTCTATTTAGATACGCATAAATATTAACCTTACCTACTAAAGATGCGTTTATCACTTGCTGATAAAATTTGGTTTAGTTTCCTACCAGGTATTGAGCATTATAATTTTTCACAGCCGACAAAAACATAGTACATTTAATGGCTAAATGATTTGATAGCTTTTTTTTTTGCTAACCCAAGTTTTAAATAGGGAATTATTTAATTAGTTCTCTTTAATTATTGCAGCGGAACTGCCATGGTCTGCTTAGCAAGTGAAAAGCGTAGGTATCACATGTTCCTTAATCTTAATGGGTTGAAGATAAAACCATTAAAGATAATCTAGCATAATTTTCTACTTCCTCCTTTAACTGCAATTCAAGAATTTTGAGATCATGATTCCTTCACATATATTAAGGTACAAAAAAGGTATTCTAGGTATATGGATAAAAGTAGTGCACTACTCATTATCACGTAAATTACGTCTTCAGTTTACGTCTAACCGTGAAACTTAGCACCTTCCGGAGCGTTTTCTTTATATTCAAATCATAAAATTCTTCTACTGCATTCTTAGACTCTGATTTGGAGGTATACTGAATACAAAAAATTGTTATATTCTGTGGGTTTTTCATAATAGGCTTAAAAAGTAAAAAAATATAGGTCAGAGCCTAGTTTATTAGAATCAGAAGCATACTCGAAGAACAACTAGTTATAACGGCGAAACGTCGACGTATATGATTGTGCTCCTGTAACGCAAAATATATCCGGAACGAAGATTTTCCAAGAATCGATGTCTGCAAAAACCTTTCATTCGAAATTGAAGTTGCAAACAATGATGAACATCTCTTTGTAATTCTCTTCCATATATTTACTTTGAACGACGGTATTCTGTGGTGATTTAAGGTAATATGTGCGAACCAATATCGGACAAAAGCAAGAAAACAGATTACATAGTTTGTAACGAATATTGTTAAGTGACGATGGTTGCTAACGATATTTCTCCTCCTCTAATGGTTATTTGTTGTCCATTACGTGCGTTTTGAGTGACATATTACGGGAAACCGAACACCTGAAACAAGATTCAATAATAATTTGAAAAATTTTGAGATATTCCTGTTGAATGGCGGGAGATCATTGTACCGAACACTTGCATAATGTGCGGCTGGTAAGGCGAACCTCGCTTCCTGCCTTTGCTAACGTTCATGTCACCAGATCACACAGAGATAACTGCTTTTACTCATAGTCTCATGGTTGGATATACACGATGCCTGCTGCTTCATGTTATTGCCGCGTGTACTGACTGCATACTTGCAATCTCTAAGCTTGGTACGTACACATTGACTATTGTTTTATTTATTAAATCTGACAAAATTGTAGGTTGTACCCGCTGACAAGACAAAAAATATATATATATATATATATATATATATATATATATATATATATATATATATATACAGTATGGAAACCTCAACTGGAATATATTCGGTAACAAATAGCTGAAATTGCTCTAAAGAATCGCTTTTAATAATTTTAAATTTGTCGAACGTAACGGTACCTATATATTGGAATGGAGCTTTAGAAGAAAAAACATGATACTATTTATAACAGAAGCATCAGACGATTGGCATTTTGCGAGCGAATTCTGTTGTTTTGCCAAATACTATCGAATTGAGCAGATTCTCTATTTGGGTTTTGGGTAGTACCTGCCTACCCAGCAATTAAAATTTGTTATTGTAATATATATCATTGCAATGTTGCATTTGTCTTATTCTTTATGACGATATGACAATATTTAACGTACCGGGAAATCATAAATTATCTTGGTCAAGGGTGGTTGTGGAATCTAAAACGTGTGTCTTACTTTACGTTTGAAATAATTATGTCACTGTCACACTGACATCATCAATAACCTACAAATTTCATACCTATTTATTTCAGTTTTAAAACAATATGAACTACAAATTATGAAATAATGGTTTTAGTAACAAGAAAAACTAAATTACAGTAATTGTTGGAAATGTACCCCGTTTTGTTCGATGCACAAGTTGACGCGCATCCTCATGCTGTGAAAACCGTTTTGCAGCATTTCTGGCGTTATGGTTGCACATTGCTGAATTATTCTTTGTTGAAGTTCTTGCAAATTATTGCATTGACAACTTCTTCTGTACGAACTCTTGGTCTACCAGCACCTTTTTGTAAGGCACGCATAAAAATTGTCCGGTAATATTACCACGTTTGGGAAGTGCTCTCGAAAATTGTCCAAACACAAACGTTGACTGTATTGCCAATTTCCATTAACTAGCGCACCCGTTCAAAAATAGGCTCCAATCATGAAAATTTTGTGCTGTGTGGTAAGAAGCATGATTCAAAAACAGGATTAGAAAATTTCAGCACAATGACTTAACAGATTCTGACACAGCAAAACATATTCAACTATTTAAAGTAAAACACACTTTTTACATTCCACAACCGTCCTTGACCAACATAATTTTTGATATCTCGGTATAATCCAAACGTGTTCAAAGTATCTAACTAAAATATGGGTTATCTCATCGCTTCCGGAGGCTATCCGGATCTTTGTGTTTTTTATTATGTCTTTCATTTTCTCTGATGTCACTTTTATGAATCTATATACTCCTCCTGTGTCCTTAGAATAAGTTTCAACTAATCTTCTATCCTTTCATTGTGTCGCGGTACCGAATTGGACTTCTACCGTGGCAGCGACTGTTTCTGCTTTCTCGAGATCTGGCACTGCTGCGTAGGCAGTATCTAATTTGAACGCCGATATGGTGGTACCTACTAGTTGCCCTTAGCCACTTCGCGAATGTCCAAGGGCGATATGTTTTCCCCGTTGTATGTTTCCGCTTACTTTCGTTTCTGTAATGTGATAGGGTTCAGCCTTCAATTCCGTTTTATCTTGAGGTGGTTGCCTTTGATGAAATACCTTTCTTGCATTTTAATGCTTCATGGGACGTGTGCCGTTTAAATTCTCTTCCTGGTAATCGTAGTTGATTGATGAAAAGTCGTTTTAATAGGTCTATCGAAGGAAACGAATGCAATCAAATCATTGCGTTGCGATTGAGCTTCTATAATGCGTTTCAACAATTTCAAACATATGTTACAAAATTTTGGGCATTGGAAGAAAGTGACGTTACTATCGGGAGTGGATATCTGCTGTACAAGCTTCTAGTTAAAACGCTGAAGAGAAGGCAGAATAACAAAACAAACGCCGTTGAATTCATTCTTCACAAGCATCGAGGGAAGAAGAGAACCCTTATCATTTTTTCTTAGATGATGTTACAAAAAAACAAAAAATTTGTTTAATCACTTCAGAAGGAGGTCAAAAACTGTTCTCGTTGCTGAAGGAAAGTCGGAAATACCAAGATACAAATATGAGAAAACTCTTGAGTGCATGGCGACACACATTTCTCTCCATGCCGTTTACCTGTTAGCTTGTCTGAACGATACAATTTAATTGTTCAAGCCTAGTATTGAAGATGGTGGCGCTCTATATTAGCCTAGCCTAGTATTGACGAGAGTTCTCCACCAGTGTGAACGCATCTATACCAAACTATAGACATACTATGAAGTAGTGTTGACCGTCTGAACCCAGCGTTAATGACTAAAAATAGGATGCCATTTCTCTTCACTAGACACCCTTAGTCACTTGTTTTTTTCTGTACATTCCAGTTGTATGGTTTACAGCCCTCACTTCTGAAATTTTCAGATTCAAGAGTGCCTGCAGTGATGCCTGGCTGTTCTAATCCGGATGTTACGCACTTCCCTCTTGCCCATTGCAGGATTGCGTACATATTCGCTCGCCAGATTTTCCCCCGAAGTTGTGGCCTGTCCCAAAACTATCAATTCGATGGTATTTGAAATTGAGACTTTTCATCCATTATAGGAATATGATCAAACTTTTGGAGAAATTGTTAAAACCAGAGAAGATTTTTTCCTGATACGATTAAATTAGGAAATATCTGGGTTATAATATGATTGTCTTTCTGGAATGCAATACTAAACTATAAAGTATCTTATCTGTTGGATCTCTGAGTCTTTCCCATCCCTCTTTCCGTTTTAGAGGAAATTGAGAATTTTATTCATCGATGTGATGTGATCAAAGGTTTGAAGAAAAAATGCTAAGACTTCAGGAGATCCTCCATGCATCATTCTAGGATCTTTGTTGAAATTATGTATACAAATTTATTTTGCTGAATTCATCATAAGCTGTACAATAAGAAGTTTGCTTTATCTTGACTATCCAATGTTACATTCTGTATATTATTAAACAGTATTGAACAAATATTTTATAAAGATCTTAAACTTCTCAATAATTATTAGATCTTAGTTTGTATTGTAGATAAAATGAATTGAGTTCTTCTACGGCAATTTAATTTGGCTATGATCTAATGGGCGCCTCTGGATGTGTTCAGAGTAAAAAATTATATTTAATGGGATAATAGCCTCTGGTAGATCGTCAACGGTGCGGAGGTGAGCAAGCATACCATACATATAGTTTAAAATATTCGCTTGTTGAATAACAAGTTACGGTTTCTTGTAAAAATTTCTCGAACAAATTAAATTTATTTTATCATACTCTATTCTTAGAAGTACCGTATTATGCTTAGACTTCTGTATTCTTGAATCAACATTTAAATTATACATTCAATTGAGAACGTAATAATTTTCAATTTTTCACTGTGCTAATAAATTGGCGGAACACCAACTCGTAGGTTGTTAACTTCATTGATTTTTCTTACAAAGGTAAGTAAATTTGAACATTTCTAACTTTCATTCCCAATTCAACAATAAAATTACCAAAACCATAAAATTCAGTTCTAGAAAGCTGCAACTAATGAAATTTTAAATTGGGTCTTGCAACGTTTATGACCTCCATGAGACTGAGATTGAATGAGGGAGGGGCTGGCAATAAATCAACCTCCGGATATCTTGAGGTATTTTAACCCATTTTTCCTGAAGAGCTACCAAAATCTGTTGAATACTTTCCGCCAGTAGGATTGAGATCTGGGCTAAGAACTGGCCAATCCATAACTGGAATTCATAGTTTTATTCCAGGAAGTGCCCTGTCTGATTGGCCACGAGTGGTCTTGCAGGAATCGCATGGTTTCTGGGAGCGTCATCGATATTTCGGGTAGTATTCATTCGTCCAGGAATGGAGACAAGGTCTGTTCGAATATCGAAAAAGTTACCAACCATATTAAATCCTCCTCACCTGTCCTTCGCGATGAGGCTCACCTATATATATCCCAATTCCAAAAAGGACCAACTTGTCAACCAAAATATGGACTCATCCACAGAGTTGAGGAATAGCCTCCTGAATGTTAGATTGTTTTCTCATCACATTCAGAGAACTAGTGAGACAGAGTAGAATAGAGTAGTTACTCTTTATTAAGTTTAATATTCGAAATTGAAATAATTCAATTCTCACATTATTTTATGGTAATTGGGTCCATTGCAGTTATTCAGTTTTGATAATACCGGTGGTTCCAGTACATCATTTTCACCAAGCTATACCTCATATCAGAATTCGCAACCCTCAGAAAAGGGTCGCTGGCTTCAAAAACAGTGAGAAAAAATTATCAAAATGACTCCCCATTATAGTTCAAATCAAGCATCTGGAACAATTCGAAAAGTTACTTGGAAAAATCGAAAATTCGTTTGCTCAGGCTTATCTGAATAAAGAATACACGTTTATGGCCGCACTGCCGTACTGGGTGTCCCATTTTGGGTACTTTTGCGGGGTATCTCCTTTATTTTTGAAGATAGAGAGTTGCGGTTTTCGCGACACTGTGCTACTTTTTCGTAAAACTCAAGATGCCGTCAACAGAATTTTCATAGCCCTTTTAGTTTTTAAGATACAGGGCATTTCTGAAAATGTTGCATTTTGTGACCCCCCTCGTATCTCCGTTATCCTTCAACTTATCGAAAAGGTAAAATAACTTTCTAATAGATTGAAAAAAAACTATTAGAATGTTATTTTACCTTTTCGATAAGTTGAAGGATAACGGAGATACGAGGGGGGTCACAAAATGCAACATTTTCAGAAATGCCCTGTATCTTAAAAACTAAAAGGGCTATGAAAATTCTGTTGACGGCATCTTGAGTTTTACGAAAAAGTAGCACAGTGTCGCGAAAACCGCAACTCTCTATCTTTAAAAATAAAGGAGATACCCCGCAAAAGTACCCAAAATGGGACACCCTGTACATATACCTAGATATCTGTACTTATCAACAACTTTGTGGTACGTAAAATCTTAAAATGTGAAAGACCTATAGTTGTTATATCTGGCTACGGTATGTTTTTGCATGCCGTTATTAAACGTCTTTCATTTGATGTGTGTTTTTCCACAACTTCTTATTGGTATTATTTCAAAGTATCACCTATTACATTTCAACATTCAGTACGAGTAGTGTAGAAAGATGTTTTTTGTAATTTTGCCATTTGAGGGTTTTTATAAATCATATAAATAGGTGTCGAAATAATTTGAATTCCTATAGTCCTGAGAAATATTGGAATTTGTTCATTTTTCTTCGTAAAATGTAACAAATTCTGGCTTTCGGGGGTTTTCAAAGTCGCTGATCACGACTAGCACACTCACAATATTCTGCAAATTACCTGGGGGTGTTTTTTAATTAATTTCATCGATATCTAGGGCGTTAGGACTCCCGGGTACCCCGGGGTGGTCCAAGGGGACCTGAGAGAATTTTCTTGATAGCGTATTCGTGTTCAGCGACAAACCCCCCGAGAAACCAATTTGAGTCCGTTTTTTTTTATTCACCTCAGAAGAATGCATTTTTTGGCTGTAGAAATGCAATAAATTTTTTTCGCAAAAAAAAATACCGAGCAAATTTTCTAAATCACTTTCTGAATCGAATGCAGAAAACCGCATCTCAATCCATCCATCTGCGCCGGGTCTGGAATGTGGAATGCTTTATTTCCTGGACTACTATCCCTTAGTTGCTGTGCAATTTATGACATATATTTATTTATTGTTATAAGATAAAACAAATTTAAGATTTAATATAATTCTTTATTACTTGAGTGCATTGTTCAGCACTCAGCACTACAAATTAAATGTCCAGACTTAAATTCGGAAAGTAACGAAACTCAAAAAGCAACTTGTAGATTCTTGTCGACATCAAAACTCTCGGACTCGTCCTCGGTAAAACTTGTGTACTCTCATATGGGTCTCGCGCTCGTCACGAGAACGAAAGCGAAGCCAGTCTGTTCCGTCTTCTAACATTGAAACATTCCATACTTTCTTTCATGTGAATTATCTAGATATAGCTTCTAAATTATGGTTATTTTGTTGGAAGTACTTTTTGGTTTTACGATGGTTTGATTGAGAAAATAGGAATGTTTGTATTGAAAGGGAAAGAATAGACTTAGCCTCGAGTAAGATTTGGTTGGAGATTCCATTACTTGCCACCTATGAACCTGTGAGAACATATATTCAGAGGTGTAGCTTCAGATTCGAACAATGTTGGCGGAAAATATAAGTACAGTTAGTCGGTACCTTGTAAGGTTCACTTGCTTGTATATACCTGTACTAAAACTACTTTACGGAATGATAAACTATATGTTTCCTGCACAGATAAACCATCAACAGTTCAACTTAATACATATATGCGCCACGTAAGAATTATTATGGAATAAAGTTATTTGTTTGGATGTCTAGATTAGTTTCTGTGCAGAGAAGAGAAAAAAATTACATGACTGCAGCAAATTTGTACTCTTATTTCTTGTAGTTGTTGAATTCATATATAGTTACAGAGAAATGTTTGATGAAACTACTCGTACCTTCGATTTTATGTAAATCCATAATATCATCAACGAAAGGTTTTTGAAATAATTTATAGGAAGACTTTACTTTACATTTTGAATGTAATCTTGTTTTAAAAATGAGACTTTTAATGACGAGATAACACTCCAAATTCAAAGTATTATTTTATTTTCAATTATTTCCAAAATGCTTCCATAATGGCGGTGAAAATGATTGAAATAAGTTAAAACTTTTTTACGGCGAAAATAATGAGAGTATGTATATGAAATAGATGGTTGAATGATAGAAATAATAAAAATTGATCATTCATAAACCTTACTTGACGGTTATGTACATCGAGAGAATGTTTGCGATAAAAAGAAAAAGTGTGGGTAGAGCGATAATTTTTTATTACAAAATTCTGCCTGACTGAAACCTCTAGATTTTGCGATACTGAAATTTTGGATCTATGGAATCCCAATAAGTCATGTTCAAACGTATTTTGTTTATTAATTAATTAAAGAAATCAATTGTTTATTATTATTATTATTATTTTTATTATTATTATTAATATTTTCATTATTATTATTATTAGATTGCTCGTTTTGAATCGTATATGGCATCAACAATCTCATGATTATTTTAATTATTTAATAACCCAACACGTTTTTACTAGAAACATTGATATTTTTTTCTTTTGAACTTGGTCGACTATTTCAAGAAATCTTCCTCCAACATTCTCAATTTTTAGAAAATCTAAAGACATGCACATTCTTATAAGATTTTGGAAGGTGTCATGTTTATATAATGATCAGTCCCAATTTTTCCACTTCTCGTGAAATGCATTGCGAAATGGAAAATACTTGTTAAAGGATATTACAGCTTGCCAAAATTCTTGGTTTCTAACCAGGAACTTTTAATCAAACTAGAAGTACGCATGTACGTTTCTTGTTTATCATCAGGAAGAGTGCGGACTAAATCAACAAATATTATGTCAATTTGCTTGAACTGGAAAGATGAACTACTCAAAGCTACATCCATGACAAGGTATTATCTGATACCTTTACCACTTGCTTTCCTTTCTCACTTCCAAAGATTAATATACAATTTATATTACTGCTAACAAGAATGATTCGCCACTTCTGGTGAGTAAAAAAATCTTCAGAAAGGATAAAATCATGTGTTTTCGTTGATTTTTGTCATGATACCGTTCAGAGTATTTGAATCTTTTTGGTTTTCTTTTTGCCGTTTCAAAAATTTCGAATTCGTTTTCCACAGTCTTAAAAAATAGGGGAAATTATTTAATATTATAATTACATACACTTTATTACTTGGTAAATGTTTTTCTTCCGATAAATTTGGAGAACTAATCAACATGATATTCTTCCCAATAAGCCTTCAAATTCTAAGTAGGAAATATAGAGGGTGAGGTTTGTAACTTTTCCAAGTATCCCAATACAATTCACTGTCAATATAATTCAAGAATTTCTAATCAGGAATAATACTCTGAATACACCAGGAAATTATGAACCTAAACTTTCTTTGTATAGATCAAAACTACTTTAACTACTCTAATGATAAATGGTACAAACAGCCCACTGGCCTGCCCATGGGGTCACCATTATATCCGTTACTAACCGAAATATCAATGAATAATATAGATAACCTAATATTCCTGTCGAAATTTACACATATGTTTGTCTACCAGCACCGTTATGTTGACGATTTTTTCATGGGTACAACATGTTAACTAGATTCAAAAGATATATAAGGCTCTGAAGCCGTAAATTTATTACCGCAAAATCCAAAAGTAGAAATTTAAACTTTGTTCTTCTTTGCTTAGCGCAAAGTCCAGTTACGGCAATGTGGAATTATCGCAAAGTGGAAGACATCGTCTTATCTATATCATTATTCCGATAGAAAACCACGAAAATATCAGTATGTGAATTAATCTGGATACATGCTGGATTTGAATCATCATAGAGTATTTCATACAAGATTCATGTCCAGTGAACAAAACTTTGTTATTTGGTCAAATTAAAATTTGTTTCTTCGCTGGTATCTGTAAAATTCAATAGTAAATTCGAATCTGTAGATATTTATTATAGATAAGACTGAAAATAAATTCAATTTCCGGTTAATTTCAATTTCTAAATGGCAATATCCATTATATTTGCCATTATATTGAGGGAAAGTAGTTGACTTCTCAATGTTATTAAAGTAAATAACGTCAATTCAAAAGAAAACATTATATTAAGGACTTTCAGATGAATATATTACGTATTGTTATCACGTGAATCAAAATTTTTGCTGACACATCCATTAGATCAACTACCCAAAACTGAATTTTCCTTCCTTTCAAAAAATTTTAATAGTAGGTCAAAGATTCAGCCACTTATTATAGAATTCTTCTTATTTTTGGAGATATCAATATTTTTCTCAGAATTTCTGTTTTTAATTAGAAGTGGAGTGATATTCATCGTAATTTCTCAACAATTAACAAATTTCGGCCAATTAAACTAATTTGCTAATTTTCGTCAATTCGTAATTGTCACTTGTTTAATTGACGAAACAGCTCATTTCGACCAGAACTGGATCCGGGCGTTGTACGAATTCTTCAACCAATTATTTGGACTCGTTGAAGAACAACACATTTAATAGTACCTACATGTAGAATTTCGAAGCCAAATACCGCTCTCTCTTAAATTCTCATGCGTGCATGCACCACATGTCATTCTTTCTCGAATATTGGATATATCGTTTCAGAAACTTATTGTTACTTAAGTATTACGTACATTACGGAATAATTGATATTTCAAGACTCATCTGTGTTTAGTAATAACAGTATTTCAACATCGGTTAATTGCCTAAATGGACCTAGTCATATAATCTATTTGTACATATTCTGTATTTGAAAAACTGCAAACTAGTGTAATCAACACTTTTTTGCTTATTATATATAAATTCTCGGGAAATAGGTCACACTTACACAAAATGCTTATTTTTTCGTCTTCACGTACGTTTCGGTCTCACGACCATCATCAGAAGACAAAACGTGATTTCTTAAAACTGATTTCATCATCACCAGGCGTTATTGCAATTTTTCTATGTTTTGACCACACGAGAGGGAAACCTATAATGTTCGAAGAACATCGTGTGAACCAACGGTAGAATTTTGAGAAAGAACATAGTCATTCTTGAAGGTTTGGAAATTATAGGCATAGGGAAATACCTCATAAGGTAAAGAGTTTCACAAATTCACTGTTTGATAGAAAAATGAAGTTTGGTAGGAAGAAATTCGGCAGGTCTCGAGCTTGACAATGAAGGGGTAACTAGCTTGAGAACTTCTAGTCCCTCTATCTGGAATCTGTCGCGGTGGGACAACGAGACTTCTAATGGACACCGACCATGGAAATATCTACAGAAAAGGGAATGATCGCCAATTTTCTACGATGTTCTAGAGACGACAATCAATTCGTAAATATGACATCACATCAGACGAATAGCTCTCTTCTGAATAGAATCAAAGATCTTCAGCGTATGCTTGGGAGCCGAACTTCAAACATGTGAATAGTACTCCAAGATAGGTGGAATGTGTGTTTTACTGGTCCAATTGCTCTTTGCGGATCTTGGAGAGCTAGTACGTTTAGCATTTCCAACCTCCTCCACGAACCCATCACATACGAAATAAACTATATACATTTTTCGACATCGGTATCCTTTTTGAATCAAAATATAAAAAATCGTACCCACAAAAATTACGGTTCGGATGTATTTTTTTTCTTTGACCACACTGTGAGCCAGCAGTGGAATATAGGGAGAAGAGATAGGCATTCGTATTTTTCTTGATGGTTTGGAGGTTGTAGGCATAGCGAAAGACCACACTAGCTAGAGTTCCACAACTTGGCTGTTCGATAAAAAAATTAAGTCTGGTAGGAAGAAGTTCGACAGGTCTCGAACTTGATAGTGGAGGGGTGACCAGTTTGAGCTCGTTTAGTCCGCCTATTTGGAATCTCTCGTGGTGAAACAACAGACGAGATTTCTGATGAAAACCAACCATGGAAATATCCATAGAAATACCACCTTTCTACGATGTTCTAGAGAGGTCAAGCCGAATTCCAAATATGTGAAGAGTATTCCAGGACAGATCGAATATGTGCTCTGTAGACTATGAGAAACTGCTGGGATGTGAAGTAGTTCTTAGCACGGAATAGAAAACCAAGTTTTTGTGAAGCTGTTCTCGCAATGGACCTCACATGATCGTCCCATGAGCAGGTGCTTTTGGTGGTGATATCGAGCATTATTATGGAAGACTTCATAGGAATAGCTGTATCTGACAGCATCATATTAGGGATTGTGGGATGCGCCTTCCTGGAGAAGACGCAATCTTGAGTTTTGGTTGCATCAAACTTTACTAGATTATCAGATCCCCATTTTAAAATCTTTGCCAGATCTTCATTAATTGCGTCAACTTGTCCCTGTCTCGCTTCTCTGACTTCATTGGATTGTGTAGGGGCTCTAGATCAGAAAGCGGTATGAAGTTTACCATTATACGCAAAGCTGTGGACGGGACAGGTAGTCACCTCCAGCAGATCGTTGGTATGGCACCAACCTTGTTTCTGCTAAGACAGACCCCTGTGGAACATCCGCGGTGATAGCCATTGTATCGGAAGATACTCCGGTAACCACCACATGGAGTGATCTACCTGATGGGAGGAAATTCGATAGTAAGCGACAAAGCTGAGGCGACAAACTATATGACGGAAGTTTCCCAAGAAGGCTTTTTTGCCAGACTCGGTCAAATGTAGTGCTTTCATACTGTAGTGAACTTTGTGATTTCATAATTTTGGTCATTTCTAAAAACAGTTCATGAGATTTCATCAACTCATTACAATTTCATCAACGAACGAAACTAGAAATGGCCATTCACTACCTGAAATCTTGAGATGTTTTATTATTATTAACAAAGCTTCCCTCACGTTTGTTAGGAACAGAAATAGTTTATGTACTAAGGCTTGTGAGTGTATTTTACAGGTCGAGGACATAATTTGCAAACCCTTAGGTCTGTTGGGCTGCAGGTGTTCGAGGCCTGGAAAACTAAAGATGGATGTCAAGCATAGCACTTGAAACGGGACTACCATGACCAAAAAGAATATAGTTCCTATTTTCACCAGATTAGAGAGATTTGCAAATTTCAAATTCATACTCCACAGTGCGTTGCGCACGCACATACGCACACAGAGACATGATATCAAAAATAGTCTAGATCGAGTCGGAAATGCTCAAAATAGTATATTACGTTACTAGTGTGAAATGGCACTTTCCACAGAAGTAATGTACACTATTTTTCCGACGACCACAGATTAATGCGTAATTGCAAAAAAATTAATACATTTCCACTTTATTTTGAGAATTTGAGAATTTTACAAAGAAAAGCAATAATTGAACAAGATTACTGCTTACAATTGTAGAAATTAAAAGTAATATTATTATTATTACAATTAGCAAATTGTAATGGACTTTGCAATGAGGAGTTAGACAGATTTCTCTCTGTTATTTGTACACTATGTACAGTAGTAGACTCGATGTCAGTTTCTCGAAGAGGCGGAGTGGCGGCTTTCGAAGTACTGCTGATGGCACCCATAATTTTATTGGCAATATTTAACCTGCTAGTAGCAGAATCGTCATTATATTCTTCTGCGACTTTGGACGATTTCCAACCCCCATGTCTTTTCAGAAAAGTTAGATCTCCTCCTGCATCTACGAATATAGTAGCAGAAGAACGGTGAAATGAGTGCCCTGTGTATTTTCAGGATCCTTTAGATTTAAAAATTTAGCCACTACCATAGGTATATTGCCAATTTTGTTTATGCCTACTACTTGTTTTGTGCATTTTTGGTCTCTATAATTAAGAAAAAAGCTTGTTTCGGTAGTTGGCGGTCTTAGATTGGCATATTTTCCATATATGCTATAAAAGTTTCCAGTAATAGTGAACTTGCGACAGTATTTATTTTTTGTATTATTAATTTGAATGACAGCCGTAGTCCCCAAATCTTCAATGTTATTTATACATAACTGGGTACGTTCTTGCTTGCGACATGCACCAGATATACCCATAACCAAGACAACCTAAAAAAAAACATAATTAAATAAATGTATAGACTTTCTTTAAATACCGATGACTTACCTTTGTAAGTAAATGAATCTCATCGGAAGCTTTATTTATAAATTCACAAATTTCTTGTTGCGTCTAAATTTTAGCTTTTTTCGGTTCATATCCGTCAGTTTTCCTTTTTAAAAATGCCTTAAGTTTACTATATTTGGAGGTATCTACATTGTGGTGAATGGATAAAGTGATACGCAACATAGAATAATCAGTCCATAATGTTCAGCATTGGATTCTATTGGAAAGTTCACCCATGTATGCAAGCAAAACGTTTTCAGAAAAGGAGCTTCTTATTTCCTTATTTCTTCGCCATGGAAGAAATTGATCATAAGCGTATTCGTACCTTCTTTTGAACTTTTCAGGCAGTAAATTTAGTGACGTTAATTTTGCGGCCTCTTCAATTTCAGGTGGAGTACATTGATCATCACTATTAATCTCTGCATCCATGTTTTATGGAATTTTAGATAGTATTTTCACGGTTTTGTATATGATAAGAATGATGCATATGCAAAACTGACACTTCTAAAGTTTATCTGACGTTTTCGCAATATTAATTTCAAAGCAAACTTCAATTCCATTATGCAATACATATAGCTATAGATACACATATCACTCTAGTGTGACATTTAACTTTTCATCTCTAGGGTGATATTTGTCATTTTCGAAGTAACTAAATAGTGTGCTATTTGTAATTTTCGCATGTGGTCTTCGGAAAATTTCTTTTTAGCTCCTCAAATTCGCTGTAGATTAAGTTAAGTATAATCTACATACCTTGAACAGCTCATGAGACATTTATATTGAAATGATCTGCCATAACTTGAATAAAATAACTATTAATTGTTCGATTTCCACCGATTTAATAAGTAAATGAAACTATACTTTCGCCAACACCGTAGCCTCTTCAAAGTATTACATTAGTATTTTGTAATATTTGTTGGAAGAAGCTACGGTGTTAGCGAAATTTAAGTTACATTTATTTATTAAATCGAACTTTTAATAGTTATTAACTTATTATATTTATTTTCATCACGTAATGGCTGATTTTATCCAATTTTTCAACCTGGCACAATTTTGATCTGACTTACACTAGGAGTTTCTCAGGTTCTACTGAAAGTTCCTGTCATACCTTTGCCGAAAGGCCAGACACAATTTGCATGCATTATACTCGTAAATACTGTAGTGTACTAGTTCTTTTTTATCTCTTTCAACTAATCGGCCTGTCTAAATTTTATCCTCTTTTCTGTTATTTTGGAACTATTCCGTTTTTGACAATTTGTGCACATGTTGAAATTTTTTCATTATGTATGATTTAGATACTTTCGAATAATTATAAATCACTCTGGCACCCGACGAATGAAAGGGTGGATGTCCGAGTTTGATAGTTTACAGCGAATTACATACAGTATTTTTAGCCACCTGCACAAAAGACTACAACTTCTAATAATTAATTTTTAATGACTCATATCGCCTTGAGTGTCAAATAAACGATGGTAGGAACCAATCGCGAGAAAATTACCAGCTGCTTCTTTAGGATTCGAAGTATCACATCCTCTAGCGCTTTTACTTCAATCAACTCACAAGACATAAAATAATTAAATTGTTGCAATGTCTTGCAAAAACATAAGTTCTGGAGAATCACTAGTAAAATTAATAAAAATCAATAAAATCATCAATTTCCGTATGCACGCTTATGAACTCTTTCTTGTGTGGTTCGGATATTTACTTTTTTTTTCATTCTACTTTTTTCCCCGTACTAAAAGATACTTCTCTCATATAAGGTCTGAACAATTGGTGGGTTGTATTCTCTTTCTATCAATGAAACTATCAGATTTTTACAACAGTCTGGAGAATCTGAGAATAATATGCGGCGAAGCACAAACGCCAAATCTATATTAAGTGTACTGTAGTGTCATCCATCGGAGGATCTAAGAAAACTGAGTCAGTAACACTATGAATGAGAAATAATCACCCTTATCCACTCAAAATACTTTTAAAGTATTAAAGTCATCATCAGAGTAACAGTAATCTTAGAGAGAACTGCTAGTCTTTTTCTATTATACGAGGTGAGGTGGAAAGTCTCTGAAAAATGATTTATTTGGCTAAAACTTATTTTATTCCTCGATATAATCTCCTTGTAGCCAGATATACTTCGTCCAACGTATTCCAAATTTTTCGATCCCTCCGAAATAATATGATTTCGGCAATCTCTCAAAATAGGTGTTTGTTTCAGTCATGACCTGATCGTCGGAGCCAAATTTCTTTCCGCCGAGCATTTCTTCAAGTTTGGACATAGATAAAAATTGCAAGGGGCTAAATCTGGGGAGTATGGTGGATGACGAACCAATTCATGGCTCATTTTATGCAATTTTACCATGGCAACTGCGGACCTGTGTGCCGGTTTGTTTTCCTGGTGGAAGAGCACATTTTTCTTTCCCAAATGCGGCCGATTTCGCTCCAAATTGGAGTCGAATCGATCTAACAGCTTTGCATAATATACGGCGGTGATCGTTTGCCCTTTTCAATATGGACGATACCGTGTGCATCTCAAATAACTTTTTCGGCTTCGATTCGCCAAGACAAATCCACTGTTTCGACTGTTCTTTGGTCTCTGGTGTGTTGTGAAGGATCCATGTTCCGTCCACCGTTTCGAAACGGCCAAAAAAGTCCTCCTTATCTCGCTTGAACATCGCAAAACTCTCCTTGGAAGTTGTCACATGGTCGCGCTTGTTGTCAACAGAGAGCTATCAGACAGACAGCTTTCTCGTATTCAAAATTTTAGGCAAAATGTTCCGTACCCATTCGGTTGAGTTGCCCAAAGCCTCAGCAATCTCGTGCACTTTAACTCGCCGATCATTCAATGTCATACCATGGATTTTATTGACGAATTCTGGCTTTGTAACTTCAATTGAACGAAAATCAGTAAATCACCCGTGAATCGTTCCAATCGATGGAGAAGAGTTCCAATAATGTTTAACAGCGATGTTTTGGTTTCGTAATGTTTTTTCTACACAAGAAATAATTTTTAATCAAAACGCGAAATTCACTTTTTTCCATGGTTACAGAAATATTCAGGGTTGTTTGTTTTTGATGGGGGTCAAAACAAAACTGAATAACATATCAGTCAAATTTCAATGTGTTCTAGTTAAAGATGGTACATCACAAATGTCACAAGGGATTTCCAATTGTGGCGCCATCTGTTCTATTTTTCAGGGACTTTTATCTTGCCCTCATTCTGTTGGAATTCCCAATATCTGGTAGGTAGGTCCTTTGTCGGTCATTAGTTTTAAGATAAGTTAAGGATACATATTTCATTTATTGTAGCTTCCTTGGAAACCTCATTTACCTAATGCATTTATTACCCTATTCAGCAAATTCATGAATAGCAAAGGTTCCAAGAAAGTGATTCAATAGTCGCACAGAAATATTTGGAAAACACACGATTGTTGGGGGTTATTGCTACCCCACTACAAAAATACTGGCAACCATCATTATGTAAGTTTTGATGGTGAAAGAGGCAGTATTAAAATATCATTCGACCTGTAAAGAGAAGATATAGTAACCTGTAAATAGAGATGTATATGTTCGGAAGTTGGAGAATAAAACTAAAATTTTACACAAAACTTTTAACATTTAATTCAAAAATGCTGACAAATTGTTTCACCACATTGTGACATTTTCAAAGCAAGGAGTTATCACCTAAAGCTAAATCTAAAAGTATGTCCTTAAATATCAGGGATCAGAATGTGGTACAAATTGAGGGATGGGGGTGGAAAATGGTGGGAGTGTGTTGACAAAATTGTTAACAAGCGGTGAATTATATGTATCGATTTGATCATTTAATATTACATTATTATTGTTTTTTGAGTGTTTCAATATTTCTATGGATTCTAATTATTTATGTCCTTTTTCCTGAATATGTAGAATATCGGGATTAAGGGTGAAATTGTGGTTATGTTCTGACAGGGGATTTGCGTAATAAGAGTCCTATTTTTTGAGCCTGTAACTTCTCAAATGTTCGTTGAACCTTACGCTGAAACTGCGCCCAGTTTGTCCTATGTACAAAGCACTACAGTCATCACATCTCAGTCTGTAAATTCCAGAGATGTGTATGTGTTAATATAGTGATTCATTCAAAATAAGACTATTCTTGGGATCCACATACACATTAGTAAAGCCCTATCTCAGCCGCTACTTAAGTGTAGCAAAACGAATACCTATAAGAGAAGCAGCAAATCTCCTCGCAATATTAGAAAGTGCCGTCACTAAATTCAGAATCTCCGGCACCACCAAATTAATTGTTGGAACTTTTGGGCTACCGCTTCCCAACACAAAACAGTTCCTACTTTCATGTAAATGTCCAGATGAATTCATAGAAAGTACACACAGTCATACGTACAGATGGAAACACGGGAGTACGGTTAGGATAGCGTACATACAAAACGGACAGATGAAGAAGCATATTCGATCCAGGTCGTCCCCTATTGTCTTTTCCAGCTCCAATTCTATGATTTGCATAGAAATTATACACTAAAAATACTGTTTAAGTACTGAAGATCTTTAGGCTACCAAGTACCTACCGTCAGAATAAACTAAATCAGAAATCAAAAAGTGCCTGTTTAAATACTATTTAGGAATAATAATGCAACCTCAGGAGATAAATCGCAATTTAACAAATTGCTTCTTCTCTTATACATTTCCCTTCCTTCTAAATCAACTGGATATTTACCCATATTGTATTTTAAAAGTGATAAACTTTCTTAAGGTATGGTGTGATCTGTATTCAAAATATGGGCAAAATGTTCTTCATACAGAGTTGAACTGTTACTTCTAGTTTAACCCACGTATAGCATTTTGAACACGACTCGATTTTTTTAAATCCCGGATTTGTCGAAGTCGGAAACTTTATCGAAGGTGTTGCCTAAACGGTTTTTTAGCTTGTTCTTACATCTATAAACTGGTTGTATTGCAAATTTAGAAAACAAATGATGTTGGTTGCCTTCCAATTCCTTTTTTGCTTAGAAATTGAATTATTGATCAAAGATTTGTCGTAAACATTGTCCTACGCTAGTTGCTGAAGTTTCCCAACTTCGTTGTTAAAATTTTGCAGGCTTAAAGGAACGTTCCATAATCTATGAAAACGACTATTAAATAGAGCCCTTTTATAATTAAATGGTGTAGCTGAATCCGCCGGAGTATTACTATTTATTTAAGTGGGTACTCTGTATATGTCGACATCCAAGTGATTACCATCCTTTATAATGTTGATATCAAGGAAAGGAAGCAGGTTATCTGTTTCTATTTTGACAGGAATTGCAGTAAATCAAATTGGCTATTAAGCGTGTTCAAAAAGTCATGTAAATCAAAATCTTTACTCATAATCGCGAAAATATCATCAACTTATCTATACCAAACTTCTGAAAGCTGAACCAATTTTGATTTTAAGGTGGCTTCAAGTTCGCTTAGGAAAATATGGGCCTAAATAGGAGACAGTGGATTATCCATTGCACATCCGCTGGTAATCGGAGATTCAATTTGATACATTAATTCTAACCAAATATTTCAGAAACGGTAAAATGAATATGAATATGTAATGAAAAATGTAGCTGTTATTCGAATATTTAGTCCAAACTGTACGGTGTGTAAGTAATACAAACTCTCGGTCAATCTGTGGTCATTATCTACATTTGTACCACGATTATGAATGTAGTTTCCTCATGGTTTGTGTGGTATCATGGTCAGTGGGAGATTTTACAAATTTCTTCAAATTAAGCTAGTAGATTACGGAAATTTATAATTTACTAAGTGGATTTTATGAAACGAACAATAGAGTTAGCCAGTGATATATTATACATACTGAGAAACAGAAACATAAATCTGTGATTTTAATTAACACATTATTCCACCAGTAAATCTTCAACGACATGACATGATAACAACTTTCTCACCTAAACTAAAAATTCAGACCCACCTTATTGTATGCCATTCCTAAGATATAGGATTAATTCTGGTATAGGTTTCGTTTTTGCGACGATTATCATGAATCTATGTAAGAAGACAACAAGAAACTTTCATTTAAAGATAACTTGACATTTGCATGATTTATTCTCCTATTGCGTTGGGATACTATATTATTATTATTCAACATTTGAAACTATCTTTTTCTTTCTAGGACTCATTTTATCGCAAACGGAATGACGACTTTCCTGAGATTGGTATTTGATTCGTGATTTCCAAATAGATATATACATATCAAGTTTATGTCGCATATTTCATTCTATGTAGTCCTGTCAAAATAGAGGATCGAACCCAGCATAATATCTTAAAATATTTTCATTCGCCGTTTTTATATAAATGAAAAGTTTTCATTAATTCGCTACCAGTATCCGGTTCTGGAGAAGAAACAAAAGTTACTGCAAAGTCCTTTTATTCATTCTAGAGCTACTGAAGATGGCAACATTATATTATCTTCAATTGTATATACGAGGACAAGGTGAAAAGTTCCTGAAAAATAAAACAGAGGCGCCACAATCGAAAATCCCATGTGACATTTGTGATGTACCATCTTTAAGTAGAACGCATTAAAATCTTCAGACAGTTGGGTGCCGCATTTGCTCTCTGTTGACAACAAGCGCGACCGTGTTATAACTTCAAAGGAGTGTTTGGCGATGTTCAAGCCCGATAAGAAGGACTTCTTGAGCCGTTTCATAACCGTAAACGAAAGATGGATCCATCACAACAGACCAGAGACCAAAGAACAGTCGAAACAGTGAACACGTCCTGGCGAATCGAAGCCGGAAAACGCCAAAGTGAGCTCATCTGCCCAACAAAGTCATGGCGACAGTTTTTTTGAGATGCACAAGGTATCGTACGATTACCTTGAAAAGGGAAAAACGGTCACCGGCGTATATTATGCAGAGCTGTTGAATCGATTCGACGCCGATTTGCAGCCAAAGCAGCTGAATTAGGCAAATAAAACAGGTGCTCTTCCACCAGGACAACACACCGGCGTATAGGTCTGCAGTCGCAATGGCAAAATCGCATGAATTGCGCTACGAATTCGTTCGTCTTCCACCATATTCTCCAGATTTGACCCCCTGCGATTTTTATCTATTTCCAAAACAAAATGGTTAGGCGGAAAGAGATTTGGCTCCAACGATGAGGAAATCGCCCAAACCAAACATCTATTTTCAAGGATTGCCGAAATTGTATTATTTGGAAGGGATCTAGAAATTAGAAAATAAGTTTTGATCAAATAGATCATTTCTTGTTTTATTTCTCAGGGACTTTTCACGTTGCCCTCGTACATCGAATTTGATGATGTAGTGTAGTAACATCAGATTCCAGAAGTTTTTATAACTAGCTTGTCAGCTCATGTTTTTTCATGTCTTCACTTTGAGTTATTTTGCATTATATATTAATTAAGCATCAATAATGTTACGTAACTTCTGAAAACATAAATGCATCGTAAATTATGATTCGAATAAGGTTTGTCAAAGAAAAATCCATTGGTCTTTCGAATTAATCAGACCTGTAATAAAAAGATATCCATCTTGTTTTGGTAGCCGAGCAGATACAGTTGCATCCATTACTTGTAGGAAACCCAAGAACTTACCTTAATATGAACGGTTTCGTCTACTTCAGACATTTGGGAATAAATACTTTCTTCCTTTTACCTCCTTCAAAATTTATCTAGCATTCAAAAATAAACTTACAAATAACAAACTACTCCAGAATCGCCGCTTGGAGAGTATAATTATGTTCTGTCATGTGTTCAGCTAATGTTATTGCATCCAAAAATGAAATACCAAATAGCGTACTATGCTAGAAATGCCGCTTAGAAACAACGTATAATGTTGTTTTATGTGTTCAGTTGATGTCATTGCATCCAAAAATAAACTCAGAAGTAACCTACGTACCTACCTAGAATTGCCGCTTGGAGATAATACATCTTCTCTTATTTTCTTCTTCTCTTGGGATTTTCTAAACGGGGGAGTGTCACATAATCTACATTAAAATTACATAACTGCCTTTATTTGGGCAAAAATTCAACTCGTGCTTTGAAGTTTCTCCCTTTATCAGTATATTGTGAAAGTTTTTCAGTCACAAAGACATAAAATTTTGACTATGCCGAAAATACCAATTTTTGTAGGAACTTCTTTATTGATATGTTTTCATTGAGGACAAGCAATATAAACTATTTCATTTTGTCATATGTCACTCCTTTGTCTGTTGAATGTCAAACCATGGAACCAATGTGACATGACAATTGAGAATTGGGTATGATGCACGGTCGTATATACAGGTCTGAAAACTCGAGGCTGTTTCTTATGTGAGAAGTGAGTCCGCTAAGCGTCATCTGTTGCGTAGTACCAAAAGGGTGGCACATGAGTCGAGGGATGTTCTTTGGCACGTATACGACCGTGTTTGAACGATATGGTGCCTAATCCTGACATTCTGACAACATACTTCGATCCATGCGCTAGCTGGTGGCTGAGCGAGGGACTACGAGTTTGGCGACATGTGAGAGACCCATGTCATACATAGAGTCTCCAGACCTGTATATACGACCGTGGTATGATGATAGCTGAAATCACAGAACAACTTTGATGACATGTGAATGAAAATTGTCATAATTCGCTAATGAAAACATAACACCGTGAAATTTCCTAAGATCTTAAGTTCGAAAAATTTCTACAGTAGGTATACCATATATGGTGAAAACTATACATCTAAATTTGAATCATCGTCCAAAAAAGGCAGTTGTTTCATATCTTTCAAAGTTATTTACCATGATTGATGACAATCCCTCACTATATTCAAATCCATCATGTCTTTACCTGTGACCCTCAGACGACACTGTACATCTTAAATTTTAATGACCGAACCAGAAGGAATTATGAGCTGTAATAGCCATGGTGGCTGATTGCAGAAAGCTTAACAATATGGTTGTCTAGACATAATCGCGCTGTGAGATAATTCTTCAACTGCTTAAACATTCTAGTGAAGGAGCATGTAATAGTTAAGCTAATTTGAGAATTTTCTGTGACTTAGAAGACGGCTTATTAGAAATGGGATCAACAAATATGCATACACTGTTTGAAGGTTCACAGGTGATGAAAGATGAAAAACCGAAATGGCCATATTTTGATCTATTCAAAACCTAGGAACATGTCTCACCAAACCTCATCTGAAAGAGAGATTGATGAAAGGGAAATAGATGAAATTTTTTATACTGAGGAAAGGCTGGGTGAAATATCACCTCTTCTCACAAAGCTATTTCCTGGCAAAATAGGACATTTCCCTCAGCAAACAGGAGCTACGTGAAGTACCCACCTTCATCGTCGGTCTTGGTCCTTTGAGTTGCCGTTTCAATAGAATCTAAGAAGATTCCTTTGTTTGGGGGAGTATTTACTGCGAAACATCATACTTTATATTTCCAAACATATACTTCGCCCAATGATACAAATATGGTAGAAAAAATAACTTAAACTCCATCTAGTCATTGAAATGAGTCCTATTTACAACAAGTTCAAAGAACTAAAGATTTGATCAAGATCAAAAGCCCAGAACGAAAAACTTTTTATTAATAAAAATGAACATCATTCATATCTATATTTAATGACCTACAACATAGATGAACAAACGCCGAAGAAAACACATAAAACGATTGAGAGCATAGTTTTTCATTGGAACAAATTCACTTTGGATATGTTGATTTTTTAAATTTAACCTAGTTGTAATATTATATTTCGGATAATCACAAAGAAACAGTCGATAATATTAATGACATCATGAAATCGCATTCTTAATTAACAAGTTATGAAAGTGATAAATCTATCGATATGACATCTAACAACCTTTTTACATAAATTAATTAACATTCATTTCGTTTAATGAGGTTCACACAACATGATTTCAATTTTGACAAATGTAACATTTTCCAGTTCATATTCACAACCACACAAGATCAGCGGAGGAAGAAGAAACTTTCGTTTAAGGATAAAGTGACATTTAAAATGATTTATTCACACGGACGCTATCATAACTTAGCAGTGGTATTTGAAACTGCCTGCACATTTATAAAATATTTCTTGATATAAACGAATAAAAAGCTTCGAAGTATGTAGCGATTTGTTTGTAACATAATAATTCACTGATTGATTGAGTACTCTTTGACATTTCGTAATGTCAGCAATAGTATAAGGTCCATTTCTACATACATCATCGGCTTTATCATTATTTACACATTATTAACCTACAAGACACTTCCAATAATAATAATATATCGAATAATGTCTAATCTAAATAATCCCTGATTGGAATATTCCTTATATAAACGAGCACGTAATTATCAAGTATTGGCAAAGTTCATAATCGTTTTATTGCAACATACAGGTAAAATGTTACCACGAACATTATTTTCAGATGAATTGTTCACAAGTAAGACGTTGGTAGAGTATTGTTCATATTATACAGTTGATCTTTTGACTGCGTTTTGACAAAAAACGCACCAAATTTACCAACTTTTCGGACAAAGCCAAAGTATATACAAATTTTATTTACCTGTAACCCTAATTATACCATTTTAAGAAGGTAGAAACAGACCATTAGGAGGTATTATCATATACCTGATAATATCAATATGACATTTTTATTTTTATGTTTAATTATTATTGGTTTTCCGTTTAGTGACTTTTGTTGTACTAATGCTAGAATGTAGCGTTCTTGGGCTTGTGTTGATTGTGGGGCATCTTGTATTGTCACTTTCAGAAGAAAGCATTAATCTCCCGATACTACACAATTAGTTCAAAATGTACGAGGGTAAGGTGAAAAGTGCCTGAAAAATTAAAGAAGAAATGATTGGAGTCAAACCTTTTTCGCCAAGCCATTTCTTCAAGTTTGGAAATAGATAAAATCGCAAGGGGGCAAATCTGAAGAGTATGATGGATTATGAACCAATTCGTAGCGCATTTCATGCAATTTTGCCATTGCGTACCTGTGCGCCTGAAAGTTGTTCTGGTGGAAGAGCACTTTTTTCTTTGCCAAATGCGCTTTGCTCCAAACCGGCGTCGAATCGATCCAACACCTCTGCTTAATATATGCTGGTGATCGTTTTGCCTTTTTCAAGGTAATCGATTTGGACGAAACCGTGTGCATCCCAAAAAACTGTCGCCATGACTTTGTTGGCCGATAAAGCCACTTTGCCCTTTTTCGGCTTCGATTCGCCAGAACAATTCCACTGTTTCGACTGTTCTTTGGTCTCTGGTGTATTGTGACGGATCCATGTTTCTTCCACGGTTACGAAACGGCCGAAAAAGTCCTTCTTATCGCGCTTGAACATCGCAAACACTCCTTTAAGTTGTCACAAGGTGGCGCTTTTTGTCAACAGAGATCAAATGCGGCACCCATCTGCCAGATAGCTTTCTCATATTCAAAAATTTATGCAAAATGATGATGGTACCCTGTTTACATTTCTAATTGATGCCAGGAACAATCTCAGCAGGAATATGTTTGAAAAGTTCGAAACATCGAAGTACTGCTTAAATATTCTGGTCAAACGGAATACTTACTAGAACGTACAATTTTCAGAAAGAATGATCTGAGCGATTTTGTTGCAGTTGTTCCCCAAAGGTGGAGAACAAATAGGACACTTCCTTATATGTCGTTGGCTGTACAACAACATCGCGTTTACAGCAAGTTCAGAAAAAGCTTTTCAGCATTATTCAGTAATTGATATTCGAACATGTATCAGAGTTAATCTGCCATATTCCACCAAAAGCCAGCAAGTCTATGTGTATGTGCAGAGAAATGGTGCAAAATATTGTATGCCTCTCCTGGTTAAAACGTTCTCTTCAAATTTCAGATACTTGTTTCTAAAAACAATGGAAATAGGGCATCGGAAGTAGTTATCATTCGATATAAAGCAACTTCAAGAATTCTGTTCGTTGCAGGATTAAAAACTGTAACAGATCGGAATCATGCTAACTAACGCCTAATTTATTTGGCACAATCTTAATGGTCATCTGACAGATCGCAACTTATATCCCGAATTAATCGTTCTAACACTAATGTGTGCCCCATATATCTTTCAGTTAATAAGTTGGTAATGTGGGTCCCTGCTTTAATAACGGTAGAATTACGGAAGTGGGCAACCAGGTACTTCATGGTCGGTCGGTTATGCGCGCTATATGTCGGCACTCATAGAATGATGAGGTCAATATCGCCCAACTCAACTTCTTCAACTGTTCCATGCGTACTCATAAACAATAGTTGTACTAGCGCCAACTTCCAAAGCCTGCCGCCAAATGCAAATTACACTTGCCCATCTCCTTATAAATCCTTTTGTTACTGCCTCTTTAACAACGCTCCAACAAAACATCGCTCGTTCATCCATAACTACTAATAAGAAACGTTTCCACCTCAATTGGCATCCCTGCACATCTTTGCATGAGGCAAACTCTCGAGTTCGGCAACACAATAACTTAGCCGCGATAATTAATGCAGAATTTCTTTTTATTCGTCGTCGAACACTGTTAAAATGAAGTGTTAATTGCCGCACTCTTCAACGAACTCAAATATGAATGACCGCATAATCACATTCGATTTTATAAAGTTCTTCAACTTGTTGCGTTATGAAAAAGAATTAATGACTCAACTATCCTAAATTTAATCATAGAAACACTTGACGGGTGTCTGTAAAACATACTAATTATCTAGTTGTGAGATGATTAGCATTAATTTCGCATTACTAAGACAAGACGATCCTTATATCATTCCCTTACATATAAATTCACTAAACATTAAGGAATTCACAGAAGCTTCTTTCGTGGTTATCGGTTTCTTATCGTGATCAACTCCCAAACGGGATTTCTCACTGCAACTATATGGTTACTTCTACTTTAAGATGATCATGAAACGCGGAATCTCGTTCATTCGACAATAATTTCGCAACCATTGTCTGTAGCTGCAGTCCACAGCGTTTCAAGGAAGAGCTCATTAGGAATTGATTATTATTGATGATTCACGATAATATAGGATTCGATCAAAAGCTTATCATATATCAAATTTCGATTGTCAACGTCACCATGTAATCTGCGAAACCTTCCAAGAATTATGCTCCACATGGTTTTGTAGTAAATTCCAATGTTTCCAACCAAATTTATGTGGTTAAAATAATATCAATTTTAGCATGCCGCTGCGGCGTCGTATCTAATTCCTGATTCGAGTGACTTCGATATGTCAAAATGCCAATCGATAAAACGGCAAAGCCGCTTGTTAGTTGGTTCTAAGATTTTTTCATGGTAAACGTTTGTATCACCGTTGATATATCATAAATATTCGTCACTTCGTGACATAATTCGTCAAAGACCTAATAACAAAATAACTGGCTAGTTAGTTTCTAAGAAAACTTATTAACATCAGTTGTAATGACTAAAATGTGTTCCTTCTAGTTTAGCAACAAACTATATAACCAAATGAATGTTAGATGGATTTTCTTGAATTGAATATTCCAAGGTGTTTTGAGTTCGTTGATTTCGAATTTTATGTTAGAAAATTGAAAAAGCGTAATGGCGGCCGGGAAATGACGTTTCAAACTAATTGAATGTCTTAATAAAAAATACACTTGTGATAAATTTTCACAAACGTTTTTATTAAATAAACAATGGTTTTACAAACTATGGTTTATTCCTTAAATATTGAAGTTAATATTAAGAAGTAGGGGATGAGTGAGGTAGGATAAAAGTTAGTTACAAATAAATTTAATAATGGAGAATTGGTAAAGTCTTTCTGATCATTTAAAAGGTTTCCTGTATTTTTAAACTTATTAATTTCAATTTACTCGTTACTTTACTTTTAACTGACTTATGGAGAATCTCAAAATCATCTTTGAAATGATCAGTTTCTCCAATATTGTTTACAACTTTCGAATTTCCTTTGTTCATATTGAAATGTTCTTTAATTACAGTTCTGAAAGATTTTCCTGTCTGACCTATATATAATTCATCACAATCTTCATACTCAACCTTGTATACTCCTGATTCTCGGTCTTTTTTATTCTTATCTTTGTTGTTTCAAATGTATTTGCCTACCGTATAATTTGTTCTAATAGATGTGGTAACATTGTGTTTTTTAAGTAAATTGCATACATTATCAGAAAGTTTACCTACATACATTATTGATTTATAATTATAAGTCTCAACTCTACTAGGGTAAACCAACTTCATTGCTTCATTATAATCTTTATTCTTAAATCAATCACAATTTATTCGTTACAGCCGTTATTAGTTGCTATCTGTTTTATGATTGAAAATTCCTTATAATTCAATCCTGACATGGGGATAGTAACAAGTCTATGTATCATGCTCTGAAGAGCAGCCAGTTTATGTTGTATCGGGTGGTTTGCATTTTTATGTATAATAATGTCTGTATCTGAAGGCTTATGATCTATCGAAAAGGAATGTTTACTATTTAATAGTTAACAGTTCTACTTCAACCGTGTATTTAATTTTGGAGTGTAGATTATTTAAATGTTGAACGGAAGAATCTTATTGTCTTTGTGTTCCATTAAAACATGTTAATATATGTTCAACATTCTAATTCATTCATAAATATTTCGGTTAGATAAGGAAATAAGGACAAGGGTTTCCCATTGCTAATTCTTCTTGAGTAGTATACACATTGTTATTGAATTGGAAATAATTCTGAGAATGACATAATTCGACATTGCGTAATATTTCTTATATTATAACAATGTTTTATAGTTTTTTTCCAAGATACTCTGAACTATCAGTAATGTTTCTCTCGGAGATATATTAGGAAAGAGGTTAGTGACATCAAACAATATAAATCTAGTATTGGGTGGTAAGGTAAAATCTTCAATTTTATTGACCAGATCGTTTGAATTTCTTATGCCAAATTTTAGTTCAAATTTACAATGTTTTTGTAAGATTTGTAGTAATTGTTTTGATAAATTCGTAGACCGAGCGTTGTAGTAACTGACCACAGGTCTTATGGGAAAATCCACTTATGTAATCTAAGGAATATAATTTCGGCGCATGAGGGCTCATAATGGTTAATTTAAATGAATCTTTCCTGTTAAAAATTGCAGAGCATACAATTTTTAATGTTATTTTGATATGGATTGGTTGGGTCTTTTTTGATTAATTTGAAACTCTCTGACTATAGAAAATATAATGTTTTATTTATATATTTATCCCGGTCAATGACTGTATTACCTTTATCTGCCTTGGTGAAAACTATATCATTACTAGTTATTTTTGAGGAAATCGATTTAAAAATCTCTAATTATATATAAAAATTCTCGGGAAATAGGACACTTTGTTTTATTTTCGTCTTTACGTACTTTTCGGTCTCACGACCATCATCAGAAAACTTATTATGTCAAAAAGGTTTTTTTTTAAAACTAATTATAGCATAAAGCGTCCATATCGCACCAATATCAATCAAAAATGCCCACGTCGTCGAAACGAACAGAACCACGAATAATCGAAATTGCACCGTCAATATTTCAAGTATAAAATGTAACAAGAATTCACTATTCAGTGATATTCTTATAATATACAAGCGCATGTTGATATAGTGTCTCAACGATTACAATCTCTAATTCATTTTCTGCTTTATAATCATGTTTTCCTAAATTTGATTTGATTTTGTTAGCTAGATCATATTTGAAAAAAATCAGAATCCTTAATAAATAATAAGGTTTTTTTGTTGGAACTGTAAAATCTTTATTCAATAATTCTGTTTCATCTTTGTTCAACTCAATTTCCGTTATATTGGAAAATTTTGTGAAAAAATTATGTTTAGAAATTTGTTAATTATGTGTGTTACGAAGTTGTTTTTCAGAAATATTATTACGGAGCAATGAAGCTTATTTATTTTTCTGAGCAACATATTTATCATATCAAATTATCAACTTTTTCCCTGGTCTCGAAGTCAATAATGTCAAATTCCAGATGTGTGAGTCTGTGATATAATTCAGTGTGTATTACCTTTAGATTTGTGTAATATGCATCACGGATCTTGAATTGATGGTTCTTTCCTTCAGGTATATATCTGGTTATTCCCACTTATTGAGCGATGACAGCGGCTTTACTATTGTTGGTAGTTTTTAGTTCAGTAAATTCAGGAAACACTTTTAATTTAAGGCAATGGTGAAAATACCAAATATTCTGCGTTGTTGTTCTGCAACTTAACAGTAGTTTGTAATATCAGTAGACCAAATAGCTGGTTTCAGCTCCAATAAAACTTTGGATGGTTTTGGTGCTTACTTGTTGAAAATTCATATCTATAGTTTTAGTAAAAAATACTACTAATATTCTTTAATTCAAAATTAAAAAACATTTTAATTTTAACAAAGGAGATTCAAAAGTTGTAAACCATATTGAAGAAACTGATCATCATTTCAAAGAAGATTTTGTGATACTCCATAAGTTAGTTGAAAGTAAAGAATTAAACAACTTAGAGAAAATTGAAGCCAATATGCTTAAAAACACAGGAAACCTTTTTAAATGATCAGGACTTTACCAATTCTCTAGTATTAAATTCCTATTCTTAATTTCAACATTTAAGAAAGAAACCATAAAATATTGACAAAGTAATTGAATTTGTTTATTGAATTGTTAATAAATGATTAATTAACACAGTTCACCATTATTTTGGAACGGGGTAGATTCCATTATTGTATGCCAAATACATATGACAGAATATATCAAGTGAATCCATTCTTGCTTTGAGTTTTAAGACAATTAGACATTATTTACTGCACTAGTATGCATTCATCGTTCGTTAGGAGCTACTGTAGTCATTAAATAAACACAATGCTGCAACGAGAATTCATAATAATGTGGACATGTTTCAAATTAGGAAATTACAACTGTTCTTAGTGGGAAGGTAAAAGCTTTTTATGAAGCTTTGACGAGTGTTATGGTTTGGATCTGCCATCCACATCACTATTCCTGGTACGTTTCCTACTAAACTAAGAAATAACACATTTGAATGTTCGTGTTAAATCTCTTCTACATCATTATGTCTATGCTACCGTACATGATATATGTAGACAGATAAATTGTGAAGATTAAAACACGTTTATACGTCTGTTTGTATTTTCGTTTAATTTGCATTTTAAACTAGCAAGCCATATGAATATTATAACAATTGAAGTGCCGTTATTATTCGAAGTTGGAACATTTTTACACCATTCAGATTGTTAATCTATGTACACTTCTAATGCTTTGTTGCCAAAATTGTAGGTTATATGAATTAACATTTTATGTCAATCAACATAATCATCTCTCATAACATAAATTCATTCAAGTTAGAGATCAACCTTGCTAAAAAGGATTATAACCAATTGGGCTCAACTGGACCGTAAAATATTTATTAAAAAGCCATAAAATCGAAATATCGGAATTGCGAGATAAACGCAGGTCCGAGTTTTGTGAATTTAATAACAATTCCAAAAAATATAAATTTTCTACTTTTTCGTGTTTCAAGAATAAAAATGCAAAGCAATATTGGTATCGTTTTCCAAGTTTTTTCACGATTTTGTTAGGTTAATCCGTGTTTGATGATGCCAAGTTTGGGTGGGTCAAATGAATTTTGTAGCCAATATTATACCAAATATCGTATTATGAATTGATAACTCAAAATCTACTACAATTTCAAGTGGTGACAAAATTCAATTTGAAATTTCCACAAATCTATGGAACTTTCGATAAACAAAATTCATAACTTTCTCCAGTTTTTTAGTAATAAACAAAATACCATTCAACAAAACCATGAATTGAAAAAAGTTGTTCGAAATATTTGGTGTACAGTAAGAGGAAGTACCATCCATATGCATAATGTAGGAATCAAAATACATTAAAAATTAACACCCTTGCAAGGTTGTCATTCATTAAAAGAAAGTTTTTATTTTAGTCTTGGGCAGCATTTTCTGTGAAGCATATAGTGGACTTCTGAAGTTGACAAGAATTCCTGGCGGGCATGATAAATATTTTTTCTTATGCAATTAATATCCCTCGCAGTTGAGCTCAAAGAATTTGTTGTCTGATCATTTCAGATCATTTTTGAGGGCTTTTTTCTGTGTCACTATCAGCTTTTCTTTTGACAGAAGAGTGTGATTTTCTGTCCAACTCGTTATTACAGGGCTGCAAAAGAATCACCTAGCAGGTCGACGTACAGTCCGGCATCTATTAATTGCCGTTCATGTCCCCTGGTTGTCAGGACAGATAATTAGCATGTATCACCTGCTGCCTAGGCCAACCACCCTTCTGTACTCAAGTATTTGCACAATAACCAATAATGAGTACTAATTGTACTGTCTTTGTTACGTATGAAACTGCAGACTATAATTCTTTTTATTTAGTGCTATTTATTATTTATTCCTGTTAATTGTGCATCTGTGAGTTTAAAATGGAAGTTTTAAAGAGTGGACGAGGTAGACGCCTTCTAGTAATACGAGGCTTCAAATTTCGTATCCATAAAACATTAGCCAATAATAGTGAACTTTGAATGTCTTCTAAATGTACGTGCAACACTTTTCTAAAACTGGGAAAAAATCAAGAAGTTTTGGAAGGCCAATCACCTTACTTCCATGAACCAGAGGAAGATAACAAATTACAATGGCAAAGGTTAAGCAATTCTTTAAAGCGAAAAGCCGCTGATGCTATTTGTGCAAGACCTTCTAATCTTATACACTTGGCTTTGAAATAAGGTATCCATTCACTTACATGTACGGACTTGACGTTAATTGATAGAAATATGAAAAAGTCACGACAGTCAAAATACCCGCAGCCAAAATTCATCCAGGAGACTCTCAGTATATTAGCATATCTTGAAATCAAAACGACCGCCAACGGAGACTTTGTATTCCGCAATGATTCTCAAAGGAAGATACTAGGATTTTCTACGGAAAAGAACTTAGAAGTGCTATGTCGTTCATGTGACGTTTATGTAGATGGTACGTTTAAGAATTGTCCTTGATACTAGGGCAAGGGGAAAAGTCCCTGAAAAATGAAACAAATCGCGCCACAATGTGAAATTAGTGATGTACCATCTTTAATTAGAACGCATTGATATTTTCGGACTGATATTTCATTCAGTTCTGTTTTGACACACATCGAAAGCAAGCAGCCTTGAAGAACATGGAAAAAAGTGAATGGTTGCGTGGAAAAAACATTACGCAAACCAAAGCATGACTTGTTAAACATCATGGAGACTCTTCACCATCGACTGGAACGATCCACAAGTGGTTTACTGATTTTCGTTGTGGTAATATGACCACAAAGGACGCCGAACGTTCTGGTGGTCCAATTGAGGTGGTTACAACGCCAGATGCCACCGATTGGCGAGCACTTGCTTATGTTTGTTCTCGGTGTAGGTAAGTAAAAAATAAATTAAGTTTGGACTCAAATCTAGGCCCATGAAAACACAAAGCTCGCAAAATTTCCGAACATTCCACAGAAGAATGGAAGAGTTTGAACAAGAATACCAGACCTGGATCTCCGGTAAGCCAAGCTGTCGAAAGAAAACCTCAAATGTAAATCGGTATGCGGATAGCCAATAACAGGGTAGATATTGTCACATGTAAAAGCAAGATATTTGAGAAATCCGCGTTCAATGTTTTCCACAGAGACAACATGAATCTGGTAGAAAGGAGACCATACCAAGGACTCATATTCCGACCGTGATCTTACAAATGTATCAAAGAGAAGAATAGATGTCTGAATCTCGGAAAACCCCTTAGAACATCTTATAACAAACTTCAACATCTTAGGCGCTTTGTTGAACATATGACTGATATGATCAATCTTCTGTCAAAGATAACGCCAAGGTCACATAACGTCTTCGGTCTATTCAAGACACCGGCATCCAGGGTATATTTGTATAGAATGTCATTGGACTTAAGAGGCAACATATTCTTCAAACACCATGCATTCACAGCTGACAGATTGGACTGACGTCTGAGACAGTCACCGAGATAGATACCCTGAAATATATTTTGAGGTCATCGGCATACATAAGATGGGGGACATCCAAGACCGCTAAGAAGTCATTAATGAACAAACTGAAAAATAGAGGGCCAAGAATAAACCCCTGTGGCACCCCCGAAGTAGCAAAAATTTCGGCCGATCTTCGACCACGATAACACACAAAGTGTTTTCTTGACTTCAGGTAAGATAATTAGCAGAGAAACCAAAGTTGTCAAAATTTATTGAGAAGAATGCCGAGGTCTAGTCTGTCGAACGTTTTAGAAAAATCTAAGTAGAAAATATCACGTCAATAGCCTTTGAAATATAGTCTGTAATACAGATCAGATTGGTACATAGTTGTGGAGCGACCCGATACAAAGCCATGTTGCTTCTCAGATATCAACGATTTGACGTTGAAGCATATTACGTTCGAGAGAAGGATTTCGGAAACATTAGAGAAGTTGTTTTGAATAACTATCTGTCTGTAGTCTGTGACGTTGGAATCATCTCCTTTTTCAGGAATAGGAATGGCCTTAGATGCTTTCCAAGCAGAAGGAAATGTATTTGTTCTCAGCGCTAAATTAAATAAGAAGACAAGAGTACGCGAAAAGATGCCAGCGCAGTCTCGGATTAAATATGCGGGAATTTCATCCGGACCAGAAGTGCGCTTGGGCTTAATCTTTAGTAGGGCCTTGAACATATCGTTCTCTTCAAAACAGGTCACGTTAAACACAGGATTATTATATTGAAACCCGCGACTCAATTTACGTAGGAATATGAAAATGGGACTCATTTTACGTTTTCTGCACTCAGCGGCAGATTCGTTCCCGCTATGGTTCACTTAAGTACATACATACGCACGCTGGCACGAAAAGACATCATCTCAAAAATAGGCTATATGGATTCAGAAAGACTCAAAACGGATATTTCCGCGAAAACCGGACATTTTTGCAATCTCATTACAAAATTTTCCTTATACTACGGATAGTAGCAGAAGTAATATAATGTCAGGTAACGGATCAATACAATTCGCTCTGGTAAACTTTTTGTAATAAATTTAGATTACAAGTAGAATGAGCTGTCACTCATCCGTGAAAGTTGAATAGGATTAAAATGTAGGTTAATTTGGATATTTAATTTCATGTCGAAATGTTGAATTACTTAGACACAACTAGTGCGAATCTAAATGCGAAAAAGTCTTTATGTCATGTCTTGATATACATCTAATGGATAACTGATATGAATATGGACGAATTGAACCGGATCCCAACGTTTATAACCATGTTGTGCTTTCAACTAATTAGTCGCGGAAACGAAGCACTGAAGTTCGAAAAATTTGAACAGTACCTACGACGGATTTGAATGCGGTTTTTTGCATTCGATTCGTTAGAGCTTCAGGAAACTTTTTGATCTAAATTGATTTATAAGAAATTGAAAATATACAATTTGCATAAATAATATTCATTTTATAATTGCATTTTAAATTGACCGTAAATACTAAATTCACAATTCGGTTAATAGTGATGAAAATGATTCCAAACTAGTTACTCGGGGGTTTTTGGGGTAGCTGAACACGAATATCGTGACAGAATTGATCTTCGAGGTACCTGGGGCCCAGGGTGAACGGTATCCTCGTTGTCCCCATAAATTAATGTTATTATTACATGATTTTTACTAAAACTTTGTACATGTTTGTAAATTATGCACTCAAATGTTGTACAAAAGGTGCAAATTCTGGTGACTGGTCTTACAAAATGTATCTACTGAAAAAAATTTTTTTTTATTTGGCGCTTCTAATATTGTTGATAGCAGTGATACGATACAGGAGGATGCGGTTCTGTGGTGTCTTGCGAGTGAAAGACACAATGTAAACTCTCCGTAAGGGGCAGCAGGTTAGAAGTTCTTCGTCTTCTTCTACAGTGTGCATACACTATATCAATACCATGCACTTGTATTTTCTTTACGGGGACAACGAGGATAACATTCACTCTGGGCACCAGGTACCTCGAAGACCGATTCTGTCGAGATATTCGTGTTCAGCGACCCCAAAAACCCCCCGAGTAACGAGTTTGGAATCATATCCATCAACATAAACTGAATTGTGAATTTAGTATCTACGGTCAATTCAAAATGCAATTATAAAACGCATATTATTCATGCAAATTGCATATTTTTAATTTCTTATAAATCAATTTAGGTCACAAAGTTTCCTGAAGCTCCAACGAATCGAATGCAAAAAATCACATTCAAATCCGTCTTGTTGTTTTCAAATTTTTCGAACTTTGGCCGTATTTAGTGCTTCGTTTCCGCGACTAAATGTTCCACATTGTATATTATCTTTGGTTGTTTGAAAGTATGCAAAAAGGTATCAAAATTATGCTATTTATTCACATTAACTTAGAAAACTACCTAAATTGAAGTAATATAGAGCTTGCAGCTGAGTAGTTCAAATAGCAATGATATAAATTCAAACTAATAAATCTAGCTATATTATATTTGCAAATGTTTGCTCACTTGAATTCAAGAAACATGAAATACTGCTACTAGCGTAATGTTTGGTTGAACAAATCCATAAAATTGAAAATAACTCCAACTGTTTGCCATAAAACGTATAATTTGAACAACTTATTCAAATGACCGATACCAATAAAAGTCTACAGTAGGAATTATGGCTACTTTTATAGCTTTGGGTTAGGTAAGTTATGTTTATTTGAAACGCAGCTCTAAGATCGATAATTTATTTTTAATAATAAAATTTAAGGAATAAAATCGTTCTGTAGTTTAATTCGTCGGCTCATGGGTTTGACATAATGTGACAGCGATAAGCTTCCATCTTCTGGAATTAAATTGTTATAAAAAGTACACTTATACAATAAAAGTAATTATATTACACCTTTTTAGTGCAAGATTAATCGCAGGCTAATGAAAACAGCACTTTCTTATAGGAATAATTGTACTTTGGCATTGTCTTTTCGAAAAACTCATGGGTAATCGGAAAGGCTGACCTCTTCAATCATTTGGGAGTCCTTTGCAGAGTGTGATGAAAACACTATGAAGCGGATTGTCGAAATCAACTCAGAAACTGCAGTTGTTACTTTTCACTTTTTCGAAATATTGCGTTGTGTATCCTGTGTCCATTTGATTTTTGTTATTACTCATAAGATACAGATTAAATTCAAGAACTGTTTGAATAGGTATTCACCTTCTAACATGAATTACTTCCTATCTTTTATTTCTCTGTAATTCATGAGTTACATAATTAGAGATATTGGATTTTCCAGTATTATTTTTGAACTCATAATGTAAAACGAATTTGAGCCAGCCTTAGAACTCAACTAATTACCATAATAAAGATTCTTGACCCAGGTATGAATTATATATGAATTCTCGGGAAATAGGTCACATTAACACTTATACTTTATATTTTCTTTACGTACGTTTCGGTATCACGACCATCATCCGAAGACTTATTATTCGTTGAAGTATAAGCTTAAACATTTTTTAGCAAGTAGAGGCTACTACACGATACAAGAGTTTCTCTGTGATAAGATAGAAATATAATACTAGATTTAAGATATTCTGTGTACTTATCTGACATGTCCTACGCCAATCGGCAATTTTCAGGAACTAATAAAATTATTACTTACTATTACTTACTATGTCCAAAACGGTATTTCTCAAAACTGATTGTATTAGCACAAAGCGTCCTTATCGCACCAATGTCAATTAAAAATGCACCCGTCGCCGAAACGGACACAACCACGAATAATCGATAATTTAATACCATTGTACCACGTCAATGTTTCAAGCATAAAATATATCATGAATCCACTATTTAGTAATATTCTCATACTATACAAACGCATCTTAGTGTAATCTATTTACGACTGAAGACCAAAACTATTACGTTAAGTATCTACTTTCGAACCAGATGTTAAGACTTATGAGGTAATAGAAAAAGGTTGTGTCAGACCTTATTGGACATATTACTCTTGAGCATTCTTCCTAAAATATACTTTTAACATTATAAAGACGCATATAGGAATTTGCAAGAGTTTTAATTAATTTAATCAGTATAAATCTGACTTAATGTTCGAGTATCAGTGATTTACAGATTTGGAGTCACGTTTTATGTGAATCATCTACATAATAGATTTTTTATAATATTTGGTTTCCTTAGTTAGAATATTAACATTTTTGTAATCGAATTGATGGTTATAATCAAAGCAGTGTTTAGCAAGGGCGGTGGAATTTTCTAAGTTTTTGTCTCTTGTGCTATACTTATGGCCATACATACTTTTTTGTAAATATTGTTTAGAGATTCCAGTATAAGTCCCATCTAAACAATTTAATTTGTTTGGTTTGTTTATCTTTATATATTAAAGGTTTCAGATTTGAGAAAAATTTACCAACATAGTTAGTATTCTTATGCGCAACACTTATATATTACTTTTTTTAATTTTTTTAATTTATCCTGAGGTCTCCGGAATTTATGGTAATGTTATATAATTATCTGTATTACCTTTTATGTCACTAGTATATGACGTTCCATTATAGATTATTATTTTTATTATTCTTTTAATGATGAGATTGAAAACTTATTTTGGGTAGCCATTCATTTCCATTGTATTACGAACAATTTTTAAATTTTTGGGCCAGTCCTCTTGGTGGGACAATTTAACCGCGCGATCTGTAAGGCTGTTTATCACACTTTTTTATAAGTTGTTGGTGCAACTGAATTTTCAATCTCATCATTAAAGAAAGAATAAGCAAAATCTATAATGTCAAACTTTTTCTATTACCATCTTAACATCTGGTTCGAAAATAAATACTTAACGTAATAGTTTTGGTCTTCAGTCTAAAATAGATTACACTAACATGCGTTTGTATATTATGAGAATATTACTAAATAGTGGATTCTTGATATATTTTATACTTGAAACATTGATGTGGTACAATTCCGATTATTCGTGGTTCTGGTCATTTCGGTGACGCATACATTTTTAATTGTAATTGGTGCGATAAGGACGCTTTGTGCTAATACAAATAGATATTAATAATAACTCTTCTGATTATGGTCGCGTAACCGAAACGTACGTAGATGAAAATATAAAGCATAAGTGTTATTGTGACCTATTTTCCGAGAATTTATATATAAATAATTACCATGTAGTTTTTACCGAATAATATCATAGGAATTGTCTATGAAAAGAATAGGTAGTCTTGATATTTCAATCATTTCAAATCTTACCACATTTCCAAATATTTCAGAAAATTCCGAATTCTAGTTCGGAAAACATGCGTCCAACTGTTATACTTTGCATATTTTTATTGGAAATATTATGTGAAAAACATTAAGAATATCAAGTAAACCTCAAGGATATATGTTGAATCTCTAGGGTGGCAACTTCGCAAAGTACACATAACAAGCATGAAAAAATTATTATTTTCTATCATTAGGTACGGGTGAAATAAAAATTACTTATGTTACTTGTTTCATAACTTTTATAACAAAATCACGTGTAATGTATGTTTTTGTTATAAATTAAGTACATTTAGATTCAAATTATTACAATAGATTTGAAAATGCCGCGCTACTCTTGGCACATTGAGATTGTATTTTTGAATCCACGTTTCACTTATAATTCAAAATTATTAATGTGATGGAACCATACGAAGCATTTTATGAAAATAACACCAGAAAAAATGTCAATTGAAATGAATTAATGTGAGATTGAAGAATATATACAAAATGAAGGCTTCTGGGTATTTAAGTTGTTATAATATTACCAGGAATAAAATCAGCCTTAGATTAGACATTTCGATAGACAATTGGTTAATTGCATATGTACATCGCAGTTGTTCAAGAATATAATATCGTAAAATATTTATGCATATATTACATTAATAAACAGAACAATTCTTGATGAAGAACAATAGACTATCGAAACGTCAAACCCAACATTAATTATATTATTAGTTGGTAGTACCTAATTAATACAATAAGAACCTAACTTTTTATTCTTAAAATCCATCTTTTTTATCAACGATATATACTATACTTATATATATTTCTTTATTCATCATAAAATAATGGCACACATATAACATACGAAAGAATTTTTTACAAGAATTCGTAATAATTGACACGAAACAATTTTTTGCTTCGGATAAGCACTTGAGAAGTCGTAACTGAACTTTGGCCTGTCGGAATGTCATTTCTGTTTTGATAACCATGTTTTTATAACTATTCATTATTATAACGTTTTCCATCAAAACCAAACAATAAAAAAGTTCTCTGTTGTAATAAAAATGCATATAATATCTGTTCAAACTGCCGCTGGGGATAGAAAATCCGTTACTTGAATGAATTAGAATTTGTTACCGTTTAAACTACTCTTACATTGCCACTAGTTCCTATTCATTCCAAGTACGAAGTTAGGAACGAATTATTGTTCATTTAATTTCTCCTAATGGACGGAGAAATGAATCAATATGACCTATTGTTTCCCCGCGTATATTAATAATATATGTATAAGCTGGTATCCACCACGTGACTTCCTTTTACTGTTTATTTAGACAACAAATTTTCAAATATTCAAAAAATCACGATGTTCTTTGATCTCAAATAGCCATTGATGAAACTTTCATGTAGTCATTATCCACTCTAAACATTTGTTATTATCATTTTTCACTTTTGGTTAAACCTGTAAAGTTAGTTTAATTGTGAAGTGTTGTAACTTTTTTAACTGTGTGCTTCACCTGTGATGAAAGGGAAATATATTTCAATATGAAATGACTCGTAATCGAAGCATTTTCACTGAAAATGATTTTCAGTCCCAAGAAAAAAATTGTTGCTTTAATTGGTTTATACAAATGTTCTTGAAATTTCGAAGTCTTATTCTGCATAATATTAGCTGAATGTAGTATGCGTGCAAAGTTATTATCAAATTTTGGATGAAAAAATTTCAAAACAAGTCATACATTATATTAGTTCATATCTGGAAAATTTTATTCCAAACGTTTTGAAATAAACATAATTTTCTTCATATTTCAATAAATTCAATCTTTGCTTCTTTCTCGATCCAGATTTTTAGGTTATTTGTAATAAAAAACACGCCAATCAATTTCAAAACAGATTTTATTAGATTTATATATTAAGGAGGCGTTATCAGTGGAAGTTTATAACTTTTTGACAAGTAAAAATTTACCTTTTCTAACTGTTTTATAAAAATCGGCAAGACATTGTAACAATAAATACTCACAGTATAAAAATATATAAATATGTACAGTTCTATATATACAGGTTACCTATTCTTAGATATACAAGTCCATATTTACAGCAATTTTTGTTAGACTCTGGATTAGTCCGGAGTATAGGCACCAGGGGTAAATCTTTCACACATTATACGTCACATATTTATACACGTTTCCGTTTCACATTCATACTTATGCCCCTGTGTTTGACTATCACATGCTAAATTCACATTGCACTCACAGTTCTGTATTACGTAATATCACAATGGGTTGACATTGAGGCTTATTCACCATGAAAACAGTCTTGTAAATTAATTATATGTGGATCGCAACCGTTCTCGTGGCGTTTCCTGGAGGATTGGGAGGCTGACCTCGAGCACTGTGTCTGTGAACGTGGTGGTGAACGTGCGGCCCCCGAATGGAACTCCTGCAGCGCTGATTATTCGGTACGTCTGGAAGGGTGTATTTCAATTTCTCCCAAAACAATTTGTCGCCCCACTGCAGATATACGTTAGTCTTTAAATAGAGCCGAATATCCGGATCTAAGTCTTTCGGTACTTCCCCTAATATCACCACTATTAACCGTCGTCTCCGATCTCGCAACACCTGATGATGGGCGGATTTGAATTCGAAACGGCACCACTCCGATTTGATGAAATTATCCGAGAGGATCATGATAGTTCGTTTGGACGATTCCACAGCTTGAACTATCGTATCGGCGAGAAACGCGCCCACGGGAAAGTCTCTGTAGTGTAAACACAATTTATAATTAGGTTCCAAAGCGGGCGCTAACACTTCAGCCACCCACGCTTCGTCTTTGGAGCTGTAACTCACGAACGCGTCGAACAATTTTTCACGATCGTCTCTGTCCAAATTCGACGATCTCTGAAACAATCGAACTCCGAATTTAGCATGACACCACACACGCACTTCTTGTCTGAAGATGAATATTAACAGCGTTATTATTACGATTACGGCGAAAACGGCCAGCGTTATCACCAACAATGGTAGGTAATCTTGAATAGCTTGTTTTTGGATTATCGTTTTCGTGGCAGTTAGATTTCCGTTGATGCTGTTGCCTATGTTAGCCGCTCCCGTGCATAACGTTCCATTTTCTTGACTGACGAAAAATCCAAGATCTGCATTATCGAAATAGACGTCTTCGTTGTAATAATCCAGTTCAGTCATGTTGAAAACGCAACGTACCGTAGAGATGTCCGTGACACTCGAGCTTCGTACCATCCATTCACGTAATCGTTCGGAAAATTCGCAGTCGCAAGACCAAGGGTTGTACGCCAAAGTTACCTCTATCAGGGTAGTAGGGAGACTCCACACGTAATAGGCGGTAAGTCTATTGTGATCCATTCGAAGCGTCCTGAGCTGTCTTAATCCAGTAAACGTGGTGTTACTTATGTGTGAAATGCGGTTGTGTTGTAAAAATATCTCTCTCATGCCCTCCAGACCTTCAAACTCGTAGCCGTATAATTCTCCAATTCTGTTCTCGTCAAGGTGTAACATTTCCAATTCCTTCAGACCGTTAAACGTGCGATTCTGTATGATTTCCACATTGGAGTTGTTGAGGAACAAAATCTTGAGACGTTTACGACCGATAAACGCATGACTGTTCAACGACCGCAAATCGTTACCATCTAGATACAGCTGAGTGGCGTCCATTGGTATTTGTTCCGGAAGTTTAGTTATATAACCGCTGGACGAACAGTCGACGACGTTTGCGGACCACGATTGATCGTGATAACAGGTGCAGTTTAACGGGCAGGTCATTTCGCAATCGCAGGCATCGAAATCGCAACAGTGGCACAGTGCGAAGCAGTGAGTCTCGTAGGTGCATAGGAATTGATAAGGCGCGGCTTCTACCAGTGGCACGTAAGTGCGCCCCCTGTTGTACAACAGTTGACAGTAGATGCTTTCTAAGTCTACTAATTTCGGCTGAGTTCTAACGCGATTGCCCACATTTACTTTTTGCAACCACTCCATCGTGCAATCGCATTGATAAGGATTGCCGCCAATGTAGAATTCGGGAATTTCTTTCTCTGCCGGCACAGCAGAAATACGCAAAGAATTTGGGTCCAAACTTGTTATTTTGTTACCAAACAAATCGACCCTGGTGAGATTGGGTTTTTTGAAAAAAGTGTACGATTGCACTTTTGATATCAAATTGTCGTTCAGGAATAACACTTCGACGCTGTTTGGAATCGAGCTTCCAGTTATTTCTGTGAGCTTATTGGCACTTGCATCAAAAGTACTCAACGACAAACTAGATTCAATTTCGAAATAATTACCAAGTTCTTCTATTTGATTCGAATGGATATCAAGCCATTGCAGTCCTGTCGGTATTAGAGCATAATCAAACCATTTTAAATTATTGTCGGAAATATTTAGCCATACCAATCTTGGTAATTTGGCGAATAATTCTTCGATATCGGTTAAATAGTTCCCATCCAGTCTGATAGCTTGTAAATTGGAATTCGCGTCGAACGCCCCCGATGCTACTTTTTGTATCTTATTTTTTGATAAATTGAGTATTTTTAACGAGACCATCTTGGCGAATACGTTTTTCGAGATGTTCCCAATGTTATTCTCGGTCAGTCTAAGTCCATACATCGATCTCATTTCGGGAAACGTCTGATTCGTTATGAGACCAATGTGATTTTCGCCTAAATCTAAAGTTTTCAAATTTGGTACGTTGCTGAGTACTTCCGGTACTTGCATCAATTTGTTACCGTTCAGATGCAAGTCTTGTAAACTGGAACAATTTTTCAACGCTTCCGGATGTATTTGAAATATCTTGTTGTTGTCCAGAGACAGTAATGAAAGTTCGTAGAGTCCATTGAACGTATCGCTGTCGATTCTCGTTAACCTGTTGTTCGAAATTATCAGACTATGCAAGTTGTACAATGGCGAAAAAGTGTTTTCCGGAATATTTTCTATTAGATTGTCGTTCAGTCTTAATATTTGTAAGCTGTACAAGTCACGAAATATTGATTGTTCTAGTCGAGTTATTTTATTATAGGATAAGTCTAATACCACAAGTCTCACTAAACCTGTAAATGTTGCCGTATTTATCCAATCTGTGGATAATTGATTATGTGCTAAGTCTAGAACTAATAATTGCGTCAGCTCACTTAATAACCCAGGCGCCAACACGTTAATCGTATTGTTCTGCAGGTAAAGTTCAGTGATACTCCTGGTGTCGGTAAATAGCTCCGGAGGTAGGCTTACCAATTTATTATTGGATAATTTGAGGATGTTCAAAGCTGTTAGACCTTCAAAAGCGCGATCGGCGAGATTTGTCAGTCCATTACCCTGAAGATACAGCTTTTGCAAGCTCGTCAATCCCGACAGTTGAGCGGCGGGTAATCTATCGATTTTGTTCAGGGAAAGGTCCAAAAGTCTCAAATTACCGCCGCAATGTTCCGTCGGATTATTCACGAATCGAAAATCGGACACTTCGCGCAACCGGTTACGGGTCAGATTGAGTACTTCGAGTGCCTGAAGTGGACACAGGACACCCTGGGGTAAACTCCACATATTATTTTCTCCAAGATCTAATCGTTCCAATTGCCTCAGTTCCTCGGAAAAGGCGTCCGGTGAAACTTCGAGACTCATAGCTGACCAGTCGGTGTTGTGCGTGCGTACAGTTAGATTACGCAATTCTTTGAGACCGCGGAAAGCTCCGTCAGAGAGGTTCCCTATTTTACAGTATTCGATGGAAAGTTCGCGCAATTCAACAAGTGGCTTGAAGCTGCCGGCACTGAGAGAGCTTTGAAAAAACAGCGCGTCACTACATTCTAATCGAAGTCGTACCGTGTGTTGCGGCTGGATGACACTGAAATTGGTGTTTTCGAGTTCACTGTTAATGGTGCGAAGTCTGCAGACAAGGGCCACGTCGTCCTCGATACCGCTGTCCACGACTACCCACTTGCACTCGTCCGGCGCTTGATAACGCAGCGCTTTGCTGAGCGAGGCCGATAGAACTCCGAATATGGCCCCGAACAGTACCGCACACACTACCGTGGTGCCCATATCTTACCGCACTAAAGGCTACACCATTGTACGCAGCACGAGCGATATCTTGTCGCATGCCGCGTCCGTCTCGTTTGCACCTCGGTGCCTGACTGCAGTCGCTAGCACAAGGCCACGAACTTCTCGTCTCCCTCTTCGGTCCTCGCCCGCTACAATGTTTCCCTTCCTCCCGCTTGCTCTCTTGCCAACTATATACAACGATTCACTCTAAGAATAGACCGAGTCGGTGGTATTCACAAAAAACTCTTAACTCGATTTCTGTTTTTTAGTTAATCGTCGGATTTTCTATCTGATCGCCTGTTGAAATCGCTGAAGACTATCACGCCTTCTACTTTTCGTTTTTATGGGTACTATTGAATAACACAAAGGATCATTAATTTTATCATTTCTTGTCGACAAATTGTACCTTAGAATTCTAATAATAGATATTTTATCTTTCGTTATTGAGATAGTTTTGATCAGTTGTCGAAGATAACGACAATCTACTTGAATAAGATTATTTGCTTTTCTAGGATTTGAAACTTGTATTAGTGGATACAAGAAACTTCAATGATCGCATATAACAGTAACCTGGTGTTAGAGGGTTTACAAGTTTATTAAATATTTATATTTATTATCAGACATTACGAATTCATGTTCCTACCAACTCACCTATTCATAATATGCGGTAGTAGGAGTAGGTACGTATATGAAATAATAAAATATTGATATAGCAAAAATTGAACGAGCGAACGAGCATTTTCGCAAAAATATGTATCTGTTGGCCTGTGTGTATTACTGATAGATTTCTTGAAATTCCGTAGGAAAATAGTTTTAGCTCTCATGAATATCTGAAGAAGGTGACAGAAAAGAGAGTCTATTTCTCGAGATAGTATGATTAAAATTCTTAAGTTTCAAGTTGAAATGCGTTTCGTCGCAGTTTTGAAAATTCCATGTCAGTTTTGTTTTACAATTTTCCAGACAAGATTATTTCTTGATAATTACAAAAGGTTATTTTCAATAGAAATTTGCAAGTTTTATCCTAGAGATGATGATCGCATATAACAGTAACCTGGTGTTGGAGAGTTTAAGTTTATTTAGTATCTATATTTATTATCAGACATTACAAATTCATGTTTCTACCAACTCACCTACTCATAATATACGGTAGTAGGTGCGTCTATGAAATAAAAAAATATTGATATAGCTAAAACTGAAATTGAAAAGATGCGAACGAGCCTTTCCGCAGTCCTTTCAGTTGGTATGTGTGTATTACTGACAGATTTCTTGAAATTTCGTAGGGAAAAGTTTAGTATTCGTGAAAATCTGAAAAAAGTAACAAAAATGAGTCTATTTCTCGAAATAGTACCTATGATTGAAATTCCTGAATTTTAAGTTGGAATGTGCTTAGTCGCAGTTTTCAAAGTCCAATATCACGATTTATCTTTTATTTTACAATTTTTCAGAGAAGATTATCTCTCGATAACTGCAACAGATTATTTCCAATAGAAGTTTCCAAGTTTTATCTCACTCGTGGGAATCTAGAGAAGGTAACATAAATGAGAGGTTTTTTCGAAAGCTATAAAATTCTCGGTATACCTAGAATGAATTAAATTTTCGTTGTTGATAGTATTTGTATTGTATTATTTTGTATGTTACGATTATAAATCTTCAATATACGCATTTAACAGAAACCTAGTTTTATTTATTAGATATTTATATCAGCTATTACAAATTAGTATTTCTGCTAGCTCACTCATTCTATACGCTGGTAGATGCAGACATGGAATGGAAAACATATTTGTATTGTATTTTTTGATTATAAACCTTCAATATTCGTTGGATGGTTTTGGTACTTACTTGTTGAAAATTCATATCTAGGTATAGTTTTAATAAAAAATACAACTTTATTTAAAAACACAATGTTACCACATCTTTCAGAACAAATAATACGGTAGGCAAATATATTACAAACAACAAAAATTATAATAAAAAAGATCAAGAATCAAGAGTATACAAGGTAGAGTGTGAAGATGGAGATAAATTCCATATAGACCATACAGGAAGATGTTTCAAAACAGAATTATATAATGTTTTAGTTTGAACAAAGGAGATAAGTCAGTTAAAAGTAAAGTATTAAACAACTTAGAGTAAATTGAAATTAATAAGTTTAAAAATATAGGAAACCTTTCAAATGATCAAAAAGACTTTACCAATTCTCCGTTATTACATTTATTTGTAAGTAAGTCTTATCCTACCGTACACGTACCTCACTTCCTCACTCATCCCCTTCTTCTTAATCTTAATTCTAATATTTAAGGAATAAACCATAGTTTGTAAAATCATTGTTCAATAAAGCCACCATGTGGTGGAACATGTCACGTTTTGTTTACCTAATAAAAACGAAGATTGTGAAAATTCATTACTAGTGTATTTTTTACTAAAACTTCAATATTCGCATTTAATAGAAACCTGGTTTTCTTCAGTAGATATTCATATCAGACATTACAAATTCATATTTCTGCTAGCTCACTCAGTCTATGCACTAGTAGATGCAGATATGAAATGGAAAAATTGAGTTAGCGTAAATTGGAATTAGCCCCATGAAGCTAATCGAACGAGTCTTTTCGCAAAATTTTTCATCTGTTTGTGTATACCTAACTAGTGGATCTCTTGAAATTTCTCAGGGGTATACGTTTACTTATTAAAATCTGAAAAAGGTTATAAAAGTGGCAGTTTTCTACGGAGTCTTTGTATATATTTCTCGTGATCGTATGGTTGAAATTCCTGAATTTGGGTTCGAAGGTGTTTTGTAGCAGTTTTTGAAATTCAATGTTACGATAATTGCAACATATTATTTCCAATATTAATAGGTTTTATGCTTCTCGTGGCATTCTGAAAAAGCTTACATGAAGGAGAGGTTCTTCGAAGGCTTTCATATATCTCGAAATACCAAGTATTATTTTGTATTTTTGGATACTAAAACTGAAACTGAAGAAATCTTGAGTTGATTTTAGCTAGAACGTTTGTTTTGCAGTTTTCCAAATACAATATTGAGAGTAATCTTTCATTCTACATATTTTCCAGATTAGCAATATAATCAGTTCAACTGGAATTTTCAGGTTTTATCCTACACGTGAAAATGAGGTATTTCTCGAAATACCCAGTAGGTATGATTGAAGTTCCCATTCTTCAATATTTGTGTTTGTATTGTATTATTTTGTATCTTGGGATATTAAATATTCAATGATCACATATAACAGAAACCTGGTGTTTGATAATTTAAGTTCATTTTTAGTATTTATATCGAACGTATACTTTTTCTCATACTTTGCCGTAGTATGTATATTGATTCTCGTATAATTATTTTTTAATTGTATACATGTATAACTGACGAATCTCATGGAATTACTTGAGATACATGGTAAGAGGTAATTCTTGAAAATATAAAGAAATAGCAAAATTGAGAGAGGTTTTTTTGAAGCCGACACCCAACATTGAAATTCCTAAATTTTAGTTGGAATGTGTTTATGTGTTTTTACAATTTTTCAGACTATGATCTCGTGATAATTGCAACGGATTATTTTCAATAACAATTTTCAGGTTATATCGTACTCATGAAAATAAGAAAGGGATAATAAAAATGCGAGGTTTCTTTGAAAGCTTTATTGTTGAGATAGTCATTCCACTGTTTGAAAATCAGTTATATCGGAGCATTGTTCAAGAATAGCGAATTTTATCGCACAAGAATCTAATGCTTGCTAGATGACATTCTGAAATTGACGTTTTTTTGTAGATCATTCATCAGCTTCTGAAGAGATGGACCTTGCTAATATTGCTGCCATCGATAGCCATATGCCTGAAATTGTCTTCTTTCAGCTTAAAATTAGGTGCATTTTGCTTGATCTCAATACCAAAAAGGCTATGGATGATAGATAATAGATAATTCAACCTGTCGTTCTCAAGGAATGTGCGCCTGAATTAACACCAGTTATCTGTAGGTTGTTAACCTTTTCATACAAACTTGGTGTATTTCCTTCCAGTTACAAGACAGCTAGAGTTCAATCAATTCCAAAAAAAAGGAAACAAGTCCCTTTCTAATAGTTATAGAACCATTGCACTGTTATCTCTGATCTCGAAACTGATGGAAAAAGCAATCAACATCGAGTTCAACCAACACCTAGAGATCTCCAAAATCGTGAATGACCGGCAATATGGCTTTTGTCAGCAGAGATCAACAGAAGGCCTGCTTGCCTACGTAACACATGTTTGCTGTAGTATTGTATATCTCCAAAGCATTTGACCGAGGCTGGTGCCAGAGCCTTATCAACACTGATGTTCTACAGGGATCTGTCTTGGCACCAACTTTGTTTCAGCTCCATATCAACGATATGTTGGAAGTGACCACCTGCCCCGTCCAAAGCTTTGCAGATGATGGTACACTTCATATCGCTTTCTCATCAAAAATTTTCTCTAAAATTATGCGCTTCAGCAACATGCAACTGTATACTTTTTTCAAGCATATCGACTGTTCTTCAAAACAAGAAATCATTGTTAAGAAATCACTGTCCTCCAGATCAATCAAATTAAAAAATCTGGCTCTCAGAAAGTTCTGTATACGTTTAAAGCAAGAAACGAACAGTTATTCGTATTTATTACCCAAAAAAACTTTTGAATAATTAAATTCTAATTGTTCTGAGGAGAATGGACTCAGTTCCTTAAGTATTGCCCATTATTTACTGTAAACCCTGTATAAAAAAAGTTGCTAGAATAGTACCAACTCACTTTTGCTTAGGTAAGTGTGTTATAGAGTTAACAAATCATTGTTTAATATACTTAGTAGATTTCAAATAGCTTTCTAGGTCTATTATTCTCCATTATCGATGAATTGCCCTTTTCAGAAATAAGTTATATTTGACCCTCTTCATGTTTTATATCGACAGTCGGCCCTCCAAAGATTTCTCTAGTTTCTCCCTTTTATCCCAGCATTATCGAATAAGTAAGTAAATTTAATACATTTCCCACCATAAATGTTTGTACTTTCTAATTGGAATCATCAAACATTGAATCTATCTTGTTAACCATATAGTTATATAGTATCTGATTATGTGAAAAACCTGGATTGAGTACAAATTCCGTTGCTGGAATGCAAAACTGCAAGATCTGGTCATTCTATGATGTGACAAAGGTCATTATTATTTACGTTTCTCAATTTTATAGTAATTTTAATGGATGTTGAAGATAAAAAGTATTTTGTCAAGTGCAGAATTGTTATGACTGTTGAATATTGCTATTTATTTGTTTATTATAATTGTCTTAACACAACGATAATTTGCCGAGAGCTGTATCGCTATGGAACGCAGCATATGTGACTGATTGGATGATTAGAAGAGTTATGTGTCGGTTGCATGTGTGAGTAGATTTCCCTATAAACGTTGATGTGTTGACGTTTCGTTGTTCAAATGAATAGGTGTAACGTATCTAAGTAGTTGATTTAATTTACCAAGATATTTGCAATTAACACTGTATTATCCATTCATTTTATGTACCAGTTTTTGAAAACTAATTACAATCTGTATTTTATGTTTTATTGATGTCGAGTTAGTTATATGAATTGAGACCGATAGATGAAGTTATTTTTTTTTGGGGTAGAGGAGGGGAGATCTTGCGTAGATGCCTCGGGGGTCCGTGCCCCCAGGTGTACCGGATTCTTACCGACTAAAACCCCTCCCCCGTGAGGTTGCTTCTCCTTCCCAGAGAGAGCCTCACTACACTGCGATCATTAGTGTTCTATTGTGCCCTCATATTGCTATCTCCTCATCAGTCCGGTGTATTCTATGAAATTATAATATAGGAGATACTTCTGCGTGAGGGCTGATTTACCAGACCCATCTACAGAGATGTTTGTTGCATGGGGCGTTCCGGTCAGCAAGTTTCCATATTTCTTGTCTGCTAAACGTCAGCAGATTTCCCACTCGTTGCTGTTGGAATTCTCCCATTAGTCGCTTGGAGTGCGACATACGTGGCAGTTCCCTCTTGTAGATACGGTGCTCTATCTCGAGCCAATTATAGTTTACAGATTCTGATGTGGCATGAGAAATACCACAGGTTGGCTCTGGTCCAATCAGTGGTTGTTTCGCCCTCGATGTAGCGAGTGCGACGACAGTTTCAGTCCCCTGTCGTTTGGTTTCCCCAGATTCTCATACGAGTGTCACTCTATTGGGGTTCTTTACTAGTGTCGTCACTCTATTGGGGTTCTTCGCTAGTGCGGTCACTCTTTTGGCGTTCTTTACTATTGCCCTTAGTTCTTTTACACAATCGAGTACACGTTGTGAGGTGATTGTGTATGACTGCAGTGCCTTAAGCACTGTTCGGTTGGTCACTATGATTGTGATTTGTCTATTCTCATAGGCTCTCTTCCTCATAATTCGAGCACATTTTGTAATTGCTATTATTTTGGCTTGAAATTCTGTCGCCAGTGTCCCTAGGTTCAAAGAACTTATTTCTTCTTGGTCCGTTGTCTCGTAGGTACAGGACGCGGGAACCGATCAGGCAGGTTTGAGGGGCTGTAAAAAGTAACGGAAGTATATAGACAATAACTGATTTTATTCTTAAATCATTCATTGAGTTTTGAAATTTGAAAAATATCTTCTGCCATTTCGTGTAGCTAGTTCAAAAATCACGCGGGGATCTTCAATATTCCGCTCCCTTAGCTCTGGTAGGATGTATGGGAGATATTTAAACAGGTAATTCTTCAGTTACTTCAGAAAGAAATTGCAAATGCTGGTGGTTTTAGGAAATTAATTACTGAATATTTTATTTTTCATTTTTTGAGAATCATTCAACACGATATTCCTTTTATTTCATCTGGATTTTGATTGCAATTATACCTAATTCAACAAGATTCTAATGCTGCAGAGCTTTGCAAGATTAGTATAGGATTAAATAAGCATGATCTGTTTAAAGAGGTGACAAATTATTCACTGCAACCACGTAATAGTTCACTTTCAGCAGATCGAGTATCTTTGGGCTCAGCAACCAATCATATTCGGTGAAATGAATTGGTTTTCAAGAATATATGCATACGTCATTGTGACTACAGTGACACAGTGACTGAAGAGTTGGCAACCAATTTCTCCATCATAAGGTGTAGCTTACGACACGAACACGAACCAGGCGGAAAGTAGTTAACCGTTGAGGGGTCATTCCATAGAACTCATCATTTTAAGTAGTGACGTGGCAGCGGTCAGTATCAGGTATTGCTTTGTGGGCTCTGAAAGGGAAACGGTAGTTTGTCTACTTCTCTCACTAGTCCCAACCCATCCCTGCAGTCGAGGTGGCCGAATTTGTTCGTTATTGTATCTATCAATATGTTAGTTCAAGTAATTCAAGGACTTTCTTCTGACAATTCATCAAAACTGCTTCCAGAGGAACTTATTCTGGATTTCTGGTCTGCCACAAACCTGCTATAATAAAATAGGCTTCTGATCAAGGGGGGCATCATGGGCCTAATCAAGTTGTCTAAGTGCATCTGGGGGTTGAACCCCTGCTCCTCAATGATGATGGTGATGGTGATGACCGCGACTTTCATTTACTCATTTTATTAAAGAAAGTCTTTCTCAGGAAGATATTGATGCCAACTCTGTTTTCGCCTTCATATCAAACTATACAGATATATTCTATTAGTTTAGTTCTGGATAAGGCAATTGATGAAACATTTCGAAATCTTCCTTCAATTCGGAAAACGTGAATTTAGTCCTATTTTCATATTCCTACGTAAATTCAGTCCCACTGATAGAATCGTACTACGTAAATTGAGTCTCACTGATGAAATCAGGCTACGTAAATTGGGTCCCGGGCTTCAATATAATTCCCAGAATATTCTTAGAAATGAGAGTGTTAAGAATAGCGTGACTACAATATTTGCATTCTTTATCAACAAAGTTAGGTTAGTAGGCTAGGTTAGATTAGGTCCTAACCTAACTTAACGTCTTTTCTAAACAAAAGGGGTAAAGTAAACAATCATTATTGGTTATTATGAGAGTGTTAACATTAGGGCGATTCCGATATTTGCATTCTATATCTACAAAGCAAGGTTAGGTTAGGTTAGAAACAAATGAACAATCATTATTCGTTATTGTGCAAATACTTGCATACATAAGGCTGGTTGCCCTAGGTAGCAGGTACTACATGCCAATTATCTGACCTGACAACAGATGCATACCTGGGACTCAGTTTACGTATACCTTGAAAACACCCGGCACTGAATTTACCTACATAGAAATTAATAGTTGTCGGACTAAATTTACGTCGACTCATTCGATACATGGCAAGTTGACATAATTACGGAGATTAGTCGTAAATTGTAGTTGCGCGGCGTTATCGAAACTTCTGGGGAAACATAATTTAAGATTGAAAATAGTGTGAAATGAAGCTTTGCTGTCAAAATCTGCAAAAAGATAGACTCCAGGCGCCCTTTGAATTCCCTATCATTAATACAGGTTCAGAAGGTTTCCTCACCATATCTTACAGTCACTAGCCAACACTGCTGTGAGTACTCATATTTTATTATATTTGGATGAACTAAGTTTCCGTACATTAAGAGCTTTTCTCATGTAATGTATGCCAGGAAGTAATACATACTTTGTGTTTGGACAGGTGCATTCACGTTAAAATGTAGTACGAGTACAACATAACATACGTCGAATTGTTCATTGAACTTATAACCGTTACATCTTGAATTACTATTCGTTATTTAGAAAAATCGTTCACCCTGTTTTAAAAATTAATAATGATTCTTGACCCAGGTATGAATTATATATAAATTCTCGGGAAATAGGTCACACTAGCACATATGCTTATTATTTTCGTCTTTACGTACGTTTCGGTCACACGACCATCATCAGAAAACTTATTGTGTCTAAAACGAGATTTCTTAAAACTAATTTTATCAGCACAAAGTGTCCTTATTGCACCAATTTCAATTAAAACGCCGAAACAAATATTCGAAATTGTAACACATTATTGTTTTAAGTATATGAATATGTATCGAGGAGCCACTCCAATTATGTAATTCTGGAGATGATTCACATAAAACTTGACTCCAAGTCTGTAAATCATAGAACAGACATTCTATCAAGTCAGATTTATTCTAATTTAATTAATTAAAACCCTTGCAAATTCCTACATGCGTCTTTATAATGTTAAAAGTATATTTTAGGTAGAATGCTCGAATAGCATTATTTCTAATAAGGTCTGACAACCTTTTTCTATTACCTCATAAATCTTTAACATCTGGTTCGAAAGTGGATACTTGAGCATTATATTTTTTGGGTTCAGTCGTACACAGACGTTATTTGACATGAGTTCGTATATAATGAGAAAATTACTAAGCAATGTATTCTTGATACATATTCATATACTTGAAACATTAATGTGTTACAATTTCGATTACTCGTACTTCTGTTCGTTTCGGCGACGTGGGCATTTTTAATTGAAATTGGTGTGATAAGGACGCTTTGTGCTGATTAAATTAGTTAAGAAAAACTGTTTTAAAATAGAATTCTGAATACTAGCTGTTCCCATTCGGAGTATGTTTCTCCCTTTATGATAATTGATGATTCCAGTGCTGTCCTGGAGAAAGAAATCTAAGTCTGGAAAATTAAGGAGATACTAATCAATAACTTCTTTCTGAAGCATCATTCTAAATGTTTCAACTGTGATTGAACTGAACTATCCACAAAACTCTTCTATAGGCAATACCAACTAGACAGAAAACTCTTGAATCGCAGATGTTCTACATAGAACTTTAAGGATTTTTACAATTGTACACTATACAAGGTGTCCCAGTATACCTGTTCCAATGGATTATCTCAGCCATTTCGAAAGATAAAAATTTAAAAATTTCATGATCTCCAATTCGTTCAAGGAACCTTCAACTGAGAAAAACAAAAATTGAAAGTCTGACTCTGATTTTCTTATTCAAAATAGCACCCTGTATATGTTTTGCAATTTTTGATTTCTACTCAAAATTATCTTTCCAACGATGTATCACACTTTGTATTTTACATTTGATTTGATGGAGAAAACAATAATTGAAATATCAAATTGAAAGAATTGCAGTAGGTTACGATATTTTGTGTAATCTTGATTTTGACTTCAATAATAATTGATAATTCATGAACAATTTGGCAGTCGAGATGATGAAGAGAACTTCAAATTTCAAATTATTAGAATTGTAGTAGAATTAATAATTCTCAAATGAAAACCTTAGTATGCCATGGAAACATTTGAATAAATTTGTTTGTAACTTTGATAGTGATACATCGTTGGAAAGATCATTTTGAGTAGAAATCAAAAATTGCAAAAAATATACAAGGTGCTATTCGAAATAAAAGTCAGAGTCACTTCCGGTCAAACCGGAAGTGACTTTCAATTTTTGTTTTTCTCAGTTAAAGGTTCCTTGAACGAATTGGAGATCATAAAATTTTCAAATTTTTATCTTTTGAAATGACTGAGATAATCCATTGGAACATGTATACTGGGACACCCGGTATAATTTTCGAGCACTTAAATATATATTCAAATCCGTTTATTATCGAATATTTTTCCTTCGGTGAAACATGAATTATTATGAATATACATACAGGAGAATCGTGTACATTCGAATGAAGGAAGATATGTGCATACTTTTTGTTATTATTGATTCGTTATGTTGCTAATTTCTTGAACACCATTGGGATGAAGTTAACAATAATGCCCTTGTATTAAGTACCTCAAAATTTTGAGAAATTACTAATGAAACATAAAAGCCTACTCTATCTCAACCTAACCGAATCCTAATTAAATTAGGAGGAAATACCAACATTCACATGCCCAATTAAAATTTCGTCTCTGTCGATTCTTTTAATTTTGAATTAACCAAATCTAAATGACAGATGTTGCTTCATTTAAATTATATTACCACAAGTGTTTGTTCGGTACTTTTCATCCTGCAAGATGTGGGATGAATGGGATAGTCATGTTGAGGGAATTCAACTGAAACACTCCATATTTATAAGCCTAATAAAAGTTTTAAATAAGGCGAATTAACTATGTACCACACATGCCCGAAGCTTCAAGTTTCCTGAATAAAGCACTGAACATTATTGCCCAATTAATAACGAGCTTGAGGAATCCGACTACACGAAAAAGCCATCTTTGGGAAAATATTAAAACATCCCCACACAAAATAAAGCAAACGAATAGGCCAGTTAAGATAGCCGTAATGGGTAATCATATTTCAAAGCAACTACTGCCGCTGTTAGCCTTGTTGTTGCACTTTTCTCTACGCATTCTACGTGCCAAACACGCTAAGTGTTATTTGTTACGTTCCCTGCTAGAATGCAGATTTTGCATGGTCGCTTGTTTTCTCTCAGGACATGTTTCAATTGAAGAATCCAACAAAATGAGTCCCACGTAAAGTAATATGAAAGCTTTTCAATTGACTTGAACAATTATGACCAAATCCTCCTAAGAATGGAAGAATTGAGAGGAACTTGTTTTAAGTTTTGTTTCTATTATTTATGTGAACAAAAAGGATATCGAAGACACCATGAATATCCATTATGTTTTGAAGCACATAGAAACAAACTCTTGGTCACATAAGAAAAATAATGATTTCCAACGATGTTCCTAATCCTAAGCTATCTTCCAAGAGATTCATATAATTTCAAAACTTGGTGAAACTCTTCAGGATGTATCACATTCACCTATTTCATATATTGGGTGACCGAAACACTACATTTCTCCAAATAATTTGGTATATGTAGGTTCTACACATCAATACCAACACAAAGTACCAGCTAACAACAGTACGATATATGTATATAGAATTAATATTCATTTAACAGATTAACAGTGTAGTTTTAAAAAAGTCAGTATACAGAAATGATGAATTTATTATTTCCGTAGTTAAAATAACGTTTCAAATGTCTATGATTTTCTGAAGTCAGCTCTCCATACAGATTCCAAAAATTGAAAAATTTCCAAGGGTTCATCAAAAAAATCTATGACGTCATAATCGTAACGGTTTCGAAGGCAGAATCGAAACGAATTTCAGAAAAAATATGCCGTTCGGAACAAAAATCGACCTGTTCTAAGGCTTTTCCCAAAACATGCTGATACTGTAGAAAATTAATGTGTCCGTTACATTTGGGCCACAGTGTATATCATAACCATAAATTAATAATCTTTCGGAAAGAATAAGCAACACATTGAAACCTTATGAACTAATTATATATGCCATAAAAGTCTTCTAAACCAGAAAGCTCTCATCACAAAATTAAAAAGCAACATACCTTTTAAAAAATAACATGATTTTCTGTATAATCCATCCCTTGCAAAGATTGCGAGTATAAACCTATGAAAGACATAAACCATTCTTTTGATCACAAGAATAGAAAAAATTTTTATATTGAAAAGAATAATGATAAACGGTTGATATTAGAAACTATCCAAATAAAAAAAAAATGCTTTGATGAGAAAAGTGATTCTAATCTTTCTAAACTTTATAATAATCCCTATTCAGATATTTAGCGGTATGACTTTCTGCTGTCTATTGTTATTTAACCTCAAAATAAAGCATTGTCATTAGTATTGTCTAATAGATCTTGGTCAAACCCACGGCATTATCTTAGTTATCTAGAAATATGATAATAAAATAATTAGGTGAGGGCAGAAATAAATCTTTCATGATAAGGTTATACAGAGAACATAACAAAGATGCATTCAGGAGAGATTCAAAGATACAAACATTTGTCATTCCACAATTAGTCCACCCTCCACTGATGAAAATAATAATCAGGTTCTTATGGAATGGATAGTTTGAAATAACATATCTTTTAATAACTGGTTCTTGAGATATTTCAATTAAATGCTAATGTTGATCGAGTGGAAATTTATCAATTATATTTAGTTAACCATTTGTAACCAGGAAAGAATTTTATTAGGAAATATGCAAATTAATCTTGTTTAATGTCACTTTTGTGATTATTATCTAGCGAATTAACCAGTTATCAGATATTTGATTTAAGATCAAAGTAAAACAAATGTTTTAGAATAACACAAACGCTCTAGGTGCCTTAATTGGAGAGTTTTAATATTTATCAAAACGGATATATTGGTGAATATGTGTTTCTCTTCCAGTTGTTCTTTAGAGAAAACCCTGAGACTAGTCAACTTTTGAGTTTCTTAGAGAAAACCAAGAAGTCGAGTTTTTGGTATTATTCGATGGATAATATGATTCACATTTTGTGACATTGGAAAACTTGAACTCCTTAAATTATGAGTGGCTAATGTTGAAAAATTATTTCTATGCGGGATTTGAAGTTTGTGAAAAAATTAATGGAAAACTCATTAATTTGATGCCATGTTTGTTTTTCAATCATTACGTCTGTCCAGTATACGAAGTGTCAAATTCACATTATTTGTTTGTATCATTAAGAGTAACATATTGTCAATCCATAATCGGATTAGAATAAATAAAATAGAATAGAAAATCTGCATTTGTTCCAAAATATACCAACCATATAGAGTGTAGAACATATCAATTTAAAAACGGAGGACAATAGTACGTATATTTGCACAAGTTTGCAACGTTATCGAAGGTTGAACCGGCCTACAACGTGGTAAAAAGACCAAAACATCTCACGTCATCTATGGTGGGACATCTATTCATCGATGACATGAGATATTTGGGTCTTTTTACCATGTTGTAGGCCGGTTATGACAGAGATCTACAGAGATCCTTCGTTATCGTTATAAACTTGCTAGTTCCACTGATGAGTTCTATGAAACTAGAGCTGGACTAGAAAGACTGTATGAGTTCAACATGAAGTGGATTCGACGTTTGCTGAGGGATCCAAAACGTGAGGAATGTGAGAAAAATGTTTGAATATTTGGCAGAACATTGTCCTACAACATGTTACCCACAGGAAGTGCTTTCAAACAGGATCTTCAAAGGAACATGACATCAATATTTTTTTTTGAGTCATGCTCATCAGAACCCATCCTTTTGTTAACTGCAGAACAGAGTAATATTACGTTAGTTAGTAAGGTCTCCTTTCAATTTAAGTACTCTATGGTCTACTTATATCCGTGGATTCTATGCTATTTTAACTGTTTGCAAATAAACAAAATCTCCGTAATTATATAATCATTTATAATTAGTACATTTATCATCAGGATAGCATTTATGTTCTCACAGGGTGCTGCTGATGGTGATACCGATACTGGAAATTGAGGACTCATACGAAAAGTTCTACCTGACATATTAGTGATTGTGGGATCCGCCTTCCTTGAGGAAATGCAAGCTTTGAGCTTTGGTTTCATCATACATACTGAAGTATCTCAGATCTCCATCACAACATTGTTGCCAGATATTCATTTATTTCATCAACATGTCTGTCTTTCATCTCTGGCTCCATTGGATGATATAGAGGCTCTAAAGGAGAAACGGTTCATACCGAACCATCACTTACGCAAAGCTCTGGACAGGACAGGAAAGAACTTCCATCACATGAGATATGAAGCAAAAACAGAGTTAGTGCCAAGATAAATCCTTGTGCAACACCATCGTTGATTGACATTGTATTGGGGAAGGCACCACACGGTACCAGGCTCGGGTCAAGCTGATCTCGTCTGACGAAACCCATTCTGCCGGTCGTTCAAGATTCTGCAGCTCTCTAGATATTGAATGATATTTATTACTTTCTTCATTATTATTATGGAAAGGATAGTTTTGGAATTATAAATTTATATTTATAACAGAATTCAGGTTCTTCAATTCCGACAGTTCTTGGGATATTGAGAATGATACATTGTTTCTACTAATACGAGTTTGTGACTTTTATTCGACGGAACGTGTTAATAAAGATCTCGATCCGAAACGTTGTGAATAGTTGCAAAAAAAACTCTTTTCAGTCTTTATGCGACAAAATAATAATCATGTGATAAATTATTTGCCACCTTGGGACATCAAGATAGTAAAGTTTTTAAATATTTTTAATGATTATGTTTCTTCGTTAATTCCAGTTCTCATATAATCTTGTTGAAAATTAAGTTTAATAGCTGCTAGCTGAGTTATTTATTGGCCTATATAAAAGTTAAATTTTATTTACTCTGAGTATTCAATACATAATTGTTGCTATGATTCAATTAATGAATCAATTAATTCAGTTTCAGGATATTTTATAAAGATTATTGAAATGTATATTTTGTTACCTCTTTCTGTTTTTGTATACTGCTTGGTTACATCGTAAAATGTGGGCTTTATGGTGCAATAAATATAAATTCATCAAACATATATTTTGCTTCCCATGTTCCAACTATGCCAAAATCGCCGGTGAATTAAAATGATCAATGTTTCCACAATTTTCATAGGTTTAAATAATTCAATTCTGAAGTTTACCATAATTGTGCTGTTTATCTTTGTTTATTTCCTTTCAATCCAAATAAATTGTAATGCTCAAAAGATCAACATAAATTCTAGAAAGTGAAGACAATTTACTTCTTATCTGACATACCACAAACGTTGTGAAGAGATTTATTGAAACCCGCTTATTATTAGTTGCTTATTCATGTACCAAACTCCGAAGTAATTAATCTACGATTCTTAACTTAACGTTTTATTGTTTTTATTGCAGGTGAGCAAATGCAGTTTCGTTTTTAGTTTGTTCCTCTCTGTGGGTAAGTTTTGTATTCAATTTCTATGTTATTCTACCACCAACTGCGTACATTTTATGATTTGTATTTCTGAATCAAGAATGCCTACATGCTTCCTGTTTCAAAAGAAGGACCTTTCATGTGACACTAATTCTACTTTAAACTAAAGTATGCTGAACGATAAAAATAATTCCATGAATATTTATTGCAATTTGCATATCGCGTTGTCGGCCTGAAATAAGGCACTATTTAACCATTATTTATTGAATTGCCTGAAATAAATTAAATGAATGCTTAGTTTGAATAATAAACTGATCATTGGGTTCTACACAGATAGAACTTCCTATAGATGACAATAAGAAATATGCGCCAATGGTTTGCAGCAACTTAAAAATTCAATCTGATTACGTTGAATTGTGGTATTATTTCATACAATTTATTTTCCTTCGTAATTATTCATTTTTGTTTTATATTTGAAAAATTTTAATTTCATTGTAGACTTTGCCAAATTGATGAGAATACCCTATTCGATTTCAGAAAGAAAAAACTTTTAAACTACTATTTCAGTCTGACACGTGTTGAAAACATGCTATTAATCGATTGCTGATTGAAATTTTTTTTCAATGTAACTTTTAAACTACTCTATGAAGCTCACGTATTCGTCTAAGACAAAACTGGCTATATTTGGTTATGAATTCAATATATCTATAGAATTTATATTATAAACCAATCGTGATTACTATGACCGAAGCAATGTTTTCTTCAGAACATTATTCACCTTCACTCCATAAATATGAGATAAAATGGTTCGAGATGGTATTTAATCTATAAACTCCAATCGAAACTTCATCGAGCAGTGACAATATTTTTTATTACTATTACACGAGAGAAGAACCTATAATGATTGGTTGAAGACTTATCTGGTAGGAAGCTTGCAAGACATATGTGTGAAGGGTTATTTCTCTAGTGATATCACCGTGTCTTCGGGAGTTCCACAGGGTGGACACTTGGGACCACTTATCTTCAACTTGTTTATAAATGATCTGTCTGAGGTTTTCGTCAACAGTAAATTTCTGCTGTTCGCCGATGATTTGAAATTTTCTAGACATATTGATTCTGAATCTGATTGCAAACTATTGCAGTCCGACTTAATTAGACTATCTGAGTGGTGTCATTATAATCGGATAGAATTTAATATTGGTAAATGTAAGAGTGTAGCGTTTGGTAGGCACTTGTAGATATAGTCTTCTGCTGAGTACTGTCGATGCTGTTGACGATTTGGGTTTGCGATTAGATAAGCATATGAGTTTTGTGCTTTATGATATGGTTACGAACAAGAGAATGAAGATACTGGGTTTCATTATTTGAAACGCTTGGGATTTTAATAATATGAATGCTCTCAAATATCTATATATTGCATTGGTTAGAAGCATATTTATTGGAATACTGTTCTCCGGTATGGTCTTCTTATTATGATGTGCATTCTCGTGGGATAGAGCGCGTGCAGAGTCTATTTTTACGTTATGTCTCATTTAAAATGGGCATATCTTCTCTTGACTACGCTGCGACTTTTATGAGTTTGGTTTTAATGGCCGTTTGCACCAACCATTTTAAGGATCCCCTAGCCCTAGGGAAGGAATAATTTGAGGCTAGGGCCAGATTTAGTTTGCACCAGTCATTTATCCATGTCTAACTTGAGTTAAGGGATTCCTAATTTAGGTGGAGAAATTTGGGTCCCTAAACTGTCACCTAGTAAAGTATGTGCATTTATAACCTATGTTGTCAAGTATTTCAACCTATTTGATCAGTTTTGGTTAACTTTTATTTAAAAATGGAAATGTTTGAAGATGATTTGGATATTCTGGATATCATAGAAAATGGTTTACCTAGAAGGGTACTTGAACGGGCCAATAATTTTGAGGAGATGGACAATCTTACTTTCTTTAAAAGATTTCGCCTCACCAAACCTACTGCATTAGCAGTTTTGCAAGAAATTGAAAACCATTTGGAGTTTCCAGATGATCGGTGAGAAAACAGATTCCATTCCTAAATGCATGAAAAATTTGTAAAACTGTAATTTTAGCAATAACAGTGTGAGGCCCAGCACATCAACTTCTTACATGTCTTCGCTTTTTTGCTACTGGGGGCCACCTTAGCACTATTGGTGATTTTATGGGCATGGATACATCGACGGTATCGAGAAGTTGTCTCTAAAAGTAAACAATTAATTTAAAATATGTCTACATAGAAAACCTTCGGAAACTTACCTTTTCACCCATGATATTTTATGATAATAAACTGAAAAACTTTACCCGCGGTTTTTTGTAAGAACAGATAGGTTAGTTGGTTTGACAAGCAAAAACGCCATATATCAAAAGAATTTGCACTGTTGCCGGCATTAAACGTTTCCTACGGAGGTGTTCCCTAATTTTCAATGGTGCAACCCATAACTATTTTAGGAAACACCTAAAAATACGGGTGTCCTAGTTATTCTTTGCCTAAGGAAAAGTTGGTGCAAATGGCCATAAATCTTGAAACGCTGGAAAGTCGTAGGGATCATGTCGATTTGTGTCTGTTGCATAAGATTTCAAACCGTACCATTGACGACTGCTCCTCGCTACTTGATCAAGTTGGATTTTTTGTTCCTTCAAGGAGAGTTAGAAATTGCGATTTGTTTCATAGCGCTTTTCATGGAACCAATTATGGGGTCAATTCACCTATACCTAGGATGGTTAGGTTGGGTAACGAATACGGTGATATTGATATGTTCGCGCTGTCATGCAGTGAGGTTGGTAGATGTTGATGCTTTTAGGTGAATAACTTGTAATAGTATGCACATTGTATAAGCTTATTTTTATAAGTAACTTAGCCATACTCTCACAACGTACAATATCTTAACTAGAAAATGTCATTTTTATATGTCGTTAATTACTAATAAATAAATAATGTTCGAAGAACATCTTGTCAGGAGGAAGTGGGGGGATGTTGAGAGAGGAAAAGATAGATAGAAGATAACACTGATCATTATGATTCAATAAAAACTATAATTCCATTAGAAAAACTGGAGATGGATATAAAAAATTCCACTTAAAACGGGGCTAACGCGCTCAAAAACGATACAGTCCCTATCTCAACCACTTTGGAGCGATTTGCAAAATTTCAAATCCTTACACACTTACTCCCACACATAAACATTATTTCAAAAATAGTCCAAGAAATGCTCAGAACGGATTTATCCACGAAAGCCCGAAAACTTTTTCTTCACCGATTGAAATACTTACTTTATAGTATAGTGTAGTGAGGGAAGTAAAATATGTAATTTACATGGAACAAACGTGTAATCAGAAATGCATTCTAAGTTGGTCTAAAAAAATGTCAGAAGGAGAAAGAATGATTTTATAATCATTAGCAACTAGGCAACTTAGAGAGACAAAGGAACTTCTTGCATTTTTTATGCAAGGACTTCAAACTAAAATATTGTCGGTTCTCTACATTACAAGAACTCAAGAAACCAACTTCGGCACTGGATTTATTCTATAAAGAAATTCGCATTAGAGTTTGCAAGACATTCTAAATGAACTGTGATCAATCGATCACTGACTTCCCTCACTTTTGTAAGCAATAGTCTACATAATATATTTTTTCCACTACTAGCTGTGAAGTTGGTAATTATTGCGTCTCCTAGCCTGCTGAGAAGTTGAATTTCTCTAGTAGTGGTTAATAATTTTTTCTATTGTTGACCTAGGTTAATAATGAACAAACTCAAATGTTTTGAGAATCCAGGGATAGTTGTTTAACAAAAACTTGTGCAACGTGATTTTGTATACCCAGGAGATCGTCTTTAACGTATTTGCTGCTTGAAATTACCTAACACGATAAAATTATTTGAATAAAAAAATGCCATTAGTTTAAAATTCGCGCTCAACATGAATTGAACATTTGTGATTCGTGACCGTAACCTACAACGAGTGCCGGACAGAGCCGAGCTTGGTTATGTTACAAAACCATTTAAACAAAATAAGAGTAAGACCACGAGAACACAGAATTACCAGAAGACGACATTGAATAAAACTAATTATTTTTCAAGTGAGTGACCTTGCTACAGGCTACAGATAATAGATGGTTTTGTAAATTTTAGGTTAGTATTCGACTAAGTGAAAACAAGATTTCAGTAGTGAAAACGATAGAAAATCAAAATAGTTGATCTCAACATAGAATAATGTGCCCATAAAGTAGAGGGCTTTTTATCACTTGCATACATAGATTAGATATTATATATAGGAGACTTGCATAATCGTGGAAGTATGCCAGTAGTAAGTAGAAATCATCTCTACGTTTTTGGTACTGCACCAAACTGTCTGTACAGTAACTTTTTCTGCGATTTCTCGCATTTCTGGCGGTTTGCAATTTAAATTTTCCCTCATTTCGGCTTTTCACATGTATACGTAATGTATACGAGTAGATGTACTGGGCTACCACGGGCTCAGGATATCCGGTCTCCACTTCCGGTCTAGCTGTCGATGTGCATCCGGTGCATGAGCTCGTTCTTATCAGTTTGAAAGGATGTAGGTGATAAGGATTTTATTTTATTTGTAAAGAGTATACAGGGTGTGTTCAAAAAGTGTGTCACATGTACAGAGTCACGTGACTAACACATGGCAGCATGGCGGTCCTAAGGTCCAACTGTCATGGCGACCATAAGGTCCAGCTGTCATGGCGAGCATAAGAACCAGCTGTCATGGCGACCATAAGGACCAGCTGTCATGGCGACCATAAGAACCAACTGTCATGGTGGGCATAAGGACCAGCTGTCATGGCGGCCATAAGGACCAGCTGTCACGGCGACCATAAGGACCAGCTGTCATGGCGTCCATAAGGACCAGCTGTCATGGCGACCATAAGAACCAGCTGTCATGGCGAGCATAAGAACCAGCTGTCATGGCGACCATAAGGACCAGCTGTCATGGCGGCCATAAGGACCAGCTGTCATGGCGACCATAAGGACCAGCTGTCATGGCGACCATAAGAACCAGCTGTCATGGCGACCATAAGAACCAGCTGTCATGGCGACCATAAGGACCAGCTGTCATGGCGAGCATAAGGACCAACTGTCATGGCGACCTTAAGGTCCAGCTGTCATGGCGACCATAAGGACCAGCTGTCATGGCGACCATAAGGACCAGCTGTCATGGCAATCATGAGGTACAGGTTGCTTCGTGTAGGTGTCACCACCAAGTGGCAGCTGTCATGGTGACCATAAGGTCCAGCTGTCATGGCGACCATAAGGTCCAGCTGTCATGGCGAGCATGAGGTACAGCTGTCATGGCGAGCATGAGGTACAGCTGTCATGGCTACCATAAGGTCCAGCTGTCATGGCGACCATAAGGTACAGCTGTCATGGCGAACCCAAGGTACAGACTGCTTCGTGGAGGGGGCTCCGCCACCTCTAGGAAGCAATCTGTACCTTTGGTCCAAAGGTACAGGCTGCTTCATGGAGATGTCACCACCACATGACAGCTGTCATCGAAGGTACAGAATGCTTCGTGGAGATGTCGCCACCACGTGACAGCTGTCATGGCGACCCTTGGGTACAGGCTGCTTCATGGAGATGTCGCCACCATATGACAGCTGTCATGGTGAACCAAAGGTACAGGTTGCTTCGTGTAGGTGTCACCAACACGTGACAGCTGTCATGGTGAGCTAAAGGTACAGAATGCTTCGTGGAGATGTCGCCACCACGTGACAGCTGTCATGGCGACCCTTGGGTACAGGCTGCTTCATGGAGATGTCGCCACCATATGACAGCTGTCATGGTGAACCAAAGGTACAGGTTGCTTCGTGTAGGTGTCACCAACACGTGACAGCTGTCATGGTGAGCTAAAGGTACAGGCTGCTTCGTGTAGGTGTCACGTGACAGATGTCATGGCGGACCGAAGGTACAGGCTGCTTCGTGTAGGTGTCACCACCACGTGACAAAGACTGCTTTGTCATTGTTTCAATCCGGCGACCATAGTTTACGAACGATGATGACGTCACTGCTTCGAACCGATGACAGTAACTGATTCAATCCGGCGACCATAGTTCACGAACGATGATGACGTCATCATCGTTCACGAACTATGATGGGCTAATGAGGAATAAAATGTGAATAATCATAATGATTGTATTACATTCATACACATGTTTTTTCGCATGATTCAACACATGCTTTAACATTCAGACAAGTGTTTCAACATTCAGACACGTGTTTCAACATTCAGACACGTGTTTCAACATTCAGACACGTGTTTCAACATTCAGACACGTGTTTCAACATTCAGACACGTGTTTCAGCATTCAGACACGTGTTTCAGACACGTGTTTCAACATTCAGACACGTGTTTCAACATTCAGACACGTGTTCCAGCATTCATACCTATTTAACATGTATTTGATACCTGATTTTGACAGAACCGTAGAAGCACCTAACCGCGCGATCAGACATACACAATATAACATCATCATCTAGTATATAAACAAATGCTTATTAACATATGTTCCAGTATGATTTCGATTCGCCTTCAGGCATGATGAAGATTGTTAAGCAAAAAGACTCGTTGAGTATTATGAACTTAGGGTCAAGCAATGAGAATGTTGAACAACCACAACGTCACAGCTCTTTGCTGCCTAATACTCTACGAACAATAATCTGTGGTCCAAGTAATTGTGGGAAAACAAATGTGATGTTATCTCTATTGTTAGATGCAAACGGTCTGAAATTTGAAAACGTGTACATATATTCAAAGTCTTTACACCAACCAAAATACCAGTTACTAAAGGAGACATTGAAGAAAATTGAGGGGCTTGGATATTTTCCTTGTACCGAAAGTGATGAGGTCATAGACCCCACAGAAGCGAGGCCTAATTCAATCATAATATTCGATGACGTGATGTTTGAGAAACAGGAGAAAATTCGTGCTTATTTTTCAAGAGGGAGACACAACTCAATTGATAGTTTCTATCTTTGCCAGTCTTTTGCTAAATGTCCAAAACATGGATTGCGCGACAATGCCAATTGCTTGATTATTTTCAAACAGGATGAGCTCAATTTGAAACATATATTCACCGATCATATAAGTACCGACATGTCACTCGAAAAATTCAAAGAGATATGTAGCGTATGTTGGAAAGATAAATATGGATTCCTTATGATAAACAAAGACTGTGATATGAACAAAGGACGTTATCGCAAAGGTTTTGATAGTTATATATACATCTAACATGTATATACACTTTCATTTGAAATAGACAACCCGCTCAGCATGGACGTGGGTGTGAGTAACACGCTTAAAGAAAAACAACAATTGAAGAAAAAAATTTGGGAGTTAGCAAACGTTGTGAGGAAAAAATATATGGCTGTGAAATTGGGTAAAGCTGAAAATGATGAGATTCTAGATAATATGTTCAGGAATGTATCTAAACCTCTGGAGGAAATTGCGAAAAATGCTGAAATAATCAAACAAAATTCGTTGGTTAAACCTAAAAGTATTGTTTCTACAGCAACACAAATGGAGAACATACCAATCCCAAATATTGTAACTGAAGGGGAAGAGTTCGTATATAACCCCCAAAATACTGAGGAGGATGTGTTTACCCTCGAACCTACTATCGATCAGATTCGTGAAGAATTCAGAAAACATAAGAAAGATAATGCAGAGGCTACAGAGGAGTTTCTGCAACAATACCCCACATTAGCACGTTATTACTTGGAAGGATTCCTATTGGATGATGATGTCAAGAAATACGATGATAGAATGGGATTGCAATATAATTCAACTTTAGACAAATGGTTCATGGGTAATCAACCTATAGAAATTGATAGTGAGAGTAATATAATTATCAAGGGTACTCCGTTCAAGGGTACCACAGGACTGTATAATTTGATATTTTATAGAGATGTTCTACCTGATACTTACACTGTGGAAGATGGGAAAAATTACAGTCAAATGATGGAAATGACTAGTGCCCATAGGCGTAATAACGATCCAGCTGATCGAATAAGAAACATTGTAAAATACAAAAATGTACTGAAACCTTTGATTAATTCCATGAAAAGACCCAGAGCCAAAACATACACTGGAAGTGCATATATCAAAAATGATATGCTTGAATATAACGAGAAACCTATCGAATATGTTTATTGGGATGACGTTAACGAAATTGTGGATAGACTGAGACTTCTTGTTGCATCCTCGCATGCAGGTAACCATAATCATCACAATGAGATAATCTCTATAATAGAAGAATTGATAGAGGCAGGGGTAATTGAACAAAAACCAGGTGTAAGACAAATTCATCTCAGTTATAAAGATGGTTTCAATGGATAAGTTTGGCAGAGCCTCCTCTTCCATGTGGATATATGATACAAATGTATTTAATAATAATTTCAAACAAGTTCACGGACAAGGATTATTCCTAACGAGCGATGGAAGTTATGATATGGAAAATCGTAGATTGTGCAACGTAAAATCACCGAATGATGATGGAGATGTTGCAAATAAAGTATATGTTGATAAATTAACACACAAACTGAATCTGAAAACGGAAACCAGTCTTAAAGATACCTTCAATGTTAGGGTTGATAATTTGATCAAAGATATCAACAAGGATCTGGATGAACATAACTTAACGAATGACAAGGTTATTCTCAACATTGATAAACATCTGATGGACATTCAGAATAAATATAATGGAATGGGGATCTATATAAAATCAGAGTATAAAACAATCAGTGATAGTGTGAGGGAAAACAGAAATGAATTGAAAGAGATCAATAACACATTTAACAGTGTGAACATGCGTCTAAATGACATTACTAGTAAAGTGGAGGCGTTAGAACGACGGATGACATCTGTGGAACCTTCTAAGAAGAGACCCTCATCATCCACAACAACAAAGCAGGGCTCTGTGAAACGTATATCTCCAAATCCTGTGAATATACCCAAAAAATTAATTCTACACTAGATTTCCACATTGATAAGATGAGTAGAGAACAAGTTGTGCATGAGCTTCATAAGCCGAGTAGGAAGAATTTCAAACGACGCAGAACGATCATAAAAGGTTTGGATGATTTGTGGCAAATGGATCTGGCAGAAATGGGTAATTACGCTCGTGAAAATAGAGGATTCAAATACATTTTGATTATGATCGATTGTTTCTCGAAATTTCTATGGACACGCCCGCTGAAAACAAAATCAGCCGAAGAAGTTCGGAAAGCGGTCAGTTCTATATTGCTAGAAGGACATCGTAAGCCTAGGAATCTGCAAAGCGATCAGGGAAAAGAATTCTTCAATAAACACTTTAACGATCTAATGAAGAAACATAATATCAATCATTATAATACGTATAGTGTGAAAAAAGCAGCCATTGCTGAACGTGTCATTCGAACGTTAAAGGAATCGCTCTACAAACATTTCAGTCTCAGCGGGAAATACAAATGGCTTGATATACTTGAAGAAACCACAGAAAAATATAATAAACGTAAACATAGTACTATAAATATGGCTCCAATAAAAGTGACGAAACAGATTGAGAGCGAGATATTGAAGCGATCCTACTCACACATCAAGTTAGCTCTGCCTCACAAATTCAACGTAGGAGATGTGGTACGAATAAGTAAGGCTAAACATATTTTTGAGAAGGGATTTACGCCCAATTGGAGTACGGAATTATTTAAAATCATCAAAGTAAAAATTACCAACCCGGTCACATATCTACTAGAAGATATGACCAACGCACCAATCAGCGGTTGTTTCTACGAGGAAGAATTACAGAAAACAAAACAACCCGATGTGTATTTAGTCGAAAAAATATTACGAAAGAGGAGGGGTCAACAGTATGTGAAATGGTTGGGTCTAGATAATAATCACAACAGTTGGATCAATAATTCGGATCTCGTTCAATGAATCCATCATTGATCATTTGGAGATTATTAGGAACAAACAAATAGCTGGAATATTATTGACTCGAGGGTATGGTTATTATAATAGAACAAAAATTCCGTGAATATGAGGGTGAATCAAGAGTGAAGATTATAATATTTGAAACATATATTGTTAAGATTATACTTAAGTCTTTTGTATTGAGAAAATTTTGAAATTAATAAAAAATATTATTTTGAGATCTTTGATCTTTCTCCCTCCCCTCGTTAAATAACGGTGCAATCTTGAATTTTCATCAGTCTGTATGGAAGCGTACGTAGGAGAAGGTGTTCTCAATACGCTTATAAACAAGCTCCCGTTTGAACTTCATATTCCTGGTTATCAATTCTGTGGTCCCGGTACAAAATTAGAAGAACGGTTGAGAAGAGGAGATTCAGGTATCAATCCACTCGATAAAGCTTGCCGCCAACACGATATTTCATATCTGCGAAACGCTAGTTTGGAAGGACGTCACGAGGCGGATAAAATATTAGAGAACGCTGCTTGGCAACGTGTCAAATCTAAAGACACAAAATTTGGAGAAAGGATTGCCGCTTTCGGTGTAAATAAAATTATGAAGGCAAAGAGGAAATTGGGAATGGGTATGAGAAAGAAGGTTGGGTTCGGAAGTGCAATTGTCGATGGGGTGAGAAAAGTTATGAAGAATAAGTTTGACTCATCCAATCTGAAGAAAACATCCCAAACAGCGTTGAAAGTTGCACGAAAACAATTCAAAAAAGCGGGTGGTCGGAAAAATGTTCGGTTACCAAGAGTAATTCCTATTCCAAAGACTGGAGGATTTCTACCATTTTTAATACCTCTGTTTGCCGGCTTATCAGCTGCTGGAGCATTGGCGGGGGGTGGTGCAGGCATCGCTAAGGCCGTCAACGACAGCAAAGCAGCTCGGAAAACCTTGGAGGAAACGGAAAGACATAATAAAACAATGGAAGCTATAGCTTTGGGGAAACAAGGATCTGGTCTATATTTGAAAAAGTATCGCAAAGGTCTTGGTCTATATTTAAATAAACATCCAAAAAACTGTCAGTAAACCTACCCAGAAGACCTCTGACCGATCTCGATCTACGAAAACTAGCAAAAGCTCTGAAAATTCCCCATTTTAGAGGAGTATTTATGCGTGATGAACTACCATCCAACGGACCATGGAAAAACGAGCGTGGAATAGTTAATTTAGATAGCTCGGACAATGGAGGCACTCACTGGGTTGGGTTTAATAAAGTCGGTGATACAGTTTTATATTATGATAGTTTTGGCAATTTACGCCCCCCTCGCGAACTAGTGGATTATTTCAAAAAGTGTAAGATATTATTCAATCACGATAATTTTCAACAATATAACACTTATAATTGTGGTCAGTTATGTTTAGATTTCCTCTCTAACTCTTCAGTTGTGCTCGACTAACCCTGCATTTATTAGTATATAAATAGATTGTTGGTAAAGTTTGCATCAATCATGTCTCAGACGTTCACTATCACGGGTAAGAGCTCCCGCTTATCTGTAGATTTCCACCCACCTATAGAACTAGATCCTCATTCATATTATTCTATCGCACTTGTTGGCTTGCATACGTACAATAGCATTCCGAACATTGAAGAAGGTTTTAATAAATTTTATTATAAAAATGTGAAGGGTGAGGAAGAAGTAGTAACTATACCTACGGGGTCCTACGAGTTGACAGACATCGAGGATTTCATACAAAGTGCAGTTTGTGGGATAGGAGTGAAGCAAGAAGAACGTGACCGGAAATTATCAATAAAATCTAACAACAACACTCTACACACAGAGCTGAAGAGTGATTTTGAAGTGAATTTTATTCCTAAAGATAGTATAAGCGAACTGTTGGGATTCAGCAAAAAGAAATTGACATCTCGCGAACTACACGTATCTGATCGACCTATAAACATAATCAAAGTTCAAACAATACGTGTTGAGTGTAACTTAACCGCAGGAGCATATTATAACAATAAGATAGCTCATACGATATATGAGTTCTCACCTCTTGTACCACCTGGGTTTTCCATTGATATAGAGCCGAAGAATCTTATTTATCTACCGGTCATCAGCAAGACGTCCTTCGATAACATCACGCTGAATATTTTAGATCAGAATTGGAAACCGGTAAATTTTCGTGGAGAAGAAATTATTATACGATTGGAATTGAAAAAGATCGTTAGGGATTATACCTCACAACAATAAATAATAATCCAATACTCACCACCACTCATTATATGAAAGGAATTCAACTGAGAAGGTTGCAGTAGCCATCACTTGAGAACATGGGTTTGGATTTCAGCAATAAAAGACATCTCCATAGTGGTCATCAGTCATTATCTACAACGAGCTCGAGGGAGAAGGTTGCTTCTGCATCACTATCATTGGAAAATATCAATTTTTTGAAGTCCCTTGGTTACAATGTCGGAAAAACTTCAAATATTCAACGAGCCAAACTTCAATGAAGACATCATCCGAGAAGAAACTCATACCTACTATCCCCACACAACATCTTTTGGCAACAGCGATGAAATTGAGATATTAATCAATCAACAAGATGTGTTGGTAGATTTGGCCTCGTCTGCTTTATTCATCGAGGCAGAATTCCAGCCAGAAGCAAGTGGTGATGGTGAATGTAAACTAACGAATAATTTCGGAGCGTTTCTCTTCGAATATATCAGTTATGAATTGAATGGAAAAGAGATAGACAAAGTACGTGATCCTGGTATTGTCAGCACCATCAGAGCTTATCTAACATATGCCAAACATGAATCTATACCTCTAGCTATTTCTGGATGGTCATTTAAGGATGTATTGAGTTCAGTCTACAATAATAAAATCAATTTATGGATACCGTTGAATTTTCTACTAGGCCTATTCATTGACTATAACAAAGTTTTGAGTGGAAAACATAAGCTGCGCTTGATAAGGTCTCGAACCGATAACGATTGCTATATTAGTATATTATATTAGTATGGCACGAAAACGGCTAAAATAAATGTGAAGACGATAGCATTAAAAGTGCGACATGTGTTTCCAAGTGATCAAGTCAAATTTCAAATGTTGGGGAATTTGAGTGCTGAGAAGCCTATTTTGATTCCATTCCGTAGTTGGGATCTGCATGAAAATCCGTTGATGAAGGAGAGCACTCGCGACATTTGGGCTGTTAAAACTTCAATGAATTTGGAACGACCCAGATATGTGATTCTAGCTTTCCAAACTGATCGAAAAAATAATCCTGTTAAGCACAGTGCATATTTCGATAATATAAACTTGCTAAATGTTAAATTATACTTGAATTCAGAGTGTTATCCATATGAAGCAATGAAATTGAATTTCACCGACCAGCAATACGTGGAAGCATACCAGATGTACTATGATTTCCAGAAATCATTTTCAAATAAAATAATAAGCGAACCCATGTTGGATTATATAGCATTCAAGAATAGAGCAATTTTTGTGATTGACTGTTCAAAACAAAACGATGCTATAAAGTCATCAACAGTTGACGTCAAACTAGAGATGGAAAGTTTCCTGAATTTCCCCAAAAACACCAGGGCTTATTGCATCATCATTAACGATCGTATAATGGAGTATTCTCCGATTACAGGATCAGTTCGGAATTTGGTGTGAAGAACCAGGTGATGAATCATAATGTTATAATTTATGTTCTAAATGATGTACTATCAAAATGTATCTTTCCCAATAAATGTTATTATTATTATATTTGATATTTTATTTCTCAAACGGTAGGTGGTGATGTAAACATCCGACGATCATAGTTTGTAAACTATGGTAGTCGGTTGCTGGAAATGAAACAAATTGAAACAACTAGTGACGTTATCAGTCAGTTATCAACGTTTGCAATGATATCGAAACGGAGAGTTACCCCCCACCCTCACTATTCACGTTCACGTTCTCACGTATGTAAGAGAGAATCATTTCAGAAAATGTTCAGTTATAAAAATGAACTTAGCAGCGTGCGTTCGTGATTCAAATGTGGCTACATGGTCCACCAACAATTTTATTAAGTTAACAGTTAATGAAGTGTGTCTAAAATTTGGGATCGATATAAGAAACGATAAAAGAAACTATTTATTTTGGAATATTCAACTAAACCAACGCGTTCTGATGAATGAAGATCTATTGGATTGGTTAGGTTATCGCGGCAAAAAATATCATGCTAAAAAGGGTGTTATAACAAGATTGTTGAGGAAAAACCCGCATATACACCATTTAGAAATTTGTGATAAGACTGATGCACGAAAGAAATATTATGTTCTAGATGCTATTGATTTCGAATCATTATTGATGCAAATGCGAACTCCTAAAGTCATCGAGTTACGTGAACTGTTTTCGTTAATGAAATTTATTATGATGAAATATTGTGAGTACGAGAAATTCTATGAACAACAAGAACGTGAAAGAGCTGAGGAACGTGAATGTCTTGCGAATGAACGATCTCAACGCTTATCTCAACAAATTCAAATGAATGTTATCACCTTACGGAATAACATTGCACCAAATATTGTTCCACCTCCTATAAATTTTGGAAAGAGACGAAATTTAGGTAATTACTTTGTTTTTTATAATAAAATTTATATAATATATATTATTTAGGATTATATCGAACATCGAATGATATGAGACCAGAATGGTACCTAATGCGTCGACAGGAGGATGGTTGGCGTGATGCCGACAGAAAATTACAAAATCGGGGAATGCGATTAATACGTAAATGGTCTAACATATCTCATGCTATCGATATTGGTAACGAAGTGAAACAGAATTTCCGCCGCGATTTGAAATGGTATGCAAGAGGAAATATTATTCATGCCGCAGAAGAAGAGGGGGGTGAACAATTGATTAGTGATATCAACATCGAGTCATTGATAGAATGTGTTATCAATCACAAAAATAAAGCTTATGAACTAGCAAATGATAATGTCAATATATTATTATAATTATCATTCCTTTTGTTTTATTAAAACACTTATATCTTCATACAATCATTTATTTACATGGTAAATAGCCTTCTTTACATATTTAACAAACATTTTCAACATTAGTACTGATAAAGAAGATAAAATTGCATACAAAATTGCGAAAATTTTAGAAATTTCTTCGTCTAGTGAGGATGATGTACGTGTGGATGGTGTTGATATTGTCTTTTGTATGACATGTGGTAAACATGATGATTGTTGGAGCAATTGCCATTCAGCCATATCTCCCTCACTCCGATCAAAGAATAAAAGTTTAAGTTTATAATGTATGGTGGTACGATTATCTTGAGGAATGTTGAATGCGAATACCTCTAATTGATTATCGTTGATTTTTCTAAAATTCATCGGAATCCATTCGGTACGGTTACACCCCCCACCACCATCGGTTGCAACATCCTTCAGACAAATATAAATGCGCTCCACGTGTTGGGGAACGTTTGCGTATAGAATACCATTCAGAATTGTGGTTAGAATCACGAAATTTGTTTTTAACATCCCCACTCCCATCATTATCTTCACTTTTTGCACTTGTAAATGTATTCAACAGTCTTATAACTTTTATTTTATGTTCGTAAAAATTCAAGTCTCTTCTTAGTTCATGAACTTTCTCCACAAATTTTCTAAGTATACGTGTGTATTCTTCAAAAGATATATGCATAATGACACATTTACAAACTTACTGGATATCTTTATCATAACCTCCAACTATTCACATTTACACATAGAGTATCATTATTATTACTCGCATTTCATTCCTCATCTGACCATCATAGTTCGTGAACGATGATGACGTCATCATCGTTCGTAAACTATGGTCGCCGGGTTGAATCAGTTACTGTCATCGGTTCGAAGCAGTGACGTCATCATCGTTCGTAAACTATGGTCGCCGGATTGAAACAATGACAAAGCAGTCTTTGTCACGTGGTGGTGACACCTACACGAAGCAGCCTGTACCTTCGGTCCGCCATGACATCTGTCACGTGACACCTACACGAAGCAGCCTGTACCTTTAGCTCACCATGACAGCTGTCACGTGTTGGTGACACCTACACGAAGCAACCTGTACCTTTGGTTCACCATGACAGCTGTCATATGGTGGCGACATCTCCATGAAGCAGCCTGTACCCAAGGGTCGCCATGACAGCTGTCACGTGGTGGCGACATCTCCACGAAGCATTCTGTACCTTTAGCTCACCATGACAGCTGTCACGTGTTGGTGACACCTACACGAAGCAACCTGTACCTTTGGTTCACCATGACAGCTGTCATATGGTGGCGACATCTCCATGAAGCAGCCTGTACCCAAGGGTCGCCATGACAGCTGTCACGTGGTGGCGACATCTCCACGAAGCATTCTGTACCTTCGATGACAGCTGTCATGTGGTGGTGACATCTCCATGAAGCAGCCTGTACCTTTGGACCAAAGGTACAGATTGCTTCCTAGAGGTGGCGGAGCCCCCTCCACGAAGCAGTCTGTACCTTGGGTTCGCCATGACAGCTGTACCTTATGGTCGCCATGACAGCTGGACCTTATGGTAGCCATGACAGCTGTACCTCATGCTCGCCATGACAGCTGTACCTCATGCTCGCCATGACAGCTGGACCTTATGGTCGCCATGACAGCTGGACCTTATGGTCACCATGACAGCTGCCACTTGGTGGTGACACCTACACGAAGCAACCTGTACCTCATGATTGCCATGACAGCTGGTCCTTATGGTCGCCATGACAGCTGGTCCTTATGGTCGCCATGACAGCTGGACCTTATGGTCGCCATGACAGTTGGTCCTTATGCTCGCCATGACAGCTGGTCCTTATGGTCGCCATGACAGCTGGTTCTTATGGTCGCCATGACAGCTGGTTCTTATGGTCGCCATGACAGCTGGTCCTTATGGTCGCCATGACAGCTGGTCCTCATGGCCGCCATGACAGCTGGTCCTTATGGTCGCCATGACAGCTGGTTCTTATGCTCGCCATGACAGCTGGTTCTTATGGTCGCCATGACAGCTGGTCCTTATGGACGCCATGACAGCTGGTCCTTATGGTCGCCATGACAGCTGGTCCTTATGGCCGCCATGACAGCTGGTCCTTATGCCCACCATGACAGTTGGTTCTTATGGTCGCCATGACAGCTGGTTCTTATGCTCGCCATGACAGCTGGTTCTTATGGTCGCCATGACAGCTGGTCCTTATGGACGCCATGACAGCTGGTCCTTATGGTCGCCATGACAGCTGGTCCTTATGGCCGCCATGACAGCTGGTCCTTATGCCCACCATGACAGTTGGTTCTTATGGTCGCCATGACAGCTGGTCCTTATGGTCGCCATGACAGCTGGTTCTTATGCTCGCCATGACAGCTGGACCTTATGGTCGCCATGACAGTTGGACCTTAGGACCGCCATGCTGCCATGTGTTAGTCACGTGACTCTGTACATGTGACACACTTTTTGAACACACCCTGTATACTCTTTACAAATAAAATAAAATCCTTATCACCTACATCCTTTCAAACTGATAAGAACGAGCTCATGCACCGGATGCACATCGACAGCTAGACCGGAAGTGGAGACCGGATATCCTGAGCCCGTGGTAGCCCAGTACATCTACTTATACGTAAATACTTCAACATTATTGTTTTTGAGAAATGTCATTTAATAGAAATGTCAAAATTGATTTCCAGCCTACTTACTTTTTATCAGAGAGAAACTACGCAAGCATACGTATCAATAATACGCGAAATAATCTTGATGTTCGGTCAATAATAATAGTCTTCAACACCTTGGTGTTTAATATACTATTACTACTCTATGTTTTATACTGACACCTGCTGTCCCATGAGCTATCAAAATTTGCCACAGAGTTAAGCATGAAATAGAATGTGACTTCACATCAATGGCGTCACTTGATTCTTAAAATGAGAATTTTGGACCTTTGTGTAGTTTAAATATATACGTGTGATACATATTTAGAACCAGAAAAACACGATTGTAATTTTACTATAATTTCATATGAAAAACTGAAGATGAATGTCAAAAATACCGCTCGATACGGAGCTGCCCCACATTCGTATTCAGTTCGAAGACAAAATAGGGATTCTCATACGACATGCTTTTGAATCAGTTATTTCCTGATATGAGAACAGAATAACTTACGTCTCATATCTAACAAAACAATTATTTTTTTCATTCTACATTTTAAAATAAAAGCTTGTCTTCAATTTTTTTGAATATTAGTTTTATTCACTGCTTACATTACTTTACTTTACTTTACTAGATGCATGCTAACGCAGCAATGTCCTCCTTCCTTGCAAGTCATCTTGAATTCTAGATTGATCTGGGATAGTGTCCTATCAGTTACAGTACTTAGTCCTAATTAGGATCATTAAGATCATTAGGACCATTGTAGTCCCTCTATAGGAGACACTCCTCCGACGTGCTTCTGACTCTACAGCCACCCTAGAGTTCCCCTCAACATGGACTCTCTAGTGTTGGCCATAGCTGATTAGGTGGTCAGCACGTGTCTAGCGTCTCGTTCTCTTTTTCGAATGATGGCAATGGGTCATTCACTAGCTCCAGAGTGGGCGTGTGCTTTCTCACTTGACAGTGTCCTGTAGTAATTCCTGTGTTAATTAAAAAAATTTACTGATATAATTATAATTTATCCTAAAATTTTTGCTGTAAAAATACATATAAAATCATTCATTTTATTCAAAATCAAATTTGTTATTAATTACCAATTGAAAATGATTCTTATCGATAAATTAAAAATTTTACTATCACTGTAATAATTATCCTCAAATTTTTGCTGTAAAAATACGTATAAAATAATTTATCTTATTTATACAAAAATTTGTTACTAATTACTGATTGAAAATAATTCTTGTCGATAAATTAAAAAACTACAATAATTTATCCTCAAATTTTTCAAAATACATATAAAATTTTGAATTGAATGAAGCCGAACGTGCTAATAATATTCAACATTAGTTTTCGCTTATTAATGAATATTACATTGTTTTGATTTTTTTATATATGATATCCTTTAACGTTTGTCGTAATTTATGACCCGCTAATGATTTAATCCCTAGATAATTCTGGAACTATTGCGATATTCATTTTCTTGATTTGAAATGATTGTTACTTGTCTATTATAAGATTTGAAATCACAATCAGAATAAATGTTCTCATGCAACTCCGAACAATTATAAAAATCAATATAGACAAAGAAAATCATATAAATCATCGAATGGTTACAGCGGACACTTACATTTCAATTACCTTTGTTCTTTACAAATTTATAAAATTTATTGTTTAAATTACATTCGAAACCAGAACTATTATCATATTTCAGCTGTAGTGCAAATGGTAATAATATTGTTTAACAAATTTATGACTGAATAATTATTACCGTTGGAATGCAAAAATATTCATCACAACAAATGGCATATGCCACAACCCTGCAAAATAAACAATGCTCGTTTCGTCTTAGCATATGTTGACCATAAAATATAAATATGTAATGAGATGGCGAGGCAAAGAGTAAAAAACCGAATTTCAATTTCCAGTCCTGCCAGTAAAGTTCCAACAGATAAAAAATGAGCAGCCGTATTCGGTCGCTTGGGTCGGGAAGGATTTTGTTTGTAATCAGCTTTAACGATTGACAGAACACTTTTAAAACTCGAATCTCACCAGGTGTCGTTCTGTGTAACACGAGCGGGTGATTCCACTGAAGCTAATTTTAATAAGTGCCATATAAGACACCTTTTCACGTCTATCGGAATGAGTTATTCAACTTTATCGCTCTAGTGAATAATACGTCAGCTCTGAAATATTGGGCATAACCCAAATACTCTGCCGTAACTTCATAAACAAAGGATGACTTAGCCAAAAACCGCATGTCTTTAATTGGTATTGTGCTAGGATGCATGGCTTATGTTTAGAAGTGTTGTGGAAGAATATTCCTTAATCTGGAGTGTTGTTACCGTAGGTTTATAAAGTGAATTTGAGATGAGATCTTGTTGATCTCATTCATTGTAATTATTAGAGAAAACTTAATTCAACAGGAATTGGAAATGTAGGAAGAGACAAATCCGACACTTCGCCTCTTCGAAAACTCTCAAAACAAACTCATTCAAATAACAATTCGGGAAGAACTAAATGTCCCATAACTCTTCTTTTATTAGATATAAATGTCAGGCTGATTATGAGAATTTTTGTTTGTATACTTTGAGTACACGAGGGTGTATAATATACGAAGAACATCGTGTGAGCCAGCGGTGGAAGGTTGGGAGAGCAAATAGGCATTCGAATTTTTCTTGAAGGTTTGGAGGTTATAGGCATAGGGAAAGACGTCACCAGGCAAAGAGTTCCACAACTTCACGGTTCGATAGAAAAATGAAGTCTGGTAGTAAGAAGTTTGGCAGATCTCGAGTTCGTCTAGTTCGACTAACTGTAATCTCTCATGGTAGAACAACATACGAGATTTCTGATGAACACCAACCATGGACATATCTATAGAAAAGGGAGAGATCTCCCACCTTTCTATGATGTTCTAGAGAGGTCAATGAACTCGTAAGTGTGATATCATCAATCAAACGAATATAGCTCTCTTCTGGATATAATCCAAGAGCTTCAGCGTATGTTCGGGAGTCGAACTCCAAAGATATGACTAGTACTCCAGGACAGGTCTTATATTTGCTTTGTAGATTATGAGGAGCTGCTGGGATGTAAACTAGCTCTTGACACGAGCGGTTTTCGCAATGGACCTCACATGATCGTTCCATAAGAGGGTGCTGTTGGAGGTGATCCCGAGCATGGATATTGATGACTTCATAGGAATAGTTGTACCTGACATCATCGAATTAGAGTGATTCAGGTGTATTTGGACTAGATGTGATTTCCGGCACCGTTATCTGGTTCTATTTGCGTGCTGGAACCATTTTTAGCGTAAAAACAGGAGAGCGTCAAAACCAAATCCAAATAATTGGTAAACATAGTCATAGTGCAGTAAATGAATTGAAAAAAGTTAAAACTTCTAAACGCTTCAGATTCACTTGAAACCTTCTGCGAAGACTTACGGTGTTCCAATGAAGGAATCTACCCTGATTTGAAGGGGAATTATTTGTTAATTGCATATTAACAATTTCGTAAACAAATTATCAGTCTCAGTGAATAATATATGGATTATCTTGAGAATAATAATCCTAAGGTCGCTGATTACCGATCCAATAGTGGAAAAATGAAAAAGTAACAAATTCTGATTGTTTTTCGATCGACTTTCATGAGAGCATCTTTATAAGAATATCTTAGAAATGTTTTTTCCTTGAAATTAGTTTTAATGTTCGAAGTACATCGTATGAGCCAGCGGGGAAACGTTGGAAAAGGAAGTAGATGTACTGGGCTACTTCGGGAACAGGATATCCGGTCTCCACTTCCGGTCTAGCTGTCGATGTGCATCCGGTGCATGAGCTCGTCCTTATCAGTTTTGAAAGGATGTAGGTGATAAGGATTTTATTTTATTTGTAAAGAGTATACAGGGTGTGTTCAAAAAGTGTGTCACATGTACAGAGTCACGTGACTAACACATGGCAGCATGGCGGTCCTAAGGTCCAACTGTCATGGCGACCATAAGGTCCAGCTGTCATGGCGAGCATAAGAACCAGCTGTCATGGCGACCATAAGGACCAGCTGTCATGGCGTCCATAAGGACCAGCTGTCATGGCAGCCATAAGAACCAGCTGTCATGGCGACCATAAGGACCAGCTGTCATGGCGTCCATAAGGACCAGCTGTCATGGCGTTCATAAGGACCAGCTGTCATGGCGATCATAAGGACCAGCTGTCATGGCGATCATAAGGACCAGCTGTCATGGCGGCCATAAGGACCAGCTGTCATGGCGATCATAAGGACCAGCTGTCATGGCGACCATAAGAACCAACTGTCATGGCGACCATAAGAACCAGCTGTCATGGCGACCATAAGGACCAGCTGTCATGGCGACCATAAGGTCCAGCTGTCATGGCGACCATAAGGTACAGCTGTCATGGCGAACCCAAGGTACAGACTGCTTCGTGGAGGGGGCTCCGCCACCTCTTGGAAGCAATCTGTACCTTTGGTCCAAAGGTACAGGCTGCTTCATGGAGATGTCACCACCACGTGACAGCTGTCATCGAAGGTACAGAATGCTTCGTGGAGATGTCTCCACCACGTGACAGCTGTCATGGCGACCCTTGGGTACAGGCTGCTTCATGGAGATGTCGCCACCATATGACAGCTGTCATGGTGAACCAAAGGTACAGGTTGCTTCGTGTAGGTGTCACCAACACGTGACAGCTGTCATGGTGAGCTAAAGGTACAGAACCCTTCGTGGAGATGTCGCCACCACGTGACAGCTGTCATGGCGACCCTTGGGTACAGGCTGCTTCATGGAGATGTCGCCACCATATGACAGCTGTCATGGTGAACCAAAGGTACAGGTTGCTTCGTGTAGGTGTCACCAACACGTGACAGTTGTCATGGTGAGCTAAAGGTACAGGCTGCTTCGTGTAGGTGTCACGTGACAGATGTCATGGCGGACCGAAGGTACAGGCTGCTTCGTGTAGGTGTCACGTGACAGATGTCATGGCGGACCGAAGGTACAGGCTGCTTCATGGAGATGTCGCCACCATATGACAGCTGTCATGGTGAACCAAAGGTACAGGTTGCTTCGTGTAGGTGTCACCAACACGTGACAGCTGTCATGGTGAGCTAAAGGTACAGAACCCTTCGTGGAGATGTCGCCACCACGTGACAGCTGTCATGGCGACCCTTGGGTACAGGCTGCTTCATGGAGATGTCGCAACCATATGACAGCTGTCATGGTGAACCAAAGGTACAGGTTGCTTCGTGTAGGTGTCACCAACACGTGACAGCTGTCATGGTGAGCTAAAGGTACAGAATGCTTCGTGGAGATGTCGCCACCACGTGACAGCTGTCATGGCGACCCTTGGGTACAGGCTGCTTCATGGAGATGTCGCCACCATATGACAGCTGTCATGGTGAACCAAAGGTACAGGTTGCTTCGTGTAGGTGTCACCAACACGTGACAGCTTTCATGGTGAGCTAAAGGTACAGGCTGCTTCGTGTAGGTGTCACGTGACAGATGTCATGGCGGACCGAAGGTACAGGCTGCTTCGTGTAGGTGTCACCACCACGTGACAAAGACTGCTTTGTCATTGTTTCAATCCGGCGACCATAGTTTACGAACGATGATGACGTCACTGCTTCGAACCGATGACAGTAACTGATTCAATCCGGCGACCATAGTTCACGAACGATGATGACGTCACTGCTTCAAGCCAATGACAGTAACTGATTCAACCCGGCGACCATAGTTTACGAACGATGATGACGTCATCATCGTTCACGAACTATGATGGTCAGATGAGGAATGAAATGCGAGTAATAATAATGATACTCTATGTGTAAATGTGAATAGTTGGAGGTTATGATAAAGATATCCAGTAAGTTTGTAAATGTGTCATTATGCATATATCTTTTGAAGAATACACACGTATACTTAGAAAATTTGTGGAGAAAGTTCATGAACTAAGAAGAGACTTGAATTTTTACGAACATAAAATAAAAGTTATAAGACTGTTGAATACATTTACAAGTGCAAAAAGTGAAGATAATGATGGGAGTGGGGATGTTAAAAACAAATTTCGTGATTCTAACCACAATTCTGAATGGTATTCTATACGCAAACGTTCCCCAACACGTGGAGCGCATTTATATTTGTCTGAAGGATGTTGCAACCGATGGTGGTGGGGGGTGTAACCGTACCGAATGGATTCCGATGAATTTTAGAAAAATCAACGATAATCAATTAGAGGTATTCGCATTCAACATTCCTCAAGATAATCGTACCACCATACATTATAAACTTAAACTTTTATTCTTTGATCGGAGTGAGGGAGATATGGCTGAATGGCAATTGCTCCAACAATCATCATGTTTACCACATGTCATACAAAAGACAATATCAACACCATCCACACGTACATCATCCTCACTAGACGAAGAAATTTCTAAAATTTTCACAATTTTGTATGCAATTTTATCTTCTTTATCAGTACTAATGTTGAAAATGTTTGTTAAATATGTAAAGAAGGCTATTTACCATGTAAATAAATGATTGTATGAAGATATAAGTGTTTTAATAAAACAAAAGGAATGATAATTATAATAATATATTGACATTATCATTTGCTAGTTCATAAGCTTTATTTTTGTGATTGATAACACATTCTATCAATGACTCGATGTTGATATCACTAATCAATTGTTCACCCCCCTCTTCTTCTGCGGCATGAATAATATTTCCTCTTGCATACCATTTCAAATCGCGGCGGAAATTCTGTTTCACTTCGTTACCAATATCGATAGCATGAGATATGTTAGACCATTTACGTATTAATCGCATTCCCCGATTTTGTAATTTTCTGTCGGCATCACGCCAACCATCCTCCTGTCGACGCATTAGGTACCAGTCTGGTCTCATATCATTCGATGTTCGATATAATCCTAAATAATATATATTATATAAATTTTATTATAAAAAACAAAGTAATTACCTAAATTTCGTCTCTTTCCAAAATTTATAGGAGGTGGAACAATATTTGGTGCAATGTTATTCCGTAAGGTGATAACATTCATTTGAATTTGTTGAGATAAGCGTTGAGATCGTTCATTCGCAAGACATTCACGTTCCTCAGCTCTTTCACGTTCTTGTTGTTCATAGAATTTCTCGTACTCACAATATTTCATCATAATAAATTTCATTAACGAAAACAGTTCACGTAACTCGATGACTTTAGGAGTTCGCATTTGCATCAATAATGATTCGAAATCAATAGCATCTAGAACATAATATTTCTTTCGTGCATCAGTCTTATCACAAATTTCTAAATGGTGTATATGCGGGTTTTTCCTCAACAATCTTGTTATAACACCCTTTTTAGCATGATATTTTTTGCCGCGATAACCTAACCAATCCAATAGATCTTCATTCATCAGAACGCGTTGGTTTAGTTGAATATTCCAAAATAAATAGTTTCTTTTATCGTTTCTTATATCGATCCCAAATTTTAGACACACTTCATTAACTGTTAACTTAATAAAATTGTTGGTGGACCATGTAGCCACATTTGAATCACGAACGCACGCTGCTAAGTTCATTTTTATAACTGAACATTTTCTGAAATGATTCTCTCTTACATACGTGAGAACGTGAACGTGAATAGTGAGGGTGGGGGGTAACTCTCCGTTTCGATATCATTGCAAACGTTGATAACTGACTGATAACGTCACTAGTTGTTTCAATTTGTTTCATTTCCAGCAACCGACTACCATAGTTTACAAACTATGATCGTCGGATGTTTACATCACCACCTACCGTTTGAGAAATAAAATATCAAATATAATAATAATAACATTTATTGGGAAAGATACATTTTGATAGTACATCATTTAGAACATAAATTATAACATTATGATTCATCACCTGGTTCTTCACACCAAATTCCGAACTGATCCTGTAATCGGGAAATACTCCATTATACGATCGTTAATGATGATGCAATAAGCCCTGGTGTTTTTGGGGAAATTCAGGAAACTTTCCATCTCTAGTTTGACGTCAACTGTTGATGACTTTATAGCATCGTTTTGTTTTGAACAGTCAATCACAAAAATTGCTCTATTCTTGAATGCTATATAATCCAACATGGGTTCGCTTATTATTTTATTTGAAAATGATTTCTGGAAATCATAGTACATCTGGTATGCTTCCACGTATTGCTGGTCGGTGAAATTCAATTTCATTGCTTCATATGGATAACACTCTGAATTCAAGTATAATTTAACATTTAGCAAGTTTATATTATCGAAATATGCACTGTGCTTAACAGGATTATTTTTTCGATCAGTTTGGAAAGCTAGAATCACATATCTGGGTCGTTCCAAATTCATTGAAGTTTTAACAGCCCAAATGTCGCGAGTGCTCTCCTTCATCAACGGATTTTCATGCAGATCCCAACTACGGAATGGAATCAAAATAGGCTTCTCAGCACTCAAATTCCCCAACATTTGAAATTTAACTTGATCACTTGGAAACACATGTCGCACTTTTAATGCTATCGTCTTCACATTTATTTTAGCCGTTTCCGTGCCTGTGCTATTAGTATAGCAATCGTTATCGGTTCGAGACCTTATCAAGCGCAGCTTATGTTTTCCACTCAAAACTTTGTTATAGTCAATGAATAGGCCTAGTAGAAAATTCAACGGTATCCATAAATTGATTTTATTATTGTAGACTGAACTCAATACATCCTTAAATGACCATCCAGAAATAGCTAGAGGTATAGATTCATGTTTGGCATATGTTAGATAAGCTCTGATGGTGCTGACAATACCAGGATCGCGTACTTTGTCTATCTCTTTTCCATTCAATTCATAACTGATATATTCGAAGAGAAACGCTCCGAAATTATTCGTTAGTTTACATTCACCATCACCACTTGCTTCTGGCTGGAATTCTGCCTCGATGAATAAAGCAGACGAGGCCAAATCTACCAACACATCTTGTTGATTGATTAATATCTCAATTTCATCGCTGTTGCCAAAAGATGTTGTGTGGGGATAGTAGGTATGAGTTTCTTCTCGGATGATGTCTTCATTGAAGTTTGGCTCGTTGAATATTTGAAGTTTTTCCGACATTGTAACCAAGGGACTTCAAAAAATTGATATTTTCCAATGATAGTGATGCAGAAGCAACCTTCTCCCTCGAGCTCGTTGTAGATAATGACTGATGACCACTATGGAGATGTCTTTTATTGCTGAAATCCAAACCCATGTTCTCAAGTGATGGCTACTGCAACCTTCTCAGTTGAATTCCTTTCATATAATGAGTGGTGGTGAGTATTGGATTATTATTTATTGTTGTGAGGTATAATCCCTAACGATCTTTTTCAATTCCAATCGTATAATAATTTCTTCTCCACGAAAATTTACCGGTTTCCAATTCTGATCTAAAATATTCAGCGTGATGTTATCGAAGGACGTCTTGCTGATGACCGGTAGATAAATAAGATTCTTCGGCTCTATATCAATGGAAAACCCAGGTGGTACAAGAGGTGAGAACTCATATATCGTATGAGCTATCTTATTGTTATAATATGCTCCTGCGGTTAAGTTACACTCAACACGTATTGTTTGAACTTTGATTATGTTTATAGGTCGATCAGATACGTGTAGTTCGCGAGATGTCAATTTCTTTTTGCTGAATCCCAACAGTTCGCTTATACTATCTTTAGGAATAAAATTCACTTCAAAATCACTCTTCAGCTCTGTGTGTAGAGTGTTGTTGTTAGATTTTATTGATAATTTCCGGTCACGTTCTTCTTGCTTCACTCCTATCCCACAAACTGCACTTTGTATGAAATCCTCGATGTCTGTCAACTCGTAGGACCCCGTAGGTATAGTTACTACTTCTTCCTCACCCTTCACATTTTTATAATAAAATTTATTAAAACCTTCTTCAATGTTCGGAATGCTATTGTACGTATGCAAGCCAACAAGTGCGATAGAATAATATGAATGAGGATCTAGTTCTATAGGTGGGTGGAAATCTACAGATAAGCGGGAGCTCTTACCCGTGATAGTGAACGTCTGAGACATGATTGATGCAAACTTTACCAACAATCTATTTATATACTAATAAATGCAGGGTTAGTCGAGCACAACTGAAGAGTTAGAGAGGAAATCTAAACATAACTGACCACAATTATAAGTGTTATATTGTTGAAAATTATCGTGATTGAATAATATCTTACACTTTTTGAAATAATCCACTAGTTCGCGAGGGGGGCGTAAATTGCCAAAACTATCATAATATAAAACTGTATCACCGACTTTATTAAACCCAACCCAGTGAGTGCCTCCATTGTCCGAGCTATCTAAATTAACTATTCCACGCTCGTTTTTCCATGGTCCGTTGGATGGTAGTTCATCACGCATAAATACTCCTCTAAAATGGGGAATTTTCAGAGCTTTTGCTAGTTTTCGTAGATCGAGATCGGTCAGAGGTCTTCTGGGTAGGTTTACTGACAGTTTTTTGGATGTTTATTTAAATATAGACCAAGACCTTTGCGATACTTTTTCAAATATAGACCAGATCCTTGTTTCCCCAAAGCTATAGCTTCCATTGTTTTATTATGTCTTTCCGTTTCCTCCAAGGTTTTCCGAGCTGCTTTGCTGTCGTTGACGGCCTTAGCGATGCCTGCACCACCCCCCGCCAATGCTCCAGCAGCTGATAAGCCGGCAAACAGAGGTATTAAAAATGGTAGAAATCCTCCAGTCTTTGGAATAGGAATTACTCTTGGTAACCGAACATTTTTCCGACCACCCGCTTTTTTGAATTGTTTTCGTGCAACTTTCAACGCTGTTTGGGATGTTTTCTTCAGATTGGATGAGTCAAACTTATTCTTCATAACTTTTCTCACCCCATCGACAATTGCACTTCCGAACCCAACCTTCTTTCTCATACCCATTCCCAATTTCCTCTTTGCCTTCATAATTTTATTTACACCGAAAGCGGCAATCCTTTCTCCAAATTTTGTGTCTTTAGATTTGACACGTTGCCAAGCAGCGTTCTCTAATATTTTATCCGCCTCGTGACGTCCTTCCAAACTAGCGTTTCGCAGATATGAAGTATCGTGTTGGCGGCAAGCTTTATCGAGTGGATTGATACCTGAATCTACTCTTCTCAACCGTTCTTCTAATTTTGTACCGGGACCACAGAATTGATAACCAGGAATATGAAGTTCAAACGGGAGCTTGTTTATAAGCGTATTGAGAACACCTTCTCCTACGTACGCTTCCATACAGACTGATGAAAATTCAAGATTGCACCGTTATTTAACGAGGGGAGGGAGAAAGATCAAAGATCTCAAAATAATATTTTTTATTAATTTCAAAATTTTCTCAATACAAAAGACTTAAGTATAATCTTAACAATATATGTTTCAAATATTATAATCTTCACTCTTGATTCACCCTCATATTCACGGAATTTTTGTTCTATTATAATAACCATACCCTCGAGTCAATAATATTCCAGCTATTTGTTTGTTCCTAATAATCTCCAAATGATCAATGATGGATTCATTGAACGAGATCCGAATTATTGATCCAACTGTTGTGATTATTATCTAGACCCAACCATTTCACATACTGTTGACCCCTCCTCTTTCGTAATATTTTTTCGACTAAATACACATCGGGTTGTTTTGTTTTCTGTAATTCTTCCTCGTAGAAACAGCCGCTGATTGGTGCGTTGGTCATATCTTCTAGTAGATATGTGACCGGGTTGGTAATTTTTACTTTGATGATTTTAAATAATTCCGTACTCCAATTGGGCGTAAATCCCTTCTCAAAAATATGTTTAGCCTTACTTATTCGTACCACATCTCCTACGTTGAATTTGTGAGGCAGAGCTAACTTGATGTGTGAGTAGGATCGCTTCAATATCTCGCTCTCAATCTGTTTCGTCACTTTTATTGGAGCCATATTTATAGTACTATGTTTACGTTTATTATATTTTTCTGTGGTTTCTTCAAGTATATCAAGCCATTTGTATTTCCCGCTGAGACTGAAATGTTTGTAGAGCGATTCCTTTAACGTTCGAATGACACGTTCAGCAATGGCTGCTTTTTTCACACTATACGTATTATAATGATTGATATTATGTTTCTTCATTAGATCGTTAAAGTGTTTATTGAAGAATTCTTTTCCCTGATCGCTTTGCAGATTCCTAGGCTTACGATGTCCTTCTAGCAATATAGAACTGACCGCTTTCCGAACTTCTTCGGCTGATTTTGTTTTCAGCGGGCGTGTCCATAGAAATTTCGAGAAACAATCGATCATAATCAAAATGTATTTGAATCCTCTATTTTCACGAGCGTAATTACCCATTTCTGCCAGATCCATTTGCCACAAATCATCCAAACCTTTTATGATCGTTCTGCGTCGTTTGAAATTCTTCCTACTCGGCTTATGAAGCTCATGCACAACTTGTTCTCTACTCATCTTATCAATGTGGAAATCTAGTGTAGAATTAATTTTTTGGGTATATTCACAGGATTTGGAGATATACGTTTCACAGAGCCCTGCTTTGTTGTTGTGGATGATGAGGGTCTCTTCTTAGAAGGTTCCACAGATGTCATCCGTCGTTCTAACGCCTCCACTTTACTAGTAATGTCATTTAGACGCATGTTCACACTGTTAAATGTGTTATTGATCTCTTTCAATTCATTTCTGTTTTCCCTCACACTATCACTGATTGTTTTATACTCTGATTTTATATAGATCCCCATTCCATTATATTTATTCTGAATGTCCATCAGATGTTTATCAATGTTGAGAATAACCTTGTCATTCGTTAAGTTATGTTCATCCAGATCCTTGTTGATATCTTTGATCAAATTATCAACCCTAACATTGAAGGTATCTTTAAGACTAGTTTCCGTTTTCAGATTCAGTTTGTGTGTTAATTTATCAACATATACTTTATTTGCAACATCTCCATCATCATTCGGTGATTTTACGTTGCACAATCTACGATTTTCCATATCATAACTTCCATCGCTCGTTAGGAATAATCCTTGTCCGTGAACTTGTTTGAAATTATTATTAAATACATTTGTATCATATATCCACATGGAAGAGGAGGCTCTGCCAAACTCATCCATTGAAACCATCTTTATAACTGAGATGAATTTGTCTTACACCTGGTTTTTGTTCAATTACCCCTGCCTCTATCAATTCTTCTATTATAGAGATTATCTCATTGTGATGATTATGGTTACCTGCATGCGAGGATGCAACAAGAAGTCTCAGTCTATCCACAATTTCGTTAACGTCATCCCAATAAACATATTCGATAGGTTTCTCGTTATATTCAAGCATATCATTTTTGATATATGCACTTCCAGTGTATGTTTTGGCTCTGGGTCTTTTCATGGAATTAATCAAAGGTTTCAGTACATTTTTGTATTTTACAATGTTTCTTATTCGATCAGCTGGATCGTTATTACGCCTATGGGCACTAGTCATTTCCATCATTTGACTGTAATTTTTCCCATCTTCCACAGTGTAAGTATCAGGTAGAACATCTCTATAAAATATCAAATTATACAGTCCTGTGGTACCCTTGAACGGAGTACCCTTGATAATTATATTACTCTCACTATCAATTTCTATAGGTTGATTACCCATGAACCATTTGTCTAAAGTTGAATTATATTGCAATCCCATTCTATCATCGTATTTCTTGACATCATCATCCAATAGGAATCCTTCCAAGTAATAACGTGCTAATGTGGGGTATTGTTGCAGAAACTCCTCTGTAGCCTCTGCATTATCTTTCTTATGTTTTCTGAATTCTTCACGAATCTGATCGATAGTAGGTTCGAGGGTAAACACATCCTCCTCAGTATTTTGGGGGTTATATACGAACTCTTCCCCTTCAGTTACAATATTTGGGATTGGTATGTTCTCCATTTGTGTTGCTGTAGAAACAATACTTTTAGGTTTAACCAACGAATTTTGTTTGATTATTTCAGCATTTTTCGCAATTTCCTCCAGAGGTTTAGATACATTCCTGAACATATTATCTAGAATCTCATCATTTTCAGCTTTACCCAATTTCACAGCCATATATTTTTTCCTCACAACGTTTGCTAACTCCCAAATTTTTTTCTTCAATTGTTGTTTTTCTTTAAGCGTGTTACTCACACCCACGTCCATGCTGAGCGGGTTGTCTATTTCAAATGAAAGTATATATACATGTTAGATGTATATATAACTATCAAAACCTTTGCGATAACGTCCTTTGTTCATATCACAGTCTTTGTTTATCATAAGGAATCCATATTTATCTTTCCAACATACGCTACATATCTCTTTGAATTTTTCGAGTGACATGTCGGTACTTATATGATCGGTGAATATATGTTTCAAATTGAGCTCATCCTGTTTGAAAATAATCAAGCAATTGGCATTGTCGCGCAATCCATGTTTTGGACATTTAGCAAAAGACTGGCAAAGATAGAAACTATCAATTGAGTTGTGTCTCCCTCTTGAAAAATAAGCACGAATTTTCTCCTGTTTCTCAAACATCACGTCATCGAATATTATGATTGAATTAGGCCTCGCTTCTGTGGGGTCTATGACCTCATCACTTTCGGTACAAGGAAAATATCCAAGCCCCTCAATTTTCTTCAATGTCTCCTTTAGTAACTGGTATTTTGGTTGGTGTAAAGACTTTGAATATATGTACACGTTTTCAAATTTCAGACCGTTTGCATCTAACAATAGAGATAACATCACATTTGTTTTCCCACAATTACTTGGACCACAGATTATTGTTCGTAGAGTATTAGGCAGCAAAGAGCTGTGACGTTGTGGTTGTTCAACATTCTCATTGCTTGACCCTAAGTTCATAATACTCAACGAGTCTTTTTGCTTAACAATCTTCATCATGCCTGAAGGCGAATCGAAATCATACTGGAACATATGTTAATAAGCATTTGTTTATATACTAGATGATGATGTTATATTGTGTATGTCTGATCGCGCGGTTAGGTGCTTCTACGGTTCTGTCAAAATCAGGTATGAAATACATGTTAAATAGGTATGAATGCTGGAACACGTGTCTGAATGTTGAAACACGTGTCTGAATGTTGAAACACGTGTCTGAAACACGTGTCTGAATGCTGAAACACGTGTCTGAATGTTGAAACACGTGTCTGAATGTTGAAACACGTGTCTGAATGTTGAAACACGTGTCTGAATGTTGAAACACGTGTCTGAATGTTGAAACACTTGTCTGAATGTTAAAGCATGTGTTGAATCATGCGAAAAAACATGTGTATGAATGTAATACAATCATTATGATTATTCACATTTTATTCCTCATTAGCCCATCATAGTTCGTGAACGATGATGACGTCATCATCGTTCGTGAACTATGGTCGCCGGATTGAATCAGTTACTGTCATCGGTTCGAAGCAGTGACGTCATCATCGTTCGTAAACTATGGTCGCCGGATTGAAACAGTGACAAAGCAGTCTTTGTCACGTGGTGGTGACACCTACACGAAGCAGCCTGTACCTTCGGTCCGCCATGACATCTGTCACGTGACACCTACACGAAGCAGCCTGTACCTTTAGCTCACCATGACAGCTGTCACGTGTTGGTGACACCTACACGAAGCAACCTGTACCTTTGGTTCACCATGACAGCTGTCATATGGTGGCGACATCTCCATGAAGCAGCCTGTACCCAAGGGTCGCCATGACAGCTGTCACGTGGTGGCGACATCTCCACGAAGGGTTCTGTACCTTTAGCTCACCATGACAGCTGTCACGTGTTGGTGACACCTACACGAAGCAACCTGTACCTTTGGTTCACCATGACAGCTGTCATATGGTGGCGACATCTCCATGAAGCAGCCTGTACCCAAGGGTCGCCATGACAGCTGTCACGTGGTGGAGACATCTCCACGAAGCATTCTGTACCTTCGATGACAGCTGTCACGTGGTGGTGACATCTCCATGAAGCAGCCTGTACCTTTGGACCAAAGGTACAGATTGCTTCCAAGAGGTGGCGGAGCCCCCTCCACGAAGCAGTCTGTACCTTGGGTTCGCCATGACAGCTGTACCTTATGGTCGCCATGACAGCTGGACCTTATGGTCGCCATGACAGCTGGTCCTTATGGTCGCCATGACAGCTGGTTCTTATGGTCGCCATGACAGTTGGTTCTTATGGTCGCCATGACAGCTGGTCCTTATGATCGCCATGACAGCTGGTCCTTATGGCCGCCATGACAGCTGGTCCTTATGATCGCCATGACAGCTGGTCCTTATGATCGCCATGACAGCTGGTCCTTATGAACGCCATGACAGCTGGTCCTTATGGACGCCATGACAGCTGGTCCTTATGGTCGCCATGACAGCTGGTTCTTATGGCTGCCATGACAGCTGGTCCTTATGGACGCCATGACAGCTGGTCCTTATGGTCGCCATGACAGCTGGTTCTTATGCTCGCCATGACAGCTGGACCTTATGGTCGCCATGACAGTTGGACCTTAGGACCGCCATGCTGCCATGTGTTAGTCACGTGACTCTGTACATGTGACACACTTTTTGAACACACCCTGTATACTCTTTACAAATAAAATAAAATCCTTATCACCTACATCCTTTCAAAACTGATAAGGACGAGCTCATGCACCGGATGCACATCGACAGCTAGACCGGAAGTGGAGACCGGATATCCTGTTCCCGAAGTAGCCCAGTACATCTACTAAAGGAGATAAGAAATTTTCTCATCATAAATTAGGCCAATAGCAATCACAAATTTCACATAGGTAGCATGTATGGATCGGTGTTTCGGTTGGTCCAACAAAGCAAAAATAATGAATAATAATTTAAATCTAGGGCCATGATTCAATAACTGTCAACAACGTCAATTAAAATCGCAATGAATCGCTTCGGAAAAGCTTCATATTTAGAAATTAGCGAATCAATTCAATCTTTAACGCCTGCAAATACTGTGAAAACTCACAAATGCTTTTGGAAGTTTTTGACATTTTGTGAATAGGGAAAATATGAATTTTTTGAGCAGACTTCGAACGAACACTTGTCCAATATTCTCAAAGATTGGAATTTTAACGTGAAGCGAGCTAATGGCAACCATTATAAGGAAAGAGTTGTGATTTGGAATATTTCCACAAAGCTTCTCCAGAAAAATACTTTAAAAATTTTTTAAACGGAAAATAGACCCATTCAAAGACATATTTTTTGAAGATGCCAGAAAGGCATGAGCGGCCAAAAAAAGAGGGCTACAAGCGTTTCCAGAAAAAGAAAATCCAGTTCTGCAACTGGAGAATCAGCAAGATTATTGAAAACTATGACGAAAACTCAGCGGACGGCTTACAAAAAAAGTTCTACCAGATGTCTGTCGCCTAGCTCGCATGACGTGACAACGTCGCAACTTTTTCAAGAACGAAGTCGACGTGTGTGGTTAACTTACAGGTATTGAATACACCGCCATATTCTCCAAAACTACACAGGGACGGTTCAAAACATACCACTGCATCCAAATGGTTAACATCAAATAAAGAATGTCAAGACAAGGGTCCAGTGCGTCTACCACAGAATATATCAAGCAAAAGAACATCAAATATCGAAACGAATCCAGATCCGGATTGGAAGAAGACAGGTATTTGCTACAAAACTTGTCAATGGGTATCAAGCAACTCAGTAAGTGACGCGCAAAGTATTGGGATTGATCTCAAGAAGGTAAAAATAGCCAATCATTCAAATCATTCCTCCGCTGTAAACAATTTAACAAAATCTGGAGCCAACTTACAAGAAGTTATTCAAATTACAGGTCATCCTTCAATTGAGTCTCTCAAACCACATCTAAAGCTGAGCAACGAACACCATCTTAACATCGTCAAAAAAATGAGAAAAAGAACCTTGCCGTGCACTATCTATATAGGTAGCTCAAGCTCATCGACAGATAACAATGTTTCAAATATTACTTACAATAATTGTGCGTTCAATATTAATACAAAATAAATGATAAATATAATAATTTATTATTATCGTTCTATTCATTATATAATCGTAACGAATACCACTAAAGACAAGAAATTGAAAATGTCCAATTATACTAACCTCCTCACTCGACGAATATCCCAACTCCAGTCAAGGCTGTCGTAGTGTTTCACAGAATACGTCTCATGACTTGGAAGTATAATCGATGATTCCTATGTTCTTGTGATATTAAAACTGAATACGTTCTTGACGTTCTTCATTAGCGGTTTCTAAATCATTTCCAATATATTATCTGTTCCTACAATGATACTTATGACGCCCATTTCTCCGAAAGCTAGTTTGCTTACAAAAGTGAGGATAGTCAGTGACCGATAGATGATAATTTCTACTCATAATTCTCATGACATACTGTAAATTAAATTGAAAATATTTGTAATCTTGTATACATCTTGTATTGTGTTGTGTATGTGTGTTAAATCTTAATCTTTAAGAACTTACAATATTATATTTTATTATTTTGTTATAAATTTTTATTGTTCCTAGTTAGGGATTATTATGATTATTATACTATTATGCTATGTTGTTTACATTATGTCCACATACAAGCAAATTGCTTTCGTGGTTATTACTTATTATGTGATATTTACTGAGAAATATTTACACATTCATGCATTTTCTATTTTCACATAATAAATTATTCTATTCTTATTCTATACAAATATACCTCCGGCATTGATATGATCAATAGTTTAAAGATGAAATTGTAAATAAGAATAAATGTTGTACTATTGTTCCCTTACGCTATTCTAAAACATTCTATTGACCGATTTCTAAGTTATTTCATCCCTATTTATAATCTCCTGTATTATTTACTGGCCATTTCATGTTTCCATATAGATCCGATTGTATAAATACAACTTTCATTTATGTCAAAACATAATAATACTGTAAGGGCGGCATCTGTGCAAAGCAAAGACCGATGCTCGTTTTCTGGGACGTGTCCTTTGAATGCCTGAACGTTATAAAAACTAGCCCCCTTTATGGTTGGCAAGCGGTTATTTGGGTCATTATCAGTGCAATTATAAGTTACCTTATTCCCTGTTCGTCGCTTTACATCACAGGGGAACACCCGGAGTGATTTACGGATTGTTTGTTTATCAGACTACTAAGTTGATTCTATATTCTCGTTCTCGTATTAGTATAAACATTAAGTTGCGTTTCAGAATGAGCAAACAAGTCAGGTAGTCGATTGTCGCCTAATGCATGTATAATGGGAGAGTTTGTTTGCAGACCAGAACAAATACATCTCTCATGTTAAAACGGTTACCGGGCTTTAGTGACAAATGAAAAGCGGATTTGGTACAGTCCTCAAAAGCACTGCATCATTTTGATTATTCACTATTAATGAATATCTGAGATTGATTGAAAGATAGGTTGACGTTTGATTTGTTACAATTATTTTATGCAACACATTATCTACTAACATAGAATATTACCGCAGTAATAATAATATATAAATAAATGGCATAAAGATAAGATAATCCCTATTGAATTAAAAAATAAATTAATTCGCCATAATGGGCTAGCACCTTATATCTATGGACTTCTGAAACTACATAAAAATGATATACCCCTAAGACCCATTGTAAGTAATATTGGAGCTCCTACTTACAATTTATCAAAATTTCTATCAAAATCTATCAATAATATAATAGGAAAAAATGAATTTTATGTGAAAGACTCATGGCATTTTAGTGAATTAAAAAAAAAATAATCCGTACCAGTAAACCATCAACTAATTTCCTTGGACGTTGTTTCTTTATTTACAAATATACCTGTCGTTTTGGCATTGAATTGCATCAAAAAACGTTGGGCAGAGATTAAAAACCACACACCTCTTGATCAATCGGATTTTATAAATGCGGTAAAGTTTTGTTTAGAATGCACTTATTTTCAGTACGGTGAGCAATATTTTGGACAAATTTTCGGCACAGCAATGGGATCTCCTATTTCAGCTACCATTGCTAACCTCGTTATGGAATGCCTAGAGGAATCCGTTATAAATTCATCAGATTTTCAGCCTGTATTCTTTAAACGATATGTAGATGATTGCCTTATGTGTGTTCCCAACGATAAAGTTCAATATGTGATTAATAAATTCAACAATTTCCACTGTAAACTTCAATTCACTTGTGAAATAGAAATAAAGAAAAACATAAATTTCCCAGATATGAACATTAGGCATGATGCAGATGGAAAATTAAAAACTTCTTGGTTTACTAAAGAAGTTTGGTCTCAACGTTATCTTCATTTCAATTCCGTTGCACCAGCTTGTTATAAAAAAAGTGTCATTAACAGCCTCACAGACCGCGAGGTGAAATTGCCCCACTCAGAAGACCGTCCCAAAAATTTAAAAATTGTTCGTAATACACTAGAAATGAATGGCTACCCTAAAACGTTCTTCAATCCTATCATTAAAGAGAGAATAAACAAAATCTATAATGGTTCTTCATATGAAAATAACATAACGAGTAATACAGACAATCATATAACTTTACCATACATTCCGGAGACCTCAGAAAAAAAAATTAAGAAATGTTTGAAAAAGTACGATATAAATGTTGCGCATAAACCTACTAACTGTGTTGGGAAATATTTCTCAAATCTAAAACCTGTAATACTAAACACAAACAAACCCACACAGTATATAAATTGAATTGTTTAGATTGTGATGGAACTTATACTGGAATCTCTGAACAATATTTACAAAAAAGAATGTACGGCCATAAGTATAGCACAAGAAATAGTAACTTAGAAAATTCCACCGCCCTTGCTAAACACTGCTTTGATTATAACCATCAGTTTGATTACAAAAATGTTAATATTTTAACTAAAGAAACCAATTATTATAAAAGATCTATCCTGGAGATGATTCACATAAAACGGGATTCCAATTCTGTGAAACATAGGAATGATATTGAGGGATTGAGTCAGATTTATACTAACTTGATTAATTAAAACTCTTGCAAATTCCCACATGGGTCTTTATAATGTTAAAAGTATATTTTAGGAAGAACGCTTAAAGTAAATTCCAATGCAGGTCTAAAACCTTTTCAAGTACGTCATAAATCTACATCTGGTTCGAGTAAATATCAACAAATAGCTTCGAACTTCAGTTGCTTTGAGACCACAGCAATATGCGTTTGTATATTATGAGAATTTTACTGAACAGTGGATTCTTGTTACAAAAAAATTATACTTCAATATTAACGATACAATTTTCGATTATTCGTGGTTCTGTTCGTTTCGACGGCGTGGGCTTTTTGATTGAAAATTGTGCGATATGGACGCTTTAGCTAATTAGTTTTAATTAACCCCTTTTTACATAATAAGTCTTCTGATGAAGGTCGTGAGACCGAAACGTACGTAAAGACGAAAATTTAAAACAGAGTGTTATTGTGACCTATTTCCCGAGAATTTTTATATAAACGCAGTAATAATGTAATAATTCCAATATTACAATGAAACGTTTACCACCAAATTAAGAAAAAGTCACTCTCAGGCTCAGTTCCAGATCGCAAACTGCCGCCAGTTATGGTCGTCGAAAAATTATTATTTATTAGTGCCATGATGATACGAAATCTATTCGGGAACCATGATATATCAAATTAATTGTCATCAATTGATCACGTGACTTCCTTCACTTTTTCAGACACTTCTGCGGGCCAAATGTATGATTTTAGGAACAGAAAATATATTGGAAATGATTTTGAAACGGTCAATGAAAGATGTTGAGGTATAATCTATGTTGGATTGGAATTTCATCCAAATGTTTTTCACCACTCTATGTTCATACTGACACCTGCTGCCTGGTTGACTTTCGAATTATTCACTCTATGTTCTATACTGACACTGGCTGTCATATATCAAAATTTTCCAGTGTGAACGCTTACTGTTACTGTACTTTTTTTTTGGGCCGATTACAATACATCCATTATCTCATATGCTACGTATAGACAGGGAAGAAAAATATGGAAATATATGTCGTTGCATTTTGGAAATAGCTGGCAATCAAATTAATCAGATATTATGGTATTCTTTTTGAAAACTATATTGTGAAGCATGTTTTAGTTTCTTACAATTCATTTGAAGGAAATGAAATGATATTTGAATTGAGATATAATCATTGGGTGAATGTGAAGTTTTCGATACTGCAATTTGCTTTGCAGAATTGTGCTTTTGCTCAACACCTGGAAGCACAGTATCAGGTCTTAGCTATCTGCGATGTTTGGAATAGTTTTAAAGTCGCACAATTTCAATTGACATTATGGGTCAATAAAATACTGTAATTCCTTATCAAAAACTGAAAATGGATGTCAAAAATACTAGCCGGAATGGGCCTACCGCGCTCCAAAACAATACAGTTCCTATTTTCACCATTTCAAAGCGATCCGCAAAAGTCCAAATCCATCGCAATCGTCTCAACAGTGGGTTACGCATGACATCATGTCAAAAATAGTTTTTGTCATGGGTCAAGAATCATTATAAATAACACTATATTTTACGAATAATTGACGCTCGGAAAACAATAATATTAATAAGCTAACTCGTTATTTTATCGTTTTTTTTTACGAGAAAGTGATGATGGGCTTTGGTCTAAGAAATCAGAACGCGTCATGTTATCCTATTTATCTATTTATTTATTTATCTATTTACATTGCACTCATTTAACAGGCTAGAGCTCAATCACAAAATGAGGAATAACACAAGGTAAGATATTCAAGAAAATATTATAACAGGCATTGAAATTAAACTAAGATAACATAATATTCTAAGACCCGCATATGTATGTTATTGTAAGCTCTGCACATGCCACCGATTGTCGAGCACTTGCTATGTTTGTTCTCGGTCTAGGCATGTAAAAAAATGAATTAAGTCTGGACTCAAATCTAGGCACATGAAAACACAAAGCCCGCAAAATTTCACAGAAGAATGAAAGAGTTTGAACAGGAATACTATACCCGACCTGGATCTCCGGTAAGCCAAGCTGTCTAAAGAAACCCTCGAGAATAAATCGGTATGCGGATAGCCAATAACAGGGTAGATATTGCCACATTTAAAAGCAAAATATATGAGAAATCTGCGTTGAATGCTTTCCACAAAGAAATATTAATCTGGTAGAATGGAGACCATACCAAGGACGCATATTTCAACCGTGATCTTACAAATGTATTAAAGAGAAGAATAGATGTCTGAATAAAAACTCCCCAGAACATCTTAGAACAAGCCCCAACATCTTAGACGCTTTGGCGCACATATGACTTATATGATCCGTGAATGATAACCTTCTGTCAAAGATAACACCAAGGTCACAGAACGTCTTTGGTCTATTCAAGACACGAGCATCCAGGGTATATTCGTATAGAATGTCATTGGACTTGAGCGAGAATGTCAAGGCAGTACACTTACCAACATTAAGAGTCAACATATTCTTCACAGCTGACAGATTGAATTGAAGTCTGAGACATTCACCGAGATCGGATACCCTGAAATATATTTTGAAGTCATCGGCATACAAAAGACGGGGGACATCCAAGATCGCCAAGAGGCCATTAATGAACAAAATGAAAAATGGAGGGCCTATTATACAATAACTATCGGTTTCTAAAATATTTAAACAAAAATGTTGCTCTTTAGGTATGGAACTATTACAAATTTGTTCTGCTCTTAATTTCAATTTTTACTGCCCTCACTATACGTTGTCCGTTTTGAGCCTTTCTGAATGGATCCAGACTATTATTGAGATGAAGTATTGAGTATGTGTTCGCGTTTGTGAGTATGGTCATATGTGTATGATCACTGATAAGGAATGAGTGCTCCTCCACCTTCTAACCTACTAACTTACCCAACACATTGCAAACGCCGGAGTTTGTGGGTGTAATACTAACATTGATTTCTAGAAAAAGCAGTATCCCGTAATGTAGTTGCCAAAGTGTGTTCTTGATAGCTAAGAACTTACCGGCAATCTAGAAATCGCTGGTTCGGATAATACTCGAGGAGGAACTTTTTCTGGAATTCGAATAATTTATAACAACTTGTCTGCATGCCACGAATTTTCCTCATTATTATTCCATAATTTCTAGTAGTTTTCGCTGTAATATTCAACAGAGTAGTTCAATGTTTCTCCGTTTTGAAACAAAAGTTTAATGTCTCACTGGTTACATTCATAAATTATATTCCTGAGAATCGAAATATAAATGATCACATTCAAAGAATTTTCACTACATTCTTTTGTGAAGTGTTCTAATACAATTTGTGTACGATAGATGATATCTCCTGTGCTGTTGTCAGAATAATTATATTAATCAGTTGTGGCATTGTTACGCTAATAATGTTATTAAATTAAGATAAAAAAGTAAGCTTGTACAAGAGGTCTAATAAGGAAATGCATCCAAGCATGCATTGTGTCTGTACCTGGTTATTGTTTTTCATTACACGATCTATGAATGATCATTGTAAATAAAACTCGTAACAATGAAGTAATTCTTGCTATTATGTCTGAGTGCTTAGCGACGAAGTTCTATGTAATTGATATAACGTTATATTCAGCCTGAAGAAACATACAGGCGATACAGGGTAAAGAAAAAGTTTTATAGCGAACTGTCGTCTCGGAATGTGTATGGAATGGAGCAAAGTTTGCAACGCATGGTGGATATCTTTTTTACGTTATGCCTGATACATTTTCATTTTGTTTTAAGTTCTGCTTTTGTTCTCTCGTAACTGTCGGTTCCAACAGAAATCTATTGATAAAAGTAACAAAAGTTAGATCCAATTAAGAAATCAACTAGCTTCAGAGGTATTACTTAATAATTCACTATGAAAGTAGTATTGAATGGTGATGGTGGTTGTTATGCATTATATTTGATATCTACCAAGAACTATGAGTATCCTACATTTGGGTTTAATAACGAAATTCGTCGAAGATAAGCGTTTTAAGATTAAAGAAATACGTTCTACTCATACATGGTAAACACCGCTTTTTCCTGCATATTGTTGCGGCATGAAATTGAGTGTAAGTTCTAGTCGGTGATATGGTGTAGGTAAATTGTTTGAAATCAATTATCCGAAAGTCATTTTTCTGCAATAATTATACATTGACTACACGAGAGGGGGACCTATAATATTCGAAGAAGATCGTCCGAGGCAGCGGTGGAATGTTGGGAGGTTATAGGTATAGGGAAAGACCTCACTAGGTCTTCTAGGTGTTCCACAACTTTGCTGTTCGATAGAAAAATGAAGTGTGGTAGGTAACAGTTCGGCAGGTCTTGAGCTGGACAATGGAGGGGTGACTACTTTGAGCTCGTCGAGATTTCTGATGAACATCGACCATGGAAATATCTACAGAAAAGGGATAGATCTCACACTTCCTACGATTATCTAGAGAGCTCACTGAACTCGTGTAAGTGTGACATCATCAATCTATAGAATCCAAGAGCTTCAGCGTCGAATCTCTGCACTGTAGATTATGAGAAGCTACTGGGATTTGAAGTAGCTCTTGGTACGGAATAGAACACCTAGTTTTTGTATAGCGGATTTCGCAATGGACCTCACATGGATATGGAAGACATCATATCAATAGTTGTACCTGACATCATCATATTTGGGATTATGGGATCCGCCTCCCTGGGGAAGACGCAAGTTTGACTATTGGTTGCATTAAACTCTACTAGATTATCAGATCCGCATTTCAAAATCTTTTCCAGATCTTCATTAATTGCGTCAACCGCTTCTGTCTCGCTCTTCTGGCTTCATTGGATGGTATAGGGACTCTAGAAGAGAAAGCGATATGAAGTGCACCATCATCTGCAAAGCTGTGGACGGGACATGTGGTTACTTCCAGCAGATCGTTTACATGGAGTAGAAACAAAGTTGGTGCCAAGATAGATCCTTGTGGAATATCAGCATTGATAGCCATTGTATCGGAGGATACTCCGTCAACCATCACATTTATCTTATAGAAAACTGGATAATAAGTGACATAGTTGAGGTGGTAAACCATATGACGGAAGTTTCCCAAGAAGGCTTTGGTGCCAGATTCGGTCAAATGCTTTGGAGATATTCAATGATGTAGCTAGATATTCTCCATATTTTTCAATAGATTTCTGCCATATATGTGTTACGTAGGCAATTCAGAATTTCTGAGTAGCCCAACAGGTTGTTGATTGTTACGAGGAAACATGGATATGGCGTCCAGAATGAAGAAACAAGTGCCCAACTGCTACATTCCATCATATTATGCGGAACTGTTTCGCTGTCGTTACCTGTGGGTTATCTAAAACTGAAATCGCTCTAGAGGGCAGGCACAAAAGAGACCAAAGCCAGAGCTAGAAATCCGAGTACACGGAAATTGTTGTACGCCATCGAAAGAGATACTACGCTGAATGAGTATTAAAAGAATAGCATTATGTAGCCGCAAATGAATTCAATCAGATCTTCATTTGTGTTTTAAATGTAATAACCACAAAAATATTCACTGTATTTGACTGACACAGCATGGCATTCTCTATTGAACAAATTTCGCACACTCTGTACAGGCCTAAGATGGTCATGTGTCACGAGGGTCAGCTGGACTCAATTAGACTAGGCTATTATAAAAATACTCACCCTCTGGATTTTTCACCTCTATTTTTTGTTCACCGAATGTGTAGATAAGTACGTACATTCACACCAAGATAGCTGGAATTAACCGCAGAACCAAGTGAAAACAACAATATTTCTTCGTAATTTAATTGGGAAATGATAAATGCTTAACAGTCTAGGTTTGGCTATGTTTGTTGAAGTGGCAATATATTTTTTCTTCAGACGTACCCTCAGTAGAACTGATTACACATCCATTTATTCATCTTGATATACGAGGGCAAGCTGAAAAGTCCCTGAAAAATAAAAAAAGGTGGCGCCACAATCGAAAATTCCGTGTGACAATTTTGAAGGAGTACTTGGCGATGGTCCAGCACGATGAGAAGAACTTTTTGCGCCGTTGCATAACCGTGGACGTAACATGGATTCATCACAACACACCAGAGACCAAAGAACAGTGAAAATAGTAGACTTGTCTTGACAATTCGAAGCCGAAAAAGGCCAAAGTGGGTTTATCGGCCAACAAAGTCATGGCGACAGTTTTTTTGGGATGCACACGGTATCGTCCATATCTATTTCCTTGAAAAGGGCAAAACGATCACCGGCCTATATTATGTTGTGCTGTTGTGCCGTTTTGAAGCTAAATCGGCCGCAGTTGGCAAATAAAAGAGTGATATTCCACCAGGACAACGTATCGGCGCACATGTACGCAGTCGCAGTGGAAAAATTGCATGAATTGCGCTACGAATTGGTTCGTCATCCAGCATATCCTCCAGATTTGGCACCTTGCGATTTTTATCTTGTTTAATTTTCCAGGGAGTTTTCACCTTGCCCTCGTATCGTGAAATAAAAATAATCTCAGTACGAAAGAACCATCTCTTTACTGAAGATTTTAACGTAGCCGTTGAAAAGTGAATGAAAATGTAACTACATCACGAAGTCAAGGTTATCATAACATTGTTCATGTGTTAGCCTCTCAAACATGTATGAATCAATTTCACATGTATGTAAATGACTAGGAAAATATGTACATTCACTATAAAGTCGGGACACAATTACTTCTCCAACAAGCGAGAGTGGATTCCAATTAAATACATAATGATAACATTAAATTGATAAATCGCGATGAGCAGTAATAAGTGACTTGCACGTTGGGAAGTGTAGCAGCGATTCAATGAGGGTCTTTGTACAGTTGCTTGGGTAAATATCCTCAGCCTCTTGAACTGTCTTTTGTAAGCAGATATGCCTACTCGTGTCCGAGTGTTATGTACACATGAGCAGTGTAATAAATTGCCAGCTCTTTAGACCGAAATACCCGACTTATTACAACCAGTGCACTATACAGATTCTTTGGGTCGACGAGATCGCAATTTAAAACCTTCATAACATAATGCGACACACAACTGATTTATGACCATAACAAACTAATAAATTGAGCTGTTAACGAATGTTACACACCTGTTCTGAGGACTTTATACCATGTTATACGAATAAAGTGTCCACGATTGGTAACTGTGTTATTATTAAAGATACGAAGTCGTTCTATTAGCAAACTAAAAATATTAGTAGTATTTTAACGCTCTCTGAGATAGAAGAATGCAAAAAAAAATATTGTTTTTGAGTTTATAACGTAAACTTCTATTTATTTGATACAAACCATATAATAAAGATTCTTTACTCAGGTATGAATTATATACAAATTACAAATTATTTATTGATATTGAACTTTCTGAATATTACCAGTACGAAAATAGTAAGATGAATGCCATATGACCTGAACGATTTGATGGTATGGGAATAAGTGCAAAACTGGAAATCAATGTTTCTAGAATACTTTGGAAAACAATGATAACACTTTCTATCGAATAATGTCAAACATTGGTATGTTTTTCAGATTTTCGCTCATACGTTCTGTTGTAGCAGTCTCTAGAAAAAGGAAAAAAATATGTAGAATGTTATTTAGTGTGCAGAAAATTCTCTTTGAGAGCTAGAGAATAATACTTAGCATTCGATCTTATGAGCGATATTTTCTGAAATAATGAGACCCTTTTTGCCAACACAAGTTTAAAATGGCTATAGAAATTGCGCCTTTCGAGATCAATAACTACTACTAGTAATAGTTACCATTTAGTCCAAGAGCCAGAGATAGAAAAAGTGGACCGACTGTTGATTCACAGTTCCTTGACCATCGAATAGTCATGACCCCACTGTCAGGAACAAAAATACGGACTTACGGGGCTCGGAGCTTTTATTTCATCAGCGCAAACGGGTCGCACAGGTTTTTTCATGGGCACAAAAAGACAAACTTTGTCGTTTTTCTTTAAACCGGCTCAACATACCCAAATGCTGATAAACAAAGTTTATGTTGGTGTATACATTGGTAAGAGTCCTACGAAGTCCCAACTCTGAACGACTTCTTCCTTCATTAACAACCGGCCATTATTTGTGGCTTTTGATGGCCTGATTTGGGAAAAAAGAATATAGTTTTGGAAAAGAGGATCAATTTTACACATACACTGATCACGAATCTGTCATCGAAATTCGGATTCCACGAACTTTCGGAACTGTCAATCCTGTGAAGCACATGCGCAATTTAGAACTCATTTTGAAATTTAAGCATACTTACTGTACGGATATTCCAGTGTTCCATGCGTTCTTCTATAAGATTATAGTATTCCAATTATATGTTTGACGTTTGACTAGCAGTCATTCACTCTTAGGAAATAAATATTTTCCAACATACAACCAATGATATAAAAGGTTTTCAGAAATACAGAAGGATGAAATATTTTTATTTGAAAATGTGAAAATTGCATTCCTTAGAAATGTCATTTCTCCTAGTTTCCTTCAAAATCGAAAGATTTGGATAGTTAGGCGTTGAGAATGAATAAAGTTTCGATACTATAATTTAGGGTGTTACGTGCGCCCAAGCTTAAACTGTAATAAGTCTATCTATTCAATCATCAATCATTTAAAGCAAAAGTACTAACGTGTTACGAATGAAAAAACAAACTTTTCGGAATCGGACACGTATAACTGAAATATTGTTATCTCATAAGAAAACGTATCCTGCACTGGTATATGCGTGCTGTAATTACGTTTGAATTTCATAATGTGTTCCATTTCATTGCGCATGCGCTCCTTTCCGAAAGAACGCAGCCACGGAATTCAATTTCAGTGTCAAATTCGTGAATAGCGCCCCAAAAAACTTCCACACATACGTTCAATATTTTCAAGATGTGCTCATTTGTGAGAATTCTAATAATTAGCAGCTAATTGACAGTTTTGTTAGTTGGCTAGCATGGCAATCAAATTTCAGATTCGTCTTCAGCGATTCAAAAAACCTCTATGAGTCAAATTAATCTTTTTTTCCAAAACTTCATACTTTTACTGCAAATCTGGTCCTTCTCAGCAGTACTCAGCACCGAATAAAGGTCAGTGGTTAATAAAAAAAACATGCCTTTCAGGGTATAGGTTCTTGGAGCTCCTATCGACGTGCCAATAGGTTCTATTTTTATTAATATTTGGTCATATAGGGTTAGTTTAAAGAAAAAACCCGTGAGTTAAGATCTTCCTACATCCTATGGAACACATTCCCCCCATTTTTACGAAGACAATAACTAAGCCAATTGTTGGCCAAATTTGGGACCTCCGCATAGGGGCTTGCGCCAATTAAAAATCCCTTTTGCTATGGTAAATATTTCCCACTTTTAACTTTGTCAACGAGTCAGCCTAAATTCCGTATTTTTTGGGTTGCCCCTGAGGAGGGGTGCCAATTTCAGAGCTCACTTCTATCAAATTCACGATAGGGAGGGTCGTGCAAGGGAACTCTGGCTGAATTCGCCAGAAGGAACAAACTCCAGCTAGTGTGGGTATCCGCTCACTCTGGCGGGAAATGAAACGAAGTGGCCGATGAATTGGCCAAACGGGGTTCCTTGAGTGACCCTGGCACTGTTCAACGATCGGAATTTCATCGACCACCGCTTCATACCCTCAATGAGCTACTGGATAAACAGTGGCTCCTGGTCTGACGTGGGGCTCCGGGCATGAGGCGAAGCTTCCACATCATCCTCATCGCCTAAACTCTCTAAAACCCTACTCTCTATTAGCAGAAGAGGCCTACAACTGGTGACAAGACTCCTCACAGAACAGTGTCATCCGAATAAACATCTATGGGCATTGTTGAAGACCCAGCTTGTAGTAGATAGATGTGGAGAGGCGGATGAAACTGCCTCTCACATCTTGGAAGAATGTCCAGCACTGGCTACAACATCGGCAGCACACATATGCCGCTTGAAGCCATACGTCTTAGCCTTCGGCATTGCCTTAGGCCTGCTGGACTGATTCTTGTATCAAGGGGCGCACAATGGACCCAATCAAGCGGTTTAAGTGCACCGGACTTGTCCGCCTCCGTTTTGATTGATTGATTGGAACGTCTTTTCGACAACACGACATTTCTAAAGCAATAGTTTAGAACGAAAATTACTGAAGCTGTGTTACCAGGGTGGAAAAAGTGAATCTGTATTTCAAATACCCAAAAATCTACCTTTATTTCGTGTGATATCACATATGAATACAAAAGTTCCAGTTTTTTTTCACGAAATATTCCGCTATTGTGCTTCTTATACCCACTTTAGTGTTAAAATGAGGATGAACACTTTAATGTTAAACGTGAATTTAATTTTACAGAAAAAATTTTTTTTATCAATTGCACAAAATTCGTACTGAAAAATCAGCAACATTTTCTGGTTGACCAGCTATTTATCATTTGAAATTAGTGGAGAATGGTGCATTATGACATTCCCACCTATCGGTATTCAATGAAATAGTTAATGCAGTATTCTAGATGTATATCGATGTCAAAATCAATTTTATCGTCATGACTGGGATGAATGAACGGTAGCATTACAAAACTGGTGATGAACCGTGTGGATTCATGATTATTTTAGTATTATACTATGATGTAGAAACGATTTCATAAATATCGAAGTAATCATGCGTTAATTCAAAAACATCATAATCAGCTAGCTTTAAACACTTACGGTGAAGGAAATAGTGGTACCGTTTGCGGTTGATTAGGAGACAGGACATTTTTATATCTGACCGCTTCCAATAATATGTACAGTTTATTCGTACATTAGAAAACTGACTGCCAGAGAACTATTTTTATGACAGGATATTTAACCATTACCTTCAGCTACAATGATTTCTTTGAACAATTCATTCTGAAATATTGTTCCTGATTATTCACTATACGTCGAATCTTGTGTAAGATTATTTGGGACATTGCGGTTAATATAATATCACAAAGCTTTTAGCAACCACCTGTAGCTAGAAAGTCAGAATGTGACTAATTAAAGAAATATTAACATTTCATGTTCGTCATCTTATCCGCATGCGAAACCATATCTAATTGTCAGATCACATTCTGCATGTTACAAAATGTGTCATATGTACGAGGGCAAGTTGAAAAGTCCCTGGAAAATGAAACAATAAATAATTTATTTGGTCAAGCTTATTTTATTTATCAACATAATCTCTTTGTAGCTCGATACACTTCGTCCTACGTTTTTCTAATTTTTCGATCACTCCCAAATGATACGATTTCGCCAATCCTTCAGAATAGGCGTTGTTTCAGTGATGATCCCATGGTAAGAGCCAAATCTTTTTCCGCCGAACCATTTTTTCAAGTTTGGAAATAGATGAAAATCGCAATAGGCCAAATCTGGAGAATATGGTGAATGACAAACCAATTCGTAACGCAATTCATGCAATTTTGCCATTGCGACTGTTGACCTGTGTGCTGGTGCGTTGTCCTGGAGCAAGAGCACTTTTTTCTTTGTCAAATCCTGCCGCTTTGGCTCCAAAACGGCGTCGTATCGATTCAACAGCTCTGCATAATATATCCCCTTTTCAAAGTAATCTATATGGACGATACCGTGTGCATCCCAAAAAACTGTCGCCATGACTTTGTTGGGCGGTAAACCCACTTCGACTTTTTCCGGCTGCGATTCGCCAGGACAAGTTCAATTTTTCGACTGTTTTTTGATCTCTGGTGTGTTGTGATGGATCCATGTTTCATTCACAGTAACGAAACGGCGCAAAAAGTCCTTCTTATCGTGCTTGAACATCGTCAAACACTCCTTTGAAGTTGTCAAACGGTCGCGCTTGTTGTCAACAGAGAGCAAATGCGGCACTCATGTGGCAAATAGCTTCCTCATATTCAAAAATTGCCAAATATTCCATACCCGTTCGGTTGAGATGCCCACAACCTCAGCAATCTCGTGCAATTTAACTCGCCGATCGTCCAATATCACTTTATCGACGATTTCTGGCGTTGTAACCTCAGTTGGATGACCAGGACGTTCGGCGTCCTTTGTTGCCATACTACCACAATGAAGATCAGTAAACCATCCGTGAATCAATCCAATCGATGGTGAAGAGTCCCTATTATATTTAACAAGCTGTGCCTTGGCTTGCGTAATGTTTTTTCCCACGCAAGGAATAATGTTCAATGAAGACGCGAAATTCGCTTTTTTCCATGCTTATAAAAATCTTCAAGGCTGCTTGCTTTCGGAGGGTGTCAAACAGAACAGAATGACTTATCAGTCTGAAAATTTTAATGCGTTCTAGTTATAGATGTCACATGGGAGTTTTGATTGTGGCGTCATCTGTTTTGTTTTTCTTGCCCTTGTATATAAGTATACGTGGAATTTGTTTATTTATGGTGACTCTATTCTTACATTAATAACCAATGACAATGAAGAATGTTCTGCCCCTGGTTCCATTTCTCAAATGATGCTCTCTAATCATTTTAAACGGCTACAAAAATTCACGAAACTTTGTTGTAGGATTACTTTCTGGAAACAAATCCGAGTGGAATTTAATCTCTCAATCGACATGAAAATTTATTTGAAAATCTGCACGATATTGCTATTCCGTAGGTATTGATGGCATATAGCTTTCCATAGGGTCTTTCTAGCCCAGATCGATCAGTAACGTCACAAACTTCCAGACAGTTCCAGACAGCTGTTTTGTTCTTCTTATAGAGGTTATTAGTGGAAGATCATCTGTTTTGTTTTTCTTGCCCTTGTATATAAGTATACGTGGAATTTGTTTATTTATGGTGACTCTATCCTTATATTAATAACCAATTACAATGAAGAATGATCTGCCCCTGGCTCCATTTCTCAAATGATGCTCTCTAATCATTTTAAACGGCTACAAAAATTCACTAAACTTTGTTGTAGGATTACTTTCTGGAAACAAATCCGAGTGGAATTTAATCTCTCAATCGACATGAAAATTTATTTGAAAATCTGCACGATATTGCTATTCCGTAGGTATTGATGGCATATAGCTTTCCATAGGGTCTTTCTAGCCCAGATCGATCAGTAACGTCACAAACTTCCAGACAGTTCCAGACAGCTGTTTTGTTCTTCTTATAGAGGTTATTAGTGGAAGATCATCTGTTTTGTTTTTCTTGCCCTTGTATATAAGTATACGTGGAATTTGTTTATTTATGGTGACTCTATCCTTATATTAATAACCAATTACAATGAAGAATGATCTGCCCCTGGCTCCATTTCTCAAATGATGCTCTCTAATCATTTTAAACGGCCACAGAAATTCACGAAACTTTGTTGTAGGATTACTTTCTGAAAACAAATCCGAGTGGAATTAAATCTCTCAATCGACATGAACATTTATTTGAAAATCTGCACGATATTGCTATTCAGTAGGTATTGATGGCATATAGCTTTCCATAGGGTCTTTCTAGCCCAGATCGATCAGTAACGTCACAAATTTCCAGACAGTTCCAGACAGCTGTTTTGTTCTTCTTATAGAGGTTATTAGTGGAAGGTCATCTGTTTTGTTTTTCTTGCCCTTGTATATAAGTATACGTGGAATTTGTTTATTTATGGTGACTCTATCCTTATATTAATAACCAATTACAATGAAGAATGTTCTGCCCCTGGCTCCATTTCTCAAATGATGCTCTCTAATCATTTTAAACGGCCACAGAAATTCACGAAACTTTGTTGTAGGATTACTTTCTGAAAACAAATCCGAGTGGAATTCAATCTCTCAATCGACATGAAAATGTATTTGAAAATCTGCACGATATTGCTATTCAGTAGGTATTGATGACATATAGCTTTCCATAGGGTCTTTCTAGCCCAGATCGATCAGTAACGTCACAAATTTCCAGACAGTTCCAGACAGCTGTTTTGTTCTACTTATAGAGGTTATTAGTGGAAGGAGCAAGTTTGCAACGTTACTGGAGGATCTCTGTTGAAGATAGTCATAATCTTCAAATACCTTCAATAGAGATCCTTCAGCAACGTTGCAAATTTACTCGTTCCACTAATGAGGTGTACGAGAAGAGTGAAACCGCTGTCTGGAACTATATATTTGTGACGTTATCATTGTTATCTGACAAACTGAGTGTATTCATATACTCATTTTTTAAATTTTTTTGCATATAGTTTGATTTAAGAAAATTGAAATCAAATCTCAAAACTAGATATGCGCATGCTCTTAGGTGCTAGAGACTAATCCACGTTATTCTAGTGATTTGAACTTTTAATAATAGATAACTACTCTCTCAATTGAGAAAATTGGAAACATATAATTTTTTGATTTCTCATCGACACAAACTTTTTAACATGGGTTGATACAGGCAAAAGCACTTCAAGCTTAGAATCTTTTTTGGAATCAAGACAATTTTATTCAGGAAAATTATAAACAAATGAAAATCAAAAATAATTTTACCTCTCGTACGAGCGTCATACAGGTGAAGAAATGATGGATTTGACCAAAATTTGAAAAATTCCAAGCGCATAGAAAACTAGAGAACATTATTATATTATCTCCAAGCGTCAAATTCTAGATTAGTAGGTTACCTGTAAGTTAATTTTTGAATGCAATAACAATAAATGAATACGTAAGTAAACATATATCATCTCCACGAAGTAATTGTAGGTTATTTGTAAGTTTATTTTTGGATGCGATAACATTAACTGAACACATAAGAGAACATATTATACTACCTCCAAGCAGAAAATCCAGATTAGTATGTTATTTGTAGGTAATTAGGTATATATCGGCGGATTCACCTTTTTCCAATTGAATATAAAATAAATACATAGTCTTGTACATAGATTATTGAACGTTCCTTCCAAAAGATAACAACGAAGTTGAGAAACTTTATCAAATACCTATGGACAATGAAGATTACGATAAATCATTGATCTCTAACCTAAAACGGAAAATGAAAAGGAATCTATTAACCATATTAGAGCGTTCAAGATTCATAAGTTGCACTAATCATCTTTCAGTAATTAATAAATTCTATAATTTGTTTTCTAAATTAGCAATACAACCAGTAATAAAGCTTCCGATTTTGACAAATCCGGGATATTCAAAATGCTATGTGGGCCATACTTGAAGGAATATTCTAACTCTGTGTAAAGAACATTTTTCCCAAATAAATAAAATAATGTTGCAAAACCAGGTCCCACCGTTTTACAAGAAAGTTTATCACTCTTGAAACACATCAGTAATGACAAATATCTAGGTAACTTAGAAAGGACAGAATTTAATGAATTCAGATTTATCTCCAGCTGATTATATAATCCCTTATATACCCTACTAAGAACAAATAGTATTTGAACATTATTTTTTTCTACTCTACTTCACTCTGATGATGGCTACTTTGTAGCTTAAAGGTCCTCAGTACATTCACACTATTTTTGTGGCAATGGGTGATATTTATAGTATACCTAAGTTATGTGTTGAAATACGAAATCTTATAAATCAATAATTTATATAATTTGTCCAAGTATTATTAGACTATTTCAAATGAATGTAATCACCGTCGACAGTTATGGAACTGGTTCTTAGTTTCTCTTGAGAGTAAAAGTTAGCAAACCATCATTGTTATAATATAATCATTATTGTTATAACGATGCTCGAGTACGGTCGAGAATGTATGTATTTCTACATTCGTTATTCTTCATTTCTTTAAATGGTTCAGTTGATTGCAAACGTTTTTGCTGCAAAGAAATAATTGATTTTAATTAAGTCTTATGAAACTCCTTGACATATTGATTTGTGATAGCTTGTCTGTTAATTGAACACTATTTATTTAATTGGTTCTCAATAAGAATCGATCTATGGGACAAATAAAAGGAATGCAATACCATCTTCAGAGCACTATAAATTTTAATAGATTCAACAAATGCTTCGTTAATATTCATTCGGATCTTTGTATAATATTCTTCTATTCATCGAGTTGGGGTTTTAAGTTTTCGTATACGCAAAACGTTTGAAATTGACTTGCATTCTCTTTGTGTTGATGATGATTATTGCGAATACCTTAATAATTATTCTTAAAATATGTTAAACGCTCACGTTCAATGCATACAAACGCGAAATACTAACTGGGAAGAATATCTTGGAATCTTGAAAACGAAGTATGAACTCATAAATCAAACAAACATTGTCAGTATCTTGTACAAACAATATATGATTGTTTGCATTCACAACTATTCTTCCTTTATTCTCGAACTCCAAGCTTGCTGTTAACTGGCTCAACTCTGTGATTGGCATCCCTATACATGTCCCAGGTCCAATTTTGAGTAATCTCATCATCCAATTTACGGCGATCGTCTCATGAGCCATGCCGATGTTTGTCCCAGAAGACGTTTTAGGTAAAGGAGAAAACTGTAGAAAGAAAAACTAAACAGGTTTATGATTAGCTTATCACTAGAGCTAATCCTACATCCTACATTAATAGAACTCAATAAGATAATGGAGACTGGACAACACAACAACAACAATTAAATGATGAATTATAAACGTTGATACCTTCTGTTCTATTGTAACTGTTTTTCCAAATACTTTTCCATTCGAAACTACCATTGGAATGAGAACAAAAAGATCAAATCAATTTGTAATATAATAAACTATAATACAGTTCACACTGTGGCTATATTATAACACTATTGATTAGAAATAATCACCCTTATACACTAAAATACTATCAAATAACTAAGGACTTTTCGGCTACCAAGTAGCCATCATCAGAGTAACTAAATTGTAAATCAAAATGTGCTTGTTTAAATACTATTTGGGGATAATGTGATAATAATGTAAACAATGGGTTACACTCAGCTGGAGAAAAATTGGAATTTATTAAATTGCTTTTTCATTTATACATTTCCATTCCTTCTAAATTACCTAGATATTGTCTGTACTGTGTCACATCATTTCTTGAGAAATTTCTTGAGACTGTATTCAAAAAATGTTCGGCTACCGCAGATTTGTCACCATTATTTTTGTTTATGTGGCCAAATGTTCCTTATAACAAGTTAAAATGTTCCTTTTAGTTTGACCCTCATAGCATTTTGAACACGATTCACAATTGATTTTGTAAATCCCGGATTTGTCGAAATCAGAAATTCTATCGAAGGTGTTGTCTAAACGGTGTTTTAACTTGCTCTTTCTTACATCTATAAAATGGTTGTATTGCAAATTTAGAAAACAAACTTTGGAATTCATTAATTACTGAAGAATGATAAGTGAAACTTTTGAATTTTATTGAAGTATTTGAAGGTAAGTCGGCTACGTTGCAATTTTCTTTTTTGTTTAGAAATTAGATCATTAATTCAAGATTTGTGGTAACCATTGCCCAACGCAATTTGCTGAAGTTTCTCAATTTCGTTGTAATAATTTTGCTGGCTCAAACGGACGTTCAATATTCTATGATATATGAAGTAACATGTTAAAAATATATTTTGTTCTAATTTATACAAGTTTGTGAATGTTTATTCTAAGCTACAATATTGCAATATGATGTGTCATTTAAAAAGAGTAAGTACTGACAATAACGTTTTGTTTAAAATAAATCCTGTAAGTAATTTTAAATATACATATCTATAAACTGTTCATTCAGTTTTGGCATTACTTTTAATTTTTGTAATTTAAGATAGACATCGAAAACATAAACGTGAATCAACACGACACTCGAAAAATTACATTCAAAAACAGGAGAATTCATAATGACTTTTCCCCCCTTTTTTTGGAAAATGGTATTTTTGAACTTTTAAATTAATTTGTAATCAGCGACAAAAAAAAACCTATAAGGTCCTATCTCACGATAATTTCAATGACGTGGAAAGACTTTCGATTCAGGTTTTCCACAGTTTCCGCAATTTTTTTTTCTACTTCTGATTCAAATACACGACTGTCAACCTCTATTATGTTTAAAATGATAATCACATAAAAACTGACCAAATTTCCCCGAATTTCCGTCCACAGATTGGATTTTCCGAGAAAATGACCTTCTAGAACCCATTTTGGAGGTTTAAAAGGGGGTTGAAAACAGGGTCAACTTAGCGTATAGGGGTGAATGAAGGAGAGTGAAGTATCGGGCAGTAGTCACGAATTACCTTCATGGTCCATAGAACATCATGCAAAAATAATTTTTTCGAGTCGACTTTCTGCATAATAGTCAGTAATTTCCCCAGCTTATTGACTGGACTGTAAGCAAGATGAGTTATGTAACCTTGGACTCTCTACAGAATTACGAACCATTTTGTTATTATTGGAAAATAGTTATTTATGATACAAGTCGGGCATAAGCTTTATTGACGCACGCATGTGAAATTTGCACTTCGGTTAGGTAGCACGAGTGTTGCATAAGTACGTAAATAATGCGTTATCACATGTATATTGTAAAAATTTGTATCTGCACCCGTAAAATAAACAGTAATTATAACTCAAACTTGTCATCATTTATTGCCACATTGAATGTAAACGCTTCGTGGCGTTGATTACCTGAAAATATTGCTCTTTTCATTGTTTGTGTGGTAATACACTCCATATCGCACGCAATAAGAGTGGGAAATAAAGTTGTTATCTCACGGGTGTAGTTAGAATAATTTACACGCGAAAATATACTATAGGTAGTCCAAAATTATTTTCTGAAGTGATTTGCAAATTTTTAACTGTCTCCCTCTTCAAACTTATGAATCATTGGTCTCGTAATATGGCTTAGCAGAAATGCAAATTCGCACAATACTTTTGTTTCACGAAGTGTTGGAACGAGGTAATCAGCATAAGTGAGCGATAAACACAATTCACAAATACAAACATCATTACACAAATTGCTAATATCCATAAAGCACTAGTTAATAATAATACTATGTCGTTGACGAAGAAGTTGCCGACCGCAGTTAAATGAAACTGGCAGGGGGTGCAGTTTCGGGCCCCCCGTGGAGCCTATAACTCACCACCACCGACTGACAATTATATTCAAATTATCATTCTTACAAGCTTCTCAGAGACATTTGCATTTTATTAAACGTACGTCACGGGAGGCACCGGTTAATTAGTTGTAACATCGTTCCGACACTCCTAACTGGTCTTCTCTCAAAATCTAATGCGAATAATTTATGGGTCTACCGAACCGCAATGTAAAAACGATGACCGAAAACTAATCATCCCGTGTTACCCTGGATGTATACAGAAAGAGATTTAGGATCGGAAAAGATTTATTGGTTTCGTGTTATTGTTAAGGTACATGGCTAACTAGCATGGTTGTTAGCTGTCACTCTATTGACAAATGTAATATTGAAATACCTGTTGTAGGTTGACACTTTGCAGATATTCACGCATTATTTATAATTAGTGTAGTTGCCACTGGATTTGCGACTCATGTGATTTATTTCATTTTGGGTATTAACTTTGGTACAAATTATTGCGGTTATCTTTTAAATTGAGGTATTTATATGTTCTCCGAAGTCCCTACTGAGTAACATAATAGACAATCCTCCAAGAACCTGTTTTAAGTCACGAACAACTCTTTGGGTTGTTGTGGAATTTCTGAACAATGAGGGAAAACATCCCTTCACTTCTATTCTCCCAGAAATTAGTACCAGAGGTAATCCCGCTTTCTCGAAATGGTAATAATCCGAACATGCCAAATGAAGCTTCATAGTACCAGCTTGACCTAGTTGTGATGCAAATGTCTGTAAGTTTTTGAACGAAATATTTCCAAATCAGTGAAATGGCATAGCTAGATATGAACATTAGGCATGATGCAGATGGAAAAATAAAAACTTCGTGGCTTACTAAAGAAGTTTGGTCTCAACGTTATCTTCATTTCAATTCCGTTGCACCAACAGCTTATAAAAAAGTGTGATAAACAGTCTTACAGATCGCGCGGTTAAATTGTCCCACCCAGAGAACCGTCCCAAAAATTGAAACATTGTTCGTTATATATTGGAAATGAATGGCTACCCAAAAATGTTTTTCAATCCCATCATTAAAGAAAGAATAAACAAAATCTATAATGGAACATCATTTATATAAGTAACATAAAAGGTAATACAGATAATTATATAACGTTACCTTACATTCCGGAGACCTCAGAGAAAATAAAAAAATGTTTAAAAAAATATGATATAAATGTCTCCCATAAACCTAGTAATTGTGTTGGAAATTTTTTCTCAAATCTAAAACCTTTAATACCTAAAGATAAACAAACCCACACAGTATACAAATTAAATTGTTCAGATTGCGATGGTACTTATACTGGAATCTCTAATCAATATTTACAAAAAAGAATGTATAGCCATAAGTATAGCACAAGAAATAAAAACTTAGAAAATTCCACCGCCTTCGCTAAACATTGCTTTGATTATAACCATGAATTTGATTTCAAAAATGTTGATATTTTAACTAAGGAAGCCAATTCTTATAAAAGATCTATTCTGGAGATGATTCACATAAAACGTGACTCCAATTCTGTAAATCATAGGACTGATATTCAGACATTAAGTCATATCTATACTATCTTAATTAATTAAAACACTTGCAAATTCCTACATGCGTCTTTATAATATTAAAAGTATATTTTAGGAAGAATGTTCAAAAGTAATATTCCAATACAGGTCTGCCACCTTTTTCAAGTACCTCGTAAATCGTTACATCTGGTTCGAGAGTAGATACTTAACATAATAGTTTCTATCTTCAGTCGTTGAGAGACTGTACCAACATGCCGTTGTATATTATAGGAATATTACTGAATAGTGGATTGTTGTTATATTTTATACTTGAAATATTGACGGTTCAATTTCGATTATTCGTGGTTCTGTTCGTTTCGACGACGTGGGATTTTTTGATTGAAATTGGTGTGATGTGGACGCTTTGTGCTATAATTAGTTTGAAAAAAAAAACTTTTTGACATAATAAGTCTTCTGATGATGGTCGTGAGACCGAAACGTACGTAAAGACGAAAATATAAAACAGAGTGTTAATGTGACCTATTTCCCGAGAATTTTTATATATAATTCATACTGGGTCAAGAATCTTTATTATTAAGATTATGTGAAAAATAAAAGAAAATCAAAAAAATACAAGTATTTTTGTTTTAATTTATACAATTTGTAATTGTTTATTTAAAGCTACAATATTGCAATATGATGTACCATTTTCTTGAAAAATAACCTCTGGCAATAACGTTTTGTTTAAAATAAATGCATCAAGTAATTTTAAATATACATTTCTATAAATTTTTTACTCAGTTTTTGGCATTACTTTTAATTCACGAACTCTGGGATGTTGTGAAATTCCTGAAAAATGAGAGTTCTACTCTCCCAGAAATTAGTACCAGGAGTGATCTCGCTTTTCCAAAATGGTAACAATTCGAACATGCCAAATGAAGTTAATGTTATTGGATTACCAGGAAATTCCCTAGTAAGATATACTGCTGTTGTCCTACTGTTGACTTAATTATTACAGTAAATTCAGTAAATTAATATAATGTTAGATAACAAAATACGATAAACAGGAGAAAATAACTAAAAATAATAATTTAAAGAAAAGAAAACGTGATAAAACTACGAGAGTATTTAAATAGACAAATACAAAATTTTGTATTTCAAATGCAGCCGTCTCGCGCTGCGAGAATAATTTTCGATCATGCGTACTAACTTATATGACGTCATTGAGGTACCGGAAACGATTGGAAAGTAAGAAGCATAGCGGGGATGCGGAGACACGATCGACAAAATCTGATCATGACCCAGGTAGACATATTATAAGCCCCCTGCGCTGTCGTCGTATAGTGACCCTCCTAATAAAAGTCGGCTTTGCGCTCTACCCGGCGAACCCCTGAAAGTGGATACTTGAGTTGAGTTTTTTCTACGTAATAATCAACATGAATATTTCAATTTATGAGTTTATAATATTCAGTACATATAGGAGTGCATATATTGGAGATTACTCAAATTGAATCCAATAGACTTTCTATAGTATAAAAAATTTGGGGAGTATTCAGTCATTTTTTAACATCTTTTATAGTTTATATTTATTTTTGCATTCCTTTCTGTTATTAGGTAGAAAACAATATATGTAAGTAGCTATGTTAGAGAAAGATCTTTGTCTCAATTTTTTGTGAGTTCGCAGCCTAGTAGTAATATGGTCTTTTTTGTAGCGGGTTTCATAATTATGAGAAACGTTTGTCGGTGAATTTTACATTTTGTGTATGACCTTATAGATATAAAGATGTCTGGGCTTTAATATTCCAGATTCTTTATAATTGGGTACGTTCTGTTTTTACCTAACATTATTTTCAAAATTATTTTTTGGTTGGTTCCTAGGCTCTTCAAGTGACTCTTGTATAAACCTCCCCAACCTGTTATGCTATATTGTACAAGCGATTCAACCAGGGCAGAGTAGATCATTCTTTGGCTAGTTATATTCAGTATATTTTCGAGTTGTTTGAATTTACAGATTAGTGATCTTATTTTTTTGAACTAATTTTTAAATATGTACATATGTAACTTTTCGGATTTTCATTGTGTCCCCTGAAGGAGTGAGGTTCAAGTGATGGAACTCCGGAGAATTTCTAGAGTCGCAGCTGAATGCTACATATTTAGTTGATAACCGAGCAAAAAGAGTGAATTGTTAATACCTAGACGTTTGACAAATTGCGCTGTGTAATGCGTAGTGCTTTTCACTGTATAATTATTAATTATTTATATCTTTAATACCATTATTCCGGTAATCAAGTTATATTTTTTGGTTTCAGTCGTATACAAACTTTGTGTGACACGAGTTCGTATATTATAAGAAAATTGCTGAGTAGTGGATTCTTGATACATATTCATGTAGTTGAAACATTAGTGTGTTACAATTTCGATTATTCGTGTTTCTGTTCGTTTCGGCGACGTGGGCATTTTTGATCGAAATTGGTGCTATAGGGATCTGAAATGATGGTTAGGTACCTGCTTTACCATTCCAGTATGGCGGACGAGTTGTCACATTATTTGTTTACGTACATATAAAGCAATGCGTATATCTTGATTTTGTTTCTAATTTAAGAGGTGATCCTCACAAAATAGAAGGCCAAATTAATGAAAATAATGGTTCTATTTTAAGCATGAAATGTTCATGCAAGGCAGGACAAGGGGGACAGTGAAAACATGTCATGGCAACATTATTATATTGCTACAAGTAAGAGGTTATGTTAACATAAAAACATCAATATATGATTATTAATATTGTGATTATTATAAAGAAAATAAAAGTTACCGATTGACTGATAACATCAAAGAAGTAATAAGGAACATTTTCAGCTTACAGTCAACCAGCAATCTGCACAGTTGGCTTGACAAATTAAATGTAGTTATGTGATTTCTGGAAAAGTCATAGGAAATATCGTATAACAGGTTCCAGAGTTTAGGAAATATACACTTATGCCACTAATAAAAATGCCAATTGGAATCAAAAAAGTAATACGTACTTCAATCCGCAAGAGTTCAGGAGTGAGTACACAAACAGGGTTTGCGAGTGAAGATAAAGTCATAGAAAAATTCATCTCAGTTTCAACAACAGAGGTAGTCAAAGTTTGTTAAATTATTTCTACAAAAAATTATTGGCTCGCTTACTCTGCTGATGGTGTAGTTATGGAGAATAGTAAATCCAAGTCTTTACTAGAAATAAAATGTCCTGCCTGTAAAAGGATCAGAAATGACAATTGAGGAAGCTTGAAAATGTTTATAAGTGTATAACACAGTAAAAGAAATACAACTTGTTAGGTTAAGTTAGGTAAATAATAGAAATACAACTTGTTACTCTTTTGCACAGAAAATTTTTATCAAACGGGTTTCATTTATTGTTTATTATTCTTACAAGCTACTGAATGTACAATAAATTTTCAAGTTTTACTCCAAAATACTCCAAAAACTCTAGTAATGCATATTTTTATATGTAAATAATATTTTCTGTGACAATTCGTTGTTTCGGCGTAGAAAACACCAGAGGGCGGTAATGTCAATTCGGATCCCTATAAGGACGCTTTGTGGTAATACAATTAGTTTCAAGAATTCCCGTTTTAGACATAATACGTTTTCTGATGATGGTCGTGAAACCGAAACGTACGTGAAGACGAAAATAATAAGCATATGTGTTAGTGTGACCTATTTCCCGATCCCGAGAATTTATATATAGTTTAATATAGTAGTAGCGTGAAAAAAACATTATACTGTAGGCAGACTAGGATATTATGTAATCGGTTTGAAAAATCTCGCACAATTTGGTAAACGTAACAAGTGAGAATAAACGTGGATGCCTTGATTGCCCTGCACTGCCACGTGTACTCTATCTACTACATTACTTTAGACATGTAAGTATTTTATCGTTTCCAGTTTGTCTCGGTTAACTTAGCAAATTCTTCGTCATTGTTGTCTGCTATATACAAGAGTGATGGTTTGTTTTCGACTTGACATCACAACTTGAATAAGTAACGAGTTTTGTCGATATTGATGTATGCGGGTATATTTGTAACGGTGACGTTCAATCATAACAACTGCAGCGGTAACATTACCACCTACTACGGTTCCGAATAAGTCTCCCTAAGCTACCGAGAAAACGCCTTCAATAATTACTTATTTATTTCTTCATGAATATCATTTGTTGGGTGTTATTTATAATGGTCGTTTATGATTATCTCCATCTGACAAAAGCATCGTTGAAATAAATGTCTTCACAGTCAATAAAATTTTATGTTACATTCGTAATAAGTTGATTATACTCCGTTATTACACTCCATAGATGATTATGAAATATGACCGTTTCTAAAAAATCTTGTACGTTCAACAATGTCGATGTATGTGTCTCCTGAATTTATACAATTATGATTTGAAAACCTGCATTGACGTACCTACACATTTTATTTGATAAATATATTCTAAACTTTTAACTGAAACTGTTATCGTATTTTAAGGATGTTCGAATATAGCGTTCAGCCACAGCGGATGACTTCCATCCTCCATGCCTTTTAATGATAAGTAGTAGTAGATCACTTCCCTCATTTGCCAGCTGGGAGATGCTGGAACGCCATAAACAATGATCGTGTGTGAGGGTTTGGTATCCAAAGAGGAGGCTCTGTCAATAAATAACCTTGGCACCCCATTTTTTGTTTTCGGTATCGTGACAAGAACAGAATCATCTTTAAACTGTAAGTCATGTATTGTTATATTGACTAATTCCTCTCGTCGACATGTTCCACTGTAGCCCATGATCAGTGCAATCTAAAATAATAATAGAAAAAAGTAATATACGAAAACCCAATTTTAATTTTGCACTATTATTTACCTTGCAACGAGAGGTAAGTATTGTTATCAGCATCCGTTATAAAATTATTAATATGTTCTTGTTCCAAAATTTGTGACTCTTTTGGTTCGTAGCCAAAGCTTGCAATTTCATGTACAGAGGAATATCTTTATTCTCGTAAATATTTATGCATGCTTTTAATTTGAAATACAACCATAAAATAGAAGTCATTTTTACCTTGCTTTCACCATCAAAATAAGCAATTAAAACATTTTTTTTTAAACCGGCCAGAAATTAGTACTTTCCGGTTTATTTTTAGGTCAGAAAATCTCATTTTGTCGTACCGAGCCAGAAAATTATTGTGATAGTCCGGTAAAAGCTTTTACCGGACTCATTTTTATTTACTTTCCGGCCTCTCTTTAATGAAAAAAATAATAAAATAGTTAGTCTAAGATAGCGGTCAATTGGTTTCTATAGTAACCGAGTTTTGTATTATTTAAAACTATAAAATAACTTGACATATTTTGACGTTTAGTTGAAAACGTGACGTTTATTATAAAATGGATAGCTAACGGAGGTGCTGACATCATAAACTTAAAACGACATGGTGGTTGGAGTTCATCTCAAGTTGCCGAAGGTTACATTGAGGATTCAGTCCAGAATAAGATCGATATAGCTAACAAAATTCAAACAGCAGGTAACTCAAACACAGAAATTGTCTCAAAAACTCATTATAATGTAAGCAGTTCAAAACATCTCACGTCAACGAATAATTTTGAAATACCGTGCTTACAGATAAGTAATGCTAATAATTGAACTTTTAATATAACTATTCAAAAAGAATGTTTATATTTGTAAACCAAAAATTAACGATTGTTAAAAAAAATTGTTAAAATTAGTTGATAAAGAGTTCTTGTTATAAAAATGTAAACCTAAAGTTTATGGTACAACAATGCCCGTTTTAAAAAAAATATTGTACGTAATACGTCCCAAAAGTGCTTTTACTGGACTCGCAGGCTTGCAGGACTCCCCTGCGGCTCGCCCTGCAATTTGCCCACTCGTCCAGTAAAAGACCACTTTCGGGACTTGTTACGTAAACTACTATTCTGATATAACTTCAAAATTTTTTTGCTGCACCTGTTTTTGAAAATCTGGTACTCCTAGCTACACTTTCTTAGACTTTTTCGGCATCAAAGTATCTACTGTTTCCAATTTCTCGTAGCTTTATGGGAGTGCAATTTTCACTTTCCATTCGTAATTCTCTTTTAAAGTCATCCATGTTAGGTATTTTAAACTCTAGACATTCAAAAATTAAATTTAAAATACTGATATGGCGCGCATGCAATTGTTTATTTTGGCATGCAGTGTTACCAACTTGAACATGTACAATAGTAAAGCAATGAGGGCATATGATTCCAAAGAAAACGTTTTTCTCGGAATATATGATATCTATTTGTCTATTTGTTTTTCGTAGAGTAATTTCAAATAAGTCGTTAGTGGTTTTGGCATTTATTGACATTTAATTAATGCTTTATTGTATTCTCTCAAAAGTGGTTTTTGGGCGTATTTTACAATAATTCTCAGATAATCCACAGAATTGCTATAATAGGATTATAGTTACACCTGGGATACACTTCACTCCGAATAAAAATGTTCCGATCTTACAAACATTTGAGCAACTTGCGAAGTGAAAATAACAGCAGTCGGTATTAGTAAACTCGAACAATAAATAGTAGTACTAATAAGTACGAAATAATCACCCTTATCCACTAAAAATACTATTAAAGTATAATGTTACACAAAACGAGTCAATGCAGCATTATAATTGCGGCGTAAAGAGCAAATGGTATTTATGTTTCGAGGTTTCAAGAAACATTGTTCGCTTGATGGTAACGTGATGCAGTTGTTTTTGTCGACGACAAAAAGCGATCAACTGGATGCAAAAGGATCTCGAAATCGGGGCTCGACAATCTCGCAGAATTGCAAAAATAAGATCTCAATTCCACATTCAGTTCAAGGTAGTTTTTTGAAAATCAGCCAACCTATTTCCTGTTCCGTACTCTTTTCTCGGTTTTAGAAGCACACCTTCCAAGTATCTTGGTCTTTTTCGCGGTTTCACGTTCAGCCTGTTATCGATAATGTCAGAACTATCAAAATGATCGACGCTATATAACCTTATTCCATTATTAAAAATAATGTATAGAATATAGTTCAATGCCACAAACTGAACAATAAAATAATCTATGACGTCACTAGAATATTAAACTGGGAATTTCGGACACTTCTGCAAGTTAAATATATACGATCAAAATGGGTAACATTTTTGCGCGATTACAATACTTCCCTTATAGGGGTGGTAAAAAGAAAATGAGATTAATTTTGTTATCGAATAAAGTATTTTGCTGCTCAAAATACTTTTGTCGGTTATGTGTTCTCTAATATCAAAATTAATTAATGCATCACCACCATATCTTTTGCCCGAGCTATTTTATCATTACTTCTTGACTTTTACATGAACATTGATCTCAAGAAAGTAATATTCAAGATATAGGCGGTTCGTATCTGTAAATCTTTCGAGAATTCCGTTATGAATACAAGCAATACATAATGAGTTTCATACATTGAACAACAGTTACGAGAATAATCAACTTCCTTGGATAAATATTCTGAAAGCGAAACCCTTTCGGCGTTGGTGCCCGTCATCTTTTGTGGTATCCTTTCGGGTCATCCTTGATGCGTAAACCTAAACTGTGGAGTTCACACGACCCCCAAATACCGATTCGACCATTCGACAATAGCACATTCACTCATGCATCATTTCCTTTCTCTAAATCGTTCTGTTTCAGTTGCTTTAATCTAATGATGACCGTGACACCGGTTGAAAAAATTCACTGTAGGCTAGTTGGTATCACTTTCGATGGTCTAGTTGCGTGCGATGCAGCTGCCTGTTCTGAAACTAATTGAAAATTACTAGATCGAATTCTAGCATTGTTGTCCGCTGCAACTGTTCCATTGTTTATTCCTATTGTGGTATAAATAATTATTAAAGCAGACTGTTCGAATTGAATATGTGTATCTATGATATGTAATAGGAATTTTATTCATACTAAGTGAATTTATGCAACAGTCTTATGGTTGTTCAAATCTTTCATTCACATAAGGCCTTGAAGCATATTATGAGGACTACATTTTATTATATTCAAATTGTACCTACATTCTAAGTTTAGGAATGTATTGAAGTCCAAAAATTCATTGTATACTCAACACAATAAGCAAAACCAAAAAAGAAGAAAAACTGATGCTGCTTTCAACAAAATCGAAACCGTGTTTGTCTTAACAGCAACATGTTCCGTCTCTCAAGAGCAAAGGGTATTTATGTTTCGTTTGTGTTTCAAGGCAACCTTTTAGCTGGAATGCTTGCAGGAAATTCCACTTTGTTTACACAAAGGAAGGACCCTCCTAATATTGCTGCCGTCGATATCCATATGCCTGAAATTGTCAGTGCACAATTAAGGGCATCTGATTGATCTCAATACAAAAATGCTATGGGGCCAGGCGCAATTTCACTTGTCGTTCTCGAGGAATGTGCGTCTGAATCAACACCAGGTTCGGCAGGTTGCTTACCCTTTGATATAAACTTGGTGTGTTTCCTTCCAGCTGGAAGATAACTAGAGTCCAACCAATTTCAAAAAAAGGCAAACTCCCTTCCTTATAATTGTAGACCCTTTGCACTATTATCTGTGATCTCTAGAGTGATGTCGAAATCAATCAAGATCGAGCTCATCCAATACCTAGAGTGCTGCAATATGACTTTCGACAGCAGAGATCAACAGAAGACCTACTACGTGGAATCTCTAGCTGTAGCATCGGATATCACCAAAGCATTTGACCAAGTCTGATACCAAAGACTTCTTGGGAAACTTCCTTCATATGGTTTGCCGCTTACTATCTAGTTCTCGCTCAGATAGATCACTTCATGTAGTGGTTAATGGAGTATCCTCCCATACAATGGCTATCAATGCTGGCGTTTTCCAGGGATCTGTCTTGGCACCGACTTTGTTTCTGCTCCATATCAACGATCTGTTGGAAGTGATCACTTGTAGCGTCCACAGCTGTGGATTTCTTTGCCTAGTGAGGTTTTTCCCTATGTCTGTAACCTCCAAACATTCAAGAAAAATTCGAATCCCTATCTCCTCTCCTAACATTCCACCGCTGGCTCACACGATATTCTTTTAACACTATAGATTTTCCTCTCGTATAGTCAAAGTATAGAAAAAAATGAACACCGCAGAAAATCTCACATTCCTTTCCTGATACCGGTTTCGGGTTCTGTAAATTTCACCACATCTTCAGGTGCTATAAAGCTGCAATTTTTCAAGAGCATGTATTTGTGTGAACTCGTTTGGAAAAAATTGGTTCTCAAAAAACAATTATTTTTATTCAAATACATCAAATACTTACTTTTTGATTATTGTTGCCTTATAATACCTGAAGAAGTGGTGTTATTTATAGACCTCGAGACCGGTACTTGGTTTCTACAGAACATGAAAGGATTGTGAGATTTTTCACCAATTGTTCAAATATTTTCAAATTCATGACGAACCCATACTTGGGTAACATCAATTTATTGAATACATGATTACATTATCTCCAAGCGGCGCATCTAGATTAGTATGTTATTGTAAGTTGATTTTTGGATGCTTTACTCAGTCTGTTAACATGGTTTCGACCCGGGTCATGGCTGAGATATTTTCAATGATATCGTGAACATCTTAGGCAAAATGCGGTGATATCCATCGGGCGAATTATCTAACCATCTATTCCTGTGAATGGGAAGTAAAACATTAGTTCCCGTGTGCTGTACGATGTCAGGGTACGTTATAGATTTTTACCAGCACTTGAAAATAGTCAGGATTGGGCGAAATTTGTAGGTTGCTGTGGAGACTTGGTGTCGCTGCTTAGCCACAGTAGCAGGAATAGGCCGACGTTAAAAACCAGTAAATGAATAAAATGGGATATAAAAGTAAATTTTGAAGGAGGTAAGACGGATGAAAGTGTATATTCTCATGAACCAAAAGCTGACGAAAATGCAAATATTCAGGTAGAGTATCTTGAGATTTCTCCGTGGAGTAATGCGATCGGACGAAACTGTCCAATTTTACTTCTGATGAATAAATTGACAATTTTTGGACAACATGATATTCGTCACAATTTGATTACGGGGACCCGTCAAGGTCTCAGATGAATTTTGAGTGTACCTGAAACTCGTCACTCAGAGCTTTCTTTGGTAAGAACAGAAAGGATGGGCGGATGTTGATCATTACGGCTAATTGAATATTTATTGCTTATTAAGTCTAGACTGGTGCTTGTTTCCAAACTTATAATTTTTATATTTTTCGTGTTGTACGTGCTAACAAGTAATAGTATAAATCTTTTCAAAATTTAAAAGGTCGCTTGTGAAAACACCCAAATAGTGTAGCAAAATTATAAGTTTTCTAAACATCGATCTTCACCTAATGAAACTGTCTGGAGGTGCATCAAACTGCCTAAATGTAAGGTTCATGTGTATACCATTGGGGAATCGGGTAGTTTTGTTGTAACAACATCAAAAAATCAACATAATCATGAACCTGAAGAAAAAATTGCAATACAAATTCTTAGTGTTGTCTTCAAAAGAAAAGCGGAAGAAGAACCTACAGAGAAACCAACTAAAATATTGCATGAAGAATTAGCTTTAAATGGTTCTCCCTAAGATTTATCTTCAGAAACATTGACTTCCTGGGACTTAATATGCGTGAAAGAAAATATGTACAATAGACGTCACAAACATTGTCAACTTTGCCTCGCTCTGGCCAACAAAGTTCACCGTTATCTACAAGAACATTCATACAAAACGTCAAGAGAGGAAAATTTTGTTCTGGATAATAATTTCCGAAAATGAATTGTAATATTTAGCTGCCGAACAAATTTGAAATTTTTATGTAAGTCGAGATTCATATACATGGATGGCACATTCCAATACTGCACACATTTTTCACACAACTATTTACCCATACATGGGTTCATAAATGGACACTATACCCGCTACTGTTTAGTTTACTGAAAAACAAATCAGAAGAAACTTACAAACCTCTGTTTGGAAAAAATTAAGTTTATTTGTTCTTTCAACAACTTAAGTTTTATTCCTAAGAAAGTAGTGGTTGATTTTGAAATTGCGATTCATAATGCAGTTCGTAAAGTGTGGGATAACGTTACAATTATTGGTTTTGGTTGCCGCTTCCATCTTACTCAATCTTGGTGGCGTAAAATTCAAAAGTTGGGGTTAAGTGGTGAATATAAAAACAAAAATTGTGAAACTGGAAAGTGGCTCCGTTATTGTATTGGTATGGTATTTTAGAATCCAAATATGGTAAGCGATTTTTTGTGTTTGAGTTACTTGCGATAAAACCAAGTGACGATATGTTTACGGTTTTTGCTGATTATTTGGTAGATTAATTTATATCCGACGAAGCTACTTTTGCACCTCACATTTGGGCTGAAGCTTCTTCAACTCTAAATAAAACCACCAACGCTTGCGAGTCCTTTCACTCTCATTTGAATAACTCTTTGTATTATAGTTCACCAAATATTTTTTGATTCTTGGATGTTTTTTTTTAAATTTCAAATAGAAGTGTACATGAAATGTGATAGTGTTGCTACTCCTTGTAAATCTAAAAACTCAGCCACAATTCGGGGAGTAGATTTTTTGCAAAAATTATTGTTAGATTTGGAACAAACAAAAGATAACTATCCTCCATTCTGTTGAAGTTGTTTCAAATATATATATGGACACAATTCATAAAATATGTAGTATTGTTATGTATAAATTGTCAATATTTTTCTTCCGAGTGTTATGTAAAATTTATGTATTATAAGTACCTACATTATATTCTTGATAACACATTTCTCTATCACACTAATATAATTTCTCAATCATATTAATTCTTTTGTAAACGTAAAAATATCACTTAGACGCCTATGTTGGCAAAATTACTGCATCAATAAAGTTTTCATTGTATTTGAGAATTTTAAAATCAATAATTATCTTTGTGACGAATTTCGTAGTCCCAAAATCGGACGACAGGAACCCATGTGACGAATAACGTAAATGAATTTCATGTTTACCTGCGTAGGTATTGTGACGAATTTCGAATCCCCCCAATTTTTAGACTATCAGGTTCCTGTGAAAACGAAAGTTTGGATGCAGGAATCTACAATATGATTTGTGAAAAAATTTTAATGACAGTTTATACTCGTGAGCTGAAATACCTTCGGATCTGTTTCTTTTGTACGCCACGTGCAAAAGTAGCGTCGTTGCGAAATTAATATTTCCGTTTTGAAATATAACAGCCAAGAATACATAGTAGACTATGCAAGCCCGAATAACACACCGTTCATGTTCTCTAAAAGCGCGATTGTAATGAATATTATCTAGGATAATAACATTTTGCAAGTGTTCATCTATCAAAACCATTTCTTCCCGTTATCTTTGACGTGAGTTATTCGTGAATCTACTATTTTAGTCTGAAAGCAATTTCAATCGTTTTGAAAAACCTTTCGAAATTCTCAAAGTGATTAATATAACAGAGACGGCTGTGTTTATTTATTATAAGTCATAAATGTGGTCTGTAATGTTTATTGTAATATTTAAGATTTCTGTTTTCGTTATGGCCAGTTTTTCCAACGATAGGCGCTTTGTTGCTCAACCAGCTTCGTACGAGATGCTTTGAATATAACGGGTAGCACTTTACATACATTAGAAGCCGTAAATAAACGAAACTGAATTCTCCAGTAGAATAAACTCCGATTTTAACTTTTCAGGGTACATTTTATTCATCCAATTATCATAAATATGTCCTTTCGTATGATACTCGACATAAAATTTAATTTGTTTAAGTGAATGTTGCAATTTTTAGTAATATATGGCAGGTATACGACGTAATTTTACTTATTTATACGAAATTTAATTTGCCCGTAGTCGTCCGGGCAAAGAAAAACAAGTATTTGAATGGCGAAGTGGGTTATTTTGAACTCTGAGTATATTATATTGTTCGTACAATGTGATAATGTGTCTATTTTACTGTCATAATTATGCACGCCACTCGAGTACGTGGCTATTTATCGAATTACTCTGAATAACAATAATGATGCAGTCGCTTTGAACGATGGCGCCCGCACATTGTTTCGCTGCATCGTTCGGAATTATAATCACCAACGCACCTCGCCGGCTAAATACTATCATCCTTCTCAGCTAACTGAATAATTCCTACCTTACCAAGAGTAGAGCACTTCAACGTTGTGACTTCTATGTTAGCCGTGTACACAATCATCTTCTGTTATTCATACAGCCTGTTTTATTAAACGATAAACGTATATTCTGAGGAAAAGGATTAGTGTTCATAACCAAACACAATTCATTGAGATAATTGACTCCGATGGTGATGTGGTTACACTCCCACCACTCATCGTCTTAAGAATTTCAGTAGATTTTGAAACCCTAATATTGACCTTTAACGCACTAGAAAATGAGGGTTTGAATAACATTATTAAAGTGAAAGTTTTCATGGGATAAAACAGGGGACGCTGGTAGTCGATATTGAGAGTAAAGCCGTAAGTTGAACAAACCAGCTGTTCTGTTAAACTTCTGTTTAGATAAGGAGAGAGATAGATGTAAGATAACCTATCCTCAAACGAATGAGCGTTATGAATTCTCCACTGATATTAAGGCTGACTAGTCGAGTCATATTAGCAAAAAAGCTGGGAAAATTTGCGGACAACTTCCTGAATGGATTTGCAACATTCCCGAAAAAAAACTAATATGTGCTTTTCCATTTTTCAATTGTTTTAGAATATAGAGGAAAATGACCAATTTTCATGCCCAAAAACTTAGGAAATTTCTAAACTTTCGAAATCATGCCAACAATCGCTGGAAATGCCCACTCGTAATATTGTCCAAACGCAAATTGAAATCTATGAGAAAAAAAATTAAGAAAACAATTTTTTTTTCAAAATATCTGTGTTGATATGGAACAATAGAAAAGAATATAATTACTCACAATTCGTAATTAGTGGATGTAAAAAAACAATTATTTGTGGATGAACAAATAACTATTAATTAATTATTCCAAAATATAATAAGTTTAAAAAAATGTCGTTTACACAATAAACACAATTACACAATAAACACAATAAAATTCAATAGCCACGTGCTCAATCAACGTTTCCCGAGATGATCTTGATATGATTCCAATATAGAAAGTGATCCCTTCTTACTGTTCTCCTTTACCATGTGTCTTTTTTAAATATTTACCCTTCATCTTTTTTTGAACAGCTGTCATATAGACGGTCACGCCACCATATTATCTTGACGGTTCAATCAATCAATCAATCAAAACGGGGACGGACGAGTCCGGAGCACTTAGACCGCTTGATTGGGTCCATTGTGCTCCCCTTGATACAAGAATCACTCCAGCAAGCCTAATGTCGTGCCAAAAGCTGAGATTTTGCATGGACTGATATCTCTTATTGCTTCAGGCGGCATATGTGTACTGCCGAGGTGTTGTAGCCTGAGAGAAGCCAGTGCTGGACATTCTGCTAGGATATGAGAAGCAGTTTCATCCGCCTCCCCACATCTACTACAATTTGGGTCTTTGACAATGCCCATTGTGTGTAGATGTTTATTCAGATGACAGTGTCCTGTGAGGAGCTCTGTCACCAGTTTTAGGCCTCTCCTGCTCATAGAGAGTAGGGTTTCAGAGAGTTTAGGCGAAAATTCCCTGATGTGGAGCTTCGCCTGCCTCATGCCTGGGGAACCACGCCAGATCGAGAGCCACTGTCTGTCCAGTAGCTCCTTGAGGGCGTGGAGCCCGGTGGTCGATGAAATTCCGATCGTGGAATCGGGGCCAGGGGCACTCAAGAAGCCCCGTTTGGCCAATTCATCGGCCACTTCGTTTCCCTTCACACCAGAATGGGCAGGTACCCACACTAGCTGGAGTTTGTTCCTTCTGGCTAGTTCAACCAGAGTTTCCCTTCACTCCAAGACAAGCCTAGAAGTCATTCTGTGGGCGCGAAGTGCGCCCAGGGCCGCTCAGTTTTTATTCGGGAATGTTGTAGATCCGTTCAGGAAAATTTTGCAAAAAACCCGGAGTCGATCGGAGTTGCCCGCAAATTTTCCCAACTTTTTTCGTCTAATTTCACCCGACTAGACAGTGAGTTTTTCGATAGTCTTTGTAGTCCAGGCAATGAGCCGGGATTTCAGCTATAATAAAAAAAAGACATATAGGTCCGAATCGAAAATTTTTTGTGGGATTCGATTCGTGAGGTTATGAGGATCATTCATAACACGTAAAACCTCACCGGTAATACCCAACCCCCCTTGGATAATTTTGAATTTAGAATATACCAAGGGGTTTTTTGGGTCGCTGACACGATTCTGACGTCAGATTTACTTGAAATAAATTCTAGGGGTGAAAAATCGATCACATTGGCCATTTTTGTACCCTGATAGATTATTTTGGCAACTTTGGATTTTAAATCCACCAAGGGATTTTTTTCGGGTCGCTGATCACGATTTTGACGTCAGATTTACTTGAAACCAATTCTGGGGGTGGCCAATTTGATCGATTTTCCGCGGCCGCATTTGGCAAGGAAAAAAATTTTCTACCATCAGGGCTCTGCAGAGATTTGGCTCCCGTTCAGATCATCGCTGAAACAAACGCCTATTTCGAAAGATTGCCGAAATCGTATTATTTGAAAGGGATCGAAAAATTAGAAAAACGTTGGACGAAGTGTATCGGGCTACAAGGAGATTATTTTGGGAAATGAAATATGGTTTGACCAAATAAATCATTTCTTGGTTAATTTTTCAGGGACTTTTCACTTTGCCCTCGTATATTAGTTAGCTGCCATATCAAACAGAGTAGTAATGTTATTTTTATTATCAAGTTTATTCTTATGATTAATAAATAATCGAATCATTTTTAATACATTCGCTGCCGTAGTATTTGAGGAATTATATCTTATTTTGAGGATGTCACTGTATGCTGAAGGTGGAGGCACATTTTAAATTTCAATATTTATGTTGTATTTGAATCTGGAAATATTATTCTTTAAGATTTCGATATAATTTAATTATAATAAAGTGCATCATCACTAAGTTAAAACCTAAAACTAAATTCCGATTTGCCCGGAACGTTTTTTCTTTATTTTTGACGACTTTTCATTGATAATACATTATATTGAGATGAGATGTCAATTTCAGGTGGATATTATGATGTAACATAAAATAAAGAGTTTTACATTCAATATAACATTATATATCTCACAATAACACAGTGTAACTTACGAAGATTATCTCCGGAACCTTTCAGGTTCATTATCATTCAAGACATTATTCTAACCTGTTGTACTATTCCAAAAACTTGAAATAAATAAGTTTTAAAACAGAGTCTTTGCAATTCCAAACAGTTAACTCCTGAAATAAGGAGTTTTCTTTAAACCTAAATTTCTGGTTATTCATGTGTATTTTTTAACATACAACACAAAATATTTCCTTCTTAAACATAAATTATAAAAACTCTTTCTTGGTAGTCTTTCGCTTCTTCTTCCGAAGCACCTTATAAAGCTTTTTGTCTCTCCTTTTTTATTATAAGAAAAAGAAACATCATGTTTCGTAAAGTCTCTTGTTCAATTCCCAAAAATGTTGTGTTCATCTTCTGGCAAATGTGGGCAAGAAACCTTGGTTGTCCCTTTTTGTACAAAATGAAACAGTCTCCTGACATTGACTCACTTATCATAGATTTCCCGGTAGTAGAAAATTTGAGGGAACCGCATTTTGATATACCCATTATCACTTATATCACGTATATGAAAGACCTATTTATCAACTCATCTAGTTGACATTCATCATTTTTTGCTTATTTTATGTGGATTATAAAAATTAATAACAACGCTGCAACTATAAGACAAAGAGAGCACAGGCAATAAGGTAGGGAAGTTTTTCAACAGATGCTTTCTTCAACATGTGGACTTTTAAGCGAAATTTGCGGCTGCACTAATAGCTAGGTGGGAATTGAGCTATTTAGGGACTTCACAGCGGAAATAAAAATGTAGCAGAATAGAAGGCACAGACGAAAATATGCCTTAGGGACACGAAACCCTTCAACCCTCAATTGTTTATAAACACTTAGTTTTATTCACGTTCTACAGTACTATTGTAGTATTTTCATGAAAAGGAGCAAATTAGTATGATACGTTAAATTCTCTCCTTGAAAATTCTTTTATGCAAAACAAATTTATAGTCAGCTCGAAGCTGCCCATGGCGAAGTTCATCTACTCTATTATTTACATACAAATTTCCTGGAAATATGTCACACTAACACATCTGCTTATTATCTTCGTCTTTACGTATGTTTTGGTCTCACGACCATCATCAGAAGACGGATCAATGTCCAAAACGGGATTTTTTAAAACTAATTGTATCAACAGAAAGTGTCCTCCTCGCACCAATTTCAATTAAAAATGCCCACGTTGCCGAAACGAACAGAAACACGAGTAATCGAAATTTTAACACATTCATGTTTTAAGTATTTGAATAAGTATTAAGAATCCACTGATCATCAATTTTATCACAATATTCGAAGTCATTTCAAGCTTCATTTGAATACGACTGAAACCAAAAAATATGAAGCTCAGGTATCCACTTTCGAACCAGATTTTGAAGATTTATGAGGTAATAGAAAAAGGTTGTCAGACCTTATTAGAAATATACTTTTAACATCATAAAGACGCATGTAGGAATTTGCATTTTCAATTAATTAAATTAGTATAAATCTGACTTAATGATTAGGACTCACGTTTGGTCTCAACGATATCTTCACTTCATTTCACCGACAAATTATAAAAAAATGTAATAAACAGCCTTACAGATTGCGCTGTTAAATTGTCCCATCCATAGGACCATTCCAAAAATTTTAAAATTGTACGTAATACTCTGGAAATGAATGGCTACCCAAAAACATTTTCTAAACCCGTTATTCATTAAAGCAAGAATAAACAAAATCTATAATGGAACGTCATATATGAATAACATAAACGGCAATAGAGATACTTTTATAACATTACCATACATTCCGGAGACCTCAGAGAAAATTAAGGAATGTTTGATAAAGTATGATATAAATGTTGCGCATAAACCCACTAACTGTGTTGGTAAATATTTTTCAAATCTAAAACCTTTGATACCTAAAGATAAACAAATCCACACAGTATACATATTAAATTGTTTAGATTGCGATGGGACTTACACAGGAATCTCTAAACAATATTCACAAAAAGAATGTATGGTTATGGTCATACATACAGTACTAGAAAGAAAAACTTGGAAAGTTCCACCGCCCTTGCTGAACATTGTTCCGATTATAACCATCAATCAGATTACAAAAAAGTTAATATTTCAACTTAAGAAACCAATTATTACCGGGATATCAAAAATTATCTTGGTCAAGGGTGGTTGTGGAATCCAAAACGTGTGTCTTACATTACGTTTGAAATAATTATGTCACTGTCACACTGACATCATCAATAACCTACAAATTTCATACCTATTTATTTCGGTGGTAAAATAATAATGAACTACAAATTATGAAATAACGGTTTTAGTAACAAGAAAAACTAAATTACAGTAATTGTTGGAAATGTCCCCCGTTTTGTTCAATGCACAAGTTGACGAGCATCCTCATGCTGTGAAAACCGTTTTGCAGCATTTCTGGCGTTATGGTTTCACATTGCTGAACTATTCTTTGTTGAAGTTCTTGCAAATTATTTACCGGAGATGACGAACGTCATTGACAACTTCTTCTGTACGAACTCTTGGTCTACCAGCACCTTTTTTATGAGTCACACAACCAGTTTCGCGAAACGCTTCAACACAATTTGTAAGGCACGCATAAAAATTGTCCGGTAATATTGCCACTTTTGGGAAGTGCTCTCGAAAATTGTCCAAACACAAACGTTGACTGTATTGCCAATTTCCATTATCTAGCGCACCCGTTCGGAAATAGGCTTCAATCATGAAAATTTTGTGCTGTGCGGTAAGAGGCATGATTCAAAAACTGGATTAGAAAATTTCAGCACAATGACTCAACACATTCTGACACAACAAAAGATATTCAAAAATTTAAAGTAAGACACACATTTTACATTCCACAACCACCCTTGACCAAGATAATTTTTAATTTGTAGTTCATTATTGTTTTACAACCGAAATAAATAGGTATGAAATTTTTAGGTTATTGATGATGTCAGTGTGACAGTGACATAATTATTTCAAACGTAAAGTAAGACACACGTTTTAGATTACACAACCACCCTTGACCAAGTTAATTTTTGATATCCCGGTATAAAAGATCAATCCTGGAGATGATTAACATAAAACGTGACTCCAAGTCTGTAAATCATAGAGCAGACGTTCAATCATTAAGTCAGATTTATACGATTTTAATTAATTAAAACCCTTGCAAAATCCTACATGCGTCTTTATATTGTTAAAAGTATATTTTAGGTAGAATGCTCTAACAGCAATATTTCTAATAAGGCCTAACAACATTTTTCATTACCTCATGAATGTTCAACATCTGGTTCGAAATTATATTTTTTGGTTTCAGTCGTATTCAAGTAATTCTTGAAATGACTTCGAATATTGTAAGAAAATTGCAGTGGATTCTTGATACATATTCATATTCATATAAACATTAATGTGTTACAGTTTTGATTACTCGTGTGTAAGAAGTTCCGTTTCAGACATTGAGACGTCTTCTGATGATGGTCGTGGGACTGAAACGGGGAACGTACGTAAAAAGGGAAATAATAAGCATACGTGTTAGTGTGACCTATTTCCCGAGAATTTATATATAATTCTATTCCTATTCCTTTTTTTCTATTCCTATTCCTTTTGTCTCTTTTGAGAATCTCGGTTGCCGTAGCCTTGATTAATTTTTACCTCACCCGTGGGAAACGAAATAAATTCCACGGATACCGTTTTGTTATTCACTTGTTATTTATAAACTGCCATGGATAATATTACTCAAATGTGTTGGTAATCAAGAAGAATATTCTGATTTCAACTGCTGCTGCTTCTAAGAAAACTCGAAAATATAAATTGAATACCTGAGCTTGTCCCAGTGATAAATAACCGTTTTGGTAGTATTTTGGTGGGTAATAATAAACATTGAATCGTTCCCTCCCACAGTATTTTGCTTGAAATGAACCACGAAGGCAGATCCATAGTCGCATATTAGCCTCCGGTGTTCATAAATAAAACCCGTAAGAGAATGGAGTTTGGTGACAATGTAAATAAATAGGTATAAATAATCAGCAGTCTGTTAACACAATGGATCTCCGAAATTATTATTTGCCTACCTGGCCATTATCATGTTATTTATTACGTTAGTGTCTGGTCCTTTATAATCGAGCCAGTCAACTTCGGAAATAATACTGAGGCGAAAATCTGCACAAATTAAAACTACTTGATAAATAATGACCATACCGAATGTTAGTTAAGCGATGCGACTCGTTTACAATGCCACTTTGATTAAAAGTCCAGCCTATTGAAATTTCTTTCAAGTTATAAGTGTAATAAATACAACGCGAGTTCGAATGATAATCTTTGTTTTTTAATCAACGAAGTTGTCATATTATTGCTGCGTAAATAATTTATCTTATTCGAAACATACTACAGAGATCACTAAATTCGACAACTAATTGTTTAATTATAAGTAAATTCTTGGGAAATTGGTCACTTTGACACAAATATTTCCATCTTTGCGTACGTTTCGGGTTCACGACCATCATCAGGAGACGTTTGAAAACCAATTTACATCAACTTCATCGGATTCCTTAAACTAAGTACACCAATCACTGAGCGTCTTTATCGCATCAATTTCAATTGAAGAGGTCTACTTCGCAACAGCGAATGAAACTGGAAAAATTGAAATT